>CM074491.1:10233157-10833157 GCA_037389245.1 Oryzias sinensis
TATATATATATATATATATATATATATATATATATATATATTAAGAAAATAGGCCTAAAATTGCATTTCTGAGTATTTCAATATTTAGATCGTTGGGAATCGGGAGCAAACGCAAAAGAAGGAAAAAGAAAAAGGAAAAAAGCTTGTAGCAGTGACAGAAAAGCTACCAAGACACGCTAGAAGCTCCCTGTTAGAGTACATCTCAGTTTTTCTGGCATCTGGCTCAAACCTATATGACAGCTCAAATGTTGCCAGCCATTTTTGTTGCACCGGTAATGTTAGGTTGGGGGTGTGAGGGACTGTTAGCTGGCAGGAGGGCGTGAAAACAGATGGATGTGGGGATGTGGTGGCAGGCTTACTCTGCTACAACAGTCCCACCCATAACTCTGAGACCTTCACATGGGAATTTCTAATGAATTACTGCCACTCTGCAGAAACTATGTCCTAGAAAACGATATAGATTTTTTTTTGGTTAAAATCCTTTTACAACAGAAGAAAGATGATGGGAGTAGGATTTCAACTGTGTTGGGCGATTCTCCGCAGCATAAATATGGCAGCTCATCAAGCTAGAAGAACAAGTGAACTAAACCTACTCTTTTTTTATACCCTTCATTTTTTTTTATTCAATATAGGGACAGCTCATATTAATAAATATTTTCTGTCAATATGCCAGAGTTAGCCAAAGGGCTATTTTTCATCTGCAGTCCCTGTGTAGATGTTAAAATAACCCTAAAAGATCAAAATAAAATTACATGTTTACATGACATTACATACAAATATTAAACAATACAGGATGGTTTAAATTCTTGCATTTGATTTTTCATTATTCCATTCAAAATATACTTTAAAGATGAATGTCTCATACTGGATCAACCAACATTTCCAATATTAGCTGAGAAATGGTTTTTCACACGCTTTCCAATTGAAGTGAATTCTCGTATCTGTTTGTCTGAACCTGTTAAATATTCACATACTTTTTCATATTTGCAAGGAGTGGTTTAGCACAAACAGTTGAGTGCCCCTGTGTTTTCGCCATGTTAGCCATTTGATAGCTTTCAAGGACGTCCTTCAGCTCTTGCTGGTGAAGACAAAGATGCTTGTTATTTTGATATGCTGATATAAAAACAATGCATAATAATTATGTGGACGGCATGAAAGCACTGGAGGGGGAGCAGGTGCAGACATCCAATCATATGCTCATCTGAGAGAATCAAAATGAGTTTGGGACACAGTCTAATGCTTTTCATGCAGACAGTTAATGCAAGGTATAAACGGATGGCTAACATCTAATCTGGTGCCTTGGAGGCGATAACTTCACAGCACACGCACTGAATAGACACCAATATATGTACATTTTGTGTACAATATATTTGTCACAAACAGGACGAAAGAGTGACATGACACTGACAAAATTGTTTTTGAGCCAGTGACTCAAAGCTGTGATTCTGTTTCTGTGCCAATTGTTTGCAAAAACAAATTCAACCCCAGACTATCCAACTAAATAAAAATAAAAAGTTTTTTTCAACTGAATCTTTTGGAAAGTCATTAACAACAAGATAATGGTTAGGATTCAAAATATATTGATTTTTACAACGAGACTACTAAATAAATGTCTGTAAATCTATTAAAGTCCCACTCCAGTCACCTTTTGATCTGTTGTAAAATCATTCCCAGTGGTCTTAATTATGACTATACCGTTTTTAGTCCAAATCTAAAAACCTGTGTTGCTTTCTTGGACATAGTTTTTTGCAGAGTTGTGGTAGTTCATCAGAAATTTGTCTCTGAGTTGTGGGCGGGACTGTTGGTGGGGAGTAAGCACTCATCTCCCATTATCTCTTTGTTTACACCCTCCCACTAGCTTACAGCCCCTTACAACCTCAACCTAACTTGAGCAGTTTTAATCTTACTTTTCTTTAAATATGTCTTCTATCATGAGAAAAATGTAACAAAAACATGTTAAAAAACAAACAAAAATAAGATTTCATTGGAGGGGGTCTTTAAGTACCAATGTATTGTTCCATTTGAAATATAGACACAGTACTGACTTGGGGAACACAGACTGTTTGTGTTGATTGACATAAGACTAAATACTGTAACCATAGACCTGCAAACACTGCTGTATTTAAACACATCTGTGAATTCACCCCACTTCTATGGGGAAGACCATATGTGAACAAAACAGTGTCACACTGATATATGATGATGACTAAGACACAAGATAACCATGCTTGTTGTTGATTTATCATTTTGTTCCCATGACAAAAAAGCCCTTTAGTGCAGCCTTAAGGAAATTTAGAAAGTCATAAATAGAAAAATCAAAGTCTGTTCCAGATGTACTGATTTTTTTTCTCATTTTCTTTCTATTGCATTATTTCTATGTGTCATGAAAGCAGGAGTGGATCAGAAAACCTTCAAATGTGGACTAAACCTAAGCCATGTTTAGTAAAGAGGTACATTTTTTTAGTTTCGGTTCTCCTATAACTGCCATCTGAACAGCCATTAACATCATGTACCTGGTTATTCATCAAATCTCTTCGCCTTTAAAAATATGATTGAAATACTTAAAAGAAAGCCCCCTTTCTTGAGTAAATGGAAGATCTATGTTTATGTCAGATGTTACGGGAAGCTTTTCCTTTGAAACTCTTCCCAAAATGTGGAAATAAAGATTGATCACACTTGAAATAGAATGCCCAGAGTCAGCAGCTGCCAACATGTGTTTGCCACATTGATACTCTATTGAGTAACCTGAAGATCACCTTGTATTTGTACACGCGAGCCATGCAGTTACTTTGAAAGGATGGACAGCGTCAGTCAGGCATTGGTCTTCATATTGCGGTTCACAGGCTGGTCTTACTTTAATCAGCCTTGAAATTAAATGTAGGTACTACATAGTCCATCTATCTATTATTATTATTATTATTATTATTATTATTATTATTATTATATTATTATCTCTATTAAAGCTTTGACCACTCTCCTTTCACAGGCTGTACAATAGAATCTCACTTTCACACATTGGACCTACACTTAGATCTTTGAATGAAGAGATGGGGCAATGCCTTTGTCAAATGCAGGTTTTTTGGGTTGTACCGGCCCGTGAAGGGTCATAGACAGGTGCAGCTGCCGCTTAAAAGGAGGGAAGGTGAGCCTTGGAGTCCCCTTGTGACTTTTGCAACTACCTTAAAACAATGGACACATAGATCTATTTGTCTGCAAGTGGATGCTTCAGCATTGTATCAAAGAAGGGACACTTGGGCCCGATCATGCCAGTTGCTGGGTCACAAACCCAAGGTTTTTCAAAGTGCGAGTTTTAACTGCTCTTGATCCATCTCGATTTGAATGAAGAAATACTCTGAAATGCAGTTTAATTTTAAAATATTGTATATATGTCCTCCATTATGAGAAAAATGCTACAAAAACATGTAAAAATGTTCTTGTAGTGGGTCTTTAAGGAACATCATGAAACTGTTGCATACGATTGTCATGTTAATGGTAAGCGTATCGTTAAGTATTTGCAAGTATAAGGTAAGGTACAAGCACTTATGTCGTACAGGTGATGTAATCGTATGTGTCCCTTACGCCACATTCTAGTCATTAGTGTGGACTGGCTTTATATTGGCACGTAGGGTGTACACGTGATACACAAGTACCATAGGATGCCCATGCTATTCTGATTGTCAAATTTCTAACAATTAGGCTGCACACCGAGTGCACAACGGATGCGCAAAACCCCAAACGCATCACTTGAACAGCACTAACAGGGCCCTTGCACAGTGCGGAGGTTTCGGGGGTTTACACATTGAAAAATCCATATGCCGTGCCTGTGTCTCCCCTACTTTGACTTACTAACCCTTATGTGTTGTTCAAGTGTTTGCTACAATCTGCCGCCCGCAGCATACTTATACAAGAAGATGTGCTTGATGTTGCCGCTACGGGCTCACCGAGTGGTCTCTGATCTTAAAATTTTGCGCAGGCCATCTGCATGACTCATACTGGTTTGCCGATTTTCCAACACGCAGACATCCACCTCTAGGGGCAAAGGCTTCAATTCAATTCAATTCAATTTTATTTAAATAGTGCAAAATCACAACAACAGTCATCTCAGTGGGCTTCGTACCAGTAATTGTAAAGTAAACATAAAATCATAAGGATCATGAATACATAGAATTCAATAGAAAAATTCTAAACTGAACTATCTGAACAGACTAAACTAAACTGGGCATCCCTGCCCTTAGACCCTTTATACATGTGAGGGTTGAGACAACACTCCAAAGTCGAAAAACCTCAGGAGCAGCTTATCATGTTCAACCCTGAAGTAGACGCTAAAACAAGTAAGGGGCTTGAAGATATCACAGAGTGAGCCTGGTTTTCAGCTTCTCCATCGTGTACCGTTTATGTTGATCAATCGTGTAAATGGAATTATTGAGTTTTCACAGAGAAATCTCATCAGCACCGTGACTCTGGAGACACCAGAACTAACCAACTTACTGTTTGCCTCTCTGCGTATATACCCCTCTCTGAAAAATGACAATGTCCCTTTTATATTTAGACAGAAATCTAAAAAAGGGCTGTGATGTCAGGATTTAAGAATTTCCGCTTTTTTCAATGTGTCTCAGATATTTCAAATACTCTTGTCTTTTTTTTTTTTCTTGCGCAATTCAAAGCAGGTGAGCTTTGGAGTCGAACATTTACTCTCAAAGTAAAATAAAAAACTCTTCTGCATATCACAAAAAATAACTTGCTGCCTGATCCAGGTCAGCACAATCTGACATACAGTTAGAGAACTTTAATTTTTTTTGGAGCATCTGAGAATGTTAAAGATGGCCTTGTGTCATGAAAATTTCAGGCATCACATGAATGAGCCAGACGGAGAAAGAAGCCTCCAAATCCATAAATAAAACAACTTGACAACAGCAGATGGCTGACCAGATGTGAAAAGTTATCATTTGTAAATATTCAGTTTTAAAATTATTAAAACCTTTAGATATCATTTTTCCTTTTTAAATTGTGAGCGACGATAACTGAAGCAACTGCATAACTAGGCCTAAACTTAACAATAGAACAGGACTCACTCTTGATACCGTTTTAGTTTGTCTTTCTTGAATAATGTAGAACAAAAATGTGTCAACTTTATTCTTTTTTGTTTTTTTTCTCAGAAAGGTTTAACATTTTGAGTAATAGTGACCAATCTCTCTAATGCTGTATGTATATATCTAGACAAAAGGCAAAGGTTTCTTAAGGTAAGCTCGATCAAAGAGTGCAATAAATCTGTCCATGTACTCTGTCAGGTGCACCGAAAGATGATTTACAGGAGACACTGGAACATCAGACAATAGTTATCTGCTGTTTCATGCAAACCTGGTGAAAGCAGAGCTTATCGGGGGGTTAATATTACTTTATTTGATCATAAAGTAAAACATGTATAGATAACCTTTGTTGTCAGTTGAAAGGCACACGATTCTTTTATCAGTCACGGCTGTTTCTTATTCCCTACAGAAATCACCTTCATAGAGATTTAAGGGAATCCTTTGATGTATATATCTATCAGGTTTTGACATTGAATTCAGACATTTCTTTAGTAAAATGATGTAAAATTGCTAACCGATTTATATAAAAATTGATGTCTGGCTTCAAGTTGAAGATAAAATTCTGTCTGTCTATATGTCTGTCTGTCTCTCCGTCCATCCGTCTCTGTCTCTATCTATCTCTCTATCTTTCTCTATCTAATTTTTTTAGGATGTGACCAATCCATGTGATGTTATGTGGCAAGATTTGGAAAACCAAAAAACACATTTGCCGTCACTAAAACAATAACTGTCAGAGGTGATGTCAAAGTAGACCTAAATTTAAATAAATACCTTTGCAATGTGGTGATAAATCTGGATATGAACTCTCCAAAACTGATTTCTGCAATTGTTTTGGTTTAAATGTTTAAATTCTGTTTGAAGAACAAAAAAGAAAATATTTTTCCCTATAAAAGAAAACAGAATTTATATGCATTGGATCACAAAGGAATCTCGCTTATAAGATTTAGACAAGAGAAAGGTGTCTCAGATGCACTGTATGCTGTGTTTAAAACATACACGAGAGTCTCAATAATTCATCTGTTGGAATAATGTGGTTGCTGCAAAATTATTTAAACAAAGGTTTGTCTTTTTTTATCAGACATAATGGCCTGATAAATATTGAACAGAATGACATTTACTGTATATTTTTTGCAACAGAAATGAATCCAGTACTTTTGTTTTTAACTTGCTTTCAGCTGTGTGACCAACAGGAGCTTTGTGTTAGTGTTGGAACGTTGTTCTGTCCACTCATTATTGTCATTTGTTTAATGGATTAAATATTCTGATGATATACAAACATGCAGACACACTTTGCAATGATTTATTATGTGCTGGCTGGGGCTGCGGGACCATACATGTAGTCAGTCAACCAAGATCCTGGCATGTAGCTTATTACATTATGATTGTTTTCACTCGGCCAAAAAGAAAGTCTCTTGTGCCAAATAAATCCTTAAGAAATCAAATAAACAGAAAAAAGTAATATTGACAAAATATTCAAATTCCGATTGAACAAAAAATAATCAAGTAAAAAAAAAATAGCACTAACTTTGTATTTGTTTGTTGGTTTGTTTTTAATTAAAAAAACATAACAAACTCCATAAAAAGTTAGACAAGGAGATTTTTTTGAACAAATGCCAGACATCCTTAATGCACAGACATGCTGAGGCTACCGGTATTGAAAAATAAAAATAACAGACAATGGAGGATAAATTGAAAGCTTAAAGGCATTTCATATTAAAAAAGATAATTTACTGTGATTTAAAAAAAAATACAAATAAAACTGTGGCAGTTACCTGAAGTCAGTAAGCAAAGTAACGCCAAAAATTGAACCGTTTTAACAAAATAAATAAAACAAAATCTAAACTTTAGAATTAAAAGACCTGTAATTGTAGGAATTTTAAAGGGTCTCACCATGCTTTTCTTAAGTCTTTTATGTATCCATATTATATGGCATATTAAAAATGTATTTTCCCCAACAATATTAGTTATTTTCGCAGCTCATTTTCTTGTTCGGAAGTAAGATGACTCGATATCTGAGGCACCGCATTTCACTCCATGTGGGTGCTGCCCATTTCATGATGCAAGCCTGCAGCCGACCTCAGCAGCATGGCAGAGTTTTTTGCCCATGAAGGCAAAAAATATCTGAACTTTTGCAAAGATGGATGTGCATATTGTCTATATTGCTCCGCGGAGAAATAGGATGTGTGTGTGTTAACCTGGGGGCGGGGCTGACAGCTCAGATTCATCCTGAAGGAGCTGTTCCTCACTTTGTGATGTCACAATGTGAGAACCCACTCGTTTCTGTGGATTAGGAGGGGCTGGTGCACAGAGTGAAGGCTTAGAGAAATACTTAGAAATGTGTTTTTCGTGATGAATTAACTTTATAAGACACGCAAAAGCTCAAAAGAGTTGATTTTGCGTAATATAGCCCTTTAATGAATATTCCAATACCACATAAAAAGTGTTGGGCAAAGATAACCAGAAACATAAATATGTTACTTCTGTGGCTTTTATTCCACAGAAGTAAAAATGTACACACATATTGACAAATTTAGCCACTTTGAAAGTTGCAGCCAGGTGCTGTCAGTCATCAGCAGGCGTGCACAGCTTTTCAAGAGTAGATGGTTAGTTTGGTTCCCTCTGAAGCTGTCGGTCGTGTCACAGCGTCAAGAGAGAAGGCGTCCGAAGTGGTCTTAAAAAAGCAACTGCTGCAGCACATCAATCTGGAAAAAATTATGGAGCCATTTTCCAACAATTTGGAGTTCAAAGTTCCACGGTGAAAGGGATCGTTTACAAGTGGGCAAAATTTGACCCAACAAGTTCATTTCATGGGCAAAACTGTGCAATAATATCAGAAAAACTACAAAATAATAAAATAAATAAAAGCTGCATTTCAGATTCTAACAGCCTCATCTGTTTGAAGTTAAAGTTTATGACAGCACTGATGGAGGAAAAGGGAACAGTACGCTAAATTTTCTCTCAGAAGACCAAGAGAGGCAACAACGCAGGTCTGCAAACACCCATTGTAACAAGAAAGACTTGTGAAATGCCTTGGAGACCGATGAGATAAAACACATTTAAGTAGATAAAGCTCATAGCCACTATCGGGCATGGCCGTGCATAATGATTAGAGGTTGTTCTGCAGCAGCAGGATCCAACCATGGAACTCCCCTGAATTACAGGGGCAAAGTTGAAGCCATCTGGTTAACAACAATTACTTTGCTGAAATCTCTCCATGCAGTGTAACAACAATGTTTATCTCAGCAAATCTTTAACAGAGCAGCTGAAGAACAAATCAAGATTATGGCTCAAACAAATGTCCCAGATTCTCAATAACCTGAAGGCATTTTTTTAAAGGAGAATGGGATACAAATACTTCAGTCTGGTTATATAAGAAAAAAATGTTTTTTTTTTTGGTTTTATTTTTCTTGTATAGTCCCACACTTAAGTGTGTAGTTGTTGTGTTGAATTTTCCTGACATCAAGATCCACTGCGAGGACATTTTTATTATGTTTACCTTGTGATTAAAATGCGGGATACATGTTGTTGCACAAAATAATTTATAAGTGCATCAAAATTGGACTTAAGTTAAGCAATTAAGAAAACAACATACCATGTGCGCCCTGGTAATGATTTTTTATTTTTAGAATAGGATTGGATAATATATATTTTGTCTCAATAATAGACTCTTATTAAAGACCCACTCAAATGAAAACTGTGTTTTGGGTGAGTTTAACGTGGACTATGATTCTTGAACTTTTTTTTTTTTTCAGAATTTTTCCAATGACGGAGAACATAGATTAGGAAAAATAAAGCTCCAAATTGCATTTCTGAGTATTTCTTTAATTCAAATCGTTGTGAATCAGAAGCAGATGAAAAAAACATAGTTTGAAAAATATTATGTAGAGTTATTTGTAATGTAAAAATACGCTGCGTGGGCTCTGCTTTATTCTGATGCATCCGCTAGAAGACGACTAGATCCATGTGTGTTTTTGTTTTCCTCACCCGAGTTGGCATCTGGCTCAAAACTATTTGGCTCGATAGCCCCAAAATTGCTCGCCATTTTTGTTGCACCGGGACTGTTAGGTTGGAGGGCAGTAAGCTAGCGGGAGAGCGCGTAAAAAGAGAGTTCGGCTATGGGTGCCGGGAAGGGGTGGTGGTGTTGCACCGTGCCAACAGTCAAAACAAACTCAGAGGCAAATTTCTAATAAACCACCGCTGCTTTAACCCTTGTCCTATCTTAGGCACTTTAACTTTGGGACTGGGGTCATCTAGACCCCACAAGACAGTGCACTAAACCTTTTTTCATCAATGATTTGTGATATTCACTGGTGTCTATAGATTACATGAAATCCTCTTCACCTTTATCCACCTTTTTCATGGTAGGAATAACATGTCAATGTAAGTATCGGGTCATCTGGACCCCACAGGTTAGCACAAGGGATACAGAACCACACGAAAAGACACAGGTTGTTTTTATTTTGGCTTAAAACAGATGGCTGAAAGACCACTGGGAACATGTTTAAATAGATCAAAAGATGATTGCAGTAAGACTTTAAGTATTAAGCTGGCCAGATTTTGGTGAACCTGATTCAAGATGGGGGGAAACAATGGCAACAGAGTCATGGAAAAAGCACTGAGCCAGAATATTCAAGTGTTGGAAAATCCAAGAAAAAGCAGTAGAACACACAGACAACTACAAATTGCAAACTAACAAGAGAGCACCACTCTTAGTTGTTTTGCACATTTGTCATGTCGTCATACCGGTTATATTTAGGTTTGGTTTAACTCCACAAATACAGATAAGCAGAGGCTTTCCATGAAAGTCTAAAGAGGAATACTGAAGATGGAAAAAAGTGGATTCTGCCCTTATTTTTTAACAGACTTGTGGGTTTAAATCCACAGTTGGTTCAGACAGATCTATAAAAACGCCTCCCTGCTTGACACTCACCATTAAGAGGTTGGATTGGGGGGTTAAACCACAAAAGGGTTCCCGAGTGTGGCAAGTGGTCAATAGCGGAGAGCAATTTTCACACACCCAGGTGTGGGACTTGGGCTAGGTGGACAGGGGTCAGAACAAAAGAAAAACAAAGACTCAATCAGCTCAAGACATCAGTTTTTATTTATAATATAAAAAAAGAAAAGTTGCTGAGCTTAACACAGTTAAAGTGCTCTGCCAACACACCAACTGACTTGATAAAACATAATGTCTAAGTAGTTTGTTTTACCGACACTAAACTTTTACAATTTATTGTAATTTTAGCGCTGAATCTAAAACCTTTCTTCCTTAAGCAACTTGTTTAAAATCTCTCTGAGTTCTTAAAAAAGTTTATAAAATTCACAGCAGGAAAATATTCAGACATAATTGTCCACTGGTGGAAAAAAAAGAATTCTTCAAAGAAGAATTTGTTGTTTATTACTAAATCATGCTTGTACTCCGGAAAAGACTGTCAGTGAGGAAAAATGATCTATTTAAATAGTCTGTTTCTCAAAACAAGTTTAAATTCTATGCTTTCGGTTTACAGGTTCCTGTTGTTTGTTTCTTTTTTGTCCAAAGCAGCAACAATAAAGTCTCAATATTCACATAAAAATCTGAGTATTTGTTAGAATGAAATGTTTTACTTAGACTAAATTGGGATGTATCACAGAAAACTAAAAAGAAGAATTTTGAATCACATTACCATGCAATAAAAATGTTAAGAATCGTGAGAATGAAATCCTGTTAACATGAAATGGTCTTGACGGGAAATTTTATCTCAACAACTATGTGTTTCTATGGTTTTCTGTCATCCTGTTCTCTCTGCAGGGACTTCACAGCTCCAGTCATGCCTCTTCTCTCTGACCTACACAGTTTATGTTTGACGCAACCACAGTTCGCCACCAAACAGATGTTCTGGAACAGCTCAGAGTGTTAATCACAAGTAACTTCATCTGTGAAGGGAAGAGGTCTACTGTCACGCCAAACCTATGCCTGCGTAAAAAGAACTGCTATCCTTAGTTTCCATTTTTTTTCAGACTGTAATTTTTTAAACATGTTTTAAAAAAGAACTCAAAGGGCTAAACAATAGTCCATTGATGCCTGAATTTATTTCAGTGTATTCACTTGTGATTTTGCTTTAATCTAGATGCTAAATTAAAGTAATTCTGGAGCAAAAGTGGTTTGATGCATATTTGCATCAATGGGCTTCAAGGGGATATTCATAGCTGGTATAGTACCAAGCATTTTCACAAATGGAAAATGTTTGATAAAATATTTTCTATCCTTGGTTTTACCTTAATTTTAAAGGTAAATGGTGTATACTTGTCTAGTGCTGTACTACCTTCCATGAAGGCCCAAAGTGCTTTACAATCACAGTCCCATTCACCCACAGACACATTGGCGCTGCCGAACACTGGCCTCAACCTATAATACCAGGAGGAAATGTGGAGTTCAGTGTCTTACCCAAGGACACTTTGACACATGTGTGGGATCTTCTGATCAGAGGTTGACCACTCTACCTCTACTAATATCTGCCCCTAACAAATATCCGCAACATGTTGTTACATTTTTAGCTAGCACCAGCACTCAAGTTTCAAGGATGAAACTTTCTCCTCGTATAACAGAAAAATGTAGCTGGAGCCAGATACAGTTCATCAAGTGCCCACTAGGAGGCAAGTTACACAATCTTGGTCGCCATGACAGCTCATAGCAAAGACTTGAGGACCTAATCTTTTATGTACTAAATCTAATTTGTTTATTTGAAACTGAGACATGTTTTCCGTCCAGCATCTGTGATGATGAGTAATGAGTTATACTGAACCCTGAAACTTGGGGGCAGCCGTGGTGCAGCAGAAGGGCTGTCGACCCCTGATCGGAATATTGCAGGCTCAATTCCTGCCTTGCCTGCCCATGTGTCGAAGTGTCCTAGGGCAAGACACTGAACCCCACCTTGCCTCTCGTGGAGGGTTGGCACCAGTGTTCTGCTGCAGAGCCGCCAACAGTGTGTGAATATGTGTTAATGGGTGAATGGGTTTGTGACTCTAAAATGCTTGGGGCCTTCGAGGAGGGTAGAAAGGGCAATACAAGTACCGGTATATGGCATTTACCATTTGTCTTTGTTCTTCACAGGTAAATACATCAAAACATGTGTAAGAAAGACAAACTTTAGTTTAAGAATTAAACCACCATCCCTAACTTTTATGTGTGCAGAATTGTGACATTGTTTGTTTCAAACTGTGTTGAAATACAAACACGAGAAACAGAACAGGCGTTTTCTATGACATAAAAATTAAACACTACCTGGAAAAAGATTGTTCATCCCGTATGAATAAAATGAAAGACAAGAAGGTTTTTTGAAAACTAGTTAAGCTTTTAGATGTTATCTCTATTCAGCCTATATACATTTTTTACTTCTGACGATAAAAAAAAATGCCAATTAGAAAAAGTCAGTTGCTTGCTGGCAGTGATGTCCAAGCACCCCCCCTACCAAGGGCCCTACATGTCTAGCAGCAGATGTCCTCCTAGCACCCTACCCGCCAATTTTAACCGCACCTTAGACATTTAGGGCCCCTTGGTGGGGAAGGTGAGGGGACATCCCTGTGAGTAATCAGGAGTTGTCCCCTTAGTGCCCTACCCGCCAATTTTAACTGCACCCCCCTTAGTACACACACCCCTCCCCCCTCAATATATACATTCCAACACAAACACACACACATGCACACACACACTCTCTCAAACACACATACACGCACACACATTTTGCAAGGAAGGTGGGACCTAGGACCATCTGTCCCCTACCCCTTCCCCGGTGGGGGGTACGGGCCCCTTGGCAATGGCGGCCGTGTCCCCTGGGTGCCGGCTTCCTGGGCCCGGCGGTGCTCTCTCCGGGGGTGTTCGTGTCCCTGGTGGGTGGGTTCTGGTCCTTGCCCCTGAGTGCTGCCCCCATCCAAATTTGCAACTGTGGCCGAGACTGGTCGGGCCATATTTACAACACCCCTTGTGGGCCCCCTTTTTCCCCGGGGTTCCCCCCTCCTGGGCGGGGGCGTCGGGCCCCTGCCTTGCTCCTCCCTGGACCAACCCTGGGCCGGGTGGGTGGCTGCCTGGAGTGCAGAGCTGGTCTCCCTTTGGGGGTCCTGGCTCGTACCTGGGGTTGGGGCGGGGGGATGCCCGGAACTCCTGTGGCTCCTGGTGGTGATGGGGTGCTCGTCTGGGGCTGTGGGCGTCCTTCTCCGGTGGGGCTCTGCGTTGGGCTCTCCTGGCGCGGCGGGGGGGCTGCTCTCCTGGTTGGGCTGGGGCGGCGCTCTCTTTCCCTCCGTGCCTCCCTGCTCTCTGGCTCTGGGGGCCTAGCGGCGGTCCTGCTGGCCCTGGCCTGGGTGGCGGGCTTGGTCGCCCGGGGGGCGGTTTTTTCCTGCCTGATCTCCCGTGTGGCGTTGGGGGGATTCCGGCTGCCGCTGCTGCTGCGGCGGGGGTCTTGGGGTTGATGGCTGGGCACTCTCCTTTCTTCTTTTCACATTCCATCATCCATTTCAGAAGAACATAAACACTCACCTGAGCATAGGTGTTAGCTCACCTTTGCACTAACAGTTTGCATGATTGAATGACTGAAATATTTCAAACTAGTTGGTTTTTCAGGCATAAGTATGCGTGTGAACACTATCTGTTTTGTGTACATGTCGACATGTTGACATTTTTGCAGCTAACAGGTGTGTTGATAACATTTGAGTGTGTGTGTGGACAGGCCCCGCCCTTTTTGTACTACATTTGAACCTTACCGTAACGATCAACAACCAGTAAACTTGTTGCTTTATGCTGCCACATGGTCTCATCCCCCCTCCCGTCCTATTATCACCCTCCTACCCCCCCCCTCTCTCCCTAATGTCCCTCTCTCTTCTTCCCTTCTTTCCTTTTCCGTCCGGTTCAACATCCAAGATTTTCAAACATGGTTGAAATTAATAAAGTTTGGCCTCAATTACAAAAGGGGTTTATTCAGACATACCTCTGGTTTATATGAAGATTAATAACCCCTATTGTTAAAGTAAAATATGTCCAACACAAGAGGCCCTCAGCTCTCATCTGCCTGCCCAGCTGTTGGACAGGACAAGTAAAAAAAAAAAAAAAAAGAAAATGTCAGTTGACAGGACTTGTTGGAAGGAAGCTTTGCGGCACTTTAATATTGTCATTTTAAGAGAACAGTAAAAGTGCATGTCTGGATTATGTCAGAACATAGTCATTAAATGGCGTGACTTCAAAGAATTGCAGTGAGTCATGTGACCTCCACCCCTTGGTTAGTCTGAAGTACAACCAGAAGCCACAGGTGTGATGATCACCAAGGCTGCTTAAGGCGTGCTTGGAAACAGTTTGTGTTTTCATCGAACTGTGAATCAAGGGGTAGTGAGGACAGACATCATTGTTGTTGAAAGCCTGGAGGACCCCCCCCCCTATTTCAACCCCGAATATGACCCACCCCCCTCCCAACAGACTAATGGATGTGCGGAGAAACACATTTTAACAGCTGTAAGCCCAATCGTTGAGACACAGCGGGTACTTTTAATAACAAACCGCTTGGGTGTTTATTATGTAGACATCGCCGCTTTCAATAAAACTTGGTTACTGAAGAAAATGCATTCAGTTGGAGTTAATTATAATGCTTAACTCACATCATGTTGCTTTTTATAATGAGCTTTAGGGAATTTCTTCCTCAAATTTTAAAATAAACAAATAAAATCATGGTAACAAAAGAGAATATTTTTAACTCATACTCTGGCAAACAATCTATCAGATCCAGCTGGAAGAGTCCAGTGCACCATGGAGACTCCATTTGATGTTTTAACAGAGCAATCAACATTGTGGACAGTTTGTAGGCATTTTTGGACTATCCTGACTCATCCAACAAGATATTATAGAAAGATTGTATTTCAGTCCAACAAATTTTTTAAAAGAGCTGCATCATCCTGGAAAATCTCCTGAGTTTTCGCCCTTAAACTCACTTATTGGTAAAAAGAAACAGGTTTCTGTGTTCCCCACAAAATTGAACTCCTGTAGTTATATAAACATGCCATCATGAAGTATTTAGGGTCTGGAATCCTCTCCTCTGTACCAGAAATTGAGTTAAAATCGGCATTTCTTTCCAGTTTTGACATCCAGCTGAAGACATTATATAAGATTAATAATTGCGGTCTTGATGTTTGTGACATTTCTCTGGGATGTGCGTGTGTGCTGGGGGGGATTGGAGGCATCAGTGTCAATCATTTGGTTGGGCACTGGGCATTTTTATTACAGGCTGAGACACTGAAACAATCATCAAATCATAAAAGCGATTTTGGTCTTGCAATTTATCCTCAAAGTATAAATCCCAATGTCATCTGCTGGCTTTTTTTATCTGGATCCACCAGCTGGTCAAAGTTGTTACTAAGATATCCCAAACCTATACCAGATGGATTGGCACCAAATGTACTGCAAACAGGCATAGCTCCCAGATGAAAAGGTTTAGGGGACTGCAGATCCCAGCCTTTAGTCTTTGTTACATGAAATTAAATACGTAGTTGGTCAGCCTGCTTCAAGGCCATTGTGTCTCCTCTACGGTGAATTTTAAATTTGGGAACACAGTTGGTCCTTGGAGCGAATGGTAAAATGTGTATATGTTCACTTACTTCTTGCAAGAGTTTAGCTGGAGCTGTACTACCACTTGAAAAGAATATATTGGCATCCCATTGCAACACATAAACTTCTTATGAAATATTTAGTTTTACTGTCTTATAGTGAAGTATTACCTTTTTGTTGTGCAGGTGAAATGCTGAGAAAGGATGTTATTAGATGGATTTTTTTGATTAATGTTATTACTTCAAACCTTTTCCAATCCAGATGGACATTTTTTATAAAATAAATGTTATTAAAAAGACCAACTCTTTTGATTTTTTTTTTCATTATAAAGCTGAACATTCGATCCTGTGAAACAAAATTTAAAAAAAAAAGTTCTTGTATAGTCTTGAGATGTATCATAATACATATTTTATCGTGAGAAATGTTTCGCCATTTTCAGGAGCTGGTGGTGGAGGACCCAAAATGCAGGAGACCTGGCTTGGTGACAGAAAATAAAATATTTAATAACTAAACTGAAACATGACTAAACTATGGGGAGAACCAAAACTGTGACACAACAGAGCAGATGACCTGACAAGGATGAACAGAAACCAAGACACTTAAATAGGCTGAGGGTAATTAACTGGACTGAAGACAGCTGTGGATCATGAACCTTAACTGGAGTGACTGACAAAAAGAAAACCCAAAACATGACCAAAAACAAAACAAAACCACTGAATCCTTACATGTGTATCGTATCGCTAGACTCTTGCCAATACACACCCCTACTGTCCTAGGTGCACCCTGCCTTCACCCTGAAGTAGTTGGGATAGTTTACAGCAGGCATGTCCAAAGTGTGGCCCATAGGCCAAATGCAACCCTTATTTAAATTTCCACAGAACCGCAGGACTACCGTCATAAAATCAATCATATGCTACCCCAGCATATCTAAAAACTGTGTATGAAATCTCTTGACTCTGATTGATTAAATTCCATAATAAACCGTTGTAAACTATTTATTAGTGAAATACAAAACAACTGTGTCTGTTGTTAAGACTTTTGAAAAAAAAAATTACCATTTATTTCTTGTATCCGTGATGTAAATTAAAGGTTTGAGCATTTTATAATGAATATGTACCATTTCATTTCTGGTCTTCCAATACAACATTCCCTTTAATTTGGGAAATTATGCATTTAGGTGTGTTTTTGTTATATTTGAAGGAACAAAAAGTATTCCATTACAACATATTCTTAATAAAATAGTTTATTTGCATTATTAGGGCTCACAGAATGCAGGCTGATTGATTGGCCCGCATACATTTTTACCTCAATAAATCTGTCCCTCTTTGCA
Source organism: Oryzias sinensis (assembly GCA_037389245.1). Lineage (NCBI taxonomy): Eukaryota > Metazoa > Chordata > Actinopteri > Beloniformes > Adrianichthyidae > Oryzias > Oryzias sinensis. Next base: position 10,250,133 of record CM074491.1, read on the forward strand.
AAAAAGGTTGGACCCCCTGGTCTACAGCAACCCCTGTGACACAGCATAGGACAAAGGAGGGGAAAAAAAGGAATGGATGGAATTATAACGTTTCAGAGTTCTGCATTATTGGGCCAAACTTTCAAAAAATATCCTCAAAATCAAATCCGTTAAGCCAAAACGCCTCACTTTATAAACCATGAAATGACTTTTAACAACCCCAAATTGTTATTTTCCATGTGAGCACGAGACGCTGAATGCCCTTCCACTCATTTTCATAATCTAAAACAGCCCCATTAGTTTTCCCTGTGGTGTGGAGAGCCGTTTAAGGACCTCTTGCAGCAAAATGTTCTTTTAGGTCTTTTTCTTGTTTCAATCCAAGAAAAATGAAGTTTTCTCCCCAGGATTGTAATCACACTTTTGAAAAGGCTTAACGCCAGAGCTATGCAGTTTACCTGCCTGCCTCAGATACTTGACAACTTGTTAGGATTGGAGAGGCCATTGAAAACACTTTCTAAAACAAACAGTTTTTTGTAAACTCAGGCCTTTTCTCAGTTGGGCCAGAAACAGATGTCTGATCAGGCAGATGAATCGAAAACATCTGAAACAACTCTTTTAGCCTTATGTCAATAAATACACCTTTCAACACATTTTAAGAGGAGACACCCAGGCCCAGACCCACAGGCTTCATGTTTGTGGTAGCCCACGCCTGCAACCTGTGTTATTCATTTGACATAAAATTCAAAATCACCGGACTGTCTATAAATATGTCGAGCTGTGCTCTTTCTTGAACTTTCACCTCACTCTATCGAAGCGCTTGAACCATCTGCTGAACTCCTAGAGGCATTTTTGCAGGTCTCCATTTACACCACAAAAGAAAACATGGTTGTAATAGGGGGTTTGCACAAAACTTCCTGCCAGTTGTTAAACAAAAACAGAATGCAGGGTGATGGCGGTGCCTCCTCGAGTGGAGAAAGAAGATCTTTTCTGTTCTTCATTTAACATGGTCTGTCCTCCCTGCTGATTTTGACATGTGCCTTCATTCTTTTCTGTAAGGATGTCTGTCATGACAAACGTTTTTCTGAGGTTCTCCAGCTCTGCGGCATACAGGCAATATCTGGAGTGTTAGTCACATCAGGCTTTGATGCTTCTAGCTTCTCCAACATGACAGCAAAAATTGCTTGAGTTGGTGCTATTGCTGATGCACACAAATCAAGTTCTGACAAGCTTTTATACAAAGCAAACCAAAGCTTTAAAAAAAATCTCAAAATCTTAAAAAAGACATTAGAGAATCCCATGTGAACTCTTGCTACTCACCAAAGGAACTGATCCATATGAACTACCAAGTGCCTCCTCCAGAAAGGGCCACATTTGTCAGGACAATTCTGAATTGACCCTGAAAAAAACATTTGATTTAATTTGATTTGCATGCAACTTTTCAACAAAGAAACCAGGAAAAACTTTCAACAAGATTCAGTTCCTCCAAGAGAAACAGAGTTGCAGTACAACTGTGTAAGCCACGTGAAGGAATAAATGAAACAAGATTGCCAGGAAACCTCAGTGAAACGATCACGCAAAGATGTGGCAGAAAATTGACGTATCTATACATCAAATCTGGTGTACTTTAAGTGACTCTTGGAAAAGTATGTAGAAGGGTTTCAAGTGATGTGGTCGTAAATTCGATTATGTAACATCAGAAAAACATTAAAGAGCAGACAAAAGCTGGTGTGGAGGTTCACATCTTGGAAGCTTTGAGCTTCCAAGACGAAGGCCTTTCATTTATATAGAAACAGTGTGTTAACAATTCGATTCAATTCAATTCAATTTATTATTTATTTATATCGCCCAATATCACAACAATAGTCATCTCAATGGGCTTCATACGCTTTGAACTCACGTACACACTTGCTCTTAGGGCTGACTTACAGGAATAGTGGTATTACTATTTCATCATGCCAGGTGATCATCCTCAGCTATGTTTTTAAATCTGTTTAAAACCTACGTTAAGAAGCTTAAAGACCTACTCCAATGAAATTGTGTTTTATGCATGTTCTTGTATTATTTTTCTCACAATGGATGACATGTTTAAAGAAAATTAAGATTAAAATTAAGAAATTGAAATTAAAATAAAATAATCAAATCAAAATGAATCAGAATCAGATGAAAGAATGTACCGGTAATTTGAAAAAAGCCTGTAGTAGCGACGTATAAAACTCGTTGGACGTGCCACCAGCTCCCTGGTCCGCTTCATTCCAATATATCCACTTGTAGACCACTAGATCCATGTAAATCTTTGTTTTCCTCATCTGGCTCAAAACTGCATGATAGCCCCAATATTGCCCGCTAATTTTGTTGGACTGGTAATGCTGGAGGTGTGAGGGGCTGTAAGCTAGTGGGAGAGAGTGTAAACAGAGAGCTATTAGCAAAGGGTGATGGGAAAGGGGGGCAGGTTTGCTTTTTGCCACAATCTTGCCGACAACTCAGAGGCGAATTTTTTATGAACTACTGTCGCTCTGCAGAATATATGTCCTAGAATACAATACAGTTTTTTTTTTTTTAATTTTGGCTAAAGACTGCATAATTATCATTTAAAGACCACTGGGAATACTTTTAAAAATGGATCAATGGACAGTTTGAGTGAGACTTTTAGACAAAAAAATTAATTAAACTTGTTCAGTTATTCATTCAGTCCATACTCGTACTAACATCTATCCGAGTACAACAAAACATAAGCGCAAGCCTTGTGTGTGAATAGCTTTCTGAATGCAATAGATAAACAGCCCATAGTTGCCGAAAAAAACGTTCTAATTCACAACAACTGATGAAGTACCACTTCTATTGCCTATCTAATAATAGAGTATTGCTTAATCATGTTTTATTTTCAATGTGAATCAATATATGTTTGGTGCTGTCTACATAATATCTGTTTCTCTCAAAAATATATTGCTGATGTATCTTTCTGAGGTTCATCACAGGACAAACAACTGGCTCCAAGACTGCAACATACAACCCCGAAGAGCTGTCAGTATTACTGGTGGTTTATAATTTTTAATAAATACCTGATCCAGAAATATTTTATATTGGTGAACCACAAAATGAAAAGCCTAAAAATGTCTATTTGTGGAGGTTTTATGACTGAACAGATAAAATCAGTTCAAAACTGAAACAGGGAAATCACTTAAATTGCATTCTTGTTCACAAAAAGAAAAACCACAAAACTGATCTTATTTTAGAAATTGACCCCAGTTCTTGAAACTGTCTTTGGGATGCAAACCTTTTTTTTTTTAAACTGTGTAACCTTTTTTGAATTAAACTGCAAAAGTATTATTAAATTTCTGGATAAAATAGTATGGTGATGGTGGTTTAGTGGATTCCAGTTTTCACATGTCCAAACATTGTTTTACAACCTTCTTTTTGGAAAGTAGAACATAGGACATGGAAACATAGGAATTTCTTTTTGTTTGTTTTTTTTGGATGGGGGGTATTTCTACTGATAATTTAAATTTAGTATGATAGTTTAACATTAAAGCGGAAACCAAAAAAACAGACAAGAAAAAACATTTAAAAATATTATTGGAGATTTTACAATTCTTTAAAAAAAACAGTTCTTTCTATTCACAGTTTTCAATGGAAATTAAATGAATTAATGTCAAACCAATAAACTTTATGTTGAAGTTGTTTTTTTCTGTTTTTTACTCCTTTCTGTGGAGTTATTGGGTAAAACAGATTTATTTCAAAGTAAATGTAAAATTTGGTTTATTTTCATACTCTCTGCAGACGTGAAGGGGCTGTGGCCATTTCTTTTTAAGCAGGTACTGAGAAGTAGGTAGGAAGTAGATGTAGCTCTGCACTCATGAAACTGCCCTTGAGGAAAATCTAACGGTGACATATACAGGGCCTCTGAGAAATCTGCATCATGGTCTGTTTTTACCTGGACTTGAGGCCATCTTACAACATTTTGTTGTCAGGGGTAGTGGTAAACATCTGGAGAAGTTTGGCATAACACCCACTTAATGAGAGGCACAGGATGTGGAAGAGGCTGACAGAAAAAGTCCTCTTTGCACACATGGAGGTGAAAGGAGATTTGTCTGAGCCAGGTGTGAGGAAACCAATGGTCCAGCATAAGACTACCATAGCCACTGATGTGAGTAAAGAACCCTCTGAGGTGACTGTTTGAGAAGATAAAGGAGTTTATGCACTACAATAGCCTACGTGCACGATATAACTTCCGGTTAACTTCGGTGTTTCGAGTGTAAGGCCGACAACTTCCTGTTGGTCATGTTATTGTTGTGGGGAGTTTTGTTGAGTTGCTAGTTTTGAGTAAATAGGAGCGGATTTCGGGTAAAAGACAGGCGTTTGGTGTTTCAACGCGTGACAAAGACATCACAACATTGTTGTGTACCCGTGTGCGAATTTGTCAAAGTACAACAGTACTATAAGCTTTCATAGCTTTCCAGTATATGTGTTGGTGCGAGCCGAATGGATGGTGAACACGGCAGGAGGACTTCACCCCAAGCAAGACGAGTCGTGTTTCGTATTTGCAGCAATCGGAAAGAAAATGCGTCATGTAAACACGCCGTTCGGAATACTTTGCCCCGGTCAGACTCGTTCGGATCAAAATTTCTTTCTGATTGAGATAGCTGGGTTACCGATCGTTGTTTTTTTGTTTTTTGTATGAAGAAAGCGTTTTTATTTCAACTCATCACATGAAAAGTAATCATATTCAGATCATTATAAGTTTTGAGCAGAGTTGAAAACGTTTTCGAAGAGAATCCGTTTGTCTTTTGTTTGTTTTTTTAATTAACTTTATTGAAGATATACAGGATACAAATTCAAGTCAATTTTAAGTACACAGACAAAAAAAAGAGTAACAAAATGTGCCAGGGGAACATAAAGAACAAAAGAGAAAAAAAACAAAAATTATAAACAAGAGCAGAAAAAGCAGTAAGTTGCTATTCTGTACATTTGAAAATTTCCAGGGTGTCAAAGGTTCTTATAGCTTTGGGGTTGGAAGAATATTTTATTGCTTTGATATTGTAGCGATCCAGCCGGACCGTCACTTTCGTGGGGTAGCTATAACCAACTGCTAATTTAGATGACTTCGTTGGAGAGCTCTCCGTGCCCCATATACCGCACGATCCCAGGCAGTCTCAACCAGAATAAACAGGAGGACAGACAATGTTCCCTTTTGAGCATCTAGCCTGTTTATTCCAAGTGCATACAGCCCAAACAGCATGGAGACTCACTTCAGCTTCCAGCCCTCTGACTCAAGGTTTCACCCTAAGCTCCCCACTTCCCATGAGCCTTAGGGGCCAAAGGCGGGGCTAACCCCCAGGTCGCTACAATATATTGGTTTAACTCAATCATAAAAAGTTTGAATAAGGGCTTTTTTTCAGAAAATTTGCATTTATGTATTCAGAATTTGGCTAGTATTATCAAAAGGTTAATTAAATAGTATTCCCTTCTTAGTGAATTATTAACACTATAAAAACCGAATTATACATCCTTGTATGATCGTTGTTCATGTAAACGGTCATTCCGATCGTGTGTCACTACTGCTCTGGTTTACGTCATTCATAGACGGTGTTTCGCTGAGAGAAAGCTTTGGAGCTCATACGGGACCGACCAGCTGCTCTGCAGACGCCCCGTGTAAAGCGCCGCTTCGCTCTCGCCCCGCTGGCTCTCCCCTCTCTTTCACCCCTCACGAGGGAGATGCGGGGGGTGCGTGCCGTGCCCACTGACGTCTGGAACCGGCACCCAAGCTCTGCGTTCGGGCTACGGTGCCAGTGGACCGAGTGAACCTCTCTGAGCAGAGCAGCTGGATTTATTAATGTGTTTTAGGGGAGGGTGCTTTGTTACGTGTGCGTTTTGTTGTTTTGTTATGTGTGAGAATTCCGACCCGCCGCTCTGGGTTAGCGGCTGCAGGACTCGCGAGGACAGAGCAGAGCACACAGTGAAATGCCGCTCAGTTCTTAGAAACTGTTCAAAAAATCACATGGCATTGTGTTTCTAGTTGTGCCCCGACAAAATAAAGGCTGATGTTATTCCCAGACATTTACATGCAGCCAGGATGCAGATTGCAGCGTTTCCCACATGGTTTGTCCTGGATTTTGTGTCCATCAAAAGGCTAATGTTGTTAGCCCGTGTTGTTAGCCTATTCTAACACTGGGTTCTTCTTCAGTTCTGTTCTTCTTCCACACAAAAAACACTGACCACAAGGATTAAATATAAAATGATGAGCGAACAGGCACTTCATAACATTAATAAAAGCACCTTTGGAAGATCGCCTCGTATATTACTGAGCTGCTGCATAAATATATGTGACAGCAAAGGTTTGTTTACAACGGGACACATTTCCCTTACGGTATTTTCGACACTATGTTTTTCGACAGGATATTTTGCCCATGTAACCACGCACTGGTCGACAATCCTGTAGATGTCGTTCATTTTCGGGAGACCTTGTAGACAACGGGTGAAATATGCCATCTTTCGCAATCAAAATCTGCCGTGTCGCTGCTATAGAAGTCGCAGGCCGGAAATGGTCGGCCTCACACTCAAGGCGGCGGAAGTAGAACTCCTTACTTTCGTGCACGGAGCCTATAGACATACAAAACTCTGCTTTTTGAAGATGTTAGCTAACTGACAAAGTCTGCACAGAGTGACAGATTATCTGATCAACAACATGAGCATTGCTCATGGTCCAAGATGAGCAATTTCCAGAAGTGAACACTTATAATTCCATCCCTACACAGTTTATATAGTAATGTAGTTTGTAACGTCTAATTATAGTTTTTATACTTTACCTGTAAATGTATTTTTCCTAATGTAAAACATTTCAAGTCAGGACAGTAGAATATATGCATGGGGAAAATCTTTTTTTTTCTGCTGCTCACAGCAGTGTGTTGTTGAGCTTCTGGCAAAAAACGGATATTCTGGGAGGATGAAAGAATCCTCTGCAAACCACGCCCCTTTGTTCTGGCCTTCCTCAACATGTTCTCCACGTGCTGTTAATATGATTGCATAGAGCAGACACAGTTCATTGCAGAAGTGTTGGGCAGATTTGCAAGATCTTGCTCTCTGGCTAACTTCGTTTGTTTCCACAAAGGTGCACAAATAATGGAATCTTTTTTTAAAGTAGGTGAGAAATGAAAGGAAACATAGCAGCCATTAGGAGCAGGATCAGAAAAAGCCTAAATGCTACACAAAGCACTACAAAAACAACCCAGAAGCAACTAGTCTGACTGAGACTTGGCGCAAAATGAATAAGACCGTATGGCAAAAAAAAATTGTGCAAGACCAAATAATCACCTCCAGCATATTCCGAGTCTTCCCAGTGGGACACCTCAGCTGGTCTCTAACAGTGTGGAAGAGTGACGGCTCTACCACAAGCTCTTCCCAGGAAGTTGAGCCCATCATCCTGCCTCTAAGGAAGCACTCATAGGAAACTTATTTTAGACACTTGTATCCAAAATCTTATTTTTTCAATCATGATCAAAAGCTTTGCCTTCCGGCTCAGCGCCTTCTTAAGTACAATGGATCAATACAGCATTACTGCACTTGCAGCATCCATCTGCACTCCATCCTTCTTTCACTCGTGAATAAAACCTCAAGATACTTAAAGTTCACCACTCCAGATGTACATAGATTTAGTCGTCTCCATAAGAATGGAGCGGAGCTGGGAGGTAGTGGCCCGCCAAGTTGTTGTTGTTTGTATGTAACACCCACAAGCTTTTTCAGACAGTATTTTTTGTCTGCTCTTGAGTCACTGCAAATTGCATAAAGAAATACTCAGAAATGCAGTTTTAATCTTAATTTTCATTATATATGTCCCCCATCAAGAGAAAAATGTCACAAGAACATGTTAAAAACACCCAAAGGCCATTTTCATCAGAGTAGATCTTCAATAATTATGGAAACCATGCGGTAATCTCCCAGTTCTTTTGTCTGCTGAGGAGGCAGTGCCTGCAGTAAGACCATGACTCAGTAAAGCTAAAAATAAGAATCATTTTTTCCTCCCAACCACTCTTTTTCCTGAATATAAAAATGACGTTAAAATCTTGACTGTGAGTGTGAAGAAAGTTCCACACCGAGTAAGCCAGTGTTCACACAAAGATCAAGACAGGAAGAGGCAGAACTCTGCTTCAGCTCCTTTTTCCCATGTGTATCACCCTGAGAAGTTCCAGGTGCCTTTGATCCCCACTACCCTGCATCCCTTAAAGGAAACGGTAGTGCTTCATTTCCCTTTCACTGCATGACCTCAGCTGTGGCAGACGTAGTCTTTTGGTGACACAGACATCTGTCCAAATAAGCTTCTCTGTTGTCACTATCAAACTGAAAGAGCAGCAGATAAATGCAGGAGACAAGCTGCTTTGGCAAGCCTCAGAAAAACAAGAGACGGAGCTGGTGGGCACCTCCAGTGCACACTTGTAGGTACAAGTGAAGAAAATTGTTGGCAAGAATCATTCTGTCACTTCCAAACCAACAACATTTATGTTTTAAAACCTTCCGTTTGCTTTGTTGTCCAACAATGTTTTAAGTTTCAGGGGGGGGGGGGGGGGGGACACAAGAAAACAATTGAAAAAAAAAGAAACTAGTATTTTCATCCTCAAGCTGATTGATTATGCTAACCAGATGCATAAGGCAAAGAAGTATCCAAACCTTTTCCAGCTGGTCTTTAAACCCTGGAATAGAAGACGGTTGTTTGACCTAGACAGACAAGTGACTGAGCTAAAGTTCAAGAAGCAACAAAAATGACCTTTATTTCAAGACTAAATGAGGATATGGATATTTCACATTGCAACCCAGCATTGTACCAAGCTTTACCATACTGTACTGTATATAAGAACAGGACTAAGACCCCCCCCCCGCCCCCTATACACACACACACACACACACATATAAACACGTAAAAGCATCTGGTACCCGCTGACCCAAACATTCAAAACAATCTATTGACAGATTCTCCCAAATTCTCTTTCTGTGGTAAGGTGTGGACCTCCAACAAGCTCAGACTGACTCGGACCAATCACTGCTTATTGTCATCATCTGGCTTCAACATGGAACACTGCAAAAAAAAATGGCGATTAAATTGACTTCATTTAGTTGGAGCTAGAAGTAAACCATTTCTATGGGTGACATCACACTCACTCAGTCCAGTTCTCATATACAGTCAATGTACTTTGCACAAACCTTGATTTATTTTTCTTAGTCCAAGGTGGTTATTTTACATTCAAGTCATAGCACATGAAGTAATCACAGCCCTATAGTTTTTGGTGCATTCACGTAATGTGCACAAAACAAAGTATGAAAGACACTTCACAAATTTTGGTAATTTCTTTTTGTCAAACAATTTTTTACCATCTCACCTTAGAAAACCTGCAAGTACAAAAACGTTGTTGCAATGTCAATATAGTTATCTGGTTAGCTTGGAAGTAATGAAGTTTTGTTCAGGACAATCAATGAGGGAAAATGTCAGAATGTTAACGCCTCTTTTATAATAACGACACGTAGTTGGAGAGGCATGGAAGTGTAAGTTGGATTTTCTGATAGTCTTCCATTCTCCTGTTGGATCTCTGCATACATGGGCTACTTATCAAGAGCTCCAAAGTTACACACAGAGGTAGATACAAGTTACAAATCAAGCATTATGCACACACAAATGCTGTGAGTCGATTTTCTTTCCCTATGTACCCCTTCTGAAAATGATTTGTGCACAATGATTCACTACAGCAAAGCTCAACTCTTTCAATAAAATTTGTAAACCTGTTGTTACCGAAACCTAAAAAAGAAAAATGCTGTTATAGTTACCAAATGGTTAACTTAAGATATAAATCATATTACATGAGAATAGTAATTGGTCTTTTTTCCATATTTAGTTTCTGGTAACAAAAGCATTTAGTTTCATTAGTTTTCCAGAAACTACACTGACACTATAACTTTATGGAGGGACGCAGCAAAAATGCTTTGATCCAGCAGGGCTAAGTCATATTTTCTTCTCTCTTTACTGACATTTGAGGTGGTTCAGTGTTTTTAATAAATGATGAATAAATGCACTTAAATTCCAGCAGAATGTTTGTTTTCGTTGAGCTTTACGATTCTTAGTTGAGAACCTAAACTCAAAAAGCATTCTTACAGTTTTTTGAGCTAACTTTAGGGAATGTGACTTCTTCTTTGAGATCAATTTTCAGCTTATTGTAGCTTATCTCAGCCTAAAATGGTGGTTTACATGCCAAAGATTAGCACTCATAAACACCATTCATTAAAGGGCTCCCCAAACGCCATTGCCAACAGATTGTCTTTGATTAATGTGGTGTGAAACTCGTTACAGCGACAGGCTAAGAACAAAATAAGAACAAGACTTTGGTTTTGGTGCAAATAAACAAAGGGGATATTACACATGAGTAAAATACATTTTGTTGAAAAACAGCATCTTCTATCGCTTCGTCTTAGGGCTGGGTTTTTCCTAAATTAATTTTTCTTAAATGATTAATGGATCCCACTTGTTATTTCCTCTTTTTTGAATCTGGCAAAACATCCTTGTATAAATGAACTGTGAATGTTGTGTGATGATAGGAGCGCTGACACAGTGTCTGACAGCTCCTATGAAATAAAAAAGAAACTATGAGAAATCATAGCAAAAAGCAATAGAAATATGTGGGTAATTATACCGTCACTGTTTAGTTTCTTCTACCTGTCCAGTCCAGCAGCTAAGTAGACAGAAAGAAGCTGAGAGCCCTATTGTACAATTGTACAGTTACAATTGCGTGGAAATGTGTCGTTTTTTGGACATCTCCTGTTTGTAGCTATGTCCTCCTACCAAAATGGGGCCTAGTCGGAAGTGCAATTAAATATCAAGGAGGGGAACCATTGACTGTATCAGAGAACTGGACTGAGTGAGTGTGACACCATCCATAGAAGAAGGGTGACTCCCGGTTTCAAAGAAATTAAGTCAATCTAGTCACCATATCTTTAGCAGTACAGGCTTCCCTATGTTGGACCAGACTATGTCAGTTAGTTAGTAGTGATCGCTCTAAAACAGTCTTAATCAAGGTTTCTATAACTACCAATCTGGAGGGAGCTTGTTGGAAGTCCCTACCACTTGAAAGCAGGCTCGGGAGGATCTGTCGATCACACCTTTCTAACGTTTGATGTGAGACCACACCCTTTGATCGAGGCATTGATTGGTCAGTTTATAACTTGAATAACTTGAACTACAGAAAAAAATGTCATGAAAAAAATAACTTATCAAGAACATGTTAGAAAAGGTAGTAGAGCAAGATTGGTTATTCTGATAAATTTAATGACAATAATAGTTGTAAAAGCTGTTCATTTCCCAATAGAGGTCTATGGGATTTTGGCTTTTTGGAACCAGTGGGTACTTATTTGAAATACACGGGGGGATGTCACTTAGTCCAGTTCTTATAAACTGTCAGTCGTATTAGCCTAGAGAGAACACCAAGTAGCCTAACAAGGTGCAACCAAGGCCCTTAATCAACTCATGAAAAACCTTTTTTTTTAAAAGGTGAGTTGTTGGGGTACAACTTTTTCCAGTCCCCTCCCCCTACACTAAAAAACACCAGGCCTTATAGCTTGATAATTGCGGCAGAGGCATTGCAGGGTACAACGACTTCCTGGGGCCCCACTGCCCTGATCCATATGGTGAGGGAGAAGCGGGGAGGGTACCAACACTCCCAGGAGCAGACCAGAGTCCACCCCCATGAGAACCAAGCTCTCTGTGGGAGCTCAGTCCTTGGCTCACAGTCTAGGGTTGTTTACCAAACCAGAGCCCCCCACGTCTCTGTCTAGAAACAGTTTCATAAATTCAGCCTGCTAAAAATACATTTTTTCATTTCTGTGCCAGTTACTCCATAAAGACAGGTATTCTGCTCTCTCTATTACTAGAGACCTTATCTAAGATTCCTTATCTAAAAATGCCCAAAGTAATAAGAAAAAAACAACATGAAAAAACAACATGCAACAGAAAAGCAGAGCAACACAGAAACCAAACTCTAATATGCCAATATCTCTTATCTTGAGGATTAGACTCAAGCCATCCAACAAACATGTGTTCTGCTCTCCCCAAAAAGCAAAGTCTGCTAATATTGAGCATTTACTGTTTACTACACCACATGCAAACAATACACTTAACAGGACGCAAATGATAATCAGATCAGTGTGAGCACAAGATTCTACACAAGCGTCTGATGGAGTATAGCCCCTCAAACAATGAAAACAAAAGTTTGTGACTATAACTTTTATGATCTGAGAAGGAAACAATGTTGAACCATAGTCATTACTAAAGTTAACATGACACAGTAAAATAAAAGAGGAGGCTTAAGCATAAAAGCACTGACCTCAGCCCAGGACTGGCATCTTTCAACTGAGAAAATAACTCCAGGCAAAACACATGTTATTGGGTTAACATTAAGAGTCAACCTAACGCCATTACAGCTAGTCGAATGTTGCACACTTGTTTAACACAACGTCATTGTATCTGACAAAAGCAGTACACATTCTTAACCCATAAGAACTCAAACCTATTTTATTTTTCAAAACAAAATTATGAGTACCACAAACCAATTGGACCACAAAATCAACTTCTGATATTTTTCTGTAACATTAATGTCACCATGGGTTTTTATGTGTTAAAATCACATAACTTCTGTATGTAGCATCTCTAAATTTCATTGTGCATTTATAAGTACAAGTGTGCATGCGACCAATTAATTAGATTTTTAATCTGAAATGCATGTACAGTTTAAAAAACACATTGTATTTGTCTATACATTTTACTGTAAAATTACAAAGCAATCAGTTTATAATAGTCCATTTGATTCAACTACGTTTATCTGATGAAAAATGTTTAATTATTGGTAAGTACATGTATATTTAATTGTTTTGTTGTTTTCAGAATTGGTCATGTTTTTTTGTTTTGTAGGTCTAAAGTCCACATCTACCATCTTCTCAGGGGGAGCTAAGTCCCTCAGGACACCTGTTCACAGCATCATATATCATATATCATGGTGGCAGCATTAAGCCCTAGGCGATACGTTGCACAAAAATGCAGCAATCTGATCATTTAAACAAGTTATTAAGCAAAAGCTAAAAACATTGAAAAAGAATCTTAGAACTTAATACCTTACTGGACATGATTTAGCAAACTGACATTGACTTATACTTTAATTTAAGTTACAGCTTATGGAAAAACCCAGGTTGCGGTTCTGATGCACACCGGGCATGTGGCGCACGTTTTTAAATAGACAAGCAGGGAGGGGCTTCTTTATTCGTTTGCTTCTGTTTACTAGCACATGTCCGCCACTTACAGTTGGAAGAGGCTTGGTGTGAGATGTTGTATTGGTGCAAATCTTGTGAATCTTGCTCCAGGCATTTTCTTTCAAAGCTACTCTGATAGGAAAGAAATGGTGTCATATAATTCCGGTTGGGGACAAACTGCAGTTATTGAATTCTCCTCCATGTTTAACATTCAAGCGGTTGACACTTCCATGAATTACAAGGGACACCATCCATTGGTCGCTACTAAATCTATGTCCCTGATTTGCTGTGTTTTGTACATAGAGTCCCAAACTGGTTGAGCCCGAAATGTGTCACTTAGATTTTTTTATTGAAAGAGGTGAACACATGTTGAGAGAGGCGTGAACTTAGATTGAAAATTATGCTCTTACAAGAGGTCCATAAAACTATATTTAGTTCCACTATTTCATATTGTTCTAACATCGTGAAGCACTGTGTGACTCTTTCTCTGCAAATAGGGCTATTTAAATGAAGATTTACTTACTTACTTACATTTCTTTAATGAGATAAGGCACCAAATGTCCACAGGATGCTGTGAAATGTTTGTGAAGTCTGTGAAATTTAAACTTAAGTAAAACCTTTCAAATGTGGCATATAAACCTTAAATAACAATGGAAATGGTTAAAATTAAAAGCAAATAAACTGTTTATATTTAAAAAAGAGCTTGTGAATTTTCGGACATTTTAAAACCATAACTTAGGACAACAGTTTCTACAACCACAAAGTTGAATTTTTGATTTTTTGTCGAGCATTGTAAAAATAATTTTTAGTTTCAGCTGCATCAGTTCCAGTAAAAATAATAACAACTGTAAAAGACAGAAAGAATAGCTCCTGACACCACAATGTCAGCCCTGAGATTTTCAGTAGCCCTCCATTTGAGCCTTGAAACACTCATCGCAGACATGTTGGTTTTTCTTTTGCAAATGCTCTCAACAGTGAGGCTGCAAAGGGGAGCACCCCTAAGCCCTTCATCAATTTTTCTCTTTTTGTTTAGTCAGGCCCACCAGAGCCTGTGCTCTGTCAATGCACTGTTGTTCCACTTTTGACTGGGAGCAGAGACAAACCTAGTGCTTAAGGCAGATGCATTATCCACAAATGCACACATTTGCTTGAGCGGTTGTGCAGCTTCAATGCATTGTCACTGACTTGTGAAGAAACATTTGTCACACTAAACCTATTTCACTGACTTCTGCTCTAGTGTGTTATAAATCGTGGTTATAAAGAATAAAAAAAAACTTGAAAGACTTTAGCCACAAACATTTTTTACATCTCACACTTCGCACAAAGGGAATGAGGAACGAGGGGGTGCAAAGGTTATTAAAGAAAATGTTTGTAATTCCTGCCACAGCATATTGAATTCTTATGCAGTCACCGTAAGGAAGTAATGGTTTTATTGGATTGTTTACAATAAAGCAGGGTTTTTTTCTTTTTAGTGCTGTGGTTTTACAGCTTTCTGTGAATTTATTGCTGTAGTAAGCTCGTAAGATTTTCACAGTTTTCCTGACAAATATCTTTTAAAGCACACTCATTTGAGAGTTTCCATATTGATTCTTCCCCGATTAAAAAAAACTTGTTAGATGGCGTGCATTCTGCAATAGCACAAAACTCAGAAAAAATATACAAGTAATTCAATGTATTCAAAATGTCTTTGATCTAGATAAAAATTCAATTTAAAAGTTCAGAGTTAAGAAATATAAACCATTTATCACCACTTGTATATTAGAGAATAAAATGCAATAGTATTATTTTATTGGTTTATTCTTACCATGCAAACATCCTTTGCACAGTACTATGGAAAGGCAAAAAAAAAAAAAAAGACTAATTCCATCTTTTAAGTTCAAAACTTAGAAAAAGGGAGCAACATATCAAATTATCACACCAACTATCCTTAAACTTCCTAAAGCAGCTGCCTTTTTTAATTTTTATAAAAGAAATACACATCTCCTATTTTTAAGTAATTTATCTTTGTTTGTTTTTTTCTACATGTTTTTTAGTTTAAAACTGCTCATTAGCAGAGCTGGATCTTTACATGTAAACAATCGTAAATAGCATGTTAACATCCAGTAAAAACATTGTGTAGTCTGAAAATGCTTTACTTTTTTTTTTACATATTTTATGGCATACTTACACAATTAGGATATGGATCTTAGCCAACAACTTGGTTCTGCAGCAGAAAAATGTTCAAATCGCAGAATGAGCATGTATGAAGAGAGAAAAGAATACTGGTTGTGGTCACTCTGAGGAAAGCTGATTAAGAGCAGGTTGTGTAAGATGTCATCTGAAATACTTCATATTGATGCAAACTGAGGAGAAATAAAAACAAAAAAAGACTAGTTTACTGTTTTGCTACAGTTTTAAAGTGCTAACATTGAGGGGTTTTCAACAGATGGCCACAAAGATGTGTTACATTTGACAGACATTATGGGATCTGATGATTTACTAAAAAAATAAACACATGCAAAGTCATGCAAGGAAGCAACTGCAGCAACACATTCGGTAAGGGCGGTGGGGCTTTAGATTGTCTGCTGCTATTGTGTGGCCTCTGTGACTGGCTGTTTTGATCTAAAGACTTCTTGGATATGGATATTTTATAAATAGAATTTTACTTCTTTTTGTGGGGTGGGGGAACATTTTACAGTTTAGACAACAGAAAGGTCATTGTACGGTAATCGCTTCTTTTGTATTAAAAGTCAAAGTAAAACTTTGCAGATTTTAGAGCTTTTATTTTTGAGAGAAAGAAAGCAAGAATGTAAGATTAAAAATTAAAATTGAGATTCCTAAAGACACCATAGGACTTAAGTTACTATTATGCTTTTTTGTAAAATTCAGGTGTCACGCATCTGTAAACTGCCTTTTATTACAGCTGCAGAAAAAAAAATCTTGACTTTAGTACAGTAAAAAAAAATGGTGGGAGCTTGAACTGAGTAAATTGAGTATGCATTATCATCATAAAAACATAGCTAAAGATAAACTATTTAATCAAATGTATCTAACTTTATTTTAACTGCAGCATGACCCGTTATTATTAATTAACTCATAAAGCACAGAAAAATGTGATTTAAGTGAGTTTCATTAGCAAGATTTCACCGTTTAAACATTTTCATAATATAGATGTGACTGTAAAAAAAAATTATGTTTTTTTTTTTGTTTGTTTTTTTTCTCTCCAATTTATTAGTATTTTTATACTTCATATAGCTGCAATCCTAAAAACACAAGAGCATCATTTGCACAATGAAAAATCCCATGAGCTTTCTGATTGGCTAATTCGTCTGTCGCTCCTTCTATGACGCCACTTCCTTTTTCTTTACTCTAGCACGTGTAAATAGTACGTGTACAGAACATAGTGCCTAAATTTTCATTTTTGGACATCGTCCTCAGGTTTTCCATTCGGTTTTCTTCTGGTAGGCTTTGCCAGGAAAGTCTTCAACATGGTGAAGCCGAAGTTTAAGGGGAAATGCTCGATTAATCCCTCATCTTCCAGCAGCAACCCCGGTGAGCTAAAGCACAGAGCTAGCCACACGTTTGTTTACACTCGATGCTAACTATGGCTAACGAGTAAAGAAAACGTTTTGCCGGCTCAATTGCTAAGCTTAAGTGTCAACCAAGCTAAAGCAGACATACTTTTTACTTTTTTAATTTGAGAAAGCGGACTGTTTGTTGCTGCACTTTAACCGAATAATTATGTCAAGTTTTCTGACATTTGAACTTGAAGTGAACTAACACAAAACAATCTCTAGTAAAATATATATGTTGCTGTTAGGACAATAGATTAGACATGTTTGACAAACCGATAGGTTTCACTAGTGAAGGAATAACTTGACTACATGATGAGTCTTGTGTGTTTTACAGATCGGGCAAAGGGAGCTGGTGGGAACAACATGAGGGACCGAGCCACAATCAAGCGTCTGAATATGTACAGACAGAAACAAAGATGGTAAATCTCAACAGGGATCTTATTTATCTTGCTTCTCTATAGATATTTATTGTAACTTTAATCATTGGTTTTGTTCACGCTGATGCTGAGTTTCTTTTCACAGTAATAAACATGGAAAAGTGATCAAACCCCTACAGTATCAATCTACAGTCGCTCCAGGAACTGTAGCCAGAGTTGAGCCAAACATCAAGTGGTTTAGTAAGTATCATCTTCATGCTGTACATGTGAATGTCGTGTGTCTTAAATTGTATCATAAAAAAAATCATGGAAGCTATAAAAAAAGGCTTGAAATTAAGGCTGTAATAAGCATTTATTGTTTAGCTTTAACAGCTGAAAAATAATAATAATAACCTGGTAGACAGAAGCAACAGTCTAGGCCAGGTGTGGGCAAACTGCAGCCTATTGAGCTCCTTAACCTGGCCCACCAAGATGGAATAAATGATATTGATAATCCTTAAAGTTTAATTTTCAATTCTGGAGTGTCCCCATAAACGGTGCACTACAAATAGGTTGAGCTTTGTTTAGGTGTTGACAGTTGTTCTGCATTCATTGGGAGGCTTGTTGTCTTTCTTAAGTTCATGTGCGTTTTCTGTGTGGAGCGGATGTTTTTCCGATCATTCCAACACCACATAAATGCAGCATTTCTCTAAGTTTGCTTTTTTTCACCTGGAGAACAGCAACCCATTGGTGTAATTGGCACTACAATAAAAACAAAAGCCACAGTTTCAAAAGAAAACTTCCACAATGTTCTGTCTTAAAACATGTATATTAATTTTCAATCTAAATTCAATTAAAACACGTTTTTGTCCAGATACCATGTTATTTCTTTCTTTAATGAGATGGATTACCAAAACACTCCATGCATCAAACTTTAGAACCTTTTGTGGCCCAGGAGTCAAAAGGTTTGCCCATCACTGGTCTCGGCAGAAATGCCCTGAAGACAGAAACTTTCTCCAGCCCTTCCAGGATGACTCAGATGTGTTGCCAGGCCAGACATGTCCAGACTTTTCCCCCAGGAAGGCATCCAGGAGGCAGAGGTTGTCCCAGAGCTGTCCCAGCCTGGCTTCTGTGGCTGTGGAGGAGCAGGGTCTCTACTCCGAGTTCCTTCTGTGTGGCTGAGCCCCTGACTCTTGCTTTAAAGAGGTGCCCAGTCCCCCTGCAGTGGAAGCTCATTCTGGCTGCATGTATCTGGGAATTTATTGTTCCCAAAGTGGGCAGAGGGCAGAAACATGAATTGACCAGTAAAATGAGAGTTTCGCCCATTTTGGCTCAGTGCCCCTCCTTATTCTGCCATCTATGACTCTCTCAATCTCACGCTCCATGCTTCCCTCATATTTAAGTGAGAGACCTCAACAAGAAAGGTACTTAACTCTTGTAGTTGGAGCATGACCTTTCCATCCATCTGGAGAGGGTAAATAATCGTTTTACTAGTCAAAAACCACAGCGTCAGACTTTGAGGCGTTTCCTCTCTATGTTTCAAATTTAAATGGTAAATGGCGTATACTTGTATAGCACTTTTCTACCTTATTTCGAATAAGTCCCAAAGCGCTTTACAGTCACAGACCCATTCACCCATGAACACACACGTTCACACACTGGTGGCGGCTCCGCTGCCGAACACTGGCGCCAACCTCCCACCAGAGGAAAGGTGGGGCTCAGTGTCTTGCCAAAGGACACTGCGACACATGGGCGTGCAAGCCGGGAATCAAACCTAAAATATTACGACCATGGGTCGACCGCCCTGCCACTGCACCATGGCCGCCCGAAATGAGAAATATTCTCCTTTTTCCCTTGAAAATTGAGTTGTGTCAAACCAATATGTGCAGATAAATTACTGTTTTTACATTTTATTTTAGTCATTTATCATTAAATTCTGCAGTTCACAGGTTGACCTGACGTCATTGTTTCACACGGGACATTGTGAGATTTTACCCTCTTCCAACTTGGATCTTCTGTTTGTTCCTCTCATCTTCTTTGGGCAACCAAGAGCCTAACCGATCTCCGTACATTTATAGACTGAGTAAAGTCTGAGGAGCTGAAAGAAATGGAAGTGATAATAACAGGTTAATTATTAAATAGAGTGCCATCAATACAGCCTGAAATTCTCACCTGTACAACACACTGCTTTGTTTCTTCATATTAGCTCAAATTTAAGTAATAGAGATGCTTAATGACAGCTTCAAATCGGGTGTTATGTGACTAAAATACACGGTTATAATTGTTCCAAAGTTTTGTGGTGCTGTTTTTATCAGGAAATGCTCTTTCAGGCCGTAGTCCAACTTCAATCTAAAAGACTTTTAATCACAAGAATAGACTGCTGTTCAAACAAGGGTTTTTAAGATTTCTAAAATATGATTTATGATTCAAACATCATGGCTACATAGTCACAGCTAATTGACTAAACGTGACAGACACAATAACACAAAAACATTTCTCTTTATGTCAGACCTCCCTCCACACAAAATGGTGCAAAATAGCTTTGAAGAAAAAAAACCTGCAAGAAAAGTTGGTTACATTTCAGTGTAGCGCTTTCATTGCAAAATAATGAATCAGAATCCCTTGTAGGATCACCGGGTTGCTGGAGCCTATCCCAGCTACTGTTGGGCAAAGGCAGGGTACACCCGGCCCAGGTTGCCAGTCCGTTGCAGGGCCAACAATAAAATGAAGTTCAGCTGACTTCTTATTGAGATTTTATCAGTTAAAAGTTGGTTATTATTTCTCTGAGTGAGGGGAAACGGAAGAAGATAATCAGTAATATTGTAATTATGTCTAAAAAGAAATCTGACTTAAATATTTCTTTGGTGTTGCGTTTCAGCAAATACCCGGGTGATCAAACAGTCGTCTCTTCAAAAGTTCCAGGACGAAATGGGGGCTGTGCAGAAGGACCCGTATCGTGTGGTGATGAAGCAAAGCAAACTGCCCATGTCTCTTTTGCACGACAGAGTCAAAGCCCATGTGAGTCGGAGGCCTTTGAGCCTCTTTTGCCTTTCAATGCCTCTTCCGATTTATGTATTTCTTAATACAATAAATGACTTTTCTCCCCTCCCTTTCTGGGAAAGAAGTAGTCTTTTTCCATATTTTGGCACAATGTTCACAAATAAACCCAGAGGAGCTTGATGTAGGAACATGGTTTGAATATTTCTGAGGCAGTTGTCGTCTGCTGTTGTGTATGGATTATGGTTGCTTGTCATTTGTTTTCGTGCTTTTGTTCTGCCATGAACAGTTACTGTGACGCATAGAAACAAGGCTGGGGCTGAAGTACGACATCATTTTTTTTTCTGTCTGAGCAATTAATACAAAAAGGTTGTGAACAAATCATTTTGTGGCCGGGATAAACAAATGACATCCTGCTTTTTTTGATCTTTTTTTCTTCTTTGTGTTGATCAATAGAATAGGATGTGCTCTAAGAATGGTTTTATCTGTATTCATAGAACTCTAAAGTCCACATTTTAGACACAGAAGGCTTTGAAACCACATTTGGACCCAAGGCTCAGAGGAAGAGGCCCAGTCTTATGGTGGATGACGTGAAGGATCTTCTGGAACGAGCAGAGGCATCAGCACTGAGCTACAACTCCGACCAAGACAAAGACTTGGTAACAGAGGACACAGGAGTCCGGTGAGATTTCCACTCACTCTGAATACTTCAAGAAGCTGGGAAAGTGTCTTGTTTGAGGGCAGTTTTATCTTTTTTTTCCCCCGTTCCTTTAATGATTTTAGGGAAGAAGCACGAGAAGAGATTTTCAAAAAGGGTCAGTCGAAGAGGATCTGGGGAGAACTTTATAAGGTTTGTTATAGTTTTAAAGGTTTTTAATTTTGAAAAAAAAAAGTGGTCAATGACGACAAAATGTAATCAATTTAATGTTCAGCAATTAAGTGAAACAGGGTGTTTACACAACAGTTTAGTGAAATTGCCTTGATACAAACTATCTAAAAATAAAAGCTAGTTTTTGCTTGTTGGAAACAAACTACGGGAGAAAGTTTGCTCTAAAATGTTAGTACCATCTGGTACAAATGAATAACTATCATCATGGCCAGTACAGCCATAATATTATATTATTCTACACAAAACAAAAGTGTTTCTGGAAACGCAAATCTTTCTTTTCAGTTAAAATAATAGTTTATAATAAATGGGGGCTCCATGCTCTTTTGACTGTTCCTGCTTCTCTGCAACAGGTCATTGATTCCTCTGATGTCATCATCCAAGTCCTGGATGCCCGGGACCCCATGGGAACACGCTCCAAGAGCATAGAGACATATCTAAAGAAGGAAAAACCCTGGAAACATCTGATCTTTGTCTTGAACAAGTGCGATCTCATCCCCACCTGGGTTACGGTGAGGTCTTTTATTTTATTTTATTGTCTGTGCACAATCTTCAGATATTTTAGTCTATTTTCAATATTGGATACTTAGTAACAGTTTTTCATATACATTTTCTTGTGAACAGAAACGATGGGTGGCTGTTTTGTCCCAAGAGTATCCCACTCTGGCTTTTCATGCCAGCTTGACCAACTCTTTTGGTAAAGGCTCCCTCATCCAGCTCCTTAGGCAGTTTGGCAAGGTAAGAAAACATCTCAACTTCAGAATCTCCTGGCTTACCCCATATTTTATTATTCTTTTTTAAAGAAAGTTTTAGCTGTATGCAGACCAAACTAACATGGAAAACACAAGTCGACTCTTTTTTTCCCATTGCTGTCAACGGAAAGGAGCTCGTTCCCAAAAACTCTGTGGCCAATTCAGGTCATCTTTTTCCCAGATTCGTAATCTTATCTTTATTAAAAACAAAATATTGAAACCATATCAGATCTTGATCACAAACTACAAGACAACGTTAAAAAGCTAAGTGTGAGTGAACATAAGCTGTTTCTATAGGATTTAGAAGTTGGATAACATCTTAAGCTTGTTTAATAACGCTGATCGAAGCAAAAGTGTTGGCTGTTTGATGGTGTGGAGTGTTCTGGTTTGAGTTCATCTAATAGCAAAGATGATTGACATCCCTAATGACTAAGAGAAGCAACCGTTGCTTTGTAGTCAAGGAAAACTCTTAGTCTGTTTCCAAGTTGGAATTCATTCTGCATGAAAACATTTGCAAATAAAAACCGGTCAAGATGATCTGCAGAAAAGTGTTCTTCACAGCGAGTTTGCCTCCAGGTCAGCTTGTGCTTGAAGGTGCACGCTGTCCGCTGAAGGCTAAGGCCAGGCGTTACTCTGAAGACAAGAAATGAGAACCATATTTTCATTTTTGGCTATTTGGGCTCATTAAAGGAAGATGACCCCTTTTTGGGACTGTGCAATTCAAAAAGTGAGATTCTTGCTTTTACTATTATCTGTTGTTTTTGCAAGAGAAAAAACCCTGTATGCTTCATAAAACCACCTGACAGTATTTTTTATTTATTTTACATACTACAAATTTGCACTGCACTGTATTTATAACATAGCTTTTTTTTAATTTCTTTGTTGCATGTTGAGGTTTGGTGATCAATAAAGATAGAATATTCTAACTCTGAAGAAAAATGTGATTGATCAGCATTTCTAAGCCTTTACTGGAATAAAAAACATGTGCAAGACTCTGAATGTTTATCTTTAGGCTCATTTTTTTAGGAGGCTACATGTTTAAGTTTATTAAAGTAAAAATGGAAAAAAAGTACTTTATCTGACACCCAGCTTGTCAAATTGCTTTTTAGAGAGATAAATGTATCATTGCTATGTCAATATTCCTGTAACGATGTATATTAAAAGGTGCTCTCTGATCATTGTATCACTGTTAAAACAACAAATTTACAGCTAAAAAAAAATGTGGTAGAATTATTAAAACAAGTGTGGTGGTTAGTGTTCTTACCTCACAGCAAGAGGTCCCCCGGTTCTAGTCCCAGATCTGTCTGCATGGAGTTTGCATGTTCTCCCTGTGCATGCGTGGGTTTTCTCCTGGCACTCCAGCTTCCTCCCAACGTCCAAAAACATGCTTCATCTGTGAATTGGTTACTCTAAATTGTCCCTGGGTGTGAATGTGAGAGTGCATGGGTGTGTGATTGTGGCCCAGACAGACTGGTGACCTGTCCAGGGTGTCCCCTCCCTTCACCCAACAGTGGCTCTGGCAGCCCCGTGACCCCATAAGGGATAAAACGAGTGCAGACGGATGGAAGAATTAAAAATCATACGTATGACCGCACACAATCAATATAGGTAATTAAAACATCCTGTACTATATTAGATAATTCTAGACCTGAAGACTTGAATTGTTTAACATTATGTCTTAGCAATGTACAGATCATTGAATTGCATTTTTGTAAAAACTAAGCTTAAATCTATTTGTCTTTGTTTAATTTAACCTGCTCTGTTTGCCTGAAAGTAATGTTTTAAATAGGACCTAAACTGAATAATTAGTACCAGATAATCAAGTGTACCTTAGGATACTAGAGGAAGATCTCAAAAACCTTCAATCTTCAGAAAAACTTCCAAATTTTTGTTGTTTATTTTAAAAATGTAAGTTTGCATTTTTTAATAGTATAGTTTCTCATAAATATTCCTTTATTAATTGATTGTAATTTTGATGATTATGGTTTACAGTCAGGGAAATGAGGGTGTCAGAAAGTTCCAGAATTGCATCAGAACCATTAAGGCTTTAAATGTTTTGGTGTAGATGCTTTCACCTTACGCCTATGTTGTCCTTGTATGAAAATAACAGAGGCAGAATGAATTTGCTGTGTAACTAAAGTGATAATTAAATAAATCATATATATATAAAAGATAAATTGGCATTAAAATACAGCGTTTTCTAATAGTAAAGGAATTGCATCATAAAAGTTTGTTCTTGTTTGGAATCGTTTTTGCTGTTGGAGGAAAAACAATTCTTGAAGTGAGCAACTTTTATGCCTTTGGAGCAAATCCTTGTGGTAATTTCCTGCTGGGAGCAGAGAGTACAGCCAGTGATTTTATCAGTTGTGTCATTCACTTTTTGAGCAGAACGTTTATGAGCAGCGCAGCAGCCAGGCTTCTCACTAAGACCGGCTTCTTCAGAAGCCTCAGAAAGAACTACTGTCCTTTTTTTATTTTTTGTTATTTTTTTAACAGCAGCTGTTGTGTTTCGTGTTCATTTAAGAAAATCTGTTGTGTGATCCCAGAACCGGCAAGACTACTGCCCATCTTAATCATAAAAACGTTTTTTTTTTTTTAAAGTAACGGGTTCACAGACGTCTCCTGTTAAGCATGGGAGAGAGTGGATTATGATAGGGGCTGGGAGTAGTAAATCAGCCATAATTTTTGTTTGTTTCCATAGAAAGACTTGAGAATATTCGTCCTCCTTTGGCTGCTTTGGAGAACAATCCCCGACACGTTCATTTGCTCTGTGTTTGCATGTTTTGGGGCCTCTTTGATAAGGGGAAGTTCAGCGAGTTGAGGTCAAGATGCTCGCTCTGCCTTTTCAGAACATTCCATCTCTTTGCAGCAGAAACGTTTTTTGGGATACTTCCTCTGCATTTTCTTTTTTTCCCCTCTTAAATCCGTCCATCTGTGTTTACTTTTGTTGTGCCATCCCCTCCGTTTCTGAAACATTGGACTAAATTTGTTCAAAATGGCTTCTTTATACATATCATGATTCATTCTGCTGCTTCTGGCAGCAGGCAAATGATCAATAAACACTGGTTCCTTTGGCTCCTTTCACATGCCTCTGCCTTAACTCTGCTTTCTAAACATTTGAAAAATGATGTGAAGTGCTTCAGATAATGAGCCTTCCTTTCCTTCTTTGTACCCCTCTCATCCCTTTATTCTCTTGATTTAAAAAATTACACATTCCAGAATTTAATCTGGCTTTTATAAATGTTCTGTAGGAAAGTGTTTTCCGTCTTTACTGCTCCTTAGCAGCTCCGTACTCATATTTATATTACCCATTGCATTTGCATCATCATACATGCATACTGATCAGAATAACCACAACAAATACTCACATTATGTTCCAAAACAAAATAAAAATTGCATAATTTGTTTACAGTCATAATATTGGGGGGGAGGGTGTAATTAGGAAACCTTCTGGCTATATTCTGATTGTTTGAAAAGATGCACAAAAGTATTTTCTGTTTATAAAGAAAGCACATCTGTGAAAACAAAAGAAAAAGAAACTTCTCCATTTCTTTGTTTTTTTTTTTTACCTCTCACAGCTCCACACAGACAAGAAACAGATAAGCGTGGGTTTCATCGGATATCCAAATGTGGGAAAGAGCTCTGTGATCAACACTCTGCGCTCCAAGAAAGTCTGCAACGTGGCGCCGATCGCCGGAGAAACAAAGGTAAAGTCTGCGTCATCTTTGATCAGTCAAAAAGGAACATGACAATCTAGTGTTTTTAACATGAGATGCTGTGTATCTCTGCACATTTACTTTCCTGTTGAGAGAGACGTCTTACTAGTACCAAAAGCTAAGGGTAATATTTCAGACATTGTGCTTTCTCTGGTACAAGCACCACATTTGACATGGCCCTCTGTCAGAAAAGCCCATTTGCCACGAGAAAAATCCCAAA
Source organism: Oryzias sinensis (assembly GCA_037389245.1). NCBI lineage: Eukaryota > Metazoa > Chordata > Actinopteri > Beloniformes > Adrianichthyidae > Oryzias > Oryzias sinensis. Next base: position 10,275,865 of record CM074491.1, read on the forward strand.
TTGTTACAAAAATATTCGATTTTTCTTTTTTCTCCGGTCTCAACAATATAGGCTGTTCATGCACAAACTGCAGTCTATAAACTTGAGGGATACCTAGACCAAAAAGACCATCACTCCAGGTAGCAGTAAAGATTAAGTGGACCTATGGGTCAGTCTGCAGGTTTTCCACTGATACAGAAAAGCAGCCTTCAGCTATTTCTGCAATGTTGTTGCTTCCCTAAAACAAATTTCAACCGAAAAATCCTACATCTCCATTTATGAAAGAAGTAAAAGCTAATGTGCTTATGTCTATCAATTGTAAAGTCAGTTCTTTCCTGCTTAAAGCCCAACTCTGATGAAAATCGTGTTTTTTAAAACATGTTCTTGTGACATTTTTCTAATGATGGAGGACATATATAGAGAAAATTAAGCTTACATTTTTATTTCTTAGTATTTCTTTATCCAAATCATTGTGAATCAGGAACAAAGGAAAAAGAGCTTCCGTAATTTGTTTTGTGGTAAATAAGCTGGGCGGGCCACAAGCTCACTGCTCCAAGCTCACAGCTAATGGCGAGGCAAGTGGCGAGCTTGCTCCACTTCAATGGTCCCGCTCACTACTCAAAAGCAAATTTTCTAATGAACTACTGCTGCTCTGCAAAGACATGTCGAATAAACAACACCACTTTTTTGATTTTGGCACAAATGACAATCATAATTACAAGACCACTGGAACGCCTTTGAAATAAATAAAAGATGATTGATTTTGTTTTTGTTTTTTTTTAAACAGCGTTTTTCTAATCTGCTCTTTACTCAAGATTTGAATCAGACATACTCATCAATGCAACTTTGGGCCTAATTTTCTTTATATATCTCCTCCATCATCCATAAGAAAAATTTCCCAAGAACTCGTTAAAAACCTAAACCTGATTGGTTTATGGAGCACCATCTCTTTAAATTAAATTTTAGATTTTTTTCTGCATCCAACATTAGTAAAAAAAAAAAATGAGAGCACTACAAAATATTCCTGTATTGCATCGTGTTGTATTCCTTCCTATATAAAAATCCTACTTTTCCATTTCTGCTGAGTTTGCTTCCTATTAGACAATATGCTTATAAATGCTTTTTTTTGTTTGTTTTTTTGCTCCTGCAGGTTTAATTAACAGCACTGTTTCTTTGAGTTGTGTAGGTTTGGCAGTACATCACTTTGATGAGACGCATCTTCCTCATCGACTGTCCTGGTGTGGTCTACCCATCGGAGGACAGCGAGTCTGACATTGTCCTCAAGGGAGTGGTGAGTTTGTTTTTTACTACATACACCAGGATTTGTTCTAAATGGCCAGAGAATAAGAGTTTTAGCAAAAACAGGGCGATAAATGCAGAAGTAATCATATCTATTATTACCCTACGTACATCTAATGTATGAATTCCACATCTTCTGGATTTAAAGCTCACACTTGGCTCTGATCCCTGCATCCATTTTTAAGTTTAAAGGCTTCAAACTGACAGATTACAGGTTAACATTATGCTTTCCAATTTTTTATGAATCCCCAAAGGTTCAAGTGGAGAAGATCAAGAACCCAGAGGATCATATTGAAGCGGTGCTGGAGCGGGCCAAGCCTGAGTACGTTCAGAAAACATACCGGATCCCTTCCTGGAATTCTACTGAAGACTTTCTAGAAAAGTTGGCCTTTCGTACTGGCAAACTTCTGAAGGTCTGTCTGCTTGAGTTTTCCTTCCTTGTTTTGTTTTTGTGCCACTGGAACAGTTAATCTAAAAAGGTTTGTCTTTTTAAAACAGTTTGTTACCGTGTCTGGCAGGTTCATAAAAGCATTGAAAAATTGCTTGTGTGTTTCTTAAATGTAAATATTTTATAGTGATTTCTAGTTGTTTGTTGACATTGTATTCAAATAACCTCTTCTGATTTATTCAGAATTAATCTGTTAAATCCAAAGGTTCCATTAATGACTATATTCCTTTGATTTTTTTATCCGTACTTTGAAGGGAGGTGAGCCGGACATTAGCACGGTCTCCAAAATGGTGCTGAACGACTGGCAAAGGGGTCGGATCCCTTTCTTTGTGAAACCCCCCGGACCTGAGGGAGATCCCGAGGTTGGAGCTTGTTCACTCCTGCTGTCCAGTAATTTTTTGATGCATCTTTTTGTCTGAATCACTCACCTATTCTCCTTAGGCTGATAAACTATTGCCTGTTGAAGCACCACCAGATGCAGAAGAAAGCATGCAGGAGGAACAGACAGACGCTTCCGTTTCAGCGGAACAAGAAGAACAGCAGCAGCAGAGAAAGAAGGAGCAGGTCCAGAAGATCCTCACTAATGTCCGGCAGAACTTCGGCAAAATAAATGTGGCCCCAGAGTTCAGCGAGGAAGATCTGGTTCCAGTGGAGATGCCTGACTTGGACATGTCTGACTTTTCTGGCTCCGAAGCTGAGGAAGAGGACGCTGAAGATGAGAGATTAGAGGGAGATGACAGCAACGTCGACAACGATGCCGAAAAAAGCACCGGAGACGCTGAGATGTCAGTCCCCACAAATTCTCAGACGGAGACCAACATGGAAAAGGACGCCAAAAGTTCTAAACAAGTCCTTCAAGAGCTGGACGCAAAGATCGCCAAGTACAAGCATTTCTTGGACAGAGCTAAATCGAAGCGCTTCTCTGCAATCCGGTCAGTGCTTTGTTCTAGATCTCACTTTACACATTTCAGCTTATCTGCTTTCAGCTTTTGTGTTTTTGTCTTAAGGTATTTGAACCTCAGAGGATGAGCAGTAATCATTTTCACTCCTATTATGCGTATTTTTCCATCGTGCATTTCTTTTTGTTCTTTAATCTGCAATTCTTGTTGAGTTGAAGGCCTCATCTCCGAGAACAAATTCAAATGACAGCCGTAAAGTTACTCCCGGTCCAACTGAATTACTGTTCATTGCAGCAGATCTCAACAGAAGAAAACAATTTTCTTTCCCTGGTTACGGGTTCCCTTTTTTTCTCTCTGGACAGGATACCAAAGGCTCTTTCTGACAAAGTGTTCACAGACGTTAAGACTAAACAAGCAGCAGCCAAACAGGCACAAAAGAAAGCCAGTCAGACAACAGGTATGTCTCCTTGTGGTGTTGCATACAGAATCGGTCTTTAGTTTATATTTTAAAAAATACTGATTTGTGTTTCATTCAGCTGTAAACCAGAAAAGCAAGAAGAGGAGAGTTGAGGAAGATGATGAGTCCATGCAGTCCAGACTGACGTCTAAACAGGTTTGCGGCCTTTGATCCTGATTCTGAAAGTGAAGCAGCAAGGAAGAAACATGTACTTGTTTTGAGTCTTTCATATGGATTTCTGATTCTTTATCATTTTTAGAGACGAGCAATGGAACGAGCCCAGAAGGTGAAGAAAGTGGGCGTGCGCTACTATGAAAGCCACAACGTCAAGAACAAGAACAAAAACAGAAAAGTTCCAGTTTCAGCCGCCACGGGTCAGAGGACAAAAAGATCTAAGCAGTAAAATTAAGAAAAAAAATGACCAAAAAATATGCAACAAATCTTTAATTAAAATGGCATTTTATCAAAATAAAACAAATGAACAAAAACTCTGATTCATCTGTTTTCACCTGTGACCACATGAAAATAATAGCACATTTATGAGGTTACATTCATCATTCCTAGGTTTTATCTCTTAACCTTAAAAATATATGGATTTTGTATGTTTAACTGGTAAATTCAGTCATTTTAACCAAATCTAACAAGAAGTAATCGGTTTTAAAAATTCTAACGTTTTTAAGACGTAGCTGGGATCTTGGTTTGTGAGTTTGTTGCTGAATGTACATCTTCCAGCTGATTCTGAAAAAAGAAAGAATGATAGTTATACATTTTACACAATCAAGTCTGTTTCTAAGATGAAAAGTCCAAAATTAAATGCTTATTTCCGAGAAATATTACAAGATCACCTTGAGTTGTTGAATGACTCTCTCTTTGCGCTGAATCTCCTCATCGTGCTGTTTCTCTTTAAGCTGTTTCTCTTCAGCCTCTCTGTTTTCAATCATATCACATTTGTCTTTTAACTCATTTAGTTGCTTCATCAGATCTTTGTTTTCAGCCTCCAGGTCTAAGATCTAAGAGAGTGATAAAAGCAGATGGATGAGGTAAATGTGCAATGGTCTTTTGGATCTGTAGAGTGAAGAAATGGTGCTCCCTGCAGGGCTTGTGACCAAGGTACAAAACACACGGAATGAGACATCTTAACACACGGAATTGCACATTTGGCCAGTTTCTTATAGAACAAAATGCAGCGAGAGCTGCAAAGTGCAACTTTACAGTTGAAAAAATACACTTTTTTGTGACCATAAACCCATTCATTTATAGAACGTACCTTTTAAATATTTTTAGTTATTGACTTCTAACCATGTATATATTTTTCTTTAAATAACAATTTTACTTTTGATGGCCTCCTTTCAAAATCAAATGCCTCCTGCTGCTCTAAATTTGCTTGATTTTACAATGTAAGAAAGTCATACTTGACATTTTATATCTTTTTGACTTATGTGCCTCGTCATCCTTTTTCTCCTTTGACCCTCAAATATAAACATGACAACATTTGTGTTCAGTAAGATCCAACAATATTTTTAAACATGTAGATTCAAATTTAGATTTGCTTCTACACAGCAACTTGAGAAGATGCGCTTTAAGCTTATTCTAATAATAAACAACTCTGAAAGTTGATTGTTTACCATCATAATGCTCAGTAATGTGGCATGTTAAGAATCAAAAAAAGAAATGTCAAAACCTAATTAATTAAAACAAATTAACCAAAACTACACACCTATTATTTATTTAAATCGATAGAATATCAATTCAAATAAAGGATCCACAGTGGGGGGATAAAAGAGGTGTTTGTACAGGATCTCTAGAGCCTCAGGTTCCAGATCGCTGGTTTGAAGTAGTCAGTAAATCAGACTGTTGTCTTTGTAATGTCACACAAACTTAATGGGAGTTTTTCAGGGTTTTTTATGACTAACACGTGAAAAAAACTTACTTTTTTCTGTGTTTCTTCCTTGCCCTGCTCACCATGCAGTGATTTCCTCATCCCAAAAGCAATGCTGCTCTCAGACAGGTTTTGGTAGGCTCTTATCATCATCTGCATCTCATTTCTGACCCGGCACAACAGCAGACCTCTCTCCGCACATTCAATGGTTACCTGTCTGATGAGTTCATCTCAAAAAGGAATAAGATGCATAATACATTTATATTTCACAACTAACCACATTTTTACTTGGAGATGAGCTTTGTCCCGACCCTCCGCTGTCTTACCGAAACACTGGGAAAACAGAACCCAGCGGATGGGGCAGATGCCAGTTGGTTTGGCCTTTTTCTGCTTTAGCTTTATGTTCAGCTGTTCCTGCAGATGAATGACATCTTTCCTCGTGGTAGTGGTTGTAGATACTTTCTGCACCCACTGTTGGTCCCCCTCTGTCCATTCTCTGTAATGGCAAGAAATCCGAATTTACTTGGAAAATCATTTGAAAGTAACTTTTGGATGCTTTCGGGATCTTTGATTGTGTGTCATTGTGTGTGATTTAAGTAAAAAGCAGACGTATGTTTCATGTGTGTGTCATAATGCACTTGTGGGCAATATTGGCTGTCAAGACTTGATCCTCATAAGTTGATGAAAGTTGGACATTCACTGAGCTGCAGGACCTTTCCTCTTTTCCTTGTTAGACATTAGGTTTTGTTGGTGATCTTTGGATCACATAAAAACTACATTTGTTCCAACAGTAGCTGTTCCACTGTGTTGTTTAAAGTTTTTTGAGTTGCGTGGCATGAAAAGCATCTGTTTTACAAAAAAAGCCTGATTTTATTTGATTTCCCAGATTTGACTTTTGAGAAATAAAAGTTGAGGATGGTCATTATGGTCTGGTGTATGCCACAGTCTATGTTCGTCTGCATAACTTAGGAAGAGGAATAAATAATGAAAAATCTAGAATAAATAAATCTGAATCCTTGTGCTTAGGTGAGTTTTTGAGGTTTTCTTTTACCTAGGTGGTAAGATGGCATGCAAAATGCTTTCATCCAAATTCTGTGTAGGGGGAGATGGAACACCTGCTGCAAAGCTGGGAGCTGGAAGGTTGCTCAACGTTAGAGTACGTCCCTATTAACAAAAAAAGGAACAAATTTGTACATTTATTTGTATTTTATTTTGTTGTAATTTTTTTTATTATTTTTGAAGATTTTATTTGGTAGCCTTTCCTTGTCCACATAGAAATTATGGAAGTACAATGAGATTTCTAGCCTTAATTGATATAGTTTCTGGGCGCCAGTTAAATTGATCATTTACCATCAAGACTTACCTTTTGAGATTTTTTATCTCCTTTTGTTTTAACCAAAATCGGATTGTCGTATTTCAAGAGGGACTCGCCAAAAGAAGTCATCGTTTTGAGGTGAGAGAAAAAGTTACACGTTGTGTTAGAAATTCACTGTTTGTGTTGTCATGGCGACACTTTTTCAAAATAGAATAATATTGATTTGAACAAATTTTGATTTAAGAATACTTTTTATGTAATACGACACGTATATGTGTCATCAATGCTTCATTCTGTGACAAAAAAAAAACTTAACATCACGTTTTTACCATTTAAAACGAATAGGGCCATGGCGGAACAAACAATAGGAAGCACAGGGAGCACGTCGAGGGGATTAATTTGAGTCACCGGAAACGGAAGTGTGTTTTCACAACGCCAGAAGTTTGGTAACGCATCAAAGGTTTTATTTCTTATCTTGGCTTGTCTTTGTCTAGCTACTGTGTCGTGTTTTGGTTGAATTGAGCTCAAATTTATTGGAAAAATAAACTAAAATGACTAAAGAAAAGCGAGACAGAAGAAGGGAGTCTCCAGAACGGCAGCCCGAAGTGAAGATAAAGCAGGAGAAACTGAGCCCGAGTAGCACTAGCAGGCCACACAGATCACGCAGTCCACAGGGGAGACGAGCTAGCAGGTAAATGTCTGAAGGTTTTACTACTATTCATAACGTAAAACTGTCTAAATATAAAACAATTCACAGGATTATTTTTTTGTTGTACTTTCGCTGATGAAAATCTAGCTTCCGGTTTTCATTTTTGACGGTTACGGAATAAACACTTGAAGCTAAAATACCTAAGGCTTAGGGGATACCCGGCTGCTCCAAAAGAGTTTTGATCTGAGGGTTCTGTAAATCAAATAACCCTTAAACACGTTTGTGTTAAAGTATCTGACTCGTATCAAGTAAATCTTGTTTATTGTTGTTCGTAAGATATTTTATTACCGTCTTGCTGCTGATAAATCAGAGTTTGACTTGAGATTGAGACATCAAATTTTCTTCAATTTTTTTTATTGAAATATACTCATTAGATAACTCTGGCAGACACAACAATACAATGATGTAAGGCACAGCTCTTCTTCACAAAAACAAAGATAAAAAACAAAACAAGAATTTATACATAAATAAAAAACTATTAGTAAAAAAACTATTATTAACTATTAGTATAAGTTAAAATACAAGGCAATCAACAATCTGGACCCTAGATTTGTTACCATTCTGTAGCAGATTTGCAAATGTCATCAATGAAAGGATTTGAGTTGTGAATACATTTCAATGAGGATAAATACAATCTGACACTGGAAATTCGGCCGATCTTTTTTCCACTTTTCTTATGAATATGATATTTTCCCAAAATAAGGAGGACGTTCACTAATTTTGTTGGCTCTTTTGGCAACTTACTGTTATAAAACAAAATATTTTTTTTCTGTGAATTGTATGTTGTTAATTTTTGGACTAAGCCAATTATGAAAATCTTGCCAGAATCTTTGGATCACTGGTCTGGACATGGAAAAAAAACAGGTGTTGGGTTGTTTCTGGGGTTACATGACAGAAATCACACGGATCAACCTCAAAGCCAAATCTACTTCTCAATGTCTCTGCCGATGGGTAATAATTGTTTATAATTTTGAACTGCATTTCTTTAATTTTGGGAACCACTGGCCATTTTATGAATTTCCATAGTTGAGCATCTGATGTGACAGGTGTCTCAGTTATTTTATCAGTTATCTATCAAAGTCATGGTATAATTTACCTTTAAAGGATTTGTTTAGATATTTATTATCACATTTTTTTCACTAAATTTTATTTCTCCTATTACTAAATTTGGTAGTTCAATTTGAACATAGGAAGACAATATTGTATTTTTTATTAAATAAATTAAAGCAATTGGAATTGCTCTGCAGGTTTTCTGAAATTCCTTGGTTGAGCATTCAATATCATATTTACCTTTGAAGTCTCTTAACTGAAGAATTTCTCCATTTGAATCAAGAATATCACTTACAAAAATGATCTTAAGATAAAGATACTTTATTGATCCCAGCTTGGGAAATTGGGTTGATGCAGCGTCAGCGTTAGGCTCAAGATACAAACAAACAAAAAATTGATGATAACAGAACCAGAACAATCAATCAGAAAGAAACATCAGTGAAAAAGAACAGTTGTATTGCGTGACCCATCAGGAGAGAAAAACAGACAGACCATAAATGACTATCTATTGCACATGGATGACAAGTTATAGAGTCCAATGGAGTGAGGTATGAAAGTTCTCCTGACGCGGTTGGTGTGACAGCGAAGCTGCCTTGGACTATTGGAGAAGGTGCTCCACTGACGGTCAAGTACAGGATGGAGAGGATGCTCAGGACTATCCATGATGGATACAAGCTTATTTTAAGTCCTCCTCTCCATCACAGATTCAAACGTGTCCATTTTACAACCGATTACGGTGCCAGCTCTTCGGATCAGTTGGTTCAGTCTATAACTGTCCCTAGCAGATCTGCTGCCTGCCGGCCCCCCCCTCCTCCGGCAGACCACCGAGAAGAACAGAGTGCTGGCCACAACAGACTTGTGGTCAAAAACCAATTCTGATGAAACATTGTCTTCCTGTTTGTGGCAATTACTCTGTTGTTCCACAGGGTGGGGCAGTTAGGGGTGAAGTTGTGACTAATCTACCTACTTTTTTGAAGATGTTTTTGGGAATAATGAAACTATATTGAGTCAGGATTAGACATAAAGTCTTTTAACCATTTTATTCTAAAGGTTCCAACCGTTGATTCAAAATCAAAAAATTTGCTTCAAATTGTCCTGCATTAGTGGTTTTTATTTATTTTCGATTTATGCTATGACGCTAACAATATCTAAAAATAAAAATTCTTTACGAAATCCAAATGTTAATAAGGATCAAAGTATCACTTTGATTTTTCCTCAATAAGTTTCCTTTGTTCTTTGTAAAGGTCACCTGCCAGGACAAGGGACAACTCACCTGGTCGAAGGGAGACTTCTCCAGCTAGAAGAAGCAGCAGATCTCCCAGAAACAGAAGAAGCCGCAGCCCAAATCGTGGCAGTGATGTCAGAATAAAGCGGGTGATTAGGTTTCTAAATATCAGTTATGCAAGACAAAGCCTTCATTCCTTTTAGAGCAGGGGTCGGGAACCTTTTTGGCCAAGAGAGCCATAAACGCCACATATTTTTAAATGTAATTTCCAAAGAGCCATTCAATAATGTAGCGTCCCTTTCCCACAATGAGGCACGGAGACTTAACCTCTTTTAAGGTTCTTTATTCTGGTGACTGCAGACCGCAACAAACTCCGTACAATTAATTCAGCAACTCTTGAATCTCTCCCGCTGAGACGAGAGTGCTTCTCCCAACTTTATATTCCCCCCTCCCGCTCCAGTCGTCCTATTTCCCTTACTCGCCCCATAGCTGAACCCCATTGGTCCAAACTCCCTAACAACAGGCTGAGCGACAGAACTGAGGGCCAATCAGATCTCTGCTTGATTGAATGTGTGCATTTGATGTAATTTAAACTCTTTTAAAAGTACAATAGGTCTGTGGATTCTTTTTAATAACATTGTTATGCTGTTGCTAATAAATGATGAGTATTTTTCGTGGTAGTTTTGCTGATGGCCTGGTCTGGTTGATACGTGGTGAGTTTCTGCTTTAAACGAGATCTTAGGTCTGAATGTTCTTTAGATGTGAGACAGACGTGGAACCAAACACACTCACACGCCGCAGTGAGTGACGGGCAGCAGGTTTACGTTTTTACCATCCCTGCGCGATTCACCTGCTGCCCCCCCCCCCACCCCCGGCTTTCTTCCTCACACATCCCGTCCCCGAAACTGCGCACTCTTCCTCAGAGACGGGAGCGCGCAGTTTTAGGCACTGGTTTCCGGGTGGTACAAACTCTGTGAAATAATAGATAATAGTAAACTGCAAGCACTCCAAGCACCGCTACTACTGCACGCCTCTGGCATCGCATCGCGCCCGAGAAGGACTGGTCTAATGAAAAAATAAAAGTATAATTAAGGATTTGTCTGCGAGCCACGTGACCATCAAAAGAGCCATATGTGGCTTGCGAGCCATAGGTTCCCGACCCCTGCTTTTAGAAGCTGCAACAGTATTAAACGATTAAACTTTATACGTTTACTTTAAAGATAACTCAGAAGGCCTTTTTACACAGCCACTCCTTGGTTACCGGGGTGATGTGTTTGGGAACATTGTCATGTCTGAAGATCCAGACATGTTTCATCCTTAATGATGTCACTGATGGAAAGAGGTTTTTGCCAAAATCTCCTCTTCCCATCTCCAGTTCATCCTTTCCTTCCCCATAGCATGATGTTTTCACCCCCATGCTTCACAGTAGGTTTGGTGTTCTTGGGATGCAACTCAGCATTTTTTAGCCTCCAAACATGGTATTTATATCACAAGTCTATTTTAGTCTCATCTGACCTCGCCTCTGTTTTGTTTTTTTCTTACATCGAAGTATTAGTCTAATAATGAACCTTCAAAATTGGAGACTGCAAATCTGTTTTGCCCCAGCTTTTGAGTCAACATTCCATCATCTTTAGCAAAAAAAAAAGAACAGGAAGGAGATGGGACTAGACGTCTAACAGTAAAACAAAAATGTTAATATAAAAAGGAAATATGGATACTAAATTTTCCAAAGCAAGATTTTGTTGCTATTTGAATGCAAAAAGGCTGCATTTAGAAGTTAAAAACAAAAACATTAAAAGTCACTGCTTTATCTTGCTTTGTGTTATGCAAGAAGTAAGTCAGACCCACTCTGGTAAGTGACATGCCATGCATGCCCTCCTATGCAAATGGAAAGTTTAGATAGACATGTTTTTCATTTTTGCTTTATTTCTAAGTATTGCTGTATATGTGGGTTCTACTGTATTCATTTTGTGATACTAAACTTTAAAGTGTTTTTTTTTTACTTCTTTTTCTCAAACTTGGTGTAAAAATATGAAATCATTAGTTTATTTTTTTTAAAATGTCTTCTTTCCAAATGTGCCAGGAGCGGGACGAGCGTTCAGCAAGCGGTGATGAGCGAAGGCGGAGGAACGAGCAGCCAGAAGACAGGCGGAGCAGATGGGAGACAGACCGGCCGAGGGACAGAGACCGCGGAGGAGAAAGACGCCACGAGAGAAATGCACTCGAGTCTCAGCAAGCTGAACGACGGCAGCACAACGCCAGACGCAGGGAGAACCGCCAGAGGCGCGAAGAAAACCAAGAACACGATTTCAGCCAATCTGAAGAAGGGGACAACAGCTCGAGTGCTCCTCCTGCCGAGAAGGAAAAGCCCAATTTTGAACTGTCCGGAGCGCTAACGGAGGACACCAACACGTTCCGCGGCGTGGTGATCAAGTATAACGAACCACCTGAGGCTCGCATCCCGAAGCGCAGGTGGAGATTGTATCCCTTTAAGAACGATGAGCCCCTCCCCGTCATGTACGTCCACAGACAGAGTGCCTATTTGTTGGGACGTCAAAGAAAAATAGCTGATATTCCCATTGACCACCCATCATGCTCCAAGCAGCATGCAGTGTTCCAGTACAGGTAGGAAGCATGCTCAGTGCAGTCTGGTTGTTTTAGGAATATTCACATGGAAATCAGTCCAAATGTGTGTCAGAATGTTTACACCACCTCACTTTACACCGGATTAGACATTTTCTCGTTAATACTGCTGTTGGATTCTACAAATCTCGTTATCCCAGCACACTTTGATTTCTGTTAGAGGTCAAAATATTATTAATAAGTTTTGCAATAATCACCTAATTTCTGATTTCCTTTTTGTGTTGGTTCTAAAGCGCGTTTGCTTTTGCTCCCGCAGACTGGTGCAGTACACGCGAGCGGACGGCACCACCGGCCGCAGAGTACGGCCTTACATTATTGACCTGGCTTCTGGGAACGGCACGTACCTGAACAACCAACGGATCGAGCCCCAGCGCTACTACGAGCTCAAGGAGAAGGATGTTCTCAAGTTTGGGTTCAGTAGCCGTGAATACGTACTGCTGCACGAGTTCTCCGACACAAGCGAAGTCGAGGCCAAGCAGGAGGAGGAGGACGAGGAAGATGAAGGTGTTGATGCTGATGCGTGATTCACAAGCATTCATTTAGTTTGAAGAAGATCAAGAATGTTAAGACTTTTTTCAGCAGGGAAAATGATAATAATAAAAAAAAGAATATGGTTGGCTAATTTTGTAAATGCCGTTGTGAATGAATTCTTGCTCAAAGCTGCCAAAACTCTGAAAGTTGACCCTTATTCTCAGGTTTGTGAGATGCATGACGCAGCTTCTCACCGTCAGATGGACACATCCAAAGTTAAAAATATATTTTTGGATCAAAGTACAACATTGTTTCTTGTCTACAGCCCCTCATAACTTTATGATAGAGGAATTTAAATTCTTTTATTTTTAGTCAAGATTAAAAATTTTGCTTTTGTGATGTAGTTCAGGGAAAATGACTGTGCTTTTTATTTTATTTTTTTTTGCAGTTAAGTGTATCTTTTAAGTCACTCAGTTTCTGTCAGTTCAGAATTTATTTTTTACTGTAAATATTAAAATCAAGATTATTTGAACAGTTTGACTGTTTGTGTACGTATTTGTTTATGAACACATTTCTGTCACAAATGAAAATTGTAGATGAGCTTTAGTTGTTTTACGAATTTTAAGAGCTGCTTTAAAACAGGACAATTATATATATTAATAATTATAATAACATTAATTGAGTTTTTAATAACTGCTTAAGAGACATGTTATGAGTTTAAGTACAAAGTTCCTCAAATGATTGAATATAATGTCAGGAAAAAATATATAGTTTACCACAAATGGTCACCTGGCCAATACATTTTCAAAGTATCACAGTGTTGCTCAGCATTTTAAACCATATTTTATTAACCAGTAGCTAGTTTTTAAAAGTGTTAAATGACTTAAAATTCTGCTACAAATCTTGTTCTTGTGGTTTTTTAAATATAATGGATTCCGCATCTTTCATACTTTTTTTAATTATAGGACATTTTCAATGTAGAATTTTTGTTTGGAAAGACTTCAAGTTTGGCAAGCAGAAGAGTTTCCATATGGAAACAAATGATCCAGAATAAACTGGCAAGGATGGAGCTCGTGTTCAAAGTCTGGGACCAAGAACTGGACCATGGGAGCGTAGCTGAGCCTCTGGGAGTAAAGTTATTTTTAGTTATGGAAAATCTGTTGAAGAGGGTAGGAATGTAATTTAAAAAAAACTCAAAATCTGGCTCTCCAGCTTGATTTTTTTCTGTAGCTGCTGAAGATTGGATTGATTTATCAACTGGTCTCTTGTGCAGAATTGCTAAAAGTTGAACTAAACTAATACATAAAAGTGTGAGCCCTGAATTTCTGCAAAAAAATAGGAAAAACATTTTTGGATCTCCATCTAAGTCACAAAAAATTGACCAATCTCTAAACTAATACTACATATCCAGTCAGGACCATACATATTTGGACAGAGACACACTTTCTAATTTAGTTTCTGTACATTACCACAGGGAGTTTTAAATAAAACAACTCCAATGCCATTGAAGTGCAGACTTTCAGCTTTTATTCCATTTGGTTGAACAAAAAGATTGCATAAAAAAGTGAATAACTAAAGCATTTTTTAAACACAATCCCTTCATTTCATGGGCTTGATTGCAGATCCTCCAAGAGCTCTTCTGTGTGAGGTGTGGTTCACATCAGAGAATCAAGTTTAGGCCTCTGGACAGCATCACGTTTGAGCAGTCATTATCCAATAGGATCATTTTGATGAAAGTATTAGAGCCATGCTTTGACATTCCTTCTCGGAAATACAGTCCTGAAAAGATTATTCCTACACCAAACGCCCAGGCCAAAGCTAAGTTTGAGATGGCGCTGGAGTGGGGGTCACGTGTGACACCTGGGCCTCCAGGGCCACAGAGTCCTACATGACGGCCACGGCACATTTTATTAATGAGGACTGGGAAATGAAGTCGTATGTCCTGCAAACGCGAGCAACACACGAATCCCAGACCGGTGCACACATTTCAGATGTACTGAAAGCAGCGGTAGACGAGTGGCGTCTTGATTGTGAAAAGCCAGTGGATGTCACTGACAATGCATCTAACGTGTGCTGCAACAGAGCTAACAGGCTGCCAACATGTTAGATGTTTTGCTCATGTCTTAAATCTTGCATCCCAATGTGCTCTGAAAGTAACTTCTGTTGCCAAGGTTCTTGCAAAAGTGAGGCGGGTCTCAACATTTTCCCACCAAAGCACAAGTGGAGCAGAAGCCCTGAAAAGAAATCAGAAACTCATTGGCCTAATCACGAGCTGACATGCCTGTTTGTTGGAATAATAGTGCCCATGAGATGGTGTCCAGGTTTCCTGAACAACAGCCAGCTGTCTGCCCTGCCCTCTTATCACCTGAGGTAAGAAATGTGAAATGTAGTAGTTTAAATCTGTGTCATTATTGTGGATAAAATAAATAGATACCGAAGCACATATATATATATATAGTACAGACCAAAAGTTTGGTCTGTATAAGTTTGGTATATATCCACCTTCCCATTCATTTGAATGGGAGAAAAGAGAGAGAGAGAGAGACAAGAGCTATCTATCTGTCTCTGTCTTTATATCATTCTTATTTATTGTATTTTTTATTAATATTTGTTAATTTATAATAAAAGTTATTTATTCTATTTCCAGCCATTAAAAATATTTTTGATTTCATATTTAAAAAAAAAAATCGTCCTTTTTTAATACAGGGGGAGGTCTTTTACTTTCACAGACTTTCGGTTGTAGTAAGTCGTGTTCGGGTTTGACCAGCAGGCGGCGCAGCCCGCAGGAGGGCGGACCCACAGTGTGAATGGGGTGAGGGTTGTGAGGAGAACTGGGAGTGTCCGTGGAAATGTGGTTCGAGCGGAGGCGGCAGCGGCGCACCTGGGGAATTACAAAAACAAGCAACCCTGGTTTTCCTTTTTTGAATTAAATAAAAAAAACGGAACAGTCCCGGCGAACTTCATGCACACAGTCCCAACTGCGGAATATTGAGCATGTACACGACGGAGCGCAGGCGAATGAGCCTGCGCGAGGGGAGGAGGACGGATCCAGTTTGGGTGTCTGCTGGAAGTTTGTGGCATGACTCTGCGGTGTTGGAGCTGGGCGCCTGCAGCGGCTCGGGTAAGCAGGTGGTGTCTCCGCGGAGCCGCACCAGACCCGTGTCGGTGGCTTACATTGTCAACGAGGACGCGTCTGTCCCGCAGACGGAGGAGAACTTATCCCTGAAATGTCTGAAGGAAGCCTGCGCGGACGCACACGCCACTTTAAAAACTTTCTCTTTCGAGACCGTTTCCCTGGGAACCACGGACATCCTGGATAGTTTCTACAACGCAGGCAAGTGCTGGCACGCGCCATGCCAGGCGGTTTGGGGATGGCACACACACACACAAACACACACACACGAGCCCTTTTACGCAGACATCTTACGCGCACTCTGAACTTCCGTGCAGATGTAGCAGTGGTGCAGATGAGCGACACCTTCTGCCAGCCTTCCCTCTTCTACCACCTGGGAGTGCGGGAGAGTTTCTGTATGACTAATAACATCATTCTGTATTGCTACAAGCAGGATGGGGATCTGCAGGCTCTTAAGGTAAACATGGGCCATGTTTGTTTGTGAAAGCCATTCATGTGAGGTTGGGGGTGTGTGTGCACTAGTAGAGGGAGAGCGTGTAAACAGATGGATAACGGGAAGTGGAGCTCGCCCACAACTTGGGGGTAGATTTCAGAAAAACTGCTATCGCTCTGCAGAAACTATGTCCTAGAAAACAACAGTTTAAAAATTAAAACATGCTTTTACAAAAAATGACCAGAGTGGGTCTTTTAAAGAGCCATTTGGATAGATGTCTCCCTCACCACAACCCAGTTGGAGCCGCAAAGTCTTGTTTAACTTTTTACAAATTTAAGTCCCTGATTTGTAGTTATGTTATTGTTACCATCATAATAAATATAAATGGACTGGCATAAACATAAATAGAAAAATTTTTTTTTTCAAAATATTAAATAGTTTATAACTTTTGACAGAGGTTCACATGACTGCCTTTCAAAATAAGATACTGACATAAAGGGTCCTCTCAATGCAGCTAATGTAGTAGCTAGTGGAATGACAGCCGTGATTTAAGAAATTAGCACCATTTATTTTACCGCTTGTGGTGCATCTCAGCCAGAAATTTGCAGATGTAACAAACCAAAATTGAATCAGCTAATAAGTAACCTTTGCCATATTTTTTAACCATGAGGTGCTCTTAAAATCCTTGAATTTAGTCAAAAATAGAAAATCTGTCTTATTTTCAGGTGCGCCTTGGTTCTGGATGTCCTCACTGACTTAGTTGGATTGTCTGTGGTACACGGCACACAAAAAGCTGTCAGAATGTTTTTGTTCGACTTGCAAAACGTACTGTCCTTCAACTCTGTAAATTAATTGGGTAAAGTTAGAGCCAGTTTACTTTGCTTTTTCTAACTTTATTACATCGTAAAATGTAAAAAATATCTTTAACCAGAGAGCCACAATGGAAGGTGTAAAAGAGCCACATGTGGCTCTGGAGCCGCAGGTTGCAGTCCTCTGTTTTAATCTAATAAGGAGCATCTTAAAAATGTTGTAATCCATTAAAGAAGTGGAAAATTCCAGAGCACCATCCCCAAACATGTAGTAGAGGAATGCCGAAGGCTCAAAAGGCCCTCCTTTGTGTGATAACGCAGGCTTTGTGTTTCTTCAGGAGCAGTGTGGGAGTTACACCTTCATCCCTTACATGGTGTCACCTCAAGGCAAACTGATTGCCTGGGACTCAACAATCATGACCTGCATCAAAGAGTGGATGCAGCCCAGTCTCAAGCTGGAGCCACTTCTTACCCCACTAGTGGAGAGGCTGGTGCACCTGCTGAACAACGTGCACATCCAGTCCAGGTCTGTCATACACAGCCCAGCATGTGTGTTGTCATTTTTGGGACATCTAAACATCTGATAACACATTTCTCACTTCCTTTTACCTGGCTACAATAATTAAGATTGTGAAATCGTGGATGTGCTTTCCTTTGTTGCTTTTGCTGACAGTGAATATTTCCGGGAATCAATCCGGCATGAGATTCGGATTGCACGGGAGCGGTTCAGCGGCCCCGCCTTGAGTGAAGAGTTGGGTCGGATCCAGCAGCGTTTGGACAGTGTAGATCTGCTCACTCCTGATATCATCTTGAACCTGTTGTTGTCCTACAGGGATATTCAGGTGTGTGTCTATTCAACAGCCTGGACACGGAGGGGCCCAGATATTTAATACCACCATAAAGGGCTGTTGATACATCCTTTTGTTAAGTTTAAGCAAATAAAGTGTTGTTAATACAAAGAGTTTGGTCAATCTTTACCCGAATAGTCTACATTTTTTATATCTTTTTAAAATTTTTGTCTTTTATTTTGAAAATTAAGTAGAACTATGTACGTTTAATTTCTTAACTGAAATAATCAGATCAGATATTGATCGTGCAGCAAGGAATACTATGAATATAAAATGTCATAATGCTCACAATATTCTGCTTTCGTCTGTTCTTTAGGACTATGACGCCATGATCAAACTGGTGGAAACTCTGAACAACCTGCCGATGTGCATGGTAGCAAGGCATCAGAATATCAAGTTTCACTACATATTTGCTTTAAACAGGTACCTGTGTGCTTAGTATTTATATTTTGGTTTGTTAATCACAATGAATCTATTGTATTCTCTCCCTTCTGGCTGCTCCTTATCAGAGCTGATTTAGTGAACATGTCATGTCATTTCTCCATGTTAGGAGAAATCACCCCGGAGATCGTGCTAAGGCTTTGCAAGAAATCCTACCGATTGTGGAGTCGGGGAACAATGTGGCGTCGGATGTGTACTGCTTGTGTGGTCGTATCTACAAAGACATGTTCATGAGCTCCATGTTCACCGACGTGCCCAGCAGAGACCGGGCCTGCTTTTGGTACCTCAGCTTTTATTTGCTGATCGAGTCATTATACTCATTTTTGATGCTATTTCTTTTTTTATTAGGTATGGAAAAGCTTTTGAGATGGAGCCGACTCTTCACTCAGGCATGAACAGCGTGGTTCTCCTCATGGCTGCTGGACACGAGTTTGAGACTTCAATAGAGCTGCGCAAAATAGGTCTGAATATTAATTCAAAATCACCAACATCATTATTTACAAATATTTGCTGATATTTCTATTTATGCCAATATATACTATATAGCAGAAGAAACACCTTTTAATTTGGAAGTTTAGTGAATCATAAATGGTCTCTGATGCATACTTATATAGCGCTTTACTACCTTCTTTGAAGACCCAAAGTGCTTTACAGTCACAGTCCCATTCACCCATGCACACACACATTTACACACTGATGGCGGCTCTGCTGCTAATCACTGGCGCCAATCTATAACTACCAAGAACAATGTGGGGTTTATTGTCTTGCCCAAGGAAACCTGTGATCTTCCAATTGAAGGTCGACCACTCTACCTCTGCAACACAGTTGCCCCCAGACCTGCTTTCCAGTCTGTTGTGAATAAATTATTATGTCAAATGAAAGCCTGCAGGTACTACACGCCCTCGCCACCCACCTCTACCCACCCTCGCCACCCGTCTTTGACCCGACCTCGCTTGCTGAGCGGCCGCTACACGCCCCCAACCTCATGCCTCTGTCAGACTGGTCATAGCTGCATGGGACAATTTGAAGTCTAAAAAAACAGCAACACTCTTTTCAAAATGGCTGCTTTTCTGTTAGTTTTGTCTCCATAGCAACTATTTTATTTTTTAGTTGCCCGGGGATGCCAAACAGATCTATGTAAGTTTCAGAAGTATTGTCAAAATGAAAACTTTGGATATCCTTAGCAACTGAGGTTTTTTCCCACATTCCTAATACATTCATATCCAATGTTATATAATTGTTTTCAGCTCTAGCTGAAATATATATATACCATTAAAAATTGTGCGAGTAACAGGAGAACGCCACTTTTGTGAGCTTGCCTTGCGCACGCAGTTCAGAATCTACAGCTTACTAATTTCAAATGTTTTTCCACAGTAGCGTCCCAATGATGGTCAAGACGTTAAGAGGCAATACATGAAAATCCCTAGGAATAGTTTTAATTTGTGGATGATAATAAAAGTGTTTTTTTGTAACTCCAGGGGTGGTAGTTCCATGAAATTGCTTAGGAGGATTCCAGATGTTTCCAGATGTTTACTGCACACTTTATGCACTCTTCTCAGACAGAAATGAACATTTTACACTTTCTCTCTTGTTTTTAACTCTTAAAGTTCAAACCTTCATAGAAAAATAAGTCCAATGTAATAGCATATAAACAAAGATTTCTGTAGCTCGGGCAAGCTGGGCACATTCTGTACAGGAGACATAGGACAGAGGAGATTTATGGACAAGTGTACTGCTTAATAAAAATTCAAAAAAGTGCAGTCAAAATTACACTAATAAAAACTGTGAGACAGCCAGACCGAGAAAAGTGATCCAAGATATAGTGAGGAACCACTGTAGCTCAATCAATAATAACTTGATTTATAAGACACTTTTTGTACAGTAAAGTCAAATGCAAAGTGCTTAGATTTTTAGTGATAGATTGCATATTATGGAATAAAAATACTGTTTCCAAAAATAACAAGATGTACGATTCCAAATTTTCCGTCATTGGAATCAAATTAGATTATTAATTCTCACTTTTGTTCCCTAATCTTTGAAAATGAGCCTTATTCTACATAACTTCACCTAACTATTTGAGTCTATTCTTATTTACAATTCATTTATAAATGTTATAATGTCAAAATCGTTTTTCTATTGCTTATTGCATAAACAATGATCAATAGCTGCACTGTCTTAGTGTCTTACTCATTAATACAGGAAATGTAAGGTTTTTAAGATGCTCCTCATGAATGCTGCATACAAATGCGTTTCAGGGGTGACCATCAGCACGCTGCTTGGTAGAAAAGGTAGTTTGGAGAAGATGACACACTACTGGGATGTTGGTTTCTATCTTGGAGCAAACATACTTGTAAGAGAATACAGGAAAGTCATTGAGGCATCCGAGAAACTCTACAGACTGAAAGCTCCAGTTTGGTGAGAAATATGTATCACATTACGGATTGGAAAGTAACTAAACAGAAGAAAGGCTCTGTGTGGACTAACAAATGTAACCTCCTCCCTTTAGGTTTGTGTCTTCCCTTATGGAGACATACACCTTGTATCGTCAGTTTGCCAAGCTGCCTGAGACAAGATCTCCCAAACAGGACACTGTGGACTTTTGGATGGAGTTGCTTTTGCAGAGTTCAAAGCCCACTATCTCAACCGACTGCTATCCAGTAAGTCTACGCTGATAAGAGTAGCTGAAACAGCCAAAACCTCTTTGAAGTCAGTGTATGGACAAACACTCCTTACTCCAACCAAAAAGATCTACCACAGACGAGGGACTGGTGCTTCCTCCAATGTGTGTGCTGTGCCGTCCTGTTAATGGATGAGAGTTGTGTTTTGCTGTTTTCAGGTCCTCATCCTGGAGCCCAGTAAACTCTTCCAAACAGCGATTGTGAGCGTGAGCAAAGAGGACGAGAGTCGCACCGTCCACCTGAAACATGTCACATCTGTAAAGGCAAGTAGAGGCCCCTCTGACGGGAAGATGCTGGTCATAAGTTTCACAGCACTGATTCATAGTCTTTTGATTGTTTCATCACGGCAGCATGTGGGTGGATTCTAATAGAGTCAGAGCACGAAAGAATAATGACATTCCTTCTGTCGCTGGGCTGTGTGGTTTTTTTTTTTGTCCAATGTGCAAGTGTGCCAATGAAGCCGGTTTGTCGAGTAAATCACTGCAGTCAAACCTGCTTTTAATTGAATTTGAATGTTGCTTCTGCAGAAAGGCTTACATCAGTGGACCTTCCCGGCATCTGCCATTCGAGGAGTGAGGTAAGGAGGACCCAGCGTATGCAAACATCTCTCAGCACAGGGTGTGTTGGAGCCTTTGGCCCAGCCAGGGGACCCAAAACAAACATGTTGTTTGAGAAACCTTGGCTGATTGTCAGGCTTCTGTTCTGTCAATATTCTCCATCATGTTTGTTATTTGTGGCTTTTCCTTGACTCCCCTGTGGCTACTGCTCAGCATTAAAGTCTGCAAATCTGGCCATTTACAGCAAATAACTACAATTAGAGCAAGATGCCTGGCTGCTGAAATCATCAAAACATTTTTATCAGATTACAGAATGATGAGGGAGGGAAAGAAGAAGCCTTTCTATTTTCTCTCCCTGTTTTTCTCTCACCAACTACGTAAATGCAAACGTTTCCAGAGATCTAGAATGTGATGGTCCGGTTTACTTTTTCTATGTTCAGCAGAATCTCATTTGCATGCAAAAGCAACTGTCTGACATTGACTCTTCCTTTCTAAAGTGCGTCAAAGATTGACGAGCGGAGCTGCTTCCTCTATGTTCACTACAATTCAGACGACTTCCAGCTTTGCTTCCCGTCTGAGACTCACTGTAAGAGGTGGGTGACTCCTACAGAGATGCAGCGCTTCAGCGTGGCCAAGTGACGGACTAAAAATCCCCCCAGCTGGATAACAATAAACAGTGTAGCCATTGGCTTGGAACAGAGGAAAATGATGAAACTGCTTGAGTCATGCTTCCTTTTAAACCCTTCTAGGCGGAATATCCGGAGGCCAAATTTGTTTTGGTTCATGTTCCAAGTGAGAACTCTTTAATGTAATGGAGCACCATAGACAGATTCAGCAATTTGGTCACATTTTTGACATTTTGTAGGAAATTTAGTAAATAAGCTTTATTGTTTTGATCCTAAACTGACTCACCTTTTTTAAGTAAAACCGTCTGGTTACTTAGCAGTGTTGTCATTTTAACCATAAAGAAACCATAAACTCACAATGAAAATGTTTGCAAAGGTCGTAAATCAAGCGAGGAAGGGTCTCTTTCTTTTTGACTGACCTCTTTACTTCCTTCCCCTCCTGGACTTAAGAAAAATGCAGGCTGAGGCTTCTTAACTGCAAATGTGTTTGCTTGTAAGCAAGCCAAGCTCGAGGATATTCATTCCTGTACTCTGTATCGGAAAACAGACCGAAGCAGTGAAGAAGCTGAACTGAGCATTTCATTTTTTTGGTTTAAATATACTTTTAGTGGTTTGAAATGTTTCTTCTTCACTGGGTTCAGGCCTGTATGAGCTGCAGTGACAAAGGTGTTTTGTTTGGAGAATTCATTTTTGTAGTTTTGATTGAAACTGTGATCATTTTGGGGGCAGCAGGTCTGTTTGTACTGATCCTTCCCATCAGTTTGACTGTCATAAAAAAATGATTTTTATATTTCTTCTTTTCCCACCAGCTTCTGTGAGCTGGTGAACTCTCTGATCCAGCTGGCTGAAAACCCCTCCCAGGACCGGGAACATCTGTCTGGGGGAGTACTTGAGGTCAGTCACAGGCTTTTTTTTGCAATCCCTGTTGTATTTTAGGTCTCCCTTTCCGCAGAAAGTAAGAAAAAAACAACAGTAACTCTCGGCACCAGCAGATTCCCAAGCAGGGATTGCTGAAAGAAGAGTCTCTTTTTCCACACATCTTCCAATGAAATGAACATGAAAGCTGTGTGTCATTAAAGATAGATACTTTTTATCATTGTTACATGACATTTTTCCAAAGCTTTACATCATTTTTTAGGTTCTTCTTTATTTGTCTTACAGTTTGTTTATGAGACCAATGAAAACGGTGACAAGGTGGTCCTCGGGAAAGGGACATATGGCGTTGTGTATGCCGGAAGGGATTTAAGCAACCAAGTCCGTATTGCCATCAAGGAGATTCCTGAGAAAGACAGCACGTATGAACATTTATTATTTTCTCTATTAGAATACTACTATATAAAATATATATATATAAATATATAATATTTCCCAGTCAGAATTGAAACTTAAAGATCAAGTCAAACTAGCTTTTCCCTTGTGACATAAAATCTTTAGACACTGCAAGTTTTCCTTATATCAGATGACATGTTCTGTTCATTTTATCACAAGAATGTTGTTTTTGTTTGTGCAACTGAGGCCAACGTAATTTCTCACCTCGTCACATGATCTGTTGTGTTGTCGAAACGTAGACACGACTTTATTCTTCTGCTTGCTCAGGTATTCTCAGCCTCTCCATGAAGAGATTGCTCTGCACAAGAGACTCAAACACAGGAATATCGTCCAGTACCTGGGTTCAGTCAGTCAGGATGGGTTCATCAAGATCTTCATGGAAGAAGTACCAGGAGGTACCCCCCCCCCCCCCCACCCCATGATTTGAAACGTTTAACAGCTTTTTGCCATGTCAGGATACATTTGAGGATTCATGCTGTAATCATGCTACCGTTTTTTGAGATGATGAGTTTTAATAAGGGAAATCTTACTCAATTTTCAGTTGAAATATATTTCAAAGTAGGACATTTTTTTGTAAACAATAAAGGCTATGATTGGAAAGGTAGAGAATGTAAACCTTTTTCAAACTTACATTCACAATTCACAGTATTGTGTGTTTGTGTTGATGTGTGTATGTGAAGAACAATCTTTACCAAAAAAAACAATTAAATTCCACCTTCTAGGAAGTTTGTCATCTCTTCTGCGCTCCAAATGGGGTCCTCTGAAGGACAATGAACCCACCATCATCTTCTACACCAAGCAGGTCCTTGAAGGTCTGAAATACCTTCATGACAACCAGATCGTCCACAGAGACATTAAGGTGAGTGGAGACCTTTTTAACCTCCCCACTCTGAAGTCATGTCGTCGTGCTTGTTGGAGTAGGCTGGCTCTTCTGTTCCTCCTCCAGGGGGACAATGTGCTGATCAATACCTACAGCGGAGTGTTGAAGATCTCCGACTTTGGAACCTCTAAACGCTTAGCGGGGATTAACCCCTGCACAGAGACATTTGCAGGTGTGAGGCCCACTTTCTCTGATGAATTAAATATTTTATAAATGCATATTCACTTTTCATGTACTGCCTGTCAAATGAATTAAATCGATGGCTGTTGTGATCCATTCCCAATAGGAACGCTTCAGTACATGGCCCCAGAGATTATAGATCAAGGACCTCGCGGTTATGGAAAGCCAGCAGATATCTGGTCCCTGGGGTGCACAATCATAGAAATGGCCACCGGCAAAACACCGTTCCACGAGCTGGGAAGTCCGCAGGCAGCCATGTTCAAGGTAAACAAAAAAGTGTTAGAGCTTATTTCTTTTTTTTTTGTAGTGATTGTGTTTGAGCTCATATAAGAACTTTGTTTCTGTTGTTAAAATTGTTTATCACAAAAACACAAATTATCATAACCTCAACAACAAAATGAAATCAGTTTTTCCAGTCCGCACACATTTTATCATATGATCATATGTTTGACACAAAACTTAAATGTGGCCAATACTCCAGCTGGTTCTTTTATGAATCATGTTTTTTTATTCTCTTGTATTGGAATTGTAAAACATCACATTTATATTTATCCACCATTATATTAGCTGTCACAACAAAAGGACTGAAGTACAATTCAGCTAATATGAAATCTGTATTTTTCCAAAAAATTAAAAGTCAATAAATTTTAAGAGATTCTTGACTTTGCCAGCCTTTTTTAAAAAAATTAAGAAAAAAAACTATTATCTGTCTTCTTTATTATATTTCGTATTTTTCTAGTCAATTGGAGCATAAGCTCTTTTATTTTTGTCAATTTTTAAGTCCTTAAAGTTGGTCTATGGGAGTAACAGTTTTCATTTTTATGCTTTGGAAACATAAAAAAACGTTTTGATTTTCAAAAGTCGTTGGGTTTATGAACACAATTACACAACACCACTCTCTTTCCCAAAACTAGCTTTTGCATGTTTAATAAATCTTTACTGTAGATATTTTTTATGCACGAGTTTTTTTATTTTATTTTACAATTTTAAAATTTTATGTAAGTATTTTTTTCTAAATACTCTTTTAATCATATTTGTTTTTTTTTTGGTGATTGTTCTGCATAATTGCATTTAATTCAAGCAAACTAATTCAATATTTTTTTCTTCAGTAAGTAAAAAGTTCTGAATTTCTTTGCTCCACCATGTCCACAAACAGCATCCTTATAGGACGTAAACCTCAGAACAATTCTTGCTAAGCCCTCATTAACCTTTACAACCTTCTCCTCTAGGTGGGCATGTTCAAGATCCACCCCAAAGTTCCGGAGTGTATGTCCGATGAGGCCAAAGGCTTCATCATGAGCTGTTTCGAGCCAAACCCAGACAACAGAGCCACGGCGGCAGAGCTGTTGATGGACACCTTCCTCAAGTCTCCAGGCAAAAAGAAACTGAAAGTTCTTCAGAAATTAGAGAGTGATGATTCCATTAATTCTGGTGAGGCATCAATTCAATTGACGGATTTCCACAGTATTTCTCTCTCCTTTTGTAGCGTTAATACAACATTCCCACTAAAGTGTTAATCCCAATCCACTGGCACTATGCTGTGATGTTTTGTTTCCACCTCTGTGAAAACTATTGATGAGATCAGCTGCATTTCTCTGAACACTTTTGCAGCAGACTATCAGCGCAGCTTGTCTGTGCCCATTTCTATCCTGGTCGAGGACACGGATTCCTACTCCGGCTCGGTTGACATGCCTTCCTCTCTGGACCTGAGAAAACACAAGTCTGTCTTCCAAGCAAATGAGATCTCAGAGAGTCCACCCAGCACCAGCGGCTTCTTGTTGTAAGGGAGATGCTGCTTTAAAGAAAGAATATATAACATTACTGTACAAAATGGAAGGGATGCAGAATTTTGGCGCTTTTCTTGTTATTTGCATTTATTGATTTCTTTTAGCTTTTTCTGTTTTTTGCAGAAAACCTAATGGCTCTTCAGTAGACATGAGCAGTCCAGCTTCATCGGAGGAGAATATCGGTCTCTTTATGCTGAGAAAGGACAGTGAAAGGAGAGCAACGCTGCACAGAATTCTCACAGATTACATAAATCATGTTGTCTCTAATATACAACAGTCTCTGCCTCAGGTAGGTTAAAAAATAGTTCCAGCAACATATCAGGTCACTGAACTTTAGTTTTTTTAATTGGTTTGCACTTTGCATGAGCCTATAATAATTACTGCTTCAGTTTGGTATAGATTCACCCCTGATAGAAATGTTGGCATCAAAAGTTGTAATTTTCATTCGGTTCTTCTCCATTTAAAGTGTGATGACAGATCCCTTACTGCTGATCACATCATCAAACTTGTCACTTGCTTGCGAGACAACATCCGCTCCCCTAACCGACAGCAGCTGACCAGAGGCCTCCTGGAGCTTCGCTCAACCCTGTTAGCGTCAGGAATACCTGTGAATAACCTGCAGGTGGTGCTTTTTAACTTCCAGGATGCAGTAAGTCAACTCCAATGTCTGCCCCAGGAACCTCTGTTGTTTCACTTCCGTGGCCTCTTGAATGCAGGCACGACCTCTTTATATCCACACTTATGATCTGCTCTGATAGGTGAAGAAGGTCCTGAAGCAGCAACAGGTAAAACCTCACTGGATGTTTGCTCTGGACAACCTGCTGAGACAAGCAGTGCAGGATGCCATAACTGTCCTACTGCCGGGTAAGCTGATAAATGAGTACACTGCTTACTTTTCAGTCATATTTGACCAGATATATACTCAGTCAGCTGTATGATAGTACATAAGTGGACTTCCTGAAGTTTTTAAAAGAATAAAAACAAGGTTGTTTGCTTTTTAAAGTTCCACTCTGACCATCTTTTAATATATTGTAAAAGTGTTCCCAGAGGTCTCTTAGTTATGATTATGCTGTTTTTAGGCATCCGTTTAGATAGACCCCCGCTAGCTTACAGCCTCTCACAACCCCAACATAATGTTACAGGCGCAAGAAAAATGGCAAACAATGTTGGAGCTATCCAGCCGTACAGTTTTTATTTTATTTAATGCAATACGCTTCCATACAGAAACACAATTTTAATTAATTTTCATTTTCTATATATATATGTACTCCATCACCAGAAAAATGCCACAAGAACTTGTCTATTGCAGTTTCATGATATGAACATAAAAATAGTTTTAAAAAAATAAAATAGACAGAGAGTTCTTTATAGAAGCAGCAATAAAAGAAAAAAAGGTAATTCTCCCTGAAACTAAAAATGTGATGCTAATAAAATGACCATTATGAATTTTCTTTAAAAGAAATATGCATTTATTTAGATTTGCATGAGATTTCCATGTCTTTATTTTTTATAATTATTCTTATTTTTACTTTTAACTGTTTAGAACTGAAGATTCAACTGCAGTCCTCATTTGAATTCGAGGACATCCCCCTGGAGGGCCAGCCTGCTGACCCAGACACACCTGTAGTTCTAGCTCCTGACCAGCTGGGGGAGCCAGCAGACACTCTACGGGCAGCAACCAAGAAAGAAAACCTGCTCACCGTCAACCTCAGCTCCCCCACTCATATCATTCTCGACGGCAACTGTACTCTCAGTGAGAAACTGAGAGATCTGAGGATGGAGACCACGAGGTAATCTTCTTCTCCTTCTTTTTCATCGGAATTCTGTGGTTATTTCTGGGACATTCTGAAAAACAATTTTGCTTTGAATGTTTACAGGAAGTGCAGAGAGCTTTGAAGTTGCTGTGATTTCTGCTTAGGGGTGATGTGCTGTGTTTCAGGTTGCTGAGTCAGCTGTCTGAGAAGGAGCAAGAGTACCAGATGCTGCTAAGAAACTCAATGAGGAGGAAACAGCAACATATAGATGCGCTGAGGAAGGAGACTGTCGCTGAGGGTAAATTTCTTTTTTTCATTTTTTTTTTCAACAAAACTTCATTTATCCAGACTTGTAAATAATGTGAGTTTGATCTAAATCATATATATTTTTAATCTAAAGTTTATGTGATCAATAGCTTCATCCTCTTCTACAGACCTTGGTGGTTGTCACACCATCCTTCTTGAATGTAAAGAAAAAAACTGATTTGAGATTGTCTTGGTTTAGATTTTAAGTAGGCCTGCAAGATATTAGAAAAATCTGCGATATTCGATATCAGTGTTTGAAAGTGCGATGACGGTATGACTTGCGATAAATGGAAAAATAGAAAAGCAAAAATACCAATACATTTTGGTTTCAGTGTGAGTTTTATTCAAATAATTCAACACAACTTAAATTAATGTACAAGTTTTATTCAAAAAGAAGAAAATATATTTACCATAGAACTTGCCAAAACTAAGATGAGTGATTACAAAAAATATATATAGATGCCCAGGAATAAAATAGGTTGGTGTCTCCTACATTTCCATTTTACTGCAAGTGTTATTAAATAAGTCAACATAACTTAAAATCCAAGTCTTTTTCAAAGAGGAGAAAAAGTTAAGACCTATAGCTGTGGCCAAAACATAAATGAACAATGAAGAAAAAAGATAGAGGCCCACAACTTAAACGTGACCTAGTATGAACTAGGGCTGCACGATATGAGGGAAACTTGCGATATGCGATATTAGTGATCAATATTACGATAACGATATAATTTGCAGTAAATAAACAAATAGAAAAATAAACAAAACATCATTCCCATTTCATTGCAACAGTTTAAAAATTATACTCCAAATTACCCTCATTGACATAAGTGACAAACATCTAACATAATAGGCCTCCATCTGATTGGTCAACAATGGGAAGGCCTCCATCTGATTGGTCAAAGCATAAAGGGATTTATTTGATTCGTTAAATGCTTCAAGCTGCTAGAAGATTGTTTTAACACATTTTGGGTTTGCGATTTATTGTGATATACGCCGTCTTTTGCGATATGCATATTGCAGAGCTGGATATTGCGATAACGATAAATTTGCGGTATATTGTGCAGGCCTAATTTTACGTTTTAACATAGATATCCAGGAGATGTGTTCCTCTCTGTCTGAGAATCACATTAAAGCTTTCCGTTGTCATAAAACTTGCTACAACAGTTGGTTTGTTGATAAAATTAGTAAGAAGGGAAAAAACTTAGAGACATTTTTGAAAAAAATAACTACTGAAAGGAAGAGTGTAGTAAGAGGTCATGCAACATTCTCAACCAGCACAGCAAGCTGCAGCATGAAGAGTTAACAGCAGACCAATCCCTCTCTGCAGTCAGGATGCATCAGGGCACTGCGCTGGTTTTTCACTCTTACAAGAGTAAGTCTGCACCGCGCCTCAGCTTCAGGGCAGATTTCGCTTTACTGGTTTTTGTCCGATTAGCCATGAATGTGCTCAAACTTGTCAGTTGTAATGATTTGAGATTATGGCCGTGGAAACTGTGCAAACATAACCAACGTTTCAGTTATGAGTACCTGTAACACCACCAAACCCTTCCTGGATGTCAGTGGGATCCTCATGGTTGCAACATTTCTGCGTTCTAGATAAGGAGCTGGCCTCACGCAAGAACTCCAAGCCAGAAACAAAGGCTTTGGTCCGCTGGCTGAAATCCATCCAAGTGGATCAAGACACTATTGATAAGGTTACTTTGACTGATTATCTGTAATGTCATCCAAGCTGGTTGGAGAAACTCACCCTTTTTCTTTGTATAGTTGCTGGCTCATGAGTTCACCTTGGACTGTCTTCTGTTCATGGCCTGCAGGGAGGACCTGGGTTACTGTGGATTAAGGTGAGCTGCTGGGAGTGCCAAAGTTGCCTCATCATCGGTTTAAGTTGCTTTGCAGCCAAAGAATGTATATAAAATGTTTCTACATTTCAACCATGTGTTCCAGAGGCGGCATGCTGTGCCGACTATGGGGGGCTATCAAAGCCCACCGGAAGACTCATCTTAGCACTCACAACGAGATGTGCGAGGACACTCTTCTGTGATCGCTCCTGAATGGATCACTGGAGCATGTGACCTGTTGGTCTGGAGGAGCATGACAAGAAAGCTGCTAACATTTCCTAGAGTTGGTGAAAAGCAAAATGGGCTTTGGTTGCTTTGTTTAACTGTGAATGTTTTCTTTTTTAGAAAATATCCCGATTTTTGTTTTTCTCTAAAATATAATCAGAGTTTTTTATTTTTTAATTAACTTCTCAGGGCTGTTGTATTTGGACACACTGTGTCTCCGCACAAACTTAACTACCACCTAATATAGCAAATATTGTCATCTTTGTTCATTTAAAAATAAACTGTAAATAATCTTTCGTTTTATTTTAACATTATTGTTAAATAATTTACTAATACAACTTTTTAGCAACAATTTTTAGTTGTATTAATGCATTAAAATGTTTTTTATTAGGCAGTGTTAGTTATAAAAAAAAAAAAAGCACTCGGGTTTTATGTCTTTTGTTATTTTAAATTGTTTGGATATAATGTTTTCATTGCTGATTGACATCCAAATGATTATTTATAGATATCTATTAGTGATGCTGTTAACTGTGCTCCACAGAAAACTAAGGATCTAACTTATTAAGAATACTTTTAAATACATGCCTCATTCTTTCAAGGGAAAAAAGAAGAGTAATTTCTATCACATATCCTGTTTAGGTATATTTGCACAATAAAGAGGAAGTATTTCATTTATTATCTGTATGAAGGTTTTTTAACTGAAATGTTTATTTCCGGAGAAGCTGCTGGATGAGGCAGAAGCGTTAACAGTAGTTATATTCCACTTGTCTTGTGTTTTCCAAATGTTGAACTCTTCCTAGAAACACCAGTGTAACTTTGTCTTGGGGTACTCCACATGTCTGTAGGAGGACAGTAACAATTGATTGACATTTCATGATGCCTGATTTTTAGTGTTATTGTTTTAACCAATGAAAATTAATTAAAACAATGTTTCGAATCTGTCCTGAAAGCAGAGATCATATACTTTGATACTGTGTTCTGCTCCTATTAGTTGTGGTTTTGACCGGAAGGCTGCACTATAATGTGGCTTTATAAACTTTGTTGAGATGCTGACTTTGACAGAAGGGGTAATGCTCATTCAAAAATAAAATCTCTTCTGTGTTAATAACAGGAAGAAATATTTTTTTGTGTAGCTTCCAGACATATAGGGACCTTTTGTTTGAAATTTAGTCATTTTACCGCTTGTTTTTGTAAGACACAAGTCAGACACAAGACACAATATCAGACACAAGTGGCTGAGAATCTATTGATCCGGGTCAGGAGGTTGTAAATTCATCTAATGTTAAATGTTAAGATGAGTCAAGGAGGGGAAAGGGGACCAACTCAGGATCACTTGAGATAAATTGTTAGCTGTGTAAAAAAAGAAGAAGTTTGCACTTCTCACATGATTGCATGGGATGTACAAAGCTCTACAAAATTGGTGTTAAATTTGCATTCATCAGAGGTTTGCTATAGTAATTTAGCCTGATTTATTACAGGCTTTATCCTTCCCAGCATCACAAGGTTAAAGAAAACAGTTCTCTCTTACCTCATGATTTTCCTCCCCTTAATCAATGAAGCTGTGGAAGTGTGAATGTGGGCCAATAAATCAAGTTCAGCATCTTTGCCTTGTTCCCTTCAATCAAGTCAGGAGGAGATGGAGTACTCAGATGTTATCAGACAAACGTTCATGGTATCCCTTCACCTCTGTCCTCTGCTTTATTTTCTTCAAAGATTTCTTGTCATTTTAAAAGTACTTCATATTTGTGTTGACATTTGGGACCTTAAATTAGTTTCAATGAAAGAATGTTTACTTTTCGAGTGTTTCAGATGTCTTCTAGGTAATTTTGATGCTGAGCAGTGGGCAATCCAGTAGAGACTCTTTAAGTCTTGCAGCAGCTGTCCCTTTAGGTTTATTTCTTGTCCCTTTAGGTTCATTTCTTATCACAGATGGTTGAATGAGTTCACCCCATTGAGCTTAAATTATAGCTTTAAATACTCAGCTGCATTACAACAGTCTCACCTGCAGAGGAGAAGTATTTACACTATTCAAATTTCACTCAACTAATGCCATTTCTCATTGTTGTGTGTAACTCGAGTGTTGTCTCCTTCACATATCATCCAACAAAATGCTCCTTTTTATCCCCTCTGTAGAGTTTTGCTTATCTTACACTTTTTTAGTATCTACTGCCTTTGTGCTCCTCATCTGGTCCAAACATCCCTTATGTCAGCTCAGTCTGGAGGTGGAGTTATGGGATTTATGGTGGTCTCTTGGTGGGATTAAGGCCAACACCTAACGACCCAAAACCTCAAGGATTAAAAAATGGGCCCTCTTTTTTATTTATTTATTAATTTTGCATCCTCTCACAACACAGGTACACTTGCAGTTCAGGTTTGCAGAAGGTCCCTGCAATCTTCAACTGTTGCAAAATGCAAATCTTGAATGCAAGTGCTGCCTTGTGACTTATCTTTTGCAGCAGACCTTGCCGTTCTTCCTGATATGAAGTCTGCAGGATGTCTGCAGGCGCTCCTGCGTGAAAAGTTGCACTTTCAGCATGCGCAGGGCTGTTCATGAGCTTACTTTAAATTGCTTCTCTTACGGTAAACTTCTGTTATGAGTCATGAGTCTTGTCATGATTGCCACACCTTGAACTCTTGATGGCACATGAAAGAGTTAAAAGTTTGGATGGTGAACTATTGAATCACAAATGTGATTCCTGAACTTTGGCAAAATGCAGCCAAAGTTAGTGCCTGAGTGACCTGGACTCTTCAAATGTAATTTACCTTCCCCTAAACCCCTTAAATGTAATGTGAATGTACCGGTAATCTTTATGACTGACAGAGGGAGGAGGAAACTGTTTTACATGCAAATGACTGGAATGCAGTAGTTTTATCTCTGTCACCCCACTCTGCTTCAGAAGGAACAGTAAGGAGCTGCGGCTGCAGTTTAGAGCACTTTAAACACATTCCCGCCAGAGGACAGGAAGACAGCTGCTCTTTGTGTGTCAGCCTCATCTGGAGAGACATTTTTCACCACTTCTGTCTGCAATTAAGCCTCGCTGTGGTCCAGGGACTACAAACACGGATTAATTGTGTGTTGGATTGCGTGTGTAAAAGCATCTGTGTGTTTGTGTGAGAGTGTGTGTTGCAAAGCTCTCCAGGGGAGCGACCTCAAGACCTTTCACCCATTGTTAATCTCTGTTGTGTATCCCCTCTCAAAGCCACTCGCTCATGTGACGCTGAATCAATGAGCACTGGGATGATCCTGGGACCTTTGGACCTTTCTGCTGACAGCAAAAAATGTACTTTTTTATTCCCCCAAAAATTGACTTATTTATTCTTTCAAAGTATTAGGCAAGAAACAGTCAACTGGAAGTGATTTATCTTTCATAATAGAAGATGTCCTCTATACAAAATTATATGTATTATTATATATATATATATATATATATATTATATATATATATATATATATATATATATATATATATAAACTTTAAATCCTTTTTCTGTGCTCAGATTTGCTGAATGACAAATGCAATATATACATATAACCAAGATAAATAGGCACATGGATCAATTCATACAACACACAGAAGGGCATTGGTAGAGACTCCAGGAGCCAAACACCAACTCCTGGTCGACAGAACAGTCAGCCAAGATCAAAAGTCACGACATACCAACCCGTGCACAGCTCCTGATTGATTAAGCAAGAAGGCCTATGACTCAATGCCACACACATGGATCACTGAATGCTTGAGCTGTACAACATCAACAGGACTCTAAGAGCCTTCATAGGAAACTCCACGAAGTTGGTGGAAACCACCCCTTGAGCTGCCAATGGGAAGCCACTTGCACAAGTGTCCATCAAATGTGGGATATACCAAGGTGATGCTCTGTCCCCACTGCTGTTCTGCATAGGTCTGAACCCCCTCAGCCAAATAATCAACAAGACTGGCTATGGATACCGACTCAGAAATGGGGCTAACATCAGTCACCTCTCGCATGGATGACATCGTTATATGCTAAGAGCGAGCGGACATTGACTCCCTGATCCACACCACCAGGATCTACAGTACTGACATTGGGATGTCATTCGGGCTCGAGAAATGCAGCCGGATGGTGACAAAGAGAGGCAGGGTA
Source organism: Oryzias sinensis (assembly GCA_037389245.1). NCBI lineage: Eukaryota > Metazoa > Chordata > Actinopteri > Beloniformes > Adrianichthyidae > Oryzias > Oryzias sinensis. The sequence continues at coordinate 10,310,185 of CM074491.1, forward strand.
GTCCACACAGGAGGGCCCTACCTCAGAAGGAACAATAGCAGACATCGAGACAGTTACAAGTACCTTGAATTCCGCAGGCAAATGGCAACCCGGAGCAGGCAACAAGGAAAGCTGCAACAGCTAAATACCTCCAACGAGTGAGGCAAGTCCTGAGAAGCCAGCTCAATGGCAAGAATAAGACCCGGCACTAAACAGCTACGCACTGCCAGTTATCAGATGTCTGCAGGAATAATAAGATGGCCAAAGAAGATACAGACCACGGATGTTAAACATCTAAAGCTCCTCACATGCATGGAGGGTTCCACCCCAAATCCAGCACTCCTGAGGACTGTATGCTAGCCGCAAAGGAAGGAGGTCGAGGACTCAGTGAGCGAGAAGCCGCCATCATCCAGGATGAAACATCCAAGATGCATGAGTACATCAAGCTCAAGGCCCCAACTGACAGTGTGCTCAGCGAATGTCTCAGGCAATGGAGAGTAGAGGATACAGTGCTGGAGGACAGATCCTCATGGGAGACAGACCCTGCATGGGATGTAACAATCGGAACATAACTGAAGTGGGCTGATATCAAGAAGTCTCACTAATGATAGGAAAGGGCTGGCCTAAAGGACAGCACTGAAGCGCTCATCCTGGCAGCTCAGGAACAAGCCTTGAGCACCAGAGCGATAGAGGCTCAGACTCACCACACCAGACAAGACCCAAGGTGTAGGCTGTGCAAAGAGGCACCTGAAACAATCCAGCACATAACTGCAGGATGCCAAGATGCTGGCAGGTAAAGATACATGGAGCGCTGGGCAATCAAGTGGCTGGAATAATATACAGGAAACATGTGTGCAGAATATGGACTGGAAAACCCCAAGGTCAAAATGGGAAACACTCTCTGCTGTGGTAGAGAATGAGAGGGCAAAGATCCTGTGGGACTTCCAGATCCAGACTGATAGGATGGTAATGGCCAACCAACCAGACATTGTAATAGTGGTGATAAAGAACAGGAAAGCTGCTAGGTGATGTGAAAGCAAGCGATGGAACATCAGGAAGAAGGGAACATGAGAAACTGAGAAATACCAGGACTCAGAGAAGAATCCGGAGAAAGCCTGGAAAGGAAGGTGATGTGGTGCCTGTGGTAATTGGAGCACTTGGGGCAGCAACCCTAAGCTGAGGAGTGGCTACAACAGATACCTGAAAGACTCTTCAGACCTCTCAGTCCAGAAAGCGCAGTGCTAGGAACAGCTAAGATATCATGCAGGACCTCAAGCTCCCAGGCCTCTGGTAGAGGACCAGCTTGAGGAAAACCACCCGTGAGGGTGAGAGGGGCGTTTTTTTTTTTTTTTTTATATATTTTTTTTTTTAATTTTACTGAATGCATATTGTTTAGATATTTCATTTAGTGTTTGTTTTTCTTGGTAATAAAAAATAGCCCCACTGTTCTCCACCGAACAAATGGGCTTAGAGCCATTTAGAAAAGAGTTCAGGTGATAAATATGTATTTGCTGGCAGCAAGTTAGGCCGGCAAATCAGCTCAAAATGGTAGATGACCATGTCCTGGTGTGCCAGCCTTCCATTGTGGATGCGGTCCAAGAAAATGTCAGAATTCGTCAGGGTGAAACTGTTAAACAGTGGTTTGGGGAGAATAGCACATTCTTTAACAGCTGGAGTTCAAGACACAATAGTTGGACTCTTCCATCAATGGCACATTTCAATTTACGGCTTTTACTTCTTCTCATTCCCTTTTGGGATATTTCTTGTCAATATTTTTGTGTTGTCCTATTTTTCTTTTCAGTGTATGTCCAAAGTAAAATATCATCATTGTTCCAAGATTCATATTAGTTCTACTTTAAGTTTTGTTTTTTGTTTTTTTAAATATTGTCTCCCCTCTCACCGCTGGCTCTGACTTTTTGAATAAAAGCTGCTTTTCCTGGTAGCTTTCTCCTGACTGAACACGAAGGCTCAGTCTTACGTGTTCAAAGTTTTCCAAATGCAACCAGGGGTCAGGATGAAGGCAGTCTCAACCACTCATTCCATCTCTTTCCTGCCTCTGTTATTTTCCTGCTCTTGTCATCTTGGGTTGCCATGGAAATAAACGCTTGAGGAGGGAGAAAGCTCTTTTATTAAAGCAGTTGTGCGATTGGTAGTAGACTAGCGGTTCTGACATTAAGGGATTCGCGCACTCATAAACAGAGAGTGCGGTGGAGCAGAAGGGAGGTGGGGAGGCTGGGTGTGAGGGAGAAAGAGATGAGAAAAAGAAGAATGGCGAGAGGCCCAGGGGGGGAGAAAGCATAGAGGATCCAGTTCCACGTGTTTTTAGCCCTGTTTCTGACTCATAGCACATTTCAGACAGTTACGTCATGATGTGCGAGACTCTCTGCTGTTTGAGAGCGACTACAGTGGAATCTTGTTGAGGGCAGCAAAGTCAGCCTTTGGTTATGCAACCTGTTGCTGGAGAGGTCAGGAAAAATGGTCTCAGATCTGCAATGTCTACTAGCAATGCTCAGCTTTCTCAACTGCATGCATCATCAGAGCACTTTAAAATGATGTTGAATAAAAAATATAAAGTTATATCTCAAAACAAGACAATAAAATCTTCTTTTAAGGGGTTTAGGGGAAGGTAAAGTGAAAAGAAGGGATTACAGATCTTTCCCTTTGCCTCTTAAAACTCTTGGCTTTATTAAAGTCCTGCAGTGATTTACAGTGACATATAGCACATCCGCCACGGTGGTATCCCCATTATTATGCTTCAGTGTGAGCAGTGTTAACCTTGAACATTATCAACAGAGGATATCCTCATCCTAGAGCTGACTTCAAGTTGACATTGATGAAAAAAACAAGACTGTAAATGGGTAATTTGAGTAACGATGACAATGGTGATAGGCAAAGCAAGTTTATTTGTATAGCACAATTTGTACACAAAGTAATTCAAGGTGCTTCACAAAACAGAAAAATGCATTAAAATCACAATACATCATAGAAATAATCAACGTAATATTTACTTTAAAAGAAAAGAAAAAATTTGAAAATTGATTTTTTTAAATCAATTTCCTTTCTTTTTAGAAAGGAAGGAAAGGAAATAAAAGTGCAGATAGGACCTTTCAGTCATATACACGGCTAAACAGAAATGTTTTAAGTCTAGATTTGAACATGAACACAGAAGAAGCCTGTCTTACGACTTCAGGGAGGCTGTTCCAGATTTTAGCTGCAGAATATTGAAACGCTGATTCCCCTTGTTTAGTTCTGACTCTGGGAATCAACAGGAGGCCGGCCCCTGGGGTCCTCAGAGTACGAGATGGTTCATATGGCACTAACATGTCAGAGATGTACTTTGGTGCGCTGCCATGGAGAGACTTGTACACAAGCAGAGCTGCTTTGAAGTCTATTCTTTGACGTACAGGGAGCCAGTGCAGAGACCTGAGCACAGGACTAATGTGATCATACTTCCTGGTTCTGGTCAGGACTCGAGCAGCAGCATTCTGGATGTACTGAAGCTCGTTTGGAGAGGCCGGTGAGCAGGCCGTTACAGTAGTCTAACTTACTGGAGACAAATGCATGAATAAGTATCTCCAGGTCTGGCTTTGACAGATGAGCAAAGGTTCCTTTGCTAAATTGAAACTTCAGACACTGGGAATATTTTGTGTAAATCACAAGAAGCACTTCAGTTAAATCTATGCTAATGAGCAGATCTAAAATTGTAAAAAAAAAAAGGACTTTCTTTTTACTAATTTACCATCTTTCAATACTCAGCAAAGAAAAACAACAGTGTGTCCTTAATAAAGCATTTCTATTTACAGATCAATACATTGTGGTTTCAGAACATGAAGCAAGTGAAGACAGGTTTTCCAACAAAATCCATGATTGTGGATCATGGTCATCCTTGTGATGTTCTGCTTGCTCCTGTTTTAAAAAATGCTACGTTTGTCTAGAGCAAATATTGTGTAGTCAGTAGTCTATACCATGGGCTTGGTCAGTGCTCTCTAGGGACATTCTGAACATTCCTGCTATTGTTTTTTTTTATTACTAGGATAAGGGTTACCCTTGCCATTCATGGAAGGTGACCTCCAGACTGGCTGGTAAAGGGGGCAGTGGATGGAGTGGCTCTATTCCATTGAACATGGGAAATAGAAGTAGTACATGAAACCAGAATAAAATGTTGTCTGAAAGTGTTTTTTTTTTAAATGTACTGCTTTAATCGGCTCTGATAGATGTTAAAAAGAGAAGCTGTACATATGTTGCAATCACTGGCAATGCCATTTTGTACAAATATTTTGATCCTCTGTGGATAAAGCCTAATGATATCATGCTGGACTGCAGCATAACGTTTTTGCATCTTTTTAGACTGGATTATTGGAACTTTCAGGCTAAACTGATCCAAACATTGCTCAGATCTGACAACAGTTCTCTGGATTTGAGTCTGAACCGTGCAAATCCAATGATGGTTGCTTGATTTGAGTTCTCCACATCTTTTACAGCATTTGCATTGGACAAAACTATGTCAAAATAATTTTTTGACATATTTGTGTTAAAGTTAATATGTCTTTTTGACTGAAAGCCTGAAATATCTTCTGATGGCGAATCGAATGGCTGTAGAACAGGTATTAAAGGAAATCTATTGCACGGCACTCAAACAATGTTTTCCTTTGTGCATTTATTGCTAAATATTTCTTAAAAATATATTTGCAAATTGCATCTTAATTCGGATTCATAGCTTCAAGAAGAAGCTGTAGGTTGTGCTTTGGTTCCTTCTGACTACTCACTGCTTTTGTTTTAGTGCACTTTGGCTTACAAGTATCAATGAAAGGCATTAAAGTTGGATGCTGTTACACCAGTGCAGTATTGTACTCCGAAAGAAAAAGAAATTTGGTACATTTGATTCACTCAGAGATTTGATTTGTCCAACATAACATCTGTAATTATCCCCCAAATATTTTTTTTAATATTATCTTTTACTGCATCATCTTCAGTAAAAGAGAATTTTGCTTTTAAATACTGACACAATCATGCCAGCTCTGTTTGACTGCATTCTACTCCTGGTGTTTTGTCTAAATAAGACTCTGAGTTAATAAGCTCCTCATTGTGATCAAAGGCAGTTTAATGGGATATCTGTGTGTGATTGTGTTTGGGGAGTATGGGGGTCCTCTTTGTGTTAAAAGAGGAATGCAGCTGCAGCTTCAAGATGAAGGATAAAGGACAAGGGTGTTCTTCGCTTCCTGTGTGTGTGCACTCAGGCTGCTTGAGTGCTACTCTATGAGTTTTCACCATAGGCCATATGGTTTGAACTCAATTGATAACACAATGGAAAAGAACAGTATAGTAATGGCAACATTTTCCATCTGCACAACCTTCTCAAGTAAAGTGATATTGCAGAATATCTCAAAAGCTGTCGATTATGTTACTTCTGGGAGTTTTTCCCCACAATTTACTTTGGATGGCTCATAAGCACAGTAATAAGTTATAGAAGCATGCTTTACAACACTGAGTCATGCTTTTATCTACTCTTGTTTGATTTTTACACCCAACTCCTGGCCAAACCATCAGGGCTACAGTTGGGTTTGGAGATTGTGCAAAACTAGTGTGCTTGCAAAGTTGGATTCTTTGTGCTCTTAAAAACAAATCATTTTCAAAGATATGTGATTTAAGAATATCATAATGTTTTTTTTCTTCTTCTACCTGTTAAATTGTAAATCAAATGGTCCTGTTGTGTAGTTTTACTAAAATAAGAAGCTGCTAGTTAAGTTACAAGAGTAAATAAAGTCCAAGTCGGGGTTAAAAGGACATCACATTCATTTGGGGTTTTCGAATCCACAGTAGCATTTAAAAATGTGTTGTTGTTTTTTTTTAAATATTGTTGTACTGTTTTTTCATTTTCTTTTATCATCTGTATTTTTTTTTTTTTAGATTTGCTGCTATAGCCCGTAAAAACAAAATGTGAATGACTTTGACAAAAAGAAGATTGAAAACAAGTGACTCATTTAAAATGTGTAAATTAGAGTATTTACCAAGTCTCACGTTCTAAAGGAGATAAAATTAACAAAAAATGTTGTTTTATTATGAAAAGTCAGTTGATCTTTTAATTCTTGCATGACTTCCAAAATAGCATAACTTTGATGAGAAAATGATTTGCAGTCAAGAAATTTCCTGCCACTCTTAGTGTGTGATTACATTGTATTTTATCATATGAATGGTAATGATATTAGGGGAAGTGGGATCTTTATCAAAATCTTTTGATCAAGCAATATAATTAACCCATCAACGCCAGCGGGAGCAAAGTGACTTCATATTTTGGCAGACTTCAGGGAAGGATTTTCAAAGATGTTTCTCTGGATGGTAAAATAAAATGCAAAAACACATGTTTTTTTATTTTACAAAAATCAACCCCCACTGCATACAACACCCCCACTTTCCAGTTGCAATGACAGGTGGCTTGTGGGGGTTTGCATGAACGCCACTCAGCAGCTGCACAAAAGAACCCCACTTGGGTCCTTTTAGACAGGGTGTCCCCTCTCAAGCGTGCCAAGCAGCCTCTGGCCCAGCCCCCACCCCAGCAGATGCTCCGGGATATCTACAGGTGGTAACTGAGAAGACATGCCGGAGCTCTATGCAGTAACTATTGAGTACACCCACATCTAAAAAAAATCCCTTATGCTAAATTATAATCTGAGTCAGAAGAGAATGACTGAGAGAATGCATCAAATATGGTTTATCCTCGAGTCTAAAAAAATTCAAATAAATAATGGAGTTGAAAAAACCATCTAAATGTAAAAAAAACTGACTTTAAATTTATTAGAAAATTTGTTGATCCTGGAAAACCCTGATTTATCTGAGCCTGTGGTCTCTGAGAAAACTGTCCTCACCTTCAAATACTGCAATACAGACCAACAATTGTCAAATTGCCTCACCATGAAACGTTATTACACAAGTGCATGGATTTAAAATATTTACCTAAAAAGTTCAAAAGATTTTAAAAGTATTTACTTTAAATCCCTCTAAATTATTGAAAAAATATAATAGACTTGACTCAGGCTTAGGAGATTTAAGCTTTTTTCTTATTATGTTAGCTTTGATATCCCATTCCACTATATGTAATTAGACAAATTGATCTTACATACCAATGCAGTTGTTTTAAACCAAATTAAACAAAGTAAGAAATTAACATTTTGACTTTCCCATTCTTTATATAAAAACCATTAAAAAATACTAATTAAATTAATGTGATTTAAAAAATATGTATGTTACGCAATAAAACTGATATATTTTCCAGTTTAATGTTTATATTGAATTAATATTGAACTGGGAAAAGTTGGAAGCTGTTGTGGATCTATAAACAACTGGAACAACTGGGTGACAATGTGTTTCCTCACATTCAAATGCTTCGTTCGTCACAAAAACCTGACATTTGAATGCTACCTTACAAGTAATTTTAATGTAAATGTATACTATCCTTGGGTTTATAACAAAATGTCGTGTTTATATGCAACAAACTTTGTCATTAATAAAATATAACACCCCCGCATTCATAATGGTACAGTCCAACTAGAAGACCAGTGGAGTCATCCGCACGAGCCGCTTCATCAGCTGTGGTGTGTCGTGGAGTGAGAAACTTCGTTCCTCCCTCCTCCGCCTCCACATTTAGCCTTTTTTTACTGCTTATTTTTGGACCCCCTTTCTTTATTTTTAAATTTTTTTATCGAGGCTCCATTTATTGACATATTTAGTTCTGTTTGGATTCTGAGCCTCTCGGAGGATTTCCTGACCAGGAAAACAAAACTGTGCGAGGCGACCAACTTTCCCCCCACGTTCTGAGCGAGGAATGAGAGCAGTTCTGGAGAGGAAGAGCCGAAACTCCCACGTTTGAGTGAACAAAAGGACAGAAAAAAGAGGGAGCTGCCGCCAGAATGGAGGAAAACACTCTGCCAGCAGTTGCAACACGTAAGTCTCTATAGCAGCTGAAATGGAATCGGTTCAGTTGTTAAAAAATAAAAGGTATTTTTTAGGGCGCCAGCAGAGTTGTCTCTGCCCCGCACGGCTCGGAAGAAATGGGATCAATTATGAATGCGATCCATTTGGGAGGTGCGGATAGATGCTCCATAAATTATGAAGCCGGCACACATTCCTGCAAGTTTAAAACGCAACTGTTTTGAGCAGATTTGTTGATTGGTGACTAAACCTCATCGACGAAGCGATCATCACATGACCGCAGATGGCTAGCTCCTTAAAAAAAGGGAGCCATTTCTTGTATGTGGTGCTCAGCCATCACGGTTATATTAACAATTTGAGCGAGATGAGGTAATCTCACTAGTCTCATCCCCCCCCATCCCCCTCCTTATGTTATGTTTAGCTCACTACTAACACGATGGATGCACTTCCAGGCAGGCTGGCAACCCCTGTTATCTCCTCTGCAGCTGAGCTCTGGCAGAGGATGCTGGTGCAGAGGTGCCCATCCAAACCCCTGAAACCTACAAAACCCACACTGAGACTAGAGCTGCACCAAATGAGAATATGAGGATGCGATATTAGTGATCGATATTGCATGATCATATAACTTGCGATACCTGAGCGTCCATCCCATTCTGGTCAAATGCATAAAAGGATTTGTTTGATTTGTTAAATAATTCAAGCTGCCATAAGATTGTCTTAGCACATGTAACCCTTTTGCTATCCAAGGCACTTTAACGTTGAGAGTGGGGTCATTTAGACCCCACAAGACCTTTTTTCAATGATTTGTGATCTTCACTGGTGTCCATGGATTACATGAAATCCTCTTCACCTTTATCCACCTTTGTCATGGTAGGGAGAACACGTCTTGCACAAGCTGATATCGCTATACCAATAGATGGCCTGCACAATAAATTGAAAATTTGACCTTAAATGTTAATTAATAAACAGAGAAGCCATTATGTCTTTAAAATCCCACACCAATCACCTTTTGATCTATCATAAAAGCATTTCCAGTGGTCTTTTAATTATAATTATGCCAATTTTAGGGTAAATCAAAAACTTGTGTTGTGTTCTAGAACGTAGTTCCTGCAAAGTGGCACAAGTTCATTAGAAATTCACTTCTGAGTCATGGGCAGAACCGTTGGTGCGGAGTAAAGGCCTGTTCACACCGGGACGTATTTTGGGCGCAATATTCGCCGACGTTTAACGCCTCGTGACTAAACAAAGGGCACCAATGTGAGTGTGCACACCGACGCGAAAAACGTCACGCGTAAAAGCGTCATTTTTTTAAAAACCGCCTCGGTTTCGACCAATGAGAATGGCGCTTTTGCACACGTGACCGGAGCTTCTGAAGTTACAGTAAAACACAACTTCGGGGGCGCTCAAACACAAAACTGTCTTGCTGAGCACACATACGTAACGGCGAAGAAGATAGACGCCAAGTAGCGTCTACACTGCCGTGAAGAAATAAGACCAAGAAGTCGAACTCACTGACGGACATTCTAAAATATCCCTGAAAACGCTCATGATACATTTTCAGCTCTTGTACTAGTCGATAAAACTCCCCATGTTCTTCTCTTCTCTTAACTATGGGATGTTCCCAAAATCCGCGTCTTTTCCGGCGTCTTTCATCATTCATGTTATTGATTCATATTCATGTTTGCTCTCTTCCTCTGAGTGAAAAGCGAGTTTAAGAAGCGTAAAGTTATCTATGGCGCCATCTAATGTCAGGGAATGAATTTGCATGTTCACTCGGCCCATCGTCAGTGAAAATCGCTTGGGTGTGAACACAAAAAACGTGTTGAAAAACGCTGGCGAATAACGTGCGCCGATATTCGTCCCGGTGTGTCCGACCCTTAAGGCTACCTCCTCTTCCCATCATCAATTTGCTTACACGCTTTCCTGCTAGCTTATAACCCCTCACGACCCCAACATAGCTTTAGCAGTGCAACTAAAATGGCAAGCAGTATTGGAGCTATCTTGACAAAATGTTCAGAGCCAGATGCCAGCTTGGATGCGGAAAACGAAGTTGTAAGGATGTAGTTGTCTACAAGCAGGAAGCTTTTAACCCGCCAATTGTATTTTCTAATGGAATTTTTTTGTCTGCTCCTGATTCACAACAATTTGAATAAATACATACTCAGAACCCAATTTTAAGCTTAATTTTCTCTTTATATGCCCTCCATTAGGGGTGCATGATATAAGGAAAACTTGCGATAAGCTATATTAGAGATTAATATTGCGATAAGGATATAATTTGCGGTATATAAACAAATAAAAAAATAACCAAAAACATCATTCTGATTTCATTGCAACAGTTTGAAAATTATACTCCAAATGACCCTCGTCGACATAGGTGACAAACATCCAACATAACAGGCCTCCACCTGATTGGTCAACAACGTGAAGGCTTCCATCCGATTGGTCAAATGCATAAATGGATTTATTTGATTTGTTAAATGCCTCAAGCTGCCATAAGATTGTTTTAACACATTTAAGGTTAACGATTTATTGCGATTTTTGCCGTCCTTTGTGATATGGATATTGCAGAGCTGGATATTGTGATAACGATAAATTTGCGGTATATTGTGCAGGCCTACCCTCCATTGTGAGAAAAATGCAGTAAAAGAAAGTAAAAAAAAACAGCAAAAAAGACGATTATCATTGAGGCGGGTCTTTAATTGTTATCCTTATTAGTCTTGGCCAGATCTACCAGGGCGGTAGAAAATTGTTCTTTGGCGTTCCTCTGATATAAAAGTTCTTACCTGTCTCCTATTGTGATAACTTGCAGTATATTATGTTGACTTTTATTTAAATAATTTGTTGCAGTGAAATAGAAATGACACTTTTTTTCTTATTTGCTCATGTATCACAAGTCATGCATGATATGAATATCGTCATCACAATATTGATCACTAATATAACACTTTGCAAGTTTTTCTCATGTTGTGCAGCCTTGAAAGACACCATTTTCTATCTATAAAATAAGTCTAGGATACTTGTTAGCCTGCTTCGGCTTGGCTGCAGATTTATATTTGACATCACTCACTGTGAATAGTTCAAGGCCAAGTGAAGGATTTCTCACTCAGACTCACTGAAATGTTCCAGCTCCTTCTAACTTGACGTGAAGTCATTCGTGCAAGGACGTTTCTATTCCAATTTTTGGAATCGCCACATTAAAGCACATATTGATATATGCTGCCTGTTCCTGGAAGTGGAAATGGACAAACAATACAGCCTCGTCTTTCTGACTGCAACAAACTTCCTGCTGACTGTGGGGTTCATGGGGGTCGGACAGCTTGTTTTGGCTCCACATCAAGGAAGAGTTTGGTGGTGTTCCACCCTTTTTGTTGGAATCTCGAACAGTAGTTTGATATCTATTCAAAAGTTATAAATAGCATTTGTGTTGATGCATCTAAGGCATTTCGAGGGAGTCGATGTCCTTTTTTCAAAGCGATGTGAGTATGAATGAATTTCTCACATAATGCACTGTCTCAGTCTACTTTATGGCTTTCCTAAAGTAAAACATTAAAGACATTGAAAGACATATTTGAGGAAGAACACCTCAAAGCTCCAGGATTGTTGGGAAGAATCCTTTTTGTCTTTTTATCGTTCCTGTTAAAAGATTTATCCTTAGAGTGGAAGTTTGATTCATCTCTTCAGAGCTTTTAGAATACGTAAATCTCTGTCTTTTTGCTGATCTGATGTTCATGCTTTTTAATTACAGGCATTCGAAAAGCAGCCTGTTAAGAATTGAATCTTGATTAAGTTTATGTGTGAGTTAAAGTGAAGTTGTCAGTTTTATGCATATTGCAGCATTTTGTAAATTTCATTTTTTACGCAACAAATGGCAGACCACCTACCCAGCTCTTAATCAGGGTAAAGAACCACGGCAAACAGGCAGGGAAGGAGCTCTTACTGTGTAATCCTTGTCTGTTTTGAAATGGGAGTGAATTCAGCAGCTTTGTCTGTCAAGGCTGCAGTGTGTTCGATCAGTCAGCTTTTCACCATGGAAAAATGTGCAACAATGGCTCAGTTTGCAAGCAACATGAAGAGTAAATTGACAATTTAACATTTCTTTTTTGAAACTCTTTACTCCAGATCAGCAAAGTTGACGGCTTTTTGGCTTTAACCAAGATTTAAAAAGTAACACGTCTGGCTGCTGATGACATTCATTTGAAATGGGCATGTCATTCTAGTAGTTGTCTGCTCCAGCTGATGTTTATGGGGTAAACTGTGCAAAAATGCAAAGCAAAAAGTTGATGAGGCTTGGGTTTGAAGTAAAAGCAGAACTTCTGTGTCAGAATTCCTCAGAACTCCGTGATCAGAGGAAGATATTAAATACACATGAAAGACGGGATTTCTTACTGTTCCTAGAGCACCCAATGTTTGTCGTGAGAAAAGTAAACACAGATATCATTAAGATATTTTGAATTCAAGTATACTGTGGCACAATTTAGGATGATCTGACAGTTTGCCATTAGCTCTCCTTGAGCATACAGTATTTCAGATCCAATAAGTTATTACCTGAAAGTGTCCTGAAAGACAAAAAAAAAAAAATCTTAATGTGTTGAAGTAAAAATAGGGCATTTCTGAGAGGTGAATTTGGTGAAGGAAGGCCAACTCATGATGGATCTGCATTTAAATAATCATTTAATGCAGAAAATGCAGCTAAACGCCACAATTAGACGGACAAAATAAACATTCCAGAGGAGTCTGCAGTTATTCCTCATGTGAACAAAATTGCAGACTGACCTGCATAAACGGGTCTTTTGTCCTGCAGAGTAATCAATTGTTTCTCTTAAGCTACAGGAACAGTCATGTTTATATAAGGGAGGCGTCTCCGTTCCCACATTTGCAAAATGGATTCAAAGCTCACATTCAGCACATTTGTCTTTGAAACTCAGTCATGGATGAGGTGTGCAGAGAGATGCCAAATGAACAGCAACCTATCACTCACATGTACATACAGTAGCTGCATGAAGACAGTAGTGTTCAAACCTGTCCTAGAATGTACTGTACTGGTTTTGGCAGTGACACATTATAGCTGTGGTTTTTGAAACTCTAACTAGACTTAAGAATTACTGAAATATAAATGTAACCTATTATTATTTTATGTTGAGAAGAATTTTGTTTTCTACTAAAACAAAAAGCAATGATTATTATTGCAATGTTTTACCAAAATCTTAGTCTGATTTGGGGGATAGAAGTTTTTTCTTTCCCGTTTCGGTTTGAAAAGCTCAGAAGTTGGATTTCAAAAAGGTGCCCTCAAAACTAAAACTGGTGACAGAAAGATACAGACAGCAAAATAAGCAAATAAAAGACCAAGGGGGCTCGTAGGAGGAAAAGCAACAAAAGAAGACAATGCAGATCCGGATAAACTACTTCTATTCAAAACCCTATGGATGACGTCAGAGATAGTGCAGTACATAAATTTAAAATAATTAATAATAATAGTTATATCCATTTGCCTTTTATGAAACTGACCCAACATAAATAGTGGAGAACCACATAGGGAAAAACAGATTATAAAACCACATAAAAACAGCAGCAGAAAGCTTGTTATTGGAAAGTCTGGCGATACGATTATGTATCGCAATATGCGTCCCACGATACGACACATAACGTGACATTGTACCAGAAAAAATGTATTTCTTTTTTTTTAGATTATTGCTCTACCAGAGTATTAATGCACCTTTCATTTTAATAAAATGGTAATATTTATTTTATTCAATGATCACAATCTTAGGCTAACTGTATCTCATATACAACGTGCTTTTACCCAAGCAAATTCATAGTGCTTTTATTTGGTAACTTTAATATATTTGTTCTTAAAGGGAACAGTCAATGTCCGATTGTTACAACATTTTCTTTTTTCAGTAAAAGAAAAAAAAAATGGAATGGGTGTGCCTTAAACAATAAGGTTCTAAAAGTATGATTCTGTTTATTTCAAACATTTCTAGCTTCTCCAGTACTTTTAAACTTCAAAAATAAAGGAAAAAATAAAAACACCAATTCTTTCCAGAAACACTAAGTGTGATGAGGCAGCATTACAGGGTGAAGGAGAACGCTTTAATGTGGCTAAGATGCTTTACTTACATGACAGTCTGCGCTTCAGTTGCCGCTCCGTCTTTATCACAAGTAAATCATCGCCACAACATTGGCCTTTTTTCAAAGCATTGTACACATCACTGATTCATCAGGTTGCTTAATAAGAATCTATTGGTGTGAGGTTCCGCAGAACTTTGGTCCGCTTTGCTGATAGCATTTTGGCTCATTCACCATTCAGCTGTACTGCTTCAATCGTTCTTATCTGAGCTGAGCACAGCAATCTGCGTCTTTATATGACACTGGCATCAACATGTTACCGAGTTTTTGCTCGGTACCCATCCCAAGTAAAAACTATGTAGTGCATGTCTCATAACAACAAAACAAGCTGGTTCTTTCTGGTGCTCAAAGAGGTTCAGTGTGCTATGCTGCCAACTAGCGGTCGGGGGTTTAAGTGGAAAACAAGAGATGGGCGCTCATAAAAAATTAAATAAATATCGGTCTGACAGCATTTCAAATTGATACAAATATTGCCCAAAAAAATTGCAATACATCGCCAAAGAGTTTTTTCCCCACATCCCTAAATGGTTGTGATGTAGTGAAAATGTCTTTATTTATTTTATATGAAGCAACTGTTAGGATGTTGAAATTCATTTCATTTTAGCGGTGCATTCACAAACATCATGAAATATAATTTAAACCCAACTGTATTGGAGAAACCTATCCGGGACATTTTCACATCTGTCGACACCAACTTTTATGCAGTTATCGGTCGATACAGATAAATTGCTATGGATAGATGACCAGTTTTCCTCTATCCATAAATAATGATTTAATCACTGCTCCAGAACATTATGGCTAACCCTAAATGGTTGTGATGTAGTGAAAATGTCTTTATTTATTTTATATGAAGCAACTGCTAGATGTTGAAATTCATTTCATGCTAGTGGTGCATTCACAAACATCATGAAATATAATTTAAACCCAACTGTATTGGAGAAACTTATCAGGGACATTTTCACATCTGTCGACACCAACTTTTATGCAGTTATCGGTCGATACAGATAAATTGCTATGGATAGATGAACAGTTTTCCTCTATCCATAAATAATGATTTAATCACTGCTCCAGAACATTATGGCAGAGACGGTGTAGGAGTCCGTTTAAAATTGTTAGTTCTTGGTAACACATTTGATTTTTACCCAGCATTACACTAATCTATCACAAGTCCTATCAAAGTACCCAAAAAAATACAATCTGAGTTCAGAAAACTTCCACATTTTTGGATTCTGAATCATATGAAGTTAGTTGAAGGAACTGATGGGCAGGAAAAAGGGTTTGGGGTGTGAACCCAGAAGTATTGACAGAATTAGAATTGTAAGACATCTGCATTTTGCTGACGGTAATGACATTGTAGTGCCAGGGTCCCTCTTTGGAGCATGTGGGCTCCAGAAAGGGCAGTAGAGGGAAATTTAGATGTGTTCCTGCCTCCTCCACTGGACCTGTAAATATCCCAGATGTGACTCCTCTGTGGTCCCTGGTCGTCTGAAAGCTGCTGTCAGCAGACCTCTCTGCTAAGATTAGAACAGTTCCTGTTAACCTAAAGGGCATACCCACTTATTGAGTCATTAAAGACAGGGGGAGTCGTTTTCACCCATGTTATGGTGCTTTGTTGGTACTGTCATTTTAAATACCGGTATTAACATGTTTGACCAATAATCCAAAGTTCTCGGGTGAGTAGATTAGGAAAGTTGCGAATGAATATGTTACTAAATTTATTTGCTATATCAGCTTTTTCAGTCTGTTCATCTTTAAACCAGTCAAGCTCTGATCATACTGCTTGGTCATAGTTAAATATATGCTGTTCTTTTCAGCTTCCGAAACTTTTAAAAGGCCCCCCAAAATGGCTGGATATCACTCCCAAAATACTAAATCAATTTGATTTGGATTAATAAGTCCTCGGCTCAATTCTTGATTCAGTCCGCTTATTTTTTTTATCTTCAATTTTATATTCAAAAGTAATTTTAATTGGTAAAGAAAAAATCTTTTCTCGTAACTAGTAATATAAACTGGCTGAAGGTGAGAGCAGTTTTTGCCTGAAAAAAATACAACTAAAGGAAAAGAGATTTGTGACAAATTTGTCTTGATTTTCTAAGTAAAGATTGAAACAATTTTGGAAAAAAGCCCTATCTGCCACCTCGGCAGCTTTCATATTTAAAGACTTAAAGCAAAATCAACCCAACTATTGTGTCTTTTGAGCAATATCTGAAGTAGACGAAAATCTGTTGAAACAAAATGTCTCTGTGTTTAAGCACAGTGACATTTTTAGAAAAGTCTTACAGTTCAGCTGCTTCTGTTGTTTTTCATATACAGTAAGATCCATTGGGATGTTCTTTTCCTCATTTTACATTGGACTGTTGTAGTGCAAATTCTGTCTGTGAGTACTCACTTATCCAGGATGGTTCCATAGCAAGAACTTTTTTTTTTAAAGGATTAGTTTTTTTAAAAAGATTTTTAGTTGAAGATGTTTTGTCTCTTGTCCAAGAGGCGTTCTCAATGCTTTTTCTATTAAATGTAAATATATTTTATAGCTACTCTGGCCAGATGTAATTTAGTAGTCTTTTGAAAATATCTATGCAGATATAGAAAATTAGAAATGATCAGTGACATCCTGGCAGGCTTTTAAAAGCTGGAAAAAGGGAAAACGCTGCTAGCTGAAATCTCCTCTTGGGCTGTAATGCTTCTGATCTCAGGTGGACTTTGTGTTCTATAAAAGAAAAGCTCTTTAGCTATGTATGTGCCCTGCATTAAAATTAATTGAGATGCTTAGTATAATTACTTAATCCTTCTTATTTAGTTGTTTGATTGCTTTTCGTGCCGCTGCAACAAGTAGGCAGTCATCAGTGCCAGTTCTAAACTCTGGCCATGTTTCTCTGGTTGGTTCAGTGATGCATTGTTCTTCTGGTCAATAGGCTTTTAGCATAATCACATTACTGTTTCATTGAATCGGGGTCACAGCAAACCAAATTTTACAAAGGTCTAGCTGCCCAAAACTATTACAAACGGTGTCCATCCCATTCCAACCAAAACGGCTCTTGCAGTGTTTTGGGTGTTCTAGATAAAAAGAATTGTCGCAGGTTGCCAGGAGAGGCTTCACCAGTACATTTCTGTTACATCGTTATGAAAGGATCTCTTGTGACCCAGAAGTCTTTTCATGTTGCTCTGATGTTACTGAGAACAGCTTGAATGTTGGTGCAAGGCTCTCTCTTACTCTCTGTCCTATCTTTAGTTGGGCTATCCATTTAGGTTAGACGTGTTAGCTTGGGTTGCAGATGCAGAATCCCAAAGGAGCTGCTGCTGGTTTAGATGAACACTGACTTTGATCACTGTGGTGGCTCAGCAGAGCAACACTTCAGTGGCTGGCACTGTTGAGACACTGCCAGGTGATGGGATGTGGGGCTTTTGCAGTCCACGATCAAAGCATTAGTGTTCATTAGATTCATCCATTAGTTTAGTGCAGTAGAAAGGAAGGCTGTTCTTCACAAATCCACATATTTCACACAGTGATTAGATGCAAACTCTTCACATATCAGTCAAGTTTTGTTCTATAAAGTAAACTGCTACATAAACTGTACAGTTGAATGTGGAATATGAGCACGCTGAGTATGTCAGTTCTTCCCATGCAACTTTTGTCTTGAAATACAGACGTAGCGTGGTGTGGCAGAGTCCCTGCTTGGTGTTTACACTGCGCTTCCTGTGTGTCTGGGCCTCTTGGCCCCTTACGTCACCCTATTCAGTGCCAAAGGGACAAAACAGGGTGATGGGGAAATGGGTTGGGGGTAAGCGATGAGGTAGTTCATTAGGCCCTTGCTCCAATCTAAATGAGATGCAGATCTATTATTTGCATTTCCCTGAGTTCCTCCTTTCTTTCCGTTCTTTTTTTCGGTTTTCCTTCCAGCTGTAGAGGCTCGGTGCTTACCTCTTGTTGGGCTTGTTTCCAAAAAGAGTCCAGTAGTTTAGATTTTGCCCTGTTTATCCTTTATTATAAATGTTCTGATAGACTGGTAGAGAAGCTTGGACAGAATAGGGTCAAGAGGCCCCTTGCCTCTTAAATATTGGATGTCTTGCCTAATGTTTTTGCTCTGCCTTATGCATTTGTCACAGTAACAGAACTCTAGATGTTGTTATTGCCCTTTTTTGAGGTCTTTAAAGTAAAAAATAAGTCAAAATTACATTTTACCACCATATATTTTGAGTTTTATGATTCAAAGAAGCTAATGCTGTTTTAAAGTTGTGCTGGAATATTTCCCTTGGAAGCGAGTCAGCTGTTCTGCTCTGGTAAGACATTACTTTGATTTAAAGTATCTATGTGCGGGTGAGAAACATAGGACATTTGTGGATGACACTTTTAATTGAAAATGAGGAACTTCAGAGCAAAACATGATATGAATGAGAATCTTTATTGGCTAAAACAGGGTTTGGGAACCCATGGCTCGCGAGCCATATCTGGCTCTTTTGATGGCCACATCTGGCTCGCAGACAAATCTTTAATTTTTTTTTCATTAGACAAGTCCTTCTAGGGCGCGATGCGATGCCAGGGGGGCGCACAGTAGTAGCGGTGCATGGAGAGAAAAAATCTGCGCCACTATCGGTTTACTATTATCTGTACCAGCCGGAAACCTGTGAATTGCCGTCCCTGCAGCTGCGCGCTCCCGTCTTTGGGAAGGAGCGCGCAGCTGCAGGGACGGGATGTGTCAGCAGGAAAAGGGGAGGGTCAGTGGGCACAGGCAGCAAGGTGAATTGTGCACTGGTTGTCAAAACTTAGAACATGCTGCTCGTCACATACCACACACTGCAGCGTGAGTATTGCTATACTGACAATGTTTGGCTCCACGTCTGCATGTGAGCAGTCTTTCTCACATCTAAAGAACATTCGGACCAACCTACGATCACGTTTAACGGATGGAAGTCTCAATGCCTGCATGATGAAGCTTAAACTGACCACTGTCAACCAGACAAGACCATCAGCACAACCATGCAGCACCAGAAGTCACAATAATGCTAAGAAATACTCATCATTTATTAGCGACAGCGTAACAATGTTATTAAAAATAATCCACAGACTTATTGTACTTAAAAAGTGTTGGAATTGCATAAATGCACACATTCACTTGTATTTTTAGTTTTAAACATATTGTAGCACTCCCCAACCCCCTGGCCGCGGACCGGTACCGGTCCGTGGGTCATTTGGTACCAGGCCGCACAAAAAAAAAAAATAACTTGCATTATTTACGTTTTATTTATTTCTGAATCTGAAAGATGTTTTATTTAGAAAAATTGCCTGATTCTCTGTTCCATCCGTGTATGTCACTCTTGACGCAGGCCAAGGCGCTATTCTCGGTCCCATGATAAGTTACCGCTAAAATAGAACCCAGGAGCCAACAAAATTAATAAAAACAAACGTTTTTGGAAAGTTTCTTTGCCAAGGGGAACAGGCCAGGAGACAGAAGAGGAGCCTTCAACTTCCAAAAAAAGGAAGCTACATTTAATAGACAGTATCAGGAGTCCTACTTAAAATACGGATTTACCCAATGAGAGATTCCCTCGAACCATTCAGCATTGTATTGAGTCGGATTTTTCATGCACTTATTTTGAAGGCATGTTTAAACGTCTTCATGACGACCAGAGAGTGTTGCGCGCAGAGAGGACGTTGCTCATGTCATAATTCGTGTTTATTGTTATGTTTAGAAAATACCACAGTTTTCATGCAGGCCATATCATATTACTTTGTTGTATTGTAGTGTCGGTCACACGCACGTTTGGTCTGCTGTGGGATTTCTACAGGCTGCAGCCAGAGGTTACTCGTGGAGCAGGCAGCACAGGTAATTATGGGAATCATTCCCCTTTGCCTGCTTAAGTCAAAATAGGTTTGAGCACGGTTGTTTCTTTTTGCCTACGGGTCCTTTCATCTGGCAGTTATGTCGTTTCACCCTTAGTTATTTCTTCCTGTTGTGTTTACTTCTTTTTAACACCATGAGTGTGGGAAGGGGATGATCACACTTGTGCGATGTACAATGTTTTGCGTGTTCAAATCAAAGCGCAGAGTACGTCTAATCATTGAGTTGAGTTGCTGAACAAGTTGTACGGCGTTGGTTACGGCTTACAAGAAAATGAATAAAGAACCTTAAAAGAGGTTAAGTCTCCGTGCCTCAGTGTGGGAAGGGGATGCTACAATATTGTATGGCTCTCACAAACATACATTTAAAACATGTGGTGTTCATGGCTCTCTCGGCCAAAAACGTTCCCGACCCCTGGGCTAAAAGCTGCCTTTACCCATCTTTTGGGCCGTATTCTTGTGTTGAAAAAGCTCATAGTAC
The DNA here is from genome assembly GCA_037389245.1 of Oryzias sinensis. Taxonomy (NCBI): domain Eukaryota; kingdom Metazoa; phylum Chordata; class Actinopteri; order Beloniformes; family Adrianichthyidae; genus Oryzias; species Oryzias sinensis. Next base: position 10,330,536 of record CM074491.1, read on the forward strand.
ATTGCCGCATGGTGAACCAAGGACTTACCCTCTTGCCTTAGCTTAATTATAGGATGGCTATTGTCTGCACACACATTTTCTTCCCCTTTCATTCTGAAATAATTAAACTGCAAGGCTCTTGTGGTCTGCAGTTTTTGAGGTTGTTATCAAAGTGTATTAAATTGAACAGAGCCCCACAAAAAATCTGGCTTTGTAGATATTTATAAATCAGCTCAAACCAAGTAATATGCTGTGAAATTGGATTTGTGCTTAAATAAATGTACTAAATCCCGTCCAGTTTATCAGAGTTTCAACTTAGCCACTTTAGCCACAGCATCAGACAAACATCAAAGCAGTAAACAGATAAGAGGACTTCTCTTTAGGGCTGCACTGCCCATAGTTTGTGTTTTGTCCATCTCGTCATGGTCTCAAATGATAAGTTGCACTGAGTCGTGGTAATTACCTGCTGTTCTTCAACCTGCCATTCTGCTCCCACACTGTGCTCATCCGAGCACATTCCCATCTACATCTGTAGGGGTTCCATAACCTTCTCGGCTCACTTTTCACCTTATTTTGCTATTTCTCTAGTGACTGAGTGAGGTAAAATGTACGCCCCTTGAAGTCTCGAAGGCAGAACTGGCTGTGTGATTGCGTGATGTTCAAACACTGATAATGCACAACATACCACAGATTTCAGAAGCGGCTCTGTCTCAGTTTGCGGAGTCTGTCTGCCGTCACCACGGAAGGGAGCAAAACAAAACAATAAATCCAGAGCATGGCACCTTTAGAACAGTGTTTTTCAACCGGTGTGCCGTGGGAGATGGTCAGGTGTGCCGTGGAAAATTGCCCTCATTAACTGATCTAACAACATTTACCATCTCCAGGATATCAGCTTTGTTCATCCAAACAGTTCCTGATAAAACACTGAGTAGTTATGAATATGAAAGATCATAAAAAACTTTTTTCTTTGTGTTTATTTGATTCTATTAAAGACTTTTTGATATGAATGACGGTATCGCGATTTAGCGGTACTGTCAGCTGTTTTCGGAAAAGTCCAGCCCCACCAATCATTCTTGGAGGCTTAATCACACGTCATCAGTCTGACCAATCAGAAGTGGTTAAAGTCTTCACTTCCTTGTTCTGATTCTGCTCATAAAGTTGCTCAGTTTCAACAAAAATACCAGCTAACGTTCGTCTTTAGCGGTGTAGCTTTCCACAGAATCCCGTATCAGACCGTGGAAAAAGTGAACAAAACAATGAAGCCCAGAGACGCAAGTCTGTCTGCGTTCGGCGGTTGTTTGAATTACATCTCCCATGATGCATTGGGTTAAAGTGACAGCATCTCAGCGCACAATGAGTTTTCCTTGTTAAACGTCTTGAAACCACAACAAACACACATCAAACAGTTTTTAAATCTTCTAACTTAACTTTTATTACATCATTTAGAAAAAACATCTGCAACTTCTTGCTTTTTCTGCCACAATTATCACAAAAATGCATGTGAGATTGCTGAGGGGCTGTAGATAAATACATTACAGACTATGAGTTTCTTCTTCTTTTTTTTACGTTTTTGAATGCTGGTGTGCCGCGGGATTTTTGTTAAGGTTAAAGTGTGCCGTGGCTCAAAAAAGGTTGAAAAACACTGCTTTGTTGTGTTAGAAAGTGTTAAAAATAATTGTATTTCTCTACAGCCAGATTAAGGATTTTTGATCAATGGTCCGGGATAAAATCTCCTATATTTTGTAGTTGTATTGTACTAGCAGAAAATACAGTCTTAAGTAAGGGCAGAAATGACCGAAACCTCAGACCTGAGAGAATATTTTTGAAAACTGTGTTGAAAGGTGGAGTTGCATGGACACAGTTCCTAAAATATCAAAACGGCAATCACTATATTATTACCTACAGTCCTCAGTGAAAAGTCCCACTGTTGTTGGACAGCATAATCTTTTTTTGAGGTTATTTCCCACAGAAATTTGTGACATTAGTTCGTGTCAATATACAAGAAAGGCTTAGCTTAGTTCAGTTGGTGTTGCAGAACAAGCAGAACTTTGATGTAATTACAGTTAGATGACAGACTGAACTTTTTATCCAAATTTTGTACATTTGGACAAATATTAGGGGAAAATACTCCTCTAAAGTGTTGCTTTAAAAGTTGATTTTTGAAACAATTTCACCCTTAATTAGAGGGATGCATAAATTACTAATTTAGTAGCATTTAAATAGGTTGCTTCAGGGTTTAGCTTTTTTTTGGAGGGGGGGGGGCAGAGTTAAATATTGAGACAATACCATTTTAACACTGTTTTTTTAAACTTCTTAAAGACCCACTCCAATTGTCTTTTGATCTATTTTCAATCCTGTCCTCCGTCCTCTCGCTGTTGCTGCCGAGAGCTCTCTGTTTACACACTCTCCCGCTAGCTTTTAGCCCCTTAAACCCCAACCCAACATTGCTGGTGGAACAAGAATGGCGAGCAATATTGGCGCAAGTCAGCCATACAGTTTTATCTAGGTGTCAGCTGGGACGAGGAAAAAAAATGGATTTAGTCTTCTATAAGTGGATGCATCAGAATGGAGCAGAGTAAGGAGCATCTTTTTGTTTGCTCCTGATTCACAACAATTTAAAGAAATAACTACTTAGAAATGCCATTTTTGCTTAATTTTCTTTATATATATTTCCTCCATTGTCAGAAAAATGCCACAAGAATATCTTAAAAATACAATTTTAATCAGAGTGGGTCTTTAAAGTAATTTATCAGTCTTACAGGAGAAATTCTTTTATGGCAACACCAAACAGCAATATATGTAAAGATATCCCCAGTCTTTTTTCAGGCAGTCATTCTCCAGTTTAAACATAATCTAACTTCCGTCTTGACTGACTGTGTGGTGCCTAGGCAGAGCGCTGCATCAATCAGCCCTTGTTCCTGTAGCTTTGCAGTGTCATTCCTCTCCGTTTTGCTCCAGACCGTTTCAGGTTTCGTTGGTATTCACTGTCAGTACCACCCACATACCAGAGAGCATGCTACCTTCTCAATCTCCTAATCATTCAACGAGTACAGGTTTAAGCCACTTCTGCCAGTCACTTCTAAGTGACCGCAGTTCCCAGGTGTATGCTGGCAGCGGGGGGAAAAATACAGCAACTGAAAACTCTTTTGTGGCAGCTCCACCTTTTCCTGTCACTCTTGGTACCTTACACATCATCTCTGCCCTTAGGAGACTGCGAGGAATTGGTGCAGAGAGACATACTTTTGAACGAGGAGTTTATGATTCACCACTTAGGAAGGCACGGTGGTGTCACATCTGTCTGTGTCACTTCTTTCTACGAATATTTTCCACATGAATTTCTCATTTTTGGCTTGCCAGTGTTGCACAAAAGGGCCACATATTGCTTTTAATACTAACATTTATCTTAATCGCAGTGTTTATATGCATGCCAATTTATTTCGTCATTACAATATCCAACTATATTACCACATTTGAAATGTTTTCCTTCTTTCTAAGACCTAACACTTTCCTCTAGAACGCTATTTTATTGATGGTCTCCTGCTCTCTGCCCTTCCTTCAAGTTTTACTAAAACACTTCCAGTGTTCATCTTCTTCTCTCAGTTTATCTCACTACCATCCCCCCCTGCTTCCTCTCTTCTCGCTGTCATTGCAGAGTTTTGGCCGCCGTCCCGTTGCCATGCAGAGGCCATAACAATGGCCCCTCTCTGTCACAGCACATCCCTGCCGGGGGAATGCTTTTTTAATAGTGGCGAGCTTTGACAATGGAAACACGTCTTGTCTCCCCGCTGAAATCGGTCATAGCCTCTAAATGCTGTTCAGACTCTCTCCAACTCAGTCATCAGCCGCGTCTTCCATTACCCAGACCGATAACCTCGCTTTTCCACGTGTCTCGCTGAGCTCAGACAATCTTTTCTATCAGGCAAAATGCAAAACAGAATATTACGAGCACCTGCACTTGCATGAGTGGAAGACGACCTCTTTTATTTGTCCAACCAGCTGCTCACAGAATTTTTTTTTTTATTATTGCCATTATAAAAGTTTAACATCAGTTGCACAGTATTGGCTCTGTTGCTCTTTTCTTTGCCAACTGTTGAGCAGCACAGAATTTGGACTGTAAATCTTTGGTGTACTGTCCCACTGTGACAGCCCCCCCACCGCCTGTTATGTTTAGGCCAAGGTCTGAATAATTTAGAGCGTGTTGCCCCAGTGTTTACCTTCCGAGACTATGCAGAAAGAAAATGTGCCCGGACATGGTTCCACGGGGAGTGTAGGCATACAATGCTGAGTAGACAAGAGTCCCACCCCTCGGGGTCTTTGTTTTGCAAAAAAAAATCAAAAAATAAATAAAAAACCTTCGAGTAAGAGTTACAATTATCCCCATACACAAACACTGGATTTTGAAGTCTCCAGACGACTCATACACCCAAACCATTTAAGGAACTTGGGTGGGCGAATTTCTTTCTCCTGCTGTTTTACTAAGCAGTACATTTCACCACAATGTCATTATCATAAAATAAAAAAGCAAGTGCTGTTTGTTTTGGTTGGGTTTCTTTTCAGGCCAGTGCCACACACTAAATACTTAAAAGTTGGCAGGTTAAAGCCTAATAAAAGAGATTTTGTGCACATGGGCAATACAGTATTATATCTCATTATGTGGATCGCTTTGAAGAACAATCCAGTGAATTCCTTCCTTCCAGGTGCTTAATTCCGTTATGTTTTTGAACAAGTTCTATAATATTAACTTGAAGTGTCTCTGACATTGACTGCACCCAAGCTGTGGTTGTTTACGTCACCCATACTTATCATCTGCATAGAATCGGTCATGAACGGAATGAAGAAAAACTAGTTGAGTTCTGTTACTTGTTTTTCTTTTTGTCATCTTAACTTAGTTTTCTTTCCTTTTTTTAAATGTTCTTTTTAAGCAGCCTGCTCGGTCCTGGAGAGTAAATCTTTAAGACCTGACCCAGAGGGGGAAAGCAGCCCCCTGAAGACAGCCGACGGCCAGAAAATGAACTTTCCAACAAAGAAGGAAACAGATCCAAGGCGGACGCCCCCCATGAAGTCTGACGTCATCTCTCGATCACCTGCTTCACCGGCGTCGCCGCTTCCTCAATCCAAAAGAGGTAGACAAAAAGCAGACTTCAGAGTATTTTAACTGTCTGTTGTTCTTGGAGCGAGTTCAGATGTTCAATGTATGAACATTTAATGGAAGCAGAATGTGGTCTGACTTGAGGCAACGCTCTTGAAAGTGTCCAATTCCCCCTGCCCTTCGCTCAAGTGAGGTCACCTCTGTGGAGGCAGACGCAGAGTCAAAGTGACCGCATGCTTTCAGACTCGCAGCAAATCTAATTTAGTAGCTGCAGCTTTTTGAGGGATGGTGGAGCTCAAGATCATAGGTGAATACAAGTCAGGCTGACTAAAGCTAGAAAATATATACATATGTGTAAATAATCTTTGATGCTATGTGCTTAGTTCATGTCAATCACTCCTTAACCCGAAAGCAGCTCCATATTTGTTGCTGGTATTGACAGCAAAATTCTTGCCACTGTACATATAACAAATATCTTTGCCTTAAAAAAACAAGTAAAGACCTTTTAACACACTAATAATAATAATAATACGCCTAAACCCGATACGGATAAAACACTTTAAAGCATAAATAATAAAGACAAATTCTATCAAGTTCAAGTTCCATTCAAGGCTTTCTTTCGTGCTCGGTGCTCCTTTCTTCGGTTATAGCTTGCAATTCGGTTTGCATTCACGGCTTCACAAACATTTACGATGGTTCTTCTCCAGAGCAGTCGGTCAGCAACCAACTCCTTCCATTGATCTAAAACTCCTCCTGACTTCAGAATACTTTTACAGGTGTCCTTATATCTTAGTTTCGGTCGACCAACAGGACGAATACCATTGTCAAGTTCACCATAGAGGAGGGATTTTACAGGACGATTGTTATCCATTCTAGATACATGACCGAGCCAGCGCAAACGACTTTTAACTAAGGTGATTTCAATATCCTCAGCATTCGCTCGCTGTAACACCTCTTCGTTGCTTATGTAGTCGTTCCACTTTATCCTTAGTATTTTCCTCAGATGACGCTGTTGGACTGTCCGAAGCTGACTGATGTTATGTCGGTACAGTGTCCAGGTTTCGGAACCATATGTAAGTAATGGCGTCAAACATTGGGTATAAACTTTCAGCTTTGTCGAGGGTGTAAGGTCATGGGAATCGAAAACACGTTGACGTAACCGACCGTACGCAGATGATACAGCTTGTGTACGTGTGACTAGTTCCTCTTTTACTGAACAGTCGCTGGTAACAATGCTCCCTAGGTATTTGAAACGGTTTACATTTTTGATTGGCTTGCCGTTGATGAAAAACTGCTCTTCCGGACCAATGCACATAGTTTCAGTCTTTTGGATATTGATAGACAGACCCATTCGTTTTGCCATGTCGTTGTATGCCACTAGCAATGTCTGCAGACCAAGTGAGGAGTCGCTAAAGATAGCGATGTCATCAGCGTACTGTGCTTCTCTGATAAAGTTAGTAAAGGTTTTGGTTTTGGCTTTCAATCTCTTTAAGTCAAAGAGATCACCATCGTAGCGGAATCTAATTTTGATACTGAATTGTTGGCTAATATTTTTGTATGCAAGTAGAAGAAGAACTGAAGCATAGATACCAAACAGTGTGGGTGCTAACTTGCATCCCTGTTTCACACCACTGTTATATTCAAACGATTCGGTCAAGACTCCATCGACAATAAGACGGGCATTAACTTGAGAATAAAGACTTTGAATCAGCCTGACGAACTTTGGTGGACAGCCGAGCTTACTCAAGATTTTAAAGAGAAAGTCCCTGTTTACGGTGTCGAAAGCCTTGGTAAAATCAACAAAAACAATGTACATATTTTGACGTTGTTCTTTAGCTTTTTCCATAAGTTGTCTGAGAGTAAAGATTCCATCAATGGTACTTCTGTTTTCACGTTATCCGGATTGTGACTGGGGATAAACCTTGTCAGCTATGCGTTTGAGTCTCTGTAAGAGGATATCAGCAAACACTTTCCCCACCACACTTAACAGAGAAATCCCTCGATAGTTCCCGCATTGACTTCGGTCTCCCTTTTTGAAGAGGATGGTGATGTTTGGGTCGGTAACTTCTGATGGTATGTTTTCAGTGATCCAGAACATTGAAATAATCTTGAAAAGGAATGCTTTTAGGGTATTACCACCATGTATAAGTACTTCAGGCAAAAACACCACATCAGGACCGGGCTTTTTACCAAGTTTTTGTATTTTTGAGTGCAATATCAAGTTCTTCTTCAGTTGTTATTATTGGAAGATCAAGTGAGACATCGGTTGGGAGCTGTTCGATATCATCAATAAGACTCGCGTCAACAGTTGTTGGTTGGTTAAGTAGCTCGCTAAAGTGTTCTACCCATCTACCCTTAATGCTCGGGGTTGATATAAGAAGGGCGCCACTTTTCGACCGTACTGGGTGTGTGGTTTTACTCCTGGGACCGTAGATCTTATTGATAGCTGCATAGAATTCTCTGTGGTTTTTGGACTGAGCGTGACGTTCAGCCTCTGCTGCTCTTTCATGAAACCATTGATTTTTCAAAAGCCTGATGCGTTCGCGTAATTCATTTCGATTCTTTTGTTTATCTTTCAAGAGTTGTTGTATCTCCTCGTCTTGATCGTCGAACCAGTCATTTGCTACTTTTTTCTTTTGATTAAAAGTGTGTTTAGCAGCTTCCTGCAAGGTCACTTTAAATTCTTCCCAATCAAGGTTACAATCTGGGAAGCTTCTCATCAGAAACAGTTTTAAACATTGTTTTTCTTTTCTGAAGATTCTTGGCGATATCAAATTTTTTAGGGGGTTTCAAACCTTTCTTTTTACGTTGAATTCTGAACTTGCATTTTGAGGTTAGTAGTTTATGGTCTGTAAAGCAATCAGCTGTGGGGTCAACTTGCAGTGGTGATATACTGTTTTGCCTTGCGTTTAGCAAGTACACTTGATCAATTTGGTGAAGATGTTTAGGCGTGGATGCTGCCAAGTGGTTTTTAAGACTGTTTCATTTGAAACATGGTTCCCATGACACATAACTGATACCTGGAACAAAATTCCAAGTAGTATGAGGTCCATTAGATTCATGCTTCTCCATGTTTTCCGACTACTGAGGGCCAGGAGGACCAGTCTTTTCCAACACGGGCGTTTAGATCACCTAGAATAATAATGCTGTCATTTCTTGCATTCTCTACACAATCTCCAAGCTGTTAAGTGAAATTGCTCCTTCTCTTGAGTCCTCCTGCATAGTTGGTCCATACACTGATAAAAGTCAAATAGTCACCACCTTTTAACATTACTGCATGCGATGTGGTAAGTCTGTGATTTATTGGGGTTGGTTAAATCAAACTAAGGGAGATCATTCTTGATGGCAAAACCCACGCCTGCTTCTTTCTTGTCACTCTCCAAAAGATTGTATGGCTTTTCTCAACAAGATTTCCCGTTCCAGGTCGACGAACTTCACTTAAGGCACAAATATCAATAGCTGCTTTTTCCAGTTCTTTACTTATGATGGCTGTTGCGCGTTCTGGTCTGATTGAACCATCACTGTTTGTTGTTCTTACATTCCATGCACCAAGCTTTAGTGAGAGTGATTGTGATTTGCACGGATTTCGTTTTCTTGTTCACCACGGCCGTGTCCTGTGGCGCATCGGCTACCCCGAATGCGGTAATATGACTTGTCAAATTCAAATTTACTTCCATGATTAAAGTGAGGCTGCACCTACGATGACGACACTAAATGGTGCACAATAGTGTCCCTTGGCAGAAGATTATGTTGCCCAGTGGCACAACATAGTTGAGACGACTGCATAACTCTTCTGTTGCTTGTTGCCAGAGATGTTGCCGAGTTGACATAGACATCACTGCCGACTGCCGGAACTGTTATCGAGTTGATAGCCAGAACCGCCAATGTCGTACCCTGACTAGGGAGGCTCGGGATGTGCTAACACTTGCCCAAGGTGTACACCCAGGCTAGTGGAGGGAAGGAGGAGCCTTACATCTCCATTCTAGACCAGCTCCAAGCAGAGTCTAGCCACTGCCCCAACACACTAACAGAAATCAAGCCCTTTAGTACCGGAAATGTTTCTTTTTTTCGTATGTTTTAGATCCAGATGTTCTAATTTGCACTTCTTTTTAGAAAAATACTGTAATAATAACTCAAATGACTCTATATAGTTTTTGTATGCCCACTAAGTGTAATGTGCTATGTTTTTAAGCACCTTTGTACAGATTTATTTCCTATTAGTGAGTTTACCGAAAACAGCACGGCTTACTATTCCATCAAGTATTCATTATTAAGTGGGTCAAGCTTTTATTTTGAAGAGGGGCTACTTTCTGAAAAATACATTCTATAAAAACGTTATTCTAAAAAAAAAGACCAGATGGCAAATAATTTGTGAATAATGAAAATTTTATGTATTTTAAACAAGTTAAAATAGACTTAGAATGCTCGTTTATTCTCATTATACAGTCATTATTTCTCGCAGTCTGCTGAGCACATCAAAGTTGCTAAATATTTCTACTGGGAGGGATTAAAAGTTGAAGCTGGGAATAATTAAAGTAGTGTTTTTGTTTTTTCTCTTCAAAGAAGAAACAACTTTAAACATTTAGAAGTTGTTTAAATTCCTGACATGGCATGATGGTTCAGGGACTTTTGTAGCTTCTGGAGTTCTTTCTTTTATATATTTTGCGGGAGTGTCACTAGAAAGCACACATAGGAGATGTTTCAGAGAAAAGACCTGTGAAAGTGTCTTTCAGACATTACAAATTAAATGAAGTCATACTTATCCAAGCTGCACAGATTATGAAGCCTTTCAGCATCACGCTGTGGCTTTTAGAAGAGATTAGCTTGCCTGCAGAACCAACCTGTATTTACTGCACTTACAGTTAATGTGGGCAATAACACGGTTGTTTGTGAGTGGCGCTTGTTTTCGGAGGTCGTGCAGGAGTAGAAATTACCTATTTTTGTCTGCCAGACGGAGAATGCATCACCATTGCTTTAGGTCAGGTCTAATTCATGTTGCAAGTAGAGCATCTATTTTCGAAACACTGAATCAGCGGACTGAACTATTATGAACTTCCTTTAAATCGTAGAAGTAATTTGAAGGAAGGAAAGAAACTGAAGCGGAATTGATCATCTCTTAATAAAGACCGTTCTGACATCACTTGCAAACCTCTAAAAGCATTCACTCTTGCAGAAAAGGTTGATATTCTAACTGTTGTCTTTCTGGTTACTGATCTGATCATGGCAAAAGCATGTACTGGCATCATTCCCTTCATTAATTTTCCCTTGTTTTCCTTTCAGACACCCCAAGGTCAGAAGAGAGGCAGAAGCTTGCAAAAGAACGACGAGAAGAGAAAGCCAAGTATCTCGGTAAGCTCATGGAGTTGGTTAATGGGATGACGGCTACTGTATGTTTGAAAAGAGCTCCCCCTAGTGCAGGGGTGGAAGCGATTCCAGATTCTTTTTATTTCCTCTCTATTGTGTTGAGTTTAAGTTGTAAATGGCATAGGAATGTTTCAGGAACTTTATTAGGAAGATAAAACATTGATGAACAAACAACAAGTAGACAAAAACCAAGCTACTGTGGTACAAGTAATGCTTTCTGCATGGATCAACAAACCCAACCTTCTTAAAATTTTCTTGGACTGTTTAATCACTGCTTTAGTGCATGTAAATGAATGGGGGCACAGTTTAAATGGATACAGTGGTCTCTCATTTATTCTGGGAGGTATGTTCTGAAAAAGAACCCACAAAATCTGCAAAGGTGTCAACTATATTTATTACAATTCTTACAGATATTTTATACATTTCATGTACTTTGTAAGGAAGATATGAACATTTTCACACATTTTTCTCTTTTTTTTATTTCTAAAAGTACAAACCTGCATAGAGTAATAAGACTACCATCAATAAACAAAAACCTAAGATCTACTAGTGATTAAAGATTTATGTAGATTTGCCAAGTTGAACACATTCTGTACAGGAGATGCGGCTTGGAGAACATTGATTGACAGTGGTCTACTGCCAATCAAGCTGTATAACACAAATGCACAGTTAAAAACCAAACAGGCAGCTGAATTGCATTTAAAAAAATCTACGAAAGGTGAATCGCGAAATAACGAGGGACCTCTGTACCGTTCTAACTTACTTCTGATAAAAGAAAACAATTAATGCCTGTTTTCCATGAAAAAACTACTGATTCATGGAAATCACACCCCCACACCCCCCCAGCTAATATTGATGCAGTCTGAACCGCACAGCTCTACTTTTGTTTTGTCCAGTTTCTGTTGCATCACAGAACTCACAGCGAGCACATGATCGCCCAGCTCCATGCTTGTTTGCACTTCTTTGCATGATTGACAGCTGCCTCTGTCTTTGTCCTACTTTGTTTTTCCTCTGCAGAAGAGCTCACCAAGTTGCAAGGTAAGCCACTCACCTGTGTTTATGTGGTGGTGGTTATTCATCACAGATCAGTAGCATGAACTAGAGCTGGGTCAACACCAAGAACTTCATGAAATTTTACAGTTTTCCTTTAAATCGTTACAGGGATTGCACAACCTGTAATACATGCCACGTGTAAACTCTCATGTCAGGCTCTTAATTTATCAGATTAGTTGTTATCCAGTAAAAAGCTGAACTTACTTCACAGAGTTTTGGTGATGATGCCCAGCCCTAAAGCTGTTCCATTCATTCTAATCCTCATGGTGTTTCCTTTCTTTCATGAAAAATTCCCTTTAGCTTCGTTATTTTGTTGTCCAATTTTCTGTTCTCTTTCTGTAACAGCAAAGTAATCACGTAGCCACAGAGATGTCATGTAATCTTTTGCTTTAATGGTCATGCTGTCGATTTCAGTTGTTGATGGTTCCTCTGTCCTAAAGTTGAACTTTGTTCGTCTTCCTGGTCTTACTTCAGAAACCACAGAGCTACGTGGTTTTGTTGTTTTTGAGATGCCGTGTTTGAACCACACACCACAAAACTCCTAATTACCACCTTCTGGAGAAATTAAAAAGCTCTTTGAGACACTTGCTGACAGACATAACTTTGATATAAAATGATAGGAAAATGGTTGCTAAAGGGAAATACATGTTTTGTTTTCTCAGAGATGAGATGAGTAGACATGGAATTATCTTGAAATTGTTAATAATAGACAGACAGGGTGTATAATTTTTGTTCTTTGTAGTATTTGCACTAATGCCTTTTGCATTGTTGCCTAATCCAAGCGAGTACTCAAATGCTGGGAGATGTGTTTGACACAGTTGACAGTGAGGATCAGAGTAATTGGGCGATCACCGGGGCATGCCAGATGGCACGGGTCTTATCTAATACACAGACTGGGATGAAAGAAGACCTCCAATCAAAGCCTGTGTTTACGCGATCCGCTTAAGAAGAGATCTGGGTCTTACTGGACAAACACTGGAATTTCCAGCAACAAAGATACTTCCAGACGTTTTTATCTTTTTATAAAGCAGTTTTTTTTTAGCTGTGTCACAATCACAGGGACATTTTCAACTTATTTGTCCTAGTTGTAAAAGAAAAGAAAAAAAATTAAAAGGGTAAAAAGATTATTTATTAAACACCCACTCTGATGAAAATGCTGTTTTTAACACATTCTTGTGGCCTTTTTTCTGATGATGGAGGACATATATTAAGAAAATTAAACTTTAAATAGCATATCTGAGTTTTTTCTTCTTCAAATCATTATGAATCAAGAGCAGACAAAAAAAGTACCAGAAAAAGATTGTATTTGCTGCGTAGAAAATAGTCTGGGCAAGCCACAAGGCCCCTGCTCCACTCCATTCTGATGACATCTCCCCTCATAGACGACTAGATCCATGGATCCGTGGAGATCCACGTCTTCGTTAGCAGGAGATCATGCAAATGGAGAGCTCTCAGCAACAGATAGGGGAAGGGAGGGGGTTGCTCTGTGCCACCGGTCCTGCCCACAACTCAGATTTAAACTTCTAATGAACTACTTCCGCCTGGAAGAAACTATGTTAAACGATTCAGTTTTTTTTTTTTTACATTTTGGCTAAATAAATGGCTTATTTTGAATAAAAAGGCCACCAGGCACGCTTTTATAATAGATCAAACAAAGGTGGGAGTGGGTTGTTCATGAACTCCAGTCGGTGTGTGACATGTCAGCACACAGAGAGACGAGGAATGCATTTTAAATAATAATTATTCAACTATAAACTATAAAACCACAGCTCCTCTTCAATCTGCAAAGAGGTGCTGTAAGAACTTTTCATAATGTTAGTAATAAGTTTTAAGTAAGTAATAAGGTTTTACCTCATAATATTCCGAAACCATTCACACAAAGGGAAGGAGATTATTTTCCGAGGACATACGGTATTTTTAAACAACCAGCAGTTAGAACAATTAGAAAAAGTATGTAACGGTATGTGTCAGAATTAAACTGTGGCATCGCCTTAAGGAACCAATGCAAACAATGCCCAGATATTAAACAATTTACTTCCAAACTTAAAAAGAAACTGCTCCTAAAATACAAAATGGATGAACAAAAGGATTAAATATCCAATTATTACTGTGACATGTCGATTGTGGAATAATATGGAGTTTAGTCTAATGGAGCCTTTTAATATTTTTGTTTTTTTTTAATTATTTTTATTTTATTTCTTATTGGTCTGTATTGTTCTGGTTGTTTTGATTTACACACAACACAGAAAGTTATAACTTTTCCGAGACACATACACACACATCTAGATATGTATATGTTTCCACAAAGACTTGAGCCAATTTCCAGCTCATTACTTTTGTGAATCAGCAGCTGTCTTTTTGAAAAAACGCCTCCACCACATGCAGCTGCTGAGCGATTCAGGGTCAGATGCTCAGTCTGCAAATGCCACACACTTTTCCAAGCCTGAACTGTACGGGAAGAATGGAAACAGCTTGTGAAAATAAATTGGGATTTCAACTTTCCCAGGGTGAGGAGCGTGTAGATGTGTGTGTATTTGCACACCCCATTGCAGTATTTGTTGGCAGTTTACCTAGGCCATTCCTACTACTGTCCTAATGCATTTAAAAAGAGTTTTTACTGAATTTCTTGAAGTTTCATCCTTTTCAAAGCTGCACATGATTGCTGTAGCTCCTTTATGCTGCTGCCACTAAGTCATGGTCTGCTGAGCAGTTGGTTTTACGCTGCAAAAGACCATGAAAGGATGGTGTTAAAACTGGAGGTTTTGTTCCACATTTAGGTGAAAGCCAAACTGTATGCCTCCCAATAAATTTCAACCCCAATAGATTCCAGCATTACTGCACTCATCCATCACAGTAATCTGTGGCCCACAACCAGCTGCCCTGGAGACATCAGTTCGAACAGTCTCTGATTCTTCATGGTGATTTTAGCTTTTAGTGAAAAGTGAGTTTTGCACACTGGCAGCCGGAGAAAATCTTCTGCCTCCTCATTGAAAGCACAGAGAGGTGAACTCCATATCAAAATGTGGCATTATTGAAACTAGATGCAACTGATTTCACACCAAAGGGCTGACTTAGTGATATCTATGTAATTACAGAAAAGGTAATTGCATACATTTTTCAACGCTAAATTTCCTTAGTGTTTTGTATTTGGGCTTAATGTCACACAAATCAAAACACCTGGAGAAGCAGCACTGCCGGTTAAAGTCAGGTCAGACTCTTTTAACCAGGTTCTCTGTCTGATCTTAGCTGCCAAAAAGAATCAGTGGCTGGAGAAGGAGGAGAAGGCACGGCAGCTGAGGGAGCAGCAGCTCGAGGAACGTCGCCGGAAGCTGGAAGAGCAGCGGATCAAAGCGGAAAAACGACGAGTGGCTTTGGAAGAGAGACAGAAGCAGAAACTGGAGAAGAATAAAGTATGTTTGGATGGGGTCTGCATTTCCCCAGTCATGTAGTTAACACACGACGCGTCATCGCCTTTTTAGCTGCAGGTGGAATGCTGCTAGTTATTCTAAACATGAAAGGTCAAAAGCCCTTCTTCATTGGAATGGTGGAAGAACTGGGTCAGCTTGAGATGGGGGGGGGGTTGGATTTAGGGTTTTACTCGGGTGCACGTAAGCCTGACGTGAAGCTCGACTTCAAGCTGTTCGACTGAAGCTCATCCCCAGACATTAGAAACACTCAACCCTTCTTCTTTTCATGCATCCTTCCAAGGAGCGCTACGAGGCAGCCATCCACAGGTCAACCAAGAAGACGTGGGCAGAGATCCGCCAACAGAGGTGGTCATGGGCCGGCACACTCACCCAGACATCAAACCGGAAAGAAAGTAAGTGCTCAGGTTCTAAAGGAAAAACATCCCGCTGCCTCCAGTTGCGTTGCAGGTCTTTTGCTGGAGGAAAAGGCCTTTTTTTCCAGTTTGATATCCTATCACATCATGAAGTTAGTATCTAAAAATGCAATGTAGTGGTTTACTGTCATAACAAAAATGCAAAGCTGACTTAAAGTTCTTCATTTCTTGACATAAAAGTACAATAACCAAAGTTTCTTGCTGAGCTGAAAGAAGCACTGGTTTAAAATGTTTGCTTAAAAGTTGCATTTTTTGCCACATCTATATTACTAGGAGCTTTCTCAAATCTGTCTGGTTAAATGTTGAATTCTGCTTATGATGCTGGCAAACACATAGTCAGGCAGTCTGCATGGCAGCTGCCCTGTATAATTGAATCAAATGGGTCTTTACAGGACCAGCTTAATGTTTCCTCCACTGTTTGCACACGCTTAAAAACCACTTTAAAGTCACGAGCAGACAGTATAAATCACATCAAGTGAGAATGTAGTGCTGTTGTCCAGCAATACAAACAGATTTGTTGGATTTTTATGTTTGTTTAAATGAATAAACGTCCACACAACCCATCAGACAATATGATTAACAGAAGCATAATTGTCGTATTCGTGGTTTTGCAGATGCTGTTGCATCTCCCTCTAAGTCAAGGCTCTAAAAATGAAGAGCCCTGAGCTCCATCTTCATCTGTTATCACCTCTGCCATATGTCAGGGGAATTATCAACACTCAGATCGATCTTACCGTCAGCAGTCTGCTGAAAGTAAACAAGTTTAAACCCACTTCAGTGGAATTGTTGAGAAATCAGAATTTCTTTTTAGGAAATGCTCCGTGGCGGCCAGAGGAGCCTTTAGCTCATCTATTAACCTTTGCTTATTATATGTAGAATGCTTTAATGCTGTTCTACGCTTTCTGGATTCTTAGTAATGTTTCATGATGAGCAATTATTTTGTTTGTGTAATAAAGGAGAGGAAATTGATCTTGCACTCTTTGCAAAATCTGCTTTATACAGCGGTTCTTCTACTGCATTCTTGCTATTTTGCATTCTTTTTTTAAAGATTGTTAACAGCACATCATATTCTGAACCCGGATTGGTTGTTGACCTTGTCAATCAATCTCCTCTGTGCCAGTTCACCATGCATTCATCGCACCAAATTTACATAAATTGCTGATCACAAGCGCATGTTTATTTTTATTCAATACTGGACTTATTTTGCTTTGAAAGTTTGAACTTTGAGAGTTTAAAAGATAAAAGTGTAAAAAGCTTCATGGTTGCTTGACAAAAGTGTATATAAAGTGTGTATTGAGGGGGTTTACAGTCTTGAAATATCTGTGATCCTGGGTTATATTTTAGATCATAACCTCTGTGACAAACGAGGGACTTCTGTATTTTCTGTTCCCAGCTTCTCCTAATATTCATTTCGAGACTTTTGAAGCGACTGGATGTCTGATATAAGCAGATCCAACTCTTGTGCATTTCAGAGGAGGCACACAAGCGTTAGGTTTCCTAAAGACCCATTCAGCTGTTTCATATTTCATAATGCCGCAGACGTTTCCCCTTCTTGCTCAGAGTCATGTGACCTATATGAACATCTGTGTGGCGCTTTCTTGGCTTCTTAGGCAGATGCTCACTTTCAACGGCCAACCTTCCCAAACACGTGGACTCTGTTATAAACAAGAGACTCTCCAAGTCCTCCGCCACACTCTGGAACTCCCCCACCAGAAGTAAGAAAACACCTGGAATGAACCCCCAGAATGCTCCTGTCTAAGTGTGTCCATCCTTCAGCCCCGCCCACCGCTCTGCGCCCGCTCACCGTCGTCCCTTCCTCAGTTCCGTCCACTCTTGTCTTATTTAAGTCCCTCCCACTGATTGGTTGTCGATCCATTTCCATCTCTCAAAATCAGCACTTTTTATTTCTTTTTTTTTATGCTCCTCAGAGTTTGATTTTGGGTGTTACCGTGTCTGCATGCGTGTACTGTAGTGTGGGATTGCTCCAGGTGCCTTTGGATTATTCTCTGCTTGGGTCATTGTGCCGTAATCATTCCATTCCTGGTGTTGTTTCTCCGTTATCCGTTTGTTCTTATTATCCACTATGGGAAGATGATCTGTTTTATTGACTTGATTATGCAAAAGACTGGATATACTCCTAAGTGTTTTATGACAAGATTATCCTCTTCTTAAGGGTAAAAATTTAAGCGGTTATGATGTTGCCTCAAAAAAAGAGTTATTTTGAGAAGTAAGTTAGAATTTAGGTGGAACACTAACTATGTGCTGAAAATAAACGGTCTTGTAAGTACGGTATGTGCTCTTGTCTATATCAAAGTTAGCTTTCTCATTGTTGAGCGCTGTCCAGCATTCCAGTGGAAACATTTGCTGCTCATTTTCTCCTCCGCCCTGAACTCCTTGGGTAATATGTGTTCTCTGTCCTTAAGGTTTGTAAGGGTTTCACAAACTTCTGTCATTTTTTTTTTCCTTTTCCCCCCAATTTTTCTCAAACTGTGGCTTTCCAGGTAGTGAACCCGCAGAGCACTTCTGGTTTTTGGTGAATGCTTGGTTGCATATATGAAATGACTATATAAAGGAGAAATAACATTGTTTTCTTCAACGTGCAGATCGCAGCCTTGCTCTGAGCCCATGGGAGAGCAGTATTGTGGACCGGTTGATGACGCCAACGCTGTCTTTTCTGGCTCGTAGTCGCAGTGCTGCCAGTGTCCTCACCTCCGGAAGAGATGGACGTAAGTCATGAGTAAAAAAAAAATATATGTATATATTTGAAGCCTTTCTGTTTGATATATACTCTTGCTGTAAAACGATTTTTCTGTATTGGCTTTTTACTCTACAGACTCCACGTTATGCCCTCGATCAGCCTCAGCCAGCCCCCTCACTGTGTCACACCAGCCCCACCACCGCTGCTCTGACCGCTGGAGGGTGACTTCCAGCACGCCAGACATCGCCCTGCGCCAACACAGACGGAGCTCCACACCTGTATGTCCGACAGATTTAACATCAATGCTGTAGAAATGGATTCAAACTTAATTCTCTACTAGAATTGATCTGAAAAACGAACACCTTAAAAGAAATTCATGACACAAGACGACCGCTCAGTTTCTACTGTTTTATCAGTTCAGTGCTGCCCCAAATGCTCTGGTTTTCACTTTGTTTTACCTCTGCTTCTTACAGATGGATAAAAACAAAAAAGAGAAAAAGGACAAAGAACGAGAGAATGAGAAGGAAAAAAATGCCATCACCAAAGAGAAGGTTTTAAACAAAAGACAGAGTCTGCCCAGTATGAGACACAGACCGGACCCAAGGTGAGACTTCACCCTCATTTTGCTCTTTACATATGTCGCATCTTACTGTCTTTTTTTACTTTTAGCGTATTTTTTAAACTAAAATAGAATGAGTTGCTACATTACTAGCATCTCAATTATGACTTACTTCTGAGTTTTTTGAATATGCATAAAGAAAAAAATCATCAGTCCAAAAACGGATCCGGTTTAAAAAAGTTAAACAAATATCACCCTTTTTATTTATTGGTAATACTCACTGCAGAGCACCAAAACACAGACACCTTTGTTATATTTCCAAGATGTTCATTTTCTTTGGGATGTAAAAAGGACACAAGCATAAGGAAATAAAAGCTCCTCAGAGTAACAGATGTCCTCTAAAAACGTTGGAGACCACTGCTTTAAAGCTTTAAAGTGCTTTTTGCTAAAGGTAGCTCTGTTTGCCATCATTTTTATAATGATAGTAATAGTAACTATTTTGTTACTAAAGCTCTAGGATTCACTAAATGGCAGGTAGCAAAATATGTTTGTGATTCTTGCTTCTTTTGCATCGGCAGACTTTCTGTCAACCATCTGAGAGCTAAAGACGATGATGAAGATGACTGCTTCATCGCCTATGGTATATTTCTATAACTCTTCATGTCCTTTAGTCCCAGTCCTTTAGCAAGACGGCCTGCATCCCCAGCCACACCCAAGGGCCGAACCGCCTCCCCCAGCCCTGCTGCCTCATCCAAGCCTTCCTCCGCACGCCAGAGCCCATCAACTCCTAAGGCTCGCCCCAAAAGAGCCAGGACGCCTGCCAGGATAGAACACCGGACCTCGTCTCCGGCGCCCATCGACCGCTTAAAGGAACCTCGTAGGCCTTCAACTCCAGAGGAGAGAAAGAGTAAGGAAGAGTAGACGGAATCAGAAAAAATCAGCACGCACCTTCAGGATAAACACAGGGGCATTAATTGTTACCATTTTTAAATCAACTTGAACTCTTTGTAGCTTTAATAACACAAAAAACCTCATTAAAAAGATCTTTAGAGTAATGCCCATCTTGTAAAAAATGTACTTGATTGAACTTTAAAATAGATGTTCAGAATTCATTAGTACAATAATTAATGGGTGCACTTTATGGACCTTTATTTTAACTTTTAAACAGGTGAATTATTGCAGATTTCTCATTTTTTCTGTAACTTTAATCTTTTCCTTTTCCCGTACTGTCTCCAAAACAGTGTAATACCTGAAGGCATAATTAGCAATCTAATAAAAGCCCACTGTGAGGTCCACTCACAGCTCCATGCTCTGTGTCTGCTCAGCTTCAAGACTGAGAGGCTCGACTAATTAGTTTTAATGACTTAATTACTGAGATCTCAGGCTGATGTTATGGCTGCTTACAGCCGCCTCTGCATTTTAATGACAAGTGACCATTGTTTTAATATCATTCTGATATGATTTGTTCATCCTTCTTAAAATATTCTCTGCTTTGTCTTAGGTTCCCCTGTGGTCCCCACTCTTGTAGTGTCGCCTTCTGCCTCCACAGCTCAGGAGGCAACGAAGCCAGTCATGAACGAGAGCGGCCCTTCCCAGCCTGAGCCAGCCCACCCTCTCCCCGCTGTGCGAGCTGTGTCACCTGCTCCTTCTCCCACAGCCAAGCCCATGGCTGGCACCAACAATCCAGAGGAGGCCGGCCGGATCCTGGCAGAGAAGCGGCGCCAGGCCCGAGAGCAGAGGGAGAAGGAGGAGCAAGAGCGCCGCGAACAGGAGGAAAGGGAGAGGTCAGCTTTACGAACGGCCACAAAACACAAGATCAGAGGCCAAAGCTTTTTTGTGTGCATTTAAAAACATAGACACACTATTTTTCCCCACTGCTTGTTTTAACATAGTATAATAAGCTAAAAGTCATCTTAATATAGTTAAGGTAACTATTCTATAGCCTAATTTTAAAATATGCCCTATGGATGCTTCCTATTTGCAAATAAATTCTATCATTTTTGATAAATGAAACATATTCATATTTCTCCCATTGAATACACTTTATTTAAATGTGGAGCATAAACAGCTAAAGCTACACTGGGGTAGAAAAAACAAAAATACACAATTTATAGAAAATATTCATTGATGTTCTATTCAAGTTATCAAGTTACATATTCACACCTTGAATACCTACATGATCTTTTCATCATAACTCATCTGTTATCTTAATTATCTGCTCATCCTTTTTAGAGTCCTGAAAGAGGAGCGCATTGCAAGGGAGGCCAAGGAGAGGCAGCAAAGGGAAGAGGAGGCCCGGGCCATGGCTGAGGAGCAGCGAAAGAGGGATGAAGAGAAGCGACTGCAGGACGAAAAGGAGGCGCAGGAGAGAGCCAGAGCTGAACAGGAGGAGAACTTACGCCTCCAGAAACAAGTATGAAGGCTGTTTTTGGACTAGGGGTTATGCTAAACCACCTCATGAGTGAAAATGAGTGTCAGCAAAGGTCTGAGCTTTCTAAATGCTAAAGGTTTGGAGCTTAATCTGATTTATGCAGCACTTTGGAAGCTGCCCTGCTGTTATGATGAGTAACTGAATCTGTTATGATGAGTAACCTTGACACCAGAGAAGTTGTTTAGTCATAGCAGCAGCTTCACAGTAACAGGTTTAGGGGCTGTCATCTGGACTTGGTTTTAAAGTTAGAAGACGTTTCACCTCTTATCCAAGAGGCTTTGTCAATTCGGAATTAGCTGGTGGAAGAGCTGGTATATATGCGCTCATGGGGGAGGAGTCAGACCTGAAACTGGATGGTATTGTCAACTTAGCCTACATGGTTTTGGGTCGTTAGGAGTCCTTTGTCCTCAGCTAGGGGTTGGGGAGCCAGTGACTCCCTCCAACCTTTAAACTATGATGGAATCAACCTGGATGAATGAGAGTCTTCATAGACACATAGCAGCAGCTGTTAAAGTGCCCCTTAATAGAAGACCTTCTGAACTTTTATGGTGGGATTCTCAGTTTAAAACCCAACCGCATGCTAGACCATTGAATGGAATGGTGGAGAAATGGATCTGTTGCATCCCTACATTTGTATATGTTTACGCTGCAGTATTTAACACATGTTGGGCTACATTCCATAAGAATGTATTATTTATTGTTTTATTTACATTACACAAGTCTTAGAATAAGCCAACTGAAAAGCTTTTTTTCATTGTTACTTTCTTATTGGGAAATTCTAAAAAGCTTGTTTTTATTCTTTAGTTTTTAGCAGAGAATAACTTCTTTCTTTTACCATGTTGAGGAAAATGTGAATTCTAGTAAATAAAATAGATGAGCTTATGGTGCTGATAAGAGCACCATTAAAATATAAGGAACCTACTTTTCATCCACCACATCCTGTTTAACAGATTCTTATCATATTTTATTTTCCTACACAACATTTGTGGTGGTATTATTTAATAGTTTATCAAACCACTTCCTTTAAATGCTCAGACTTTGCTTTAATATTGAATGAAAATTATGAAATTATAGTTGAATGGGAGGAAATTACCATCACATGTCAATCCTTAATTTGTTATGTGTTCTGACCTCATGCTTTTCATCGCCCCCATGTGGTCTTTCAGAGAACTGCAGTTTGTTATCAAACAAAAATATTCAGTTGTTTTAAATTGAAATGTCTTTGTCAGGATGTGAATCCTGAAAATAGATTTTTATGTTAACTTAAGACTACAATGGAAATGTTCCCTTTGAGGCTGCAAACAATAAAAGCTGGGAACAGCCACACCCGAGTTGCATAATAAGGCATTCCATCCTGGCCACAGTTTAAATGAGTTTTTTCATCTTTGTGTTTTAGAAGGAAGAGGCCGAGGCCAAAGTTCGGGAGGAGGCGGAGAAGCAGCGTCAGGAGAGGGAGAAACACTTTCAGAAGGAGGAGCAGGAGAGACTGGAGAGAAAAAAGGTATGGAAAGACATCTGTTCTTCCAACAGCTCCTTTTGTTTACCGTCACACACAATTTGGAAAGTGTTCCAAACTACACAGGTTTCTTAAACTGATGTTTTTAAAAAAAAGAGGCTTCTAGATTTTTAGCAGTTTGGAATTCCTCTTTCACATTTCAGCCAACAGCGATTGGGTTCTTTGCAGCAGGAAGTTTGAAAATCTGTCAGCCTTTTTGTATGTTCTTCATAAAAATCTTCCTTTCTTAATGAGTCCATTATATTTGGCAAACACGAGTTTCTTACCAAATCTACCATTTCCCAACAAACCTGCAAACACACTGCCAACAGTAATCAGATCATAACGGCTGTTGTTGGATTGCAGAAAATTGAAATGTATGTCCATTATTTCGTATTTCATAGGGGAACTCCTGTTTGATCTCAAGAACAATGAGGACAATAATCTATTGGAAAAGCGATGTGATTTTTAAATCCCAAAACCAAAAACCTGTGCCGGGACGACACCGTTTTCCCTACCTCTTGTGGCCCGCCCAGCGTATTGTCTGTCACAAATAAGCATTTTTCCCTCTGCCCATGATTCACAACAATTTAAATAAAGAAATATTCTTAAATGTTTATTTTCGTCTTAATTTTTTTCATATATGTCCTCCATAGTCAGAAAGAACATGTCAAAAACACCATTTTCATCGAGGTGGGTCTTTAGGATGTCAGTCTGTGCACAAACGTAGGTTTGGCTTCAAAAAGCTGGGGATCGGCTCTCATGAAGTCCATCCCACCAGTGAAGGAGGTGGAGCAGCACAGCGTCTCCTCTGGACTCTGGTCTAAACCCCATTGATGTTTCCACAGTGGAGCATGGCGGATCAAATCCTGTTATTTTCCACATTAAACACACCAGATGCTTTAATATTTTTAATATTCTCAGAACATAACCTACTGGAGTTGAATTCCTAAAGATGATTATTGTTTATGGTTAAGCAAAGTTTCAATATCTGGAAGCTTTAATCTAACCCAAGATCTTTTTGTATGAAGGTATGGAGGATAATAACTTTCAGTCGTGTCTTTGAATTTTGCTGAATCATTTGTCATTAAACATGACAAAAGCAATAACTGATTAGGTAAATGTGGTAGGAACTGGTGGGTTTAGGAAACATATGGGTTGCAGAGAACGTGTACAAAACACGTCTCTGCCTCTCCGTGAAAGCCTTTTGCCTAAGAGCGCCATACTGGCTGAGCCGTAGGAAATGCCCGCCAAGAACATGGTGTCCTCGACCACAAAGACCACCAAAGACTCGGCTTCTTCTTATTGCCAAAACCTTCTGACCCACTTTTTCATGATACTAGCTGTAAACCAAACAGGTGGTTTAAAGTGTTTGGAGGGGCAAACTATTAAGCAAACAAAAAAATAATCAGAGTTGAATCAGGTTTTGCTGCCAAAGTGGATGCCAAAGGCGTGAGTGTGGGACCTGTTTCTGAAACGATCTGGGATCTTAAAAATGCCTCTCTTTTATGAGTGGCAGCTGCAGCTTTGACTGGAGCCATGTCATCAAGTGAATGCCTTGTATCAAACTTCAGTTCCAATGAATAAGCAGAGTTTTATATACACTATTGGTTTCTCCTCTAACTTTACTAACCCATGAAAATTCCACTTTAGGCAGTCATCATTAATGAAAAAAAGTGTTTGATATCAGAAATAATTGTTTTTTTTATATGGAAAAATGTGAAAACAAGGAATCAACTTTTGCAATGAATAATATTCAACAATATTTCAATGTTTAATGAATCAATGGCTGCAGTATCACTGGAAAAGAAAAAGTTGTAGAAATGAGAAACTGAAATGAGTTTGTTAAAATGTGCTTATGTCTCTCTCCTCAGCGTCTGGAGGAGATCATGAAAAGAACACGCAAGACTGACGGAGGGGACAAGGTTCTTGTGCTTTTCCCTGTTTACCAAAGCATTAAGTTCAAACTCCACTTTTTATTGATGATGCTTGAAATTCTGTTACAGAAAGAGACCAAGTCCTCCCCGACTGCACAAGTCATCGAGAAACAGGAAGAGAACGGCAAAGGTGAACCGAATGGAGCAGTTTGCATCATAAAACAACCCTTTCCCCAAACTTATCTTAGTTTAAGTTCAGTTCAATTGTTGTTTTTCATCTCTTTACCGACCAAAAAAAAACAAAAACAAAATTTTCTTTAATGCTATGTACACACCAGACATGTGATGTGCGGTAAAGAATGCGCTGAACGCGGGTTCTTGAACATGCCTTTAGCATACATTGTGGCCACCCGATACTAGCGCAGTTGGAAGAGGCATGATGGGAAATGTCAAAGCGGTGCGAATCTTTCCCCAGGCTTCTTTGTCTTTCACAGCTCTATTCCGATATTTCAAAGACTTGGTGTCATGTATTTCTGGCTGGCTACAAACTACAATTAATAATTTCTCCTCCATGATCAATTTTATAACTGTTGACACTTCTGTGAATTAAAAAGGACGCTACCCGTAAGTCATTACCAAATCCGAGTCCCTGATTGGTTCAAGTGGTTCAACTTTAAATGCGCGTTCAGTGGCAGCAAATAGACCTTTCACTGGAAGTAGTCGCTTGAACGTGCGTTGCCGAGGGTGGTGTGAACGTAGCATCAGACATGTCAATGCTGTTGATATATAGGTCAAGCATGTCAAATCTGTTCATGTAGGCAGGTTGTGTGTCTGAACACACATGTTTCTGGACTTTTACATTTACTTTACCATCATTCTCAGTTATCATTCAGGTCAGGTATACAGGAAAACAACAAACGCTTTTAAATAAGTGTGTGTCTCTCCCTCATATCCTGTGCAGCTGCTGCTGACGTTGTTGTCTGCACAGCAGGAACCGTGTGCATTTACTTACAGTTCAATCCTGGGGATTGAAGAACCGGGACACAAATAGCAGAATAATAGCGACAAGCTGCAGTGGTTTATTGTGGATTATTGCTGCCAGTAAAGGACATCGCTGCATTTCCTTCATGAAGCTGCCTTAAATTGCTCTGTTATGCAGCCTGCAGGAGCTTCCACGTTGACATGAAACAGTTTCTCCAGACCAGCTTGAATTTCTTTAGATTACTCATCACAGTTTGGATGACTGTGGATGTGGGATGGAAGCCTAGCCTGACTTTATTTCAGTTGAGGGTGTGGAGGTGGGTCTCAACCACAGCAGAGGCAGAGGAAGGATGGTCATCAGAGACCTTAGTCTTGGAAAAAAGCAGAAAAACAGTCAAACTGAGAAACTCTGAACTAAATATCTCACCTTCTGAACTCATTTGAATTTTATTTACTTCAACATTTCTTTCAAACGTTTAAGTCTTTATGAATTTGAAAGTTTTAATATCTTTTTTAAATATTAATGGATGTTTTGTTGACATTTTTTGTGCTCCAGCTTCTGCTGACTATCAGCCAAAACAGGAAGTCAACGTGTCCAATAACAAGACGGAGAATGGACAAACCACCCTCACAGAGAGGTACAAGTACAATTCTTGTGTACATTTTTTTCCATAAAAGACCTCCACAAACAGCGGAAAGTTCAAAATATCAATCGGAAATCTTGAAAAACAAAAAAACAGAAGAATTTAACACAAGAGCAGTTGTGGAAACATTCTTGTTTGGATGGAGTTGAACCTCTAAAAGTTGGACAATGCCAAAATGACTCATACATCGTTCCAGTCTTCTTCGTAACTCACTACTTTCTTCTTTGCATCTCCCTTTTAACTAGTCTCTTGGTGGTTAATGGGATCCAGCCGGTGACGCACGAAAACGGCCTGTCCGCTAAAGAAGGCGCTGCACTTTTTGGAGACATCATCCAAGTTACAAATCACGGACACGCTACGAATGGAACCGGAGAAAAGTCCGACGCCAGCATGACCACAGAGCAGATCATTGCTTTTGAAAGTGAGGAGTCGTTCCTCATGAAGGCAGCTCCTATGAAGCCTCAGCATGTTGCAGGTACAGAGGTTCACGGCACTTTAAAGCACACGAAAGAGACTTTCAAGTTCATCTAGAAAGCACAAAGTAAAAACAACCGTTAGTGCAAACGCTCAGTCACTTTGTCTGCTAGTCAGTTTTCTAGAAGAGTTGGAAAAATGAAGAGCAAATTCTCAGTGAAAGTGAGAAGCTCCCCGAGGAAAGAAAGGCGTGGCACGGGGAGTTCAGTATCACCAAAAAGGTCTGAGACGGGATATGGATGAAATCATGAGTGGAAGCAGAGTATTTTTAAACTGTTGACAGCTTTTCTTCACCAGCTCCACTGACTTGGTCCTTAGACTTAGTGAGGAATTCCAGAAGCAGATAGTGGAGGCCGTTCACCAGCGCTTCACTGCCAGCGGTTAGAAACACGACTCCCATGTGATTAAGGCCTGTGCAGCACTGCATTTAGTAATGTCTATCCCTTCTTTTGCTTTATGCTTGTTGCTCCTTAGACTACTAAAGAATAACCAAATCAACAGAAAACAAGTCTACTTTCTCTAATAGTTTCACTGAAAGCTCTAGACATGCCTGTATTTTAATTTTACCGTTTCACTACCAGTTTTATTTTAACCCTCTATAAAACCTCGACTTCTCATCTTTACTCATAACTCTGGATATGTAAGATGACTCTTGGCTGGCACTATTTAAACTGCGAGTTATGGTTTGGAATGTTAATATGCCGGGCTGATTAAATGACCTCCTGTGGAAACACAGAGGAGGTGGGTTTATTTTCAGGCTCAGGTCCAGGGTTTATTTCAGCGTTCGACTTTCAGACTGGTTCTCCATGAACTCCCATTTGGACAACCGGCATCAATATGTTTTTCATTTGATGCTTTTCAGATTGGTAGATTTTGGCAAGAAGACGTCGTATGCCTTGGTCACATGCACCTGTAAGGGGGGGGTTGGAGACGTATGACTCCATTCTTTGAACCCTAATAACAGTCAATGCAAATGAACTATTTAACGGAAATTGAATTGCAATGGCATACTTACAGTTATTTTATTCATGTAGAAATACAGCTGAATACATTTTTACCAAAAGTACAGTGAATGTCATATTTAAAGACCATGCACCTTCCTTCCTAGTTAGCATGTCTCGTCTTGTAGTGCCTCTCGGTCCATGGAACATTAGGCAAACACACATGTTTTGTAGTTCACTGCAAAAACTGCTCCAAATATGCACATGTCTTGAAAGTGTCATCGCTCGCTGTCAAGTTTTTACAAATATTTTATTTACTGTTGACATTTTAGAATTGAACTAGAAAGTGTCACAAAGGGGGACGCATGATTCTGTTGCCACAGGTTTAAGATGGCTTATAACCGAATTTACCCAATCCCTATCAAGAAATTGTACAAAAAGGTTTTAGAAAGTGCTGGGGGCCGCACATTTTTAATTTCACGTCAGGAGTCTGCGGGCCAGGGGAAAGCCGCATTTGGCCCACAGGTCGGGCTTTGGACACGCCTGCTGTAGAAGGTTGTAGAGAGGAGTGGATGCATCTTAAGAGGAGCGCAAATGTGTCTTGCAGGTCTCCTTAAAGATGGTAAGCTTGTGCGGCCACCCCAAGGGGCGTCATGAAAGTGGAACGTACCATTGTCAAGCGTGTAATAACTGTATTTTAAAGTATTCGTAAGGATAATGTAATGCACTTATGACCTACCGGTAATATTGTTGTCTTTTACGCAGCACTCCAGTTGGTAGTATGGTGTGTACACTGCCTCCTTATGCCTTTGTCACAACTGCCCTTACAGGTGGATCTGAGGGCAGAAATGGGCAACCAGTACTGAGCAAAGAATTCCTACCATGCGCCTGTGTCTCACCTATTTCCCCTTTAGATGTCGTATGACTGTTCGCTATGACCTCTCCCCCACAGCATGCCGTAAAAAAAGTCTGGGTGAACCTTTCCACTTTTTGGGCTCTCCAAGCGGTCTACCATCTTGTTATTCTGAGTGGACCACCTGCGTGCCACGTATAAATTTGCCCATTTTTCACCCGCAGACATCCCGTTTCCACCCACAAGGGCAGTTGTGACTAAGACCTGACTATCATTTGATCCTTGGAAGTGAAACGCTAAAGATTTATGGGATCCTGCCCTCTGACATCTTTCTGCACTTGGTATTGTCAGCGGGTCAGAGGTTTAGAGGCGGGGTCATCACTCACTTTTTTTTAAGGTCCAAACAGGCTTCATTTGTCATCACGTGTTCATAAATCTTGTAAAGCTGCTGTTCCTTCAAGCTTTTAACCTCTTGGCGGTCCTCCTCCTCCTCCTCTTCTTCTTCTTCTCAGAGGTTCTGTGACGTGTTCCAGGGCTGACACACTCGCCGCCTTAGACGTTTCCTCGCTCCGCCACTGTTCACATGCAAACCTCGTGACCTGTGCCAATCAGTGACCCTGAAGAACACCCACCTCGCTGAGGACGGCGAAGCTCCATCAGGGCAACAGAAGGGATGAAAGCCCCCTCCCCCCCACTCCGCATATGGCACAGGTGCATCAGTGTTATTCGTGAAGATCTATTACCGCTCATGTTCAGTGACCCATACGGCAAGACGGTCATCCACCGCATTGCAATGCTGCCAAGTCATTTTTCACTTCACGCCGATGAACAGAATTCTTCTATTTGTCTTTTAGTTATTTAAATGAAAGAGAAGCATAAATGACTGTCTGTATCTCTGTTAATACTGTAAATGAGCTTTGTGTGTCTAACAAAAAGAAGGAACACATTTTGATGAAAGGGAACAACTCGGTAATGAGTAGATTTTCTTCTTTAACACAGGTATTCCTCATTCTGGTTTTGTATAAAGCTGCCCGTTTTGTAAAGTTATATAAAGGAATCACAGCGTTTTGAAATGTAAGTTAAGAAGAAATGGATTGCTATTTTGCATAAAGATATTGCCTACTCATCCCCCAAATCCTTGGTTTTAGGAAGAATCGGATGTAATCATGTCAGCAAAAGCTGAAAACGATCTAAAGTCAAGTCTTTAGAGAATATTTTGCTCCTTTTGACTAGTTTGAAATGTTTGTTTCTTCCACATGTGCAAGCATGACACACATTTCCATCGTCCACGCTGAGACTCGTAGGTGTTTGAGATGCTGTTGTGTGTTTGTGCTATAAATACATTTTGATGTGTATTGTAAGGTCAATGGGAGTATCTGAGGTCTTATTAAAGACGCGCCTTCCAGACTCTGTTTTCTGTCAATAAATCTGGAAACAATTCTGAGTATTTGTAAGAGATCATAGAAGAGGATTGGGAATTTTAATTAATTTTATTGTAAATCTAAGATCTTATTGCAGGTCAGAAAGAACGCTTCCTACGGACAGTTTTGTTTTGCTCCTCACTAACTTTTGCCCTTCTAAGGAACGATCCTTTATTATGAGCTGAAGCTGCTGCAAACCAAATGGATAGCAGTTGCCGTACAAACGTTGGTTCAGCTGTCCATTTCACTTCAGATCTCTTTTTACAAAATCCCTACAGGAGGTACATACCACTCGATGTGTGCAACCCTCTCCCGACAAACACACTCACTTTATTTTTGTGGTTGCTGGCAGGCCTGCCACTCAGCTTCCAGCTCACAAGGCAGCTGCAGACATGTTTTATGTCTCCCTTCAGGCAAACGTGAAGACACGCCACACTGATCAACATGCAGGACGGGCATGATTTAAATGTCTGTGAAATGTTGCTGGGATGGACCCCCGTAGAACCAGGAACCAATGCTTGTTCACAGTTTATCGTATGAGGACTGTGCCATCATTAGCCATCAAGCAGAGGAGAAGAAGGGAAAAAAAAAATCAATCCAGCAGCAACTAGATCAATATTAGAAAATCAAATCAATGACTTGAAGTTTAGATTGAATTGAAAATGTTCCCAAACATGCTGCCAGTCCAAGTAACAAGTATAATTATTAATATATATAAAACTACTTGTATAAAAGTGATCTCATTTATTAATTATTTGTACTTATATTTGTATTATTAACTGTAATTTACTATCATATAAAATAGTTTTATTTCCTTTTATTTTTTTTAAAGAAATTTGACAAATTTTTTGTGTTGTGAGTGTTTTGGAGATTTAAAAACAAAAATATATTAAAAGAAAGCATCAACTTTTAAAGAATGCTCATTAGCTAAAAGAAAAAGTTTGTTAAAAATATCGTGATGTGTAATGTAACTGTTGTACCGGCTTTGAGAACATAATAGTACTAAAAATAACTAGTTTATTTTAAAAAATCGAAGAAAAAAGCTAAATAAAACACAATATCACCTAATCATGCAAGAGGGGAAATATGTAATGTATGTTAAAACGCATCCTTTTATATCTAAACATCATGTTGTCAGACCGGGACCATTGTCAGCAGTGTTGGTCCCATCAGCAGAGGTGGCAGCTGGAACAACAGAGACGACTGCAGAACTCCTTCCAGAATGGCTCCTCCTTTAACAGAGTTGGTTGTGTCCGTTCGGTGCCAGGAAAACCGACACCAAACTTTGGGAATGTTGTTAAAAGACAGAGAGAGAAAAACATTTGCAAAGAGGAAACTCACAAGGGTTTACTTTGAAGTTGGGGGAAAAAAATCAAAATAAAAGGAAAGAAAAAGTTGTTTTTTGTGACCAAACTACACAAAATCCAATTTAACTTTAAAATGCTCCAAAAATTATTTGCCAAGCAGGTCACAAAAAGCAGCAAATGACCGTAGGTGAGCGGATCAAAGTGAGTCATTTCATTTAACTGAGAGCTGAACACAAATATGTTTCTAGTGTTTGATGCTGGTCCAGTGGTACATGTAATGGCTGCCTGGGGCAAAGCAGTAACATTCTCCAGCCGGATGAATCCTGGTTTAATCCCAAGCAGTGGTGATGGTTCTGTGGTATGTGTCTTCAGCAAACACAAGTTTGCTTTGAGGTCTTTAAATGTATTGGATTAAATGAAGAAAAAGTCTGGTGAGGCGATACATTAGTTTGATGATGGTACACCCTTTCAAAAATATTTGTTTTTAGTCCTGTTTTTGTGGTTTTTATGAGCTGAAACCATAATTTATGTAAAAGATAAAAAACAAAGAAATACTTGAAATCAATTAAACTTGCCATATTTTATCCCTTTTCAAAAGCAATGTTGTTACCATAGGAAAAATAAGTTGAAACAATATTTAAGTCTGTTTAAAATCTTCAGAAAATGATGAGGGCTGTCTTGTGCACAACTAAGTAGTATTGTATTTGTACTAATTACTTTTAATATGTATTGTTATGATTTTTGCAAAGCTAACATTTTTAAAAGGAGTACAGATGGTTAATTTCAAATATAAATACTTAAATGTTTTATGTCAGCAGCTGCAGAAACCATGTCTATCTAAATCACAAGGGGGCGTCGGAGTGCAGCATGGAGGCATCCCCAAAACTAAAGCTTTCTCTTGATGAATGTTTTAAAGTTCACCATGCACTAAAACGGGAGCAAAACTGAGATGCCCCTTTAAAACGTGCCAAGCTCTTCCCTGAAACTCGAGGCAGTTTTGCACTTTTGCTGCAGCTGAAGTGCTGCTGCTGACTCCCTGGTGTAATATCTGGTACTTCTTGAGGATTAGTGAGGACTATTTTTAGGGGAATAGTGTTGCAAGGCAGGGCACAGTTACCGACTGGGGAGCATCAGGTTTAAATAAATTGTCAGTGAATAAAGATTACAAATGAACATATATGTGTGTGACAAAGTGAGGAAGTAAAAAAATAAATGAATGGAGAGGCTTTCTGCAAGTTAAGGGTGGAGATTCTTCTGTTAAATTCTCCTTGAATAAATTCATCTTGATAAACAGACCTCTGACTCGTGTGCATTATCTTCTTAGATAATGATGAAGTGACTGGAGGAGGTAGAGGTGCCACTGATCTGACTCTATTCTCAATTATCTGTAAGTGAAGTGAATATTAAATCTCTATAAAGCATAGCAGAAAAAGCATGAGGACATCCTCACACCCAAAGTTCTGTGAGGACTTCACAGGCATAGTGTCAAGCTTCTGTGGTAAAGCTGTGCAGAGAATGCAGCCCGCCTCCTCAGGGACACGCGCTCTCTGTTGTTTCAGTCATAAATCTCTGGACCCGAGGACTGTAAGGAATCTCGCGAATATTTCCGAACGGCGACTGCGATGGCTTTGCTGATCCGAAAAGAAAAATAAGGGCAGGTTGGTAAAACCTCAGAGTGTTGCTTCAGATAAGACCAGAGCTGCCTCAGCCATGCGTCCATCAAAGACCAAGAACCCAACCTCTGTTCAGTGTTTATGGTCGCCCTTGTCTTTATCTGCTCAGCAACAGGCTGTGTCCGCAGCCCTCTCAGATTGCAGCACATACATGAAAGGCGACAGAATCACAGCCAGCCTGGATCTCTAACAAGGTAACCTCCCAGCTATTGTGACAAGAGATGGCGTGATTAAAAAAAAAGTGGTCACTGACCTCCCCTTGTGGGGGTCTTGATGGCACAAAATTAATTTGGGGGCTTTCGTGGAAAGGTCCTCCACAATTCACAGAGCCGGAGCAGCTGAGGGTTACCCCTCAAGGACTTCATTAGATATTCTTGACATCGAGAACTTCATGAGTTTGACCTCTGTGCTTAATCTACCTCAGGATGGAGCTCCTTAACCCTTGTGCTATCTTATGGACCCCACCCTTACATTGACGTGCTCTCCCTACCATGTCAAATGTGGATAAAGGTGGAGAAGCTTTCATGTAATCCATGGACACCAGGGAAGATCACAAATCATTGAAGAAAAAAGGTTCAGAGCTCTGTCTAGTGGGTCTAGATGACCCCACTCCCAAGTTTTAATGCCTTGGATAGCTCAAGGGATAAACTGAAGCTGAAGCTAAATACGGATGGATGTGTCCACTAATTCCACAGTCGAACTGATTTCCAGTCAGAACATGAGGACATTCCTCAAACTTTTATGTCATGATCCATCAAAACATGCAGAGAACGTCAATCATGGAACTTCAGGGCATCATTTTGGAACCACGAAGGCCCTTACGAAATGTCAGAGCTATCAATTTCTTTGAGATACACTGAAGGAACTCACTTCACTGGGAGCAGACTGCGTCTGTGGCTCATGGATGAAAAGGTAATTTAAAAAAAAAAAGAAAAGATTCAAACAGGTATTTCTGGTAATGTATTCTTTGGCTTTGACACACACACACGCCTCTATAAATGTTTTCTTTTGTTGTTGGACCACCTGTGAGGGTCCTCACTCCACTTATGAGGCACCTTGACCACGAGAATAATTGGATGAAGTCACTGTGGGAGCTTCAGATTTAGCTCCACCACTAAAATATTTAAATTTAATCTGACTTTTTAAAAACAAATGTGATTGAGCAGTATTTGGTTCACAATATGAGATTTTTAAAAACACAATAAATTGAAAATGGCTTTTTTTAATTACAATTTTACAGGATTATTCTCATAGATAACAGTAAGATGAATAGTCCAGAGGAAATAAAAGTTGAAGCGAACACATTTGCATCTCAAGTATTGGACTGGGTACGTTAAAAGAGGCAGCAGGTGAATGAGCTTCATGACATATGAGAACAGCCGTTGTGGACTCTGGAGACTTCAATGAGAGTTCTCTCAGCAACAGTAGCCCTGAGATATCCCCACTGTCACAGGGAAAGCATTTGGTTAGTGGAAGGACAGAAAAAAAAGACCTAAAAGAAGCCACACACATTTATGTTTCACATCCCTCGTGGTAAAAAGTCACGCACTCACTTGACTGAAAAAGAGACTGAAAACAGCATTTACATAAACGGACAGAAAGCCCCTGCCTTCAGATTCAGATGTTCTTTACTGACCTGTTATGCCAAAGGTCTTTTTTTTTCTATTTATAAAGTGACTGTGTTTATCTTCTGATTGTTCTTGGTACCTAAATACTGGCTGTACTGCAAAAGTACAGAGCAAGTTCAGTACTAGAAGAAAAGTCTTGAGAGAAAAGTGTAAAACAAACAAACAAATAAACTCACAATTTTCCCTTATAAAAACTACAAATAAGACAACATTTTCTTTTTAAATCTTCCATTTGTAAAGAAATCAATCAACATGATCGGTTTCTCTCCATTTCCTTTGCAGCACCCAGAAGCCCAGCTGGTTCTTTTAGAACTGAAACCCTGCTTTTGTGCATCTTTTTACTCACCTCCTTGATCTCAGTTTCATGTCACTTCTATAACTGTTGCTCAGTGTGGCATGGCTGCAGTTTTGCTTCTCAAAGTCGTCTTTCTGGGGGGGGGGGATTTATGGTTTTTGAAGGTTTTAAAACTAGAAAGCCTTCTACCAAAAATACTTCTTAGGATTAGATATGTTTACTGCAAAACTGTACTTTTTCTGTCTTGGATAAATAAGATAAAATCACAATTTTTAAAGAGGCCATCTGAGGTTTGATACAAGGCAGATGTTAAAAAAATCCATGGATTACATGAAATCTTTCCCCCTTTATCCACCTTTGTCATGGTAGGGAGAACACGTCAATGTAAGGGGGGGGGGGGTCATCTAAGATAGCACAAGGGTTAAATGGATGTTAACTTAAATAATGGAGGTAAATTCTGCTATGAACGTTGATAAATCGTTTGAAGTTGAATTTTGGTAGTAAAAAGCAAACAACTTTCCCATTTACTCTATGCTCCAGTAAAAACAAAAAGAAACAACATGGTCGCTGTGAGCGAGGGTATGAACAAAGTTAGCCTTTCATCACGTCAAGTCTTTCTGAAATGCCACAGATGAGGTTTTTGGAACACCAATAGAAAATGTTTTGAGTTGGCTTTGGAAGAATCAAGATCTCTTGAATGAAGTGAGTTCTTATCGTAAACTGATTTTTTTCCCATGTACAGGTAATTGGATTACCCATAACCTTTGCAGGAATCAGTTTGTACACTTTTACATGAACATTTACTAAAAAAGGAGATTTTTACTTTACCAGACTGCAGCCACATAGACAATGTTTAACAATACATACATTTTAACACATCATAATTACATATTTATACAAAGGTGGTGGTGGGGGCTGTAGGCTTTTCAAAAGATTTCATACGTACTTGTCAGTCTCCATTCTTATGACACGGTAAACATCCAGACACGTGTAACAGTTACATTACCTTTCAATGTCACTCATGTTTTTGGAGAGGCTTAATGCACTTCAACAACTCACTTTTAATTGTTAAATCTTTCTTTCTGGTTACCATTAGCTGTAGTAATGTGGCAGGTTTGTTCGAGATTATGATACACATACATGAGTTTAAAATGCTAACAAAAGGGGTCCTAAGACAGAGCCCTGCAGAACCCCGTAGAGACCACTTGGTCTAAGAAACAACTACCTGAACTATTTAAAAATTTAAGGCACCAAAAATAGCAGAACATGCATTTTGTCTTAAAGCAGCTTTAAACTATTTTTATTATCCATTTTGCAAAATATTTAACCTGGTATCCATTTGTTTTTACTCTACTTATGATCCCTTTTAGTTTCATTCACTCTTTCCCTTTTGTATAATTAAATTGAAGGACATTGATAGATTTATACAATAAGTGTGACATCCAGCATTTAAATTGATCCTCATACAATCCTCAAATGTTTTTAGTCTCTGGACTTTGTTGGCCTAAAAGGCAAATCTGTATTTTCATTCTTTTTTCTTATGACAATGTAATTCTTTGATTAAAAACTCATCTTTTGCTTGGAAGACATCCTTCAGTACAAAGGATTTTTTGTTTTGTCAACTGTAAAAAACGATAACAAAAATACATTTTGCCTTTGCAAGCAAGTATGAAGTGGACCCTAACATGAGCCATCCTCACAGCAGGCTCCTGACCTGGCCATCTATTTTCTCTCTGCTTCTGTCAGTCCATCTGTCTTGTACAAATTCTCATTTTCAGTGTGCCTGCTCAGCAGTTTTGCAGCTGACCCAAAGTCTGCAAAAGTCTGTTTTCTTATGTAACAGGCGAGCCATCAGACCTTTTTAGTCTGAAAACAGGAAGCTGTGTGTTGTAAAATCCCTTCACCTTAACTCAGCCTGCGCAGGGTTAACGCGCCCCGCAGAGGATTTCTCTTCTGCTCGTATACTTCCAAACAAGGCAAAATGTTCGGCTTGGGTAAAGCCGTGGGATCGGCACAAAGGAGAGGGAGCTGGTCCTGGTTATTGGAAAATAAATTCTTCTTTCGCAGACTTTCATAATGTGTCTCCGAAAAACTAGAAGTGCAGCCAACTTTGACTGCAGTGAGCCAGAGACCCACTTAGAACCAAGGTGCAATCTACAAGGAAAGCTCTTCAGACTTTATGCTGATGCTGATGTTTTGATGAGACACACACAGTGAAGAAATGTGTTGTGGACTGTTTTTCAAATACATTTCTGTTGATTAAGCACACTACTGTCAATCATTAGGTCTGCTGCCATGTGCGTGTAATGATTTAACAAAACTGTACACAGAAAGAAAGGAAAATTATGAAAAAGGAATCATGTTCTTTTTATCCTCTTTTTGTGTGCATCTTTGTAAAGTGCCCAAACAGTCACTTTGCAAAGATGAAATAGAATAAAAGTTGATCAAAATTATACCTACAAGCTTAAAATATGTTTTGAAAAAGAAGAAGTCATCAGTTTACTGATTGTACATTTAAGAGACTTAAAATTAAAACGAAATCACCCCAAGAAATAAGTGGAAGTTTCTTAAAATTTGACATATTTTCTTTAAATAAAAAAAATAATAAAAAAAAAATGGGGGTAATAGCCTTAACCCCTAAATATAATTTGAAGAAAAAAATTGAGTCACTAAGTCATGTTTTCTTCAACAATGATATTTCCTTGAAGACGTATGATCTATTTATCATTAGATAAAGCCAGAATAATTGCAGAATAACTTCATATAATGATTTTGATTATGATGCTACTTTTGCTACTCTGCTAAAATTTCAAAAGTATTTATTCCATCAAACATGTTCTCCTTTTGAAAAATGATGTTGAAAAATTGGAACTGTGAGTGCGTGACTGAACTAAAATCATCTCCCTGTTTCACTCTTTACACAGTCACAAATAAAAATAGTTCATTGGTTGAAGATTGATGCACAACCAAAGTTGTGGTTTCTACCAAACATGTTTATTTTAATATAGAAACTCCACACACACAAAAAGACAATACAGACTCTAACCGAAGTGATTATAAATGAAATTATGATTTCTTTCATTTTCCCCAAGCAGCCACACCTGATTTGCTGATTACTGCCTCAGGTGTTTTCACTTTGTTAATTATTCCTGCATGAGTGTTGTAATGTGTTTCTTATATGTGCATGTTGGTAGTTTCATTTTAAGCCTTTCGTTTCTTTCTCTTCAGTTTCTTTAAAAGGAGGAAATTCCACCTGCCTGTCCATCTTCTGAACTTGTAAGAAATATCTTCTATCCTAGACTTCCACAAACGATTGATTCAAGAAGGATTTAATGGAAATTCCTGAACTCTGACTTCCTCCAAATATCCAGGAAAAGGCTCCTATGGGTTCTAAAAGCTGCACAAAAACGCACTGATGTCACAGTTAACATGTGAATGTTCTTCTCTTTAATGACTCCCTGTCTAGTCCATAAAAAAACCAGCCAATTTTCTCCTTGCATTAAGCTTTACTTTTTGGTTTTCTAAATAAAATATAAATCAACCAGTTTAAACATGACATTTTGTAATCTAGTGTATAACTAAACAGGATTTGGTTAAACTGGAGTTTAACCCTGGAGGACCCCCGAACAACTTTTTTCTGGGCTTTTAAAGTTAACTCTTTTTGTTTTGTTTTTGTTTCTTTGTTCATTATGGGTGCAGCAAACAGTGGGCAAAAAAGACAACATGAAAGAATAAAAATACAGAATGAAAGGGAAAAAAAAAGTGGTCAGATTTGACCCCAAAGGTTCTTCAGGGTTAAGATTTGCTTTCTTTGTATTGCACCCTGAAATTGTTTTGGTAAGACTTTGATTGACATACTGCAAACCGTGAATAAATAAAATGTCTTTACCATTACAGCTGAGAATGTATTACAGTAGCACCCAGGGGGGTATTCCAGGAAGCATGTTTAAACTAGCCTGACTTTAAGCCTGAACTCTGGCTGAAATCCGCCTGAACTTGCTTACTCTGGGTATGTCGGTTCCAAAAGACCGGATAAGAGTTGGCGTAATTACGCTCGACTTGGTAACCCTGGGTTAATGGGCGTGCACAGCAGGTACATAAAGACATTCTCAATAGATCGCCGATTTCTGGAGTCACCATGGAAACGCGTGGTGAAGAAGAAAAAAAAAAGAAAACGCTGTACTTCAGTGAGACGGAGTCTGAGGTTTTAATGACGGCGTATAAAGATTACACGTCCATCAAAAAGTAACACGGCTGCATCATCAAAAGAAAAAGTTTCTGCGTGTAGAAAAAGAGCAGACAAAGTAAACGTCTATAAAACTCAATAATTGTTCATACAACTCAAATTTACATATTTATTTAACTAAATGTCACATTACTCCAATTAAATTAATCTTTTTTCCATCTTAATTAATAATATTTCTTGAACTCTCAAATGTCTAAGTTTGAGCCGGCAGATGTTCTCATTTTTATAACAAAAAAAAAGACGGGGGGAGAAATGCACGGAGTTCAAAATCTCATTTAGGAATTTACCGTCAATGTCGTTACAGTTGTTGCCCATAGGGGTGCTATATAAACTTATTATGCTCTCCTTTACTCTCTCTCATGGTGCAGAGACGTAAGCTCAGTGGGGCAAAATAACTCGGCGAAACATGGCAAAACACAGTAAAACAACTAAATAACTAAACACATTTGGTCAAAAACCCACACTTAAACCCAAATCCGTCCAGACAGGCAAAGGGAATGATATCCCACAATCCTTTGCGGTGCCGATCCAACAGCAGCACCAAAGTTACACCTACTTAATTGAATTAATTTGAATGAAAGTAAAATAACTGTCTGAAAACTACGTGTAATTTTTAAACTGACTTACAAAAAAAAGATTTATCTTAACTGAAACAAATAATTAAGTTAGATCAAAGTAAAAAAAATATTTTTCCAACATCCATATGTGGTCTTATCACCATCTCTCTGTGGCAAAAGTATTATCTGAGCTTCTTCATCCACTAAATCATCTTCAAATGGACACTCCATGCTGCCTCACCTCTCTGTAAACAAACTAAGCTTCAACTAAACCTGCTCCGGACCAGGTTATGTTCAGAGAATGAGTTGCTATGGCAACTTGACCTACCCTGAAACATACCTCCATTTCTGGAACCGAAAGCTGAGGTTATCAACTTCCTTAGCCTCAAACTTATCGTGAGAGCTAGCATAACCTGCTTTCTGGAATACCCCCCTGGTGACTTCAGAATGAGTTTAAGTCATTAGCTGACACTGCTGGTTCAGACACAAATCATTGGTTCTTCCAAAAGTTTGCCAACTATTTTCTAAAAGCTTATGTCTCCTCTAAAGGGGCTACAGCTTTGTGCTTCAGTATGTGTGAGCTTTGTCACTTCAGGGGTTTGACAGTTTGAGACTGTGTTGTCAGAAAAGAATCGATCGTTTCCTGTCTTGGTTTGTTCAGACTGTCCTGTTTTTTTCTTTTTCACAGAAATAAACTGAATGTCCGCCACATGTGGCCAATATCTGCTCTGGTGTGAAAAAAGTACTAAATCGAGACTGTTTAAAAAAACATGTCTGCAGGATCTGTCGGGAAAAAAACGTAACTGTTGAGTAGAAATTGAGATCTTGAAGGTTTGTGCCAGCACAAATGCTCTTAAATTACCCCCCCCCCCCAACAACTAAGAAAACAACTGCTGCACATGCATGAAACGGGATTTCTCCAAGACTAATTATAGATATTGATGAGAACATGGACAAAAGCTCCAACTTGTGCAACATCCTGAGTTTGAAAAGGATCAAGGGACAATGTAAAAACGTCTGGAAGAAAACCAGAATCCTGAGTCAAATTTATCCACAGTCCTGCACTGATGAACTGATTTCATGGTCAAGCTGACTGAGGCAGATGTCCACTGTTAAAAAGTCTGCCAAGTATCTTAAAAGCGCCCAGGATTTCCTCAAATAAGAAAGGCAAATGTTTGATCCATTATTTGCTCATTGTATGTTTGAAAAGTTCTCTGCGAGGCTGGGGCAGGCGGTTTATGCAGTCCCTTCTGCAGGAGCAGGGAGGAAACTGCAAATTTCCTGGTTGTCAGATGGTGTTTCGTATGTCAGCACAAATACACAGGACAAAAAATGATGAAACATGTGTGGCAGCATGTCTGCTCTTTGCATTACGCGTCAAATAGTGCATCCGGACAGACTGCATGCATTTTAAGCACAGAGGAGACAGGGATGGAGGGGGGGGGAAAGAGGGGGAAATTCTTCTCTACCAAACCTTGGAGACTCACCAAATCTGAACCGAGCATCTCAGAATCCTCTAAAGTCATCAAGCAGGAAAGAGAAAAGTTTAGGAGAACAGAGGCTCTATTCAAACCAAATGCTTTCCCCCTGGCACTGTTTTAAATGTGTAGAAAATGAGATCAGACTTATGCTGACAAAGATTTGCCAGCAGGAAAAACAAAAAAACAAAAAAACAAAAACCAGAATATGTGAAAGCAGCAGACAGCAGTTTTTTTAGCGGTCACAGCTGCAGCTAGACTTTACACGTCCAATAAAGTAATGCAAAAGATTTTTTGTAGGATGAAAGGATAACAAAAATTTCTGGGTGGATGCGCATTAAAGACCGCATCCATTAAAAAAATATATTTTTGGTGTTTTTAACATGTTGTTGTGGTATTGTTCTAATGACAGAGAACAACAAAGAAAGGAAAAAGTTGCGTTTCTGAGTATTT
The DNA here is from genome assembly GCA_037389245.1 of Oryzias sinensis. Taxonomy (NCBI): domain Eukaryota; kingdom Metazoa; phylum Chordata; class Actinopteri; order Beloniformes; family Adrianichthyidae; genus Oryzias; species Oryzias sinensis. The sequence goes on from CM074491.1 coordinate 10,371,873, forward strand.
CTTACTAAAAATCATTGTGAACAAAAAATTCTGTTGGTAAAGAAGCGTATTTGTGACGTAGAAAAGCACCATTCTGATGTATCCACTTGGAGACGACTACATCCATGTTTGCCTTCACTTTCTTTGTCCCAATGGCATCTGGCTGAAAACTGCACTGTTGGATGGCTGTGATATTTTGCTGGTTATTTTTATTGCACCGGAAACGTTAGGTTGAGGGCATGACGGGCAGTAAGCTAGAGCATGTAGACAGAGAGCTCTCGGCCAAAGGTGATCCTGATTAGTTTGGCACTCTGGGCAAAACACTACCCCCCAATTCAAGCCGCGCCCCAAAGTGCACATACAAACACAGGAACAATAACTTTTACCTATTTACTTTATTACTTCTATAAGCATAATTGACTTATATAGTTGAATTTACAATTCACATGAAGTATGATGTGAGTTAGTTCACAGTTTACATGCATCAGTTTGTGCTTTTTTTGTGAAGACTGGCTGGCTCCTGTTAGAAAAGTTGCCACATTTTTCCTGCATTTTTTCTTGATCTTAAAACAATACCGACACAAATTAATAAAAGAATTATTTCTGGTAATTTCCATTGGCTTTGTGAGTGGATGTCAATGGAAACTAAAGGACGTATTCTCCTCTTGTGTCTGCATAAATACAGCATAAAACTGAATTAAAAAAAGAAAACAGATTGTGTACAATGCATCTGAATGGCGGAAGAGCACGGACGAAATCCACCAATAAGCTAGTTAACGAGACTATTCTACTTAGTTCCAAACTTTATTAGCCATGTGCCAGATGATCCTAAAAATTTTGCTCGCCAAACGGCAAAACGTGTCACATTTGGTGCTTAGCAAGTCTTAATTCCAGAGACTGCCTGCATACCTTGATCTTTAATGTTTTTCTTCTTCTCTTCTTTTCTTTCTAGACTGGGCACCTGCTGCTTCCTTTGATCTGTTGTCCATCATCCACAACCTTGACTGGACTTTTTCATCCACTGAACAAGATTCTACCCTCCTACAAGATTGCCCATGGGTAAAACAGCCACTGCTCAGCAACAGGGAGTGGAAGGGAGGCGGGGTTGCTCTGCACCAACAGTGCCGCCCACAAAGCAGAGGTGAATTTCGAATGAACTGCTGTCGCTCTGCAGAAACTCTCCTAGAAAAGGATACACTTTCTTTTTAAAATTTGGGCTGAAAACAGCATAATCATAAGTAAAAAAACACCAGGAATGCTTTGAAAATATCTCAAACTTTAATTCTTAATTTTTTTGTGTGGACATGAAAGTATTTTTCTTGTGTCTCTTTCATCCACCAGCTCAAAGACATTCAGCTATAATCCCTAAACCGAAGTTAGCTTCAACTTTGGAGTAAAAACAGAGAGGGATCCAATAGCAAACATAAAGTGGGTGGACGATGAAACCACATACAACGTATAATTACAGCTATAAACACATCTACAGTACATAGTGTGCATTCAGTCATGTGATACTTGAGATGGCCCATCGTAGTATGGCCGGCAATATTAAGTTAATGGCAATGAGCTAAATAAAGCTGCTGACAAAATCCCCTAGCACGGAACAAAGCCTCCTCCATTAACGTTGTGGAAAATGCTCATAATCCACAATGACAGAAACGATATTAAAAGCAAAAGACAAGTTTAGCAGATTTGATGCCCACCTATTCCTGACAGAAATGTATAAACTAATTTTGTTTCACTTTGTCTGAAAGCTGCAGAGCTAACTGAACATCTTTCACTGACTGCAGATTTCATTGGGATTTTGCAGAATTACCACAAAGATTTTCTCCTTTGTCATCCATTCTTGAAATAGTTTTATCCAAATCATCTTAGTGACAATGTAGTTTCATTGTACTTTGCCAAAGAAACCCAACTTTATATAGACTCTACTTAGTTTAATTTAAACATGTTGTTTTATTTAAAACTTGATGTGAGAGTAAAGGGCACTTCTGATCCTATGGACTTACAGATAAATACAGATATAAAGGAGCCTGAAATGTTAGAAGTGACTGTATCCACAGAGCCACAAAGGGACTCCTTGCATGTGCATGTGTTGCTTCACACTGTCATAGCTTAGCTGTGACCCTGAGGAGAATGAGCTCTTCATTAACACACTTCATCTTGAAACTCTAGAAAAACAGTTTCCATCATATTTGTCATAATGAAAAATTTAAGTCATTTTGACTTTTCAGACCTAAACTGGATAAGCTTTGTTGATTCTAAATTAAATAAAAAAATGATAAAATGTTTAAAAATGACAACTTTAATATTTCAAACATTTTTTTTACGTCTAGATTAAATCAGTGCCTTTGTTGTGTGATACTGATGTTGCATTAAAATAGTTTTGCCACCTTTTCTGATGCAAACTGCAATTTCAATCTTCTTGCCTGCATGCCTAATCTTTTAAAAACAATAACTTTCAAGAAAGGGAACATCGGAGAATCGAATACAGATGGGACTCTGGCACATCTGAAACAAAAAGGAAAAAAAAGAGAAAGGATTTTAATACGAAACGTGGGATTCTTCAAACGTTTTGCTGGATTTTTATTTTAAAAATTAAATAAAGACTTCTATTATTATGACGATTGTAAGATTAGAGGAACTGTTTGATTATTTTGACCTTCTGTTTACAGCTAAATAGCTCCTGTTGGTCTTAGTCTTTCCCAAAATTAAATGGATTTCTTATTTTTTGAAAACGCTGTATTCAACATATCAACTAACAGGATGAATTCATTTTTAGAATTTCATCTATTTATTTAGACATGTTTACAAAGGAAAACTCAGCCTATCGAAGTTCAGTGCAGTGTCAGAGCCGTCTGATGGGATCTCAGATCATTTTCTCAATTATTTCCTGCTGTGGATCAAATCCTCTGCTAGCATTCATTTGCTTTCTATATTTTTTCTTTCCCAGAATTCTTTTTCACTAGTACTATTAAAAACAAGTTAAAGTGAAGTACCAAATGTTTTAACAAAATAAAAAAACAAAAATCTCTGCTTTCTATGTGTGGATTCTCTCTGTTTTTGTGCAGTCCCTGGATTTCCCTACTGACTGCACTTATTAAAAGTTAGCCTTGAGCATTGTTATTTTCCCAAAGGGCTTTTTTTAACAGTTCCAATAACAAGTCTATTCTTGTTTTTCCAATCTATTTGATTAGCCAAACTTCCCTCAGCTGTTGCTTGTCAACAATAGTGAATAATAATAGATACTTTATTTTATTGGCATCTCTGAATTTAGCTTTCTCCTGCTCTGCTATACAAATTATTGAGGCTTAAATCGAAGCCGTATAGATGTTTTTCTTTCGGGACTGTAGTCTTTTCCATGTACATTATTTTAGTCTGAGGCACAGTAGCAACAGAAAGTACTTCAGTTTCTACGCACGTCTGTTTCTAACCACAACATGAATTTTAGTTTTGGAGGCCTCATAGCATAGTTGGCAGAATTGAACACCATGAGAAAGTGTTCCAGTTTAGTGTGTTAGGTTATGATAATAATCTAACACAGTCCTGTAAAGACAAGAAGATGAGAATCATGCTTGCAACAATAGTTTATATGATCAAGAATTATTTGCTTTAATTTAGATTCATTTATCTGCACTCTGAGCTTGGGAGAGGGGGGTAGTGTGTTTTTTGTATGTTATTGTATTCAAACTGTTGTGGATCAGGAGCCGATGAAAAAATGCAGTTTGAAAAAGCTTTGTAGTTTAACGTAGAACATAAAATGGTGGGCTGTAAGCTCCCTGCTCTTCTCCATTCTGATCCACCTGTAGACAGCTAGATCCATGTACTTCTTTGTTTTCCTCGTCGGAGCTGGTATCTGGTTCATAACTCTGATATTGATTGCCATTTTTGTGGCACTGGTAATGCTAGGTTGGGGGTGTGAGGGGCTGTAAGCTAGCAGGAGAGAGTGCAAGCAGACGGATGATGGGAAGTAGGGGTGGGCTTACTCTGTGCCAACGGTCCTGCCCACAATTCTTTCTAAAATTGTCAAACATCATCATCCTTGCAGCACAGAATATCTGTTAATTAAAAACCCTCTTGTGTCCCTTATTTTAAAAAGTGGGGTCCGGCTGAAGGGGCAAATGCGGAGCAGCTGAGGGCTGATTAACATAGCTGGGGTCAGGTTATTGGCAGCTTCTCACTCCTTTTATGCATAAGTGGGCAAGGAACTGCAAAGTTTGTCCGTAAACATCATAGATAATAAACATTCAACAAGGTTTAGATTTGGCCTCTGTCAGTCTGCCCCAGGGCAGCTGTGGCTACAACCGAATCTTACTATCACCAAGTATGAATGAGGAGTGAATGAATAATGGACACACTGTAAGCGCTTTGAGTGACTTGAAAAGCGCAGAAAAATCCGATCCATAGAAGTAGGGACCAGGGGTCTGTCTTTTAGCAGTTCTAAAAGTTCTGCTTAACAGACAACCAGCTGTCTTCAATAAATTCAAATAAATTAGATGTTGGAAATAGACACAATTGTTGGGGGCTTTGTTAATAATTTATATATATCTATATATAATAAAGGCAACAGCAAAGGGTGAACAGTGTCAGAGCAGCAGCATGGATGAGTTATGCTCTTGTAAAAATCGTGGGGGGCAATAGAAAGGCACAAAGTGAATGAATGATATGCAACCTCTGCTGTGAGTGTTTTATGGCTGTCAGTCTTACGGAGGTCAAGGGTCAGGGGGTTTTGGAGGGTACGTCTGAGGTATTTGAAGCAGTTGACCTGGAAATCTGATTTTTCTACACAACACTAAAACAGTAAATATACAAGTACCCCTGTGTGATGTGTGAGATTGTGCTGTAATATGCATATTTATTTACGCGACAAAAGCCTAACTTATGACCATTTTAACCTTTTTTTTGTTTTTTTGTTTTTATTTAAAAAGACCTTTTTAAAGATAAATCAAGGTCCCAATCCTAATTTCCTGGCAGTGCAGTGACCACCCTTTATTTGCTTTAAGGTTTAAACATTTTATTGATTTCCAGACTGCAAGCTCAGATCAAAAGAAGCATATTTAATTAAAAAAAAAAAAAAAAAAAAAACTTCAGCAGGAGTTCAAGATATGTGCAGTTATGAGGGCTAAGAGAAAATAAGCAATGAATAGATTGTTTCTCTAACAATAAATGTATTAAGAATTGCCACAAAATGTTAATCTTCAATGGTTTTCTGACTCACTTAACAAACATGAAGTCTGTCTTCATACCACTTATACCAAAACAGACACCCACTGCCAGTAATCTGTCTCTCTGAGCCATGTGGCATTGGTTAAAAGTGTACTTTCCTTCTGTTCTGACAAACCTCCGCTCAGGCCTTGTTAGTGACTTCTTTCAACAGCAGCCAGGAGCAGGTTACTTGAGGCCAGACTAAAAAATGAAGCGGTTGGATGTTAAAAGAATAAAAATTCCAGCGGAACATTTCATCCACTTGATCCTAAACTGATAAAACATGTTACCAGGGATCAACACGTGTTGTTTTCACAACTATTTTTATTTAATCAAATCAAATCAAATCAAACTTTGTTTGTAAGGCACTTGTCATAATCTGAATGCAACCTTTCAGACTTAAAAACTAAAAGCAAAGCACAGGCCTGCAAAAAAAAGATTTAAAAAAATTCTGAATGTCCTAACTGCAGGAGATAATTCACAACAGATTTGCTTATATGTGTAACAAAATTCAATAAATGGTTTGTTTACTCTTTAGTCACTTCCCTTTAATGGTTTGCTACTTTGTAGTTAGACATGGAGGAACTTACTACCCAACAACGAGCATCTTGAAATCCATAAAAATACTATTAACAAAGATTTCGTTCTAAGGTCTAACAAGGTGTTACCAAAAAACCTAACCAAGAACTGTCACAGTTCTGCTGAGTCCATTATGATGGACTGCAAGCTCAACTCTGTTGTGGAATAGCCTATTCGATTCGATTCGATTCGATTCGATTCGATTCGATTCGATTCGATTCGATTCGATTCTATTCGATTCTATTCTATTCTATTCTATTCTATTCTATTCTATTCTATTCTATTCTATTCTATTCTATTCTATTCTATTCTATTCTATTCTATTCCATTCCATTCCATTCCATTCTCTTTTATTCTATTCTCTTCTCTTTTATTCTACTTTGTCTTCTTTTATTCTCTTTCAGTGTTTGTAATGTGTGTTTAGCATTAATATACCACACAGTCCAATCACCTGACAAAAACATCTGTAGAGTTGCTGAGTTGGCACTTTCCTTGAAACTTCTTACCTTCCTTCACAGGCCTTGGAGCTCCAGAAGTAGCTTTGTGACCGGCTAGGGACTGGATTTAATCCTAAAGTCGGGGAGGAAGGTTAGTAACATTTTCCGTTCCTTCACAGCTACTGTTGACATGACTCCAAATAAGCAGCCGTGCCATTTTATGTCAGCAGTGTTGTTGGTTGGTGTTGGACACAGTTCACCTACGACTCAGTTTTTTCTGTTTATAGTAAATGTCTTTGAAGGTAAACAGATGCAGCGCAGGTTAGAAATGACAGAAAATGGGCCAATATTGAATGATATATTTGCTCAAATTATTTTACCAAAGCGTGTTATTTTCAGACCCATTTCTTTGGTGCTCTGTTTTGTTTTTGTAGAGTCAGTGGAGTAGAAAGAATCCACAGTTTGAAGGTCAAAGGATGTTCTGAATGTGCCACCACAGCAACACTCACAAAGCCAAAGCAAACGGAGCAGCATCACTAATGAGAATGGAAAGAAGCTTAATGAGTTTCATAGCTTTGCTGTGGGCATGTTGTTCGGGTGCGTCTCCTTCTCCATAAGCCAACTGTTGCCTTGTAGAATTATTTATGAACATCTTTATTTATTTTTAGCGCAAACATTTTTTAACACAGGGTTTCACAACTGTGCAGATTAGTAAAAAGTCATTAAAATTCACTGTACTGTGGTCATGTAGAGTTTTCTGTCATATTTGTTATTATTATTTCTATTTTGGGTATGGTAATAATTTTAAGTTATTAATTGTGTATCTTGCTTATTAATAACATTTTACCTGGCAACAAATTGACTATAATTTCAATAATGATAATATTCAATGACAGATTATGTCATGGACCTTAACCTACCAAACACAAAAACTAGTTAATCAAACAACCAGGACTTGTTTGTGCCCAATGTTGAAGTGCAAAAAAATGCATCAAATTTCATTAAAAAAACTCTCACTCTACTTTTTTACTTCTGTTGTAAAATTTAAACAGTTGTTAGTGTAACATGATCCAAGATTGTAAAAGCTTAAACAAAAAACAAAAAAAAAATTCTTATTTATTTATTAAATAAAAAATAAATGTTTCATAGTACTTTGTTTCATATTACTATGAAACATGCTTCATAGGTGAACTGGTTACTCTAAATTGTCCCTCGGTGTGAATGTGAGAGTGCATTGGTGTGTGATTATGGCCCTGCGACAGACTGCCGACCTGTCCAGGATGTCCCCTGCCTTCACCCGAAAGTGGCTAGGATAGGCTCCAGCAGCCCCATGACCTTGAAAGAGATCAAACAGATTAGAAGTCCATTAGGAGTTCTGCCAGTTATCCTCCATGGTGGAGCCAGTTATTAAAACGATTGTGCAAGTTTGACATTAGTGTACTTTAGAGTCCCCTCTTTCAGAAAAGCATGTTAGCCATGAGAAAATCCAGAAAAAAATGAATTATAATATACAGTATTTACAATAGTATTCAGTAGGTACCCCCCAAGTTTAAAGACTGGATTTTGTGCATGAACATCCAATATTGTTGATACTGGGACAAAAATAACTTTTCTTGTGGCAAACATGGTTTTCTGAAAGAGGGAAACCCAAGTACATCCATGCCAAACATGGTGCTTGCATAAAATGTACAATTTGTCTGAAAAAGCAGTCTAACTATCTCTGCTGCCGGCTAGATTTGGCAGCAGAACTGACCAGATTCTGGCTAATTAGCAGGGAGAAAATAAAAAATGTTGGAACAGGCCTAATCAGGCCATCACAGGACTAAGAATCTTACTGTGACCTGTCAATCAAAAAGCCTGTATATGTGTGCACAATTCTGTGGTCAAGCGTGAAATGAAATAAGTCCATAAAAATGTACCCAGTTTACCAGCATAAACTCTAACCACAAAGACAAAAAACATTCTGGCGTCCAACTTGGCAGTGAGTTTTGTTTTGCTCTGAAATTGGACTATTTTACATTAGGGATTGACTTGCTTGTGAATCAAGGCCTCGCTGGGTTGCCCATCAGGAAGAGGGGGGCAGAGAAGCAGGTCCAATAAACAGCTTACACAAACACTTTGACATCCACACATGCTTGCAATCACACCTACAGCTAAGAAACGTTTGCACTGGGACAGGAAACAGCTGGACTCCAGAAAAAGCCAAAAAGAAAGACAGAGCAAAAGCCTGTTCCCTGTGACACCCACTTGAGTTTCTACTTTAAACAATTAAATAAAAAAATTTATCCCTTGAAAAGAATCTTTTTTTTTTGCTACTTTAAAAGCAAATTAGGCTTAAATCGACTATCAGTTTATTTGGGATGAAATGGATTGACGTCTTATTTGAAAGTTAAGGGTCAATTTTGCTTGTTTTACAACCGAAGAAGAAGGATTTTCTGTCCATAGCAAAGACAGCATGTATGTTAATCTGACATGGCACAAGAGAAAACCAGATAGATTTGTATTTTATCTGTCAGCTTTATGATGAAGGATTTCAGCTGAAAATTGTCTTATGAACCCACTGTCAGGGTTCTGACTTTTTCCTTAATAAAGAGAAGAACCACACAGGAAATGAGAACTTTTGCTAGACTTCTGCAGAAGGAGAATCGGTCTGTGACGGCGCGAACTGTCACAGAGGAGATCTGCCTTCTCAGTGGATCCAGTCAGGTTTTATTGGTGGCCAGGGTTTGATAACATAAAAGTAGGTTCATTCAATCAAGCAGTACAGGAACATCATATTCTTGTATAATCAGAACTTTTCAGGTCATTGTTTTCTTACTGAAAGATAGAACTTAGACGAACACATCATGGTGATAATAGCGTGTAAGCAAATGATAATTACATAACCCTAACACCCACTCCACACAGAACTGCAAAACTTTCTCTAGTTAAACATGTGTGACAGGACACGAATGATCACCCCTCTGTAGCATAGATGCTAACAAGCTTCCCGGATGCAGATGATGTTAATAAATGGCAAAAAGATTTGTTAAACACATAAAAGTTATAATGTGGTCGAAGCATTCTTGAGCAAAACACTGAACCGCACATTGCTGCTGCTGGTTATAGGTTTGTGCCATTGTTCAGGGGTGGAGACACCATCAGTGTGTGAATATGTGGATGAATGGGACTGTAAACGCTTTGGGCCTTCTCTGAAGGTGCGTTAAAAGTATACCTCATTTACCATTTCTTGATCAACGGTGCAGCATGTGAAGCCATCATGTAGAGGCAGATTTATTCTGAAGCTGTTTCTGTTTGACAAATCTGACTCATTGTGGTCTCCTGAAAGCCTAATTTGGCTCTCTGCCGTTAGAGGCCGAATAGGCAATTAAATCCTGATTGTTTGTTGGTTTTATGTAAATATGTCAATTTTTGTAGATTCCTTGTGCTCATGATTACTCACGTTTGTTTTGAGTTTTCTTAAGGGTTCATATTAGCTTCCAGGGTAAAGTGAAAGTCTGACAGTAGGCATCTGCCTTCTATTTAACTTAAAAAAAAAGGTTTTACTGTTTCCACTTCGAGCCCAGAGGAGAGCTATTACTCCCAAGCAGAACACTGTGGTTGTGTAACATTCAAAACAGAGGGTTCTTCCCATGGAACACAGCAGATGTGCTAACAGCAAATAAGAATGCATTTATGTCTTCCAAAATGATACAGATTTTTTTTTATTATTATTTTTTTTTGCAAAGCTGTAATTAATGTTGGAGCCATTTCCTGGATAAAAACACCTGCAAATTGCAATTAACTTGAATTTTGATGGACAGATTGAGAGTCCATTTGCTCACCTGAGCATGAGGTCAACAGTATTTATTCCATGTGTTGTCTTTTTCCATAGAATCTGACCCTCTACCATTGATATCATATTTGATACGTGTAGTTCTGAGACCATTACCTTATTAACATGAGCCAAACTTTCCTTTAAAACCATTGTAAATAACTTTGTCCGTGTTTTCTGCCGTGTAGTAGACTATCATTCCACTAGTGACAGTAGGAGGGCTTTTCTTGTTCATTTTAAAATCTCATTAAATCTCCAAAGCAGTTGTGGCTGAAAAAGTTTGGCTAATTTGCAACACTTTATGGTGAGAAAAATACTCTTGTTTTTTTTCTGTGAGTTACTTCCACCTGAATGAAGATAATGCAAATTGTGTTTAGTTAAATCTTTATTATACATTTACTCCATGTTAAAAATGTGTGGATCAAATTTGAGATAGTGGGTATAGAATGGGATTTTTTTTCAATAAAAACTTGTTTTTATTTTCCCATCTCTGGCTAATGTGAGCCTTCAAAGTGGGTCACAGAGACACAGCAGAACCAGCTGTCACACAGACAGGGAGAGAAGCTGCGGGTACCGGGAGAATCTTTGGACGATGTCATGAACCCGAGAAGTGATTATTTCAGAATTAAAGCAGTGCAACTTCCATTGCAGATATACTTCCATTTTGAGATAAACTGTGAGTTGATTTTGTCGTGTTGTGAGTCAATTGTTTTGTGTTGTGGGTTAATTTTTTTAGTGTTTTAAAGAATTGTAGTATGTTATTTTGTGTTGTGTTGAGACTCTAAAGTGCTTTGTTTTGACCCTTCTAGGCCACCGTAAAAAGTAACCAAATCCCCTGATACCTCAAAAAAAATAAAAGATGACCTATAGGAATAGGAATTTATTGGATTTCATCAAAGGGTTTGAAAAAACATCTTGATTCCCTTCCAAAAATAGAATTTTCTTTCAATTGTTTAATGTAATGGACTGTAAAGGGTTAAATATCCTACATTGGAATTTCTTTATCTCCCTAAATATAATAATCATGGGAAATCAGGTCAAGCTCTCTCTTCGCCAAGTCATGTCCACAATTCAGAGGAGAAGAAAATACAGTGAATCCTATTTTACTGTTTGAAAGGTGGCATTACTGCTCATGTGTTTACTGAGTGGATGAATTTTGTAAAAAGCAGAAGTGTAAATATTCCTGAGCAATCATAAGGCGACACAAACATTTGAATAGAAACAGAGGAACAGGTCTTAGATGTTGAGTCAGTCAGACACAGGATGGGTCTTCCTGCGCTCACTGTCTTCTGGTGCATATGTTGTCAAGTTACCAGTGACCCAGTGGAATGCTAACTGTAAGGGAAACCGCTGACAGCCTGAACACTGAGTGACAGCGCCGTAAAATCAGGCAGTGTTTGTTGGATGGGCTGGGAGAAGGGCTCATTCTACCCAATGAAGCTGCAGATAGCAGGTACACGGCACAGAGATTGGACTCAAATGACAGTTTTTCAGTTTATTAAAAAAACAAAAGTGTTATAGCATGACAATCTTGTGTTTTGTGTGTATGTTGTGTATGAATTTTTTCTCTTCTTCAGTTTCCTCTCCTTTTGGCATTCGGAGCAGGCAGCAAAGAAAGAATCTCATTGTACAGGGAAACCCGTTTCTTTACTGTGCATATGATAACAAACCTCTTTGAATCTTGAATGAAATTAAGAATCTTTTTTGTCTGTTACTGGAAAGGAGTAGGCTTGTGAATTTTACTGAGGCAACAACATGGCTAACTACCCTCCATGGGACTGAGCCAAGCTACGAATGGCTCAGTGGAGAGTGGCAGCCTCAGCTGCTGTCCTCTATGGCTGCTGTCCTCGGGGCATTGAAGCTGCCTTCAGGGATGCCACCTACGGTTCAAAAAAAGTGCAGCTTCCTAAGTGTTTTTCCGACATGCTTCATAAACACCCCCTGTGTGTTTTGGATTTAAAAAAAACACCCATGTGTGGTTGAGGAGGTGCTGTGCAGAGACATGGAATACATTGTGTGCTTCTTTGTGTTTGAAGTTCCAGCTTCCAGGTTGCTAAGCAAAACGTCTTATCTCCCCACAGCAAAGGGATGTTAAGTGTCTCGGTTTCTATGAGGGAGGAGTCACAGGGACATCTGCTTTTTGGTATCTCTGGGGCCAAACGTTCTCAGGGTGGTCATTGTCATCTTTCCCCCACAATCATTTTGATCTCAGACAGGCAGACTCCTGCTGCTTTCAGTCTGTGGGTTGAAATTGTATCATACTTTAGAAGCTGTACATCCAGTAAAAAATCCATTCATTTTAGAAGGAAAGTGTCACAGGAAGTTCATTGAAGACGCGAGACATGACCTTTGCTCACTTTTGGTTCAAAATATGACCCCATGGGCTGTTTTTTTATGGCGTGTCCCTTCCAGCTGAGCTGAGTTACAGGTTAAATCGTAATAAATCAAATCCCAGCGGTAAGCAAACAGCAACACAAGTCCTGTGAGTCCCTCCAACACTGCTGGGAAGGTCATACATTTAGTTTTCTTTTAAGCACAAAATTCTCCAAATCCCCTGATAGGAAACCTTACACAGAAACCTTGAGCCATCAACCAATAATGTCCCAGGTGATGCAAACTGCTCACAGTTAACTTTAAATGTGAAAGCAACATGTGTTGATGAGTTTGTTTCTTAGGATGCTGACATCATATGGATGTGAGTTACTGGCATAAAGTCTGTTTGCTTTCTGAAAGTCAGATCTAAAGAAAAAATGATGCTGTCTGGAGAAGTGCTAAAATTAATTAGTGGGAGCTAATTTGAGATCAAATATACTGAAGTTTGAAACATAACTACAATCGTTAGACATGAGGATTGTTTTATTTATGCTCTGTCTTTTATAGACTTCTCAAATCCATTTTTAAATTTTTTCCTTGTTTCAGTAATACCTGTAATCACCGTTTGCCAACTCCCCCAACACAGAAGAAGCAAATTATTCTGGAAAAAACTGCATTTATTTTGGGTTAAGTTCCTTTTCTAATCATTAAAAACCACCAGACAGACTGATTTGTTCTCAAGTTTTCTATAAATCAATAAGATTGTTTTTGGCGTTCTTACAACACTGTAATTCGTTGTGTTGAATCTTCTCTTTTTGTTGTTTTGGTTTCAAACTTACCCAGTAGTGGAATTAAATCACCTTCTCAGTGGCTGAAAAAATATCCCAATTGCGTAACTCTAATTCATTTTTCGACCAAACGTGATACTTAAGTTACATGTTGTAAATGTTTCATCCGGGAGGGGAAAAAATGGTGGAAAAGTCAACCTCGTGAGAACCGCCCGAGTTTGGATCCCTCGCTGGACATGTGCTTTTCATGCAAAAGAAATCTTTACTGTGCAGGGAAATGTTTTTACATGTTCTGCTGTTTATGTGAGATCTTATAGCTTAACTTAGTGTGGCTTGGATTAAAAGATGTGCTTTTAAATTGACCAAAATGTGAAATCATTTCACACTGAAACTTTACACAACTACACAACTAGGACCCAAGTGTTTATTTTCATTTTGGCATGAGTGCTCCATCTGAATCTAATGATCTTTTAATCTTTTAAAGTAAGGGCCATCTGTTTAATAACCAGGCCCTTAAAATGTTATAGCACCCCTGTCATCATTTATTATTATTATTATTATTATTATTATTATTATTATTTTGCACAGACAACTATTGATCTTCTGTGCAATGGATTGGGAAAGTGCTTCCAATATTTAATCATGTACTAGGTAATACTTTAGTTAAAAACCCCCTCCAATGAAAATCTTGTTTGTTTGTTTTTTTACATGTTCTTGTGGATTGTTTTTCATGACGGAGCTCGTGTATTAAGAAAATTAAGCTTAAACCTGCATTTTTAGCATATCTTTATTCAAACCATGATGATTCAGGAGCAGACAAAACATGTTGTTGGAAAAGGCCAATAGTTGTGACGCAGCTGCTACAGTTGGTGGGCCACAAGCTCCATTCTGATTCATCCACTTGCAGACAAATAGATCCACGCACATCCTCGTTTTCCTTGTCTGAGCTTTTTATGTAGCTTAAAACTTTACGGCTAGATAGCTCTGTTATTGCTTGCCATTTTTGTTGCACCGGTATGTAGGATTGGGGTTTGTGAGGTGCTGTAAGCTGGTGGAAGAGCCTGTAAACAAAGGGATGTTAGGAAATGAGGGCAGGCTTGCACTGCGTCAACAGTCCTGCCCACAATTCCTTCCTGCAGCTCTGCAGAAACTATGTCTTAGAAAACAAGTTTTTTTTTAATTTCAGCTAAAAATGACAGAATCATTTTAAAAAGAACCACTCAGAGCACTTTACAATAGGTCAAAATATGATCGGATTGTGTCTTAAACTCTGATTAAACTGTTAAAATGCTCTTATGAACCTGTTCCAAGTTTATCTAATTGTTTTCTATGCCACTACCTTTTTCCTTTCTCCACTAATTACATCAGACTCTGGCTCATAAAGTCAGCCCCTATCCTGAGCAAGCAAAAACCATTTTGGATTCCCAGCTTTCTCGCCTGTTGCTGACACAAGGCCTGACATTACAGCTGAGATTCAAGCCCTGCAGAAACATCAAGAAGGTGATAATAGGTTCTGGACAAGGGTCATTGAACCCTAGGGGGACTTGAGCAGCTGTCATGCCTACGTGTTCATCTTCTCAGTTGGATCCACTGCTGACAACAAAGAGGACGAAGAAGGGTAGGCATGGTCAGTTGGAAAGGTGTCAGATAACCTGACGTTTATGGCAATAGTAAAAGACGGTGCAGACGGTAATGGCATAGTGAGCGACTTTTCACTTTACAGCTAAATCTGTTCATCTGTAGGGTTGGAAAGCTGGATGTGAAAGGATATACCAAAATTAACCTGACATCAAACTCCAAAATAAAATGATCATAAACACTTTTTGTACTTGATAGAAGTGTTGAGGGATTTACAGCCGTTGTAAAACAGCTCGCTGTTCCATGAACTCGTTTCAATGATTGACGTGTTCTAACGTCCTTCAGGCTGCCAATTTGAGTTTTCCCCTAAGTTACCAACTGCAGCACTAGTTCCTTACACTTATATTTTTTCCCAATATCCATGTTGTAGCACATTTGACACAAGGAAATAGTGCTAAAATCTATAGAACCTAAAGAAGCATTTGTTCAAGAGGTTTAACTTCCTGTTGGATGACACCGAGCATATTTGTGATGAGTTTGCATGGCAGTATTTTAAGATTCAGATGTTCCTTTAAAGAAGTGAACTATTGTATGATCAGATCATTCATTCACAAAGCTCATGACATGGAAGGACAGTCACTATATAATTCTATTTTATGTCGCACGAAACACCAGTATTCTAAAACAAAACAAAAAAATTGTATGTAAGGGTTAATATGGGAACAGGACTAAGTGACCCCTCCCCCTTTGCGTTCCAAACAGGAAATTCAAGGTAACTACTGAGAAATAAACAACTATTTGTCAGAATAACTATTCTTGCTCCACCTTTTACATGTACTTGTTAATCAAAATTTGTTTTTCTGTAGTGCAAGTTATTTAGGTTATAAAGTGGCCAATCAGATGCCTCAATAAAGTATGTAATCTCATGTCGAACATTCGAAATGCTTGATTGACAGATTCTCTCGAGCCTGCTTTCAAGTGGTAAGGGGTGTAGACTTCCAACAAGCTCCCTCCTGATTGGTGAGAGTGGTTGCCATAGAAAGGATGACTCAGACCAAATCGGACCAGCTGTGGGTACCGGATGTTCTCGGGTTGCCGTATGTTCTCGGGGTCCTTCGGGGTCCTTCGACCAATGATGACGTCACACAATTTGATTGGCTGTAAGTTGCCACGACCAATGAGTTAACGTCGCTACGTTTTTTAAAATAACTTTATTGATAATTGCGGTATCATACATTAACAATGACATTAACGTTAACAACGAACAATAACAATGTAATCAATATTGCCTCGAAGCCAAACATAACATATTAACATAGAAAATAAAGAATAGAGGGGAAAAAAAGAAACAATGAACATAACACACAAATAAATAAAAACATAAGTAAAATAAAATAAAAGAACATAGAAAAAATCTAAATAGTCTAATACTAGTTAAGTTAGGGGTACTCGTTAAGTTTGTATTTCTGAACAAAACTAAGCAATTTCAAGCCATTCTTCTTTTTCATATAATGAAGTGATTGAAAGTAAAAACAGAGCTCTTTATTAAATGTTATAAAAAGTGGTTTGGTCTTCAAAACTTGACCTCACCAAGATGGCGGTGCTCTCCTCGCGATGTCTCCTCTAGGGATATAACTCATTGGAAGGACCCCGAAGGACCCGAGAACATACGGCAACCCGAGAACATCCGGTACCCACACCGCCACTGCTTACTGATGTCGTCTGACTCCAACATGGCGGCATTCGTATCATGAAGAATTGGCGACTGAATTGACTTAATTTCTTTGGAACAGGAAGTAAACCATTTTCCATGGGTGATGTCACACTCACTCTGCCCCGTTCTTTTATTCAATCAATGGTCAGGGTGTATAGCATGATAAAACTAGCATTAACATGCTACATCTGCTATGTTTTCTAGTAACTGCCATCTAGCACTTAGCTGTGTCATTACAAGGAGATATTAACGACATCGCACAAGTATAAATGTCAACGAGAGGGGAATAACGCCCTCAGTGCAGGCTTGATGCAGCTATTATGCAAAGTTTGACACGTTCTAGCTGGCCCTGTTTGACACATTGTTTTGCATACATTTAGACTCTTCAGAAAGGATTTTCTGTAATGAACAAAATAAAATGCATGAGTCAAAACCTTTTTTTTATGTTAGTTTGTCGTGCAAAGCAGCAGTTGGTCGCTGTGATTTTCTTTCAGAATGTTTGTCCCTTTACTCACTATGGACTATTTTCATGCGGAGTTGTGGATCTCTTAACAGTGCCTAGATTAAATCAGTTGTTTCCATTTCTAAAGGACTATTAAAAACAATCAAAAGCAGGAACAGTGCTGTTTAGCTATTTTGATGAAGAAATATAATTCTGTCCCCTTTAGAAAAGCTGTGAGTTTTGAGGTAAACCCTAAAATAAATACGCACAATTTTTATATTTTACTTTCAAATAACCATTTTACTGAAATATGTTTCTAGCCCATTAAAAAAATTAGTAAAAAACAAATATCACAAATATTGAGTGTTGTGCTTTTAAACCCATAACAAATTAAATGGCTCAGTGAGAAAACAGAACTCAATACACTTCCTAGCAATGCTGAAGGTAAATAGTTTGTGTCTTTGAACCATAAAAGAAAACCAAAGTCATTAATGTGAGTAGAAATACATAAAAAACTTCAAGTAAATAACAAGCAGAAAAAAGATTTTTTGTCATTGATTTTATAAAATAATTGACGCCTCATGATCTTGATGCTTTGATCAATTACATAATTCATGGTTGATATGTTGTAATATGCAAGTTACTGAACATATAACTTACATTTTACCAATAAAACCAGTAGTAATACTTTCACTTCTATGCTGCAACAAAAAGTCATAGGATTTTGAAATGCATTACTTTTTAAATGAGTTACTCCCAACACTGCAATTATGACTTGATGTTTAAAGACATGTTCATTTTGACTAAACGAGTTAAAAGTACACCAGGGTACAAAATTCACTGACACATTTGGTTGAAGCTATATATTGATTATATGGTTTAATTTTATTAAATCTGTAAGCAATGCCCATTAATCAAATGCAACAGAAATGTGTATAGATGTGGCCGTTTGAAGACGTTTTTAAGCAGTTTGTATTAAAGAATGTCATTTAAGGAGATGAACAACTCCAACAGGTGGAGGGGAGATAATGTTGAGGCAGTGGGAACTCTTTTATCCCAGCACAGAGGGAGAAAGTGGTGTCAGAAATAATCATGCCCAAAATAGCTGCCTGGTGTCTGGACAAAAGCCATGTGTTGGAGAGCTGCTGCAAGAGATGGATGAGAGGGGGCCACAGGGCATTTCGAATAGGAGGGCCATCACAGGTCTGACTTTCAACACTGACGATAACATGGTTATACTAAAAATAAATAAAAAGGCATATTTTGTTTTTTTCATAATAGAAATTTATTTTTGGTAATTAAAAAATTAAGAAGTGTTATCATATCTTCAACAAAAATTGAAACCTTTGCATCAAGGTTCGCTGGAACTTGTTCTAAGGTTACGGAATAATTTCAACATAATCTTGAAAGCAAAGTCCTCGCGGCATTATCAGTCTGACGGTTCCCGTCCAGAACTGTCCTGTGTATTTCTGGGCTTTTTCTTCACTGCTCCAGATAATTTGTGCCGCACAAGAGGATCAGTGATCTCACATTTCCTCCATTCCCCCCCAATATTACCTAATATTCATTTACTGTTTACAAAAAACAGTAAGAGTCATCCAACAACAGTCGTAGCTGCTTCTCAATCTTGCATTTCTGCTTTTGGTTGCTTTCATGTTTCAGTTTCCTGGAAAGTGCGTTTTGAATTATTAAAATTAGCAGGATGTGTCATCACCACATGCAGACAGCCTCTTCCTTGTGAACCAATGCATTTCCATTGCAAATGTTCACTGATAGTCGGTAGCGTTTGCTGAATATCTACAGGTAGAAAGAGATAAACGCACTGATCTGACAAGTGATTTTTGTGCTCCTCCTGGCAAACTTTAAGCATCGAAAAACAAATAAATGCATACAGTTACTGGTTACATAACTCTTTGTGGCTTTTGCAGATTGGTAATAAAGAAAAACACGACGTTTTAATTCAAACTAAACCAAACATGCAAAATACACAAGTGGTGCAAATTCAAGGGAATAAAAACACTACTCACCAAAAAAGCTATTTAGTGCTAGGTCAAAGGTAAAGTTTTGGTGTCTGACCCATACTGAAGTACATCGATTCTTTTGCATTTGGAGCATAATGCCTGATGCCACAGCTTATCTTATCTGCTTAGATGTGTTCCCACATTTAGGCTGTGATGATACCAAGACTGAACGAACACAACAGACTATTTAGGTTGACCTCTTGTGTAAACCATTACACTGATAAAAAGCCCCACTCTTGTTTAGTGATACAAGTTCTGAGGTTTAACGGTTAAGATCTAGTAAGCCCATAACTGTTAACTTTTATTTCAGCAATTTTTTTATGTAAATGTATTAACTGTTATAGACAACTATTTTTTAACTTAAAGGAAAATAAATCTCTTTTGACAGAATTGTCTTTACACAAAAAAAATGCAATCAGTGTTCCTTTTTTAGACCAAAAAACCACTGCTGTGCTACATTTAAAGACAAGACCCCAAAGATGATTTTTTTTATAATGGTTTCCCATTAGTGGAGATGACAAAAGAGAATGGGGAAAATTGTTTTTTTAAACCTCCAGCAGAACTTAAAATTGTCAAACAGTTCATATTATCAAATCAGGATTTGTATTTGTTTTTTGCTGGGACTATTTTATTTCTACAGAAGCTGGAAACAGCCTGCCCTTTTTTGAGTTTTCTTCTTTTTTTATACTGTTTTCTAGTGATGGCAAGATCTCGTTATCACTAGAAAACGGTAAAAAAGAAACCTGTACATTTCTGTGACAATCTACAGCTTTGTTCTAACTTTAGTCTTTGGTTCCTTTCAACAAAGTAATAAAGCGTTAGGAGTCTGGCTGAGCCTCTTCTCGATGCCAACAATGTCCTGTCCAAACAATTTTATAACCAAAATTTATAAAAGATTGTGTGTTATAACCTTGAGTGGTTATAACACAACTAATTTAACTTGTGCCACTAAACAGTTATTCTGAAATATTGTTTATACTCATCAAATATATGGCTACCGCTCCATTAAAATCTCTAATTATCATTAATTCAACTCAATTTATTTATATAGCCCAATATAACAACAATAGTCGTCTCAGTGGGCTTCATACCAGTTTATTCAAATTACTTCAGTACTGGATTTTTGACTTTTTTATTTTGTTGTATTTTTTTTTTTTTTTTAGAAAAAAAAATGTGAATGTTTTAGTCTTAGTTCACCAGTTTATTGTTTTTTTTATATAATTACTATCAAAAATAATTTAAATCTGTTGTTGGAAGACGAGGGATAGATGGAAAAAGGAACAGAAAAAATAAGTACTGGCTTAATAATAAATTTTCTCTAAATAATAATAATAATAATAATAATAATGAAAAAGCAGTTCTTTGAGCTGATATGCTATTTACTAATGCTTAAAATACTTGTTTTAATAATTTTTATCTTTGTCAATGATGACTCTAATACTGACTCCCCCCTCCCCCTCCCAGTAACATTTATATGTTTGCATAAATGTGCTTTTCTTTTCGTCACTCGTGTTTCTCTGACGGAGAAGGTTCTGCCACCAATGACCGTTTTTAGATGCAGTGAAGGTGTATTGACGGACGTTGAGGGCGGGGGGAAATTTGAACCTCTCTGCAGCCCGATGCCGTCACACATCCCCTGTCTGTCAGTCTGAGGGGGACCGCACACTTTCAGCCGAGAGGCATAAAACTCACACAAAAGTTGAGGCCAACGGCACCGACGGAACCAACAGGAACCGGCGTTTTGAACTTTTTTCTCTACTTTACAGAGCGGTCCATGAACGCGACGCGGCAAAGGACAACAATAAGCGGTAAGAGAAAAAATCTAAAGCCCTTCAGTTTTCCCATAAATAAGAGCATAATTTTGATATGTAAACATTCATTTAAAAATTTCCTAAACGTTTCCACATTTGTATTTTGATAAACGTGTGAATACTTTTGCTGCGTTTTGAGACGCTCGTGCTCGCAGCGCACGCGGGGTTGATGCGCTCCCAGCTCCATCCTGAATCCGTTGATTTTAACAGACTTTACCTCATGAGTCATTTGACTTTTACTACATTCCCGAACAATTTATCCAAGATATTGAACATGAGCAACAATAACTGTATCTTCAGACCCCCAGAGGATTTAGAATGAACTAAATAAGATCACAACTATCACAGAGTATTATAATAGGCTTCAACAAGTGTTCCTCCTCCACCAGCTCCAGTAAACATCTTCAGTCCTGAACCCTGCAGGTCACACAGCTTTATAAATCATGTTGTCTTTGAGAGCTTTTTGGCTTGATGCATCCCGCAGAAAAGCAGGATCCAAGCTGTGGTCAATCCTGTTTGGCAAGAGGGTGTGTCTATCAATCCTGGCACACACTCATGAACCATTGGAGCCTATGTAATTTTCCTTCCACATGAATGTGGGTCATCCACTATATAAAATGGCACAAATAGAACAAAATATGAAAGGGATTTGTAGTATTTTCCATTTATTAGCAGTCTTGTTCAGTCGGTGAGCTGGTTGCTTCATGGTAGAGCTGGTTGTGTACCATAACTATCTTAATAAGCAATAGCAACAAAAACCTTCTCCAGATTTACACTTGCATGCCAAGCCACAAGACTGTATATATTATGAATGCATTTTAAATCCCACAGCGCTCGATTTTGCCAGGCGGTTCTGGGAGGACTAAAATAGAGAGGACCTTTGGCATATTAGTGTCCTCATGAATGCAGGAGAGCTCCACAAATGTGGTGATGACAGACAGCTGGGAAGTATGTTGGTGTGAGGATGCCTCTGTTACACCCTTCCATTTTCCACGCAGGAGCCACACACTTCGTAGCAGCTACAGAGGCAGTTGTTAAGTCTGTGGGAATGCTGATTACTGTCATGAGAGTAAAACTTGATGGTTAAAACGCTGCATCCCCTCAGAAAAAAAAACAGATTGCTTGCACCGAGTAAGTGTTACCATGTAGTTAGTGGAATCTATTTTTGGTATGTAATTAGCAAAGGTTGAGGTTACAAAATATTTCAGTTTTAAGTCTTGTTTGTGTTGCAGCTACTGAAAAAAATGTGGAAATCAGTCGTTGCCAATCCCTTACCCTGTAGGTGAACATCCAGAGAAAGTACTTATGCTACACACACATCGTCCATGTGATGCTGAATGCAGGTTCTTGAACATACTTTTAACACATGGTATTTAGACTTGATTGTCACTACCCAATACTAGCACGTGTACTCACAGTTGGTAGAGCCTTGGTGCGAAATGTTGAAGCAGTGTGAATCTCGTGATTCTTGTTCCAGGTTTTTTCTTGCACAGCTCGATTCTGATGTATAAAAAAACCTGGTGTCATAGAATTCTGACCAAGCACAAACCCCAATTATTATTTTTTCCTCCATGATCAAATTTCATGGGCTGACACTTTTGGAAAAATGGACTTAAAAACTTGCGTGGCGATGCGTGAGCGCCATAGTCTTGAAGACAGAAGCCCAAAACGTGCATAAGCGCGCGTTCACATAGACTTTTCATTGAAAGTGGCTGCTTGAACACATTTTTCTGAACCCAGTGGGATTCTACATTCATACAGGGCATGTTTTGCATGTTCAAGAACACCATATACGCAATTTCATGAATGTACATTCAGCCGGTGGTGTTCAAATTGAACCAGCACTAGACAAGCAGGGAGAGGGCTTCTTCTTCTTTAGTTTTTCTACAGTTTACTAGTGCATGTCTGCCATCTACAGTTGGTAGAGGCTTGGTGCAAAATGTCAAAGAAGTGCAAACCTCACAAATCTTGCTCCAGGCTTTTTCTTTCGCAGCTCTATTCTGATTCATGAAAGACTTGGTGTCAGAGTTCTAGCTGGGCACAAAGCACAATTATTTAGTTCTTCTCCATGATCATGTTTACAATGGTTGGTTACTTCTGTTTTTGAAAAGTACGCTGTTCACATGTCACTACCAAATCTGAGGTCAAAGTTCAACTGGTTTAAAAGTTTCAACAATTTACACTCTGTGCATGGTACGCAGAGCCTGAAAGACTTAAAAACTTGCGTAGCCATGCGTGAATGTGAGAGTTTTGGATGTAACACCCCAAACCTCGCATTTACATAGACTTTTCATTGGAAGTTTTTGCTTGAACGCGCGTTTCAGAGCCTGGTGTGAACGTAGTCATTCATGCCCTGCTCCATTTCAGAAACCAATCATCAAGCTGACAACAGTTGCGTTTCAGAAATAGAGAGCGGGGTGTCCCAGGGGCACATATAGATAGCAAATGTGATTCCAGCTGCCACTGTGGCATCCCACTCTTGGTGATAGGAAGGTTGATGGAGTGGGGCGTTTCGTCTCAAACACTTTGAGTGGAGGTTCGGGTTGCAGTACCATTGTTGATCAAAGCTGCTTTTTTCCTTTACATGAAATAAGCAGCTGATGGGGATTACCCAGCTGTCGTTGTCTTCTCCCTCCAAGGTGGGCCTTCATTATAAACACATGTAACCCCCCCTCTTCCTCTGGATGTTCAGAGTGTACAGTTATTCTGGTTCTCTTTAAAGGTACCATCATTATCTATGAACAGCTATTCAGCTTTGGTGTTTTTTTCTTCTTGTTTCTCATAAACATTAATGCTGCTTTGTTTCTAATTTTGTTGTTGTTTATTTTTAAAGAAATATTGCATGAAAACAGACAAAAGGCACATGTTCAATTGATCGTAAATATACTCTACTCAGGTAGTAGATTATGTCATCATTGGAAGAAAATTGACGAATGAAGAAAAATAGGAAGCTTGACTTACGTAGTAAAAACACGTTATATAGTTCCAATCCTGTTCTCAGCCATGCAGAGAAAACTGCAGCTGGTGACTGATCATGCATTCAGGGTAAAGATTGAAGTTTTGGAACAATGAGGCATTTAGATAGATAAGAAATACAAAAAAATAGCCCCTAATTTGAAAACGAAGAGTTACAATTCTAAAATCCTCCAAGGAAACACCTAAAACATGTAGTTGACATTTTATGCAATTCACCTTCATGCTTTAAAGGTCAACATTATAATGCCACTTGAAGCTGAAGCGACCGTCTGGTGAGGCTGGACATTTAGGAAATTATTCTCTGGAAGACAGAAACAACAATCTGCCAGCAAAGAGGAAAGCGGGAAGTTCAGCAAACCCGAGGAGGAGGCAGAGAGGAAAGTGGACACTCTCCAGTTCTCTCTAAATAGTAGCAAGGGTTCACACTGGGACCACTGTATGGTTGTTTAGGTTGGGGTTGATACCCCAATCACGTGCAAGCAGCAATTTCCTGCATCCAAAGTCTCTGAAGATGACTCTTAAGACGAGATCAATTATTTGATCCCGGGCTTTCAGGCTCTTCGAAGATCATCTGTCACAGATAATGCCTTGTGGGCTTGGCAGAAACTAAATATTCTTACTTCTATTAATACAGTTTTGGACTTTGCAAGTAAAGCCCGGAGAGGGTGAGAAGATCCTCCTTTGAAGTGAATTATATGAAGGTGGTCTCAGTGCAGAGAGCATTCAGTCCCAGGGGAAATCTATCAGAAGCAGAACATTAACCACAAGATATCCCGTAGTTTTTGTTTTGCTGAGCGGTTTCACCGCAGATCTAGGCGGGCCAACCAGGGAGATAAAACATTTACCTTTAGGGCATTCAGACGTTTTATCAAAATGGCAAGGCCAGTGGACGACAAACAAATGAATTGTGCCTGAACAGGTCAGCACAACCCACATTTGTAGAGTTTGTCCTTGAACAGTTCTGCTTTCATCGAGACTTTTTTGTTGACTTCCTCAAGAGGTTGAATGAAAGCAAAAAGATAGCATCGGAATCATCCACCTGCTGAACTAGGAATGAACTTAGCTTGCTAAAGGATCTGTCAACGGATCAAATAGTTAACCAAATAGAGTAAAACAGTGATGTTCAGATGCAATTTGTGATTGAGAATGAGTTTATTCATACCATTTAAGTTGACTTTAATCCTGATTTAAAGAAAAACTAGATTAAAAATGTTTTGTTGGCTTTATGATTATAAAGTTTATATCTCTTATTAATCATTTAAAGTAAAAGAAATGATACAAAAACGGTGGAGCTTAGACGTCAATTGGCTAATAGAGGACAGCCCTCTATGCAAATAGGTGACTATATAACTTCTATGAGGATGCCAGATGGCACACACTGTCTTCTTCCTTTTTTGCGACTCACGCTGCTCGCACCCACGATGACGTGCATCTTGTGCAGGCGGTGATCTTTGTTGGCTTCTGGGGCTCTGTCCCACGGTTGTGACTTTTCCCCTCTGTGTGATGCTCCCGCGTAACAGTTTGAGGTGAAGTGAGGGACGAATGCAGAGATGACCAGATCCACAAAATCTGCCTCGAGATCTCGAAGCCCCTCCAGATCCAGGTCAAGGTCCCGGTCCTCATCTCAGTCCAGAAGTCGCTCCAGGTCCCGGTCCAGGAAGCGTCATTACAGGTAGGATCAGTCCTCCTTTTCTGATGGATTGTGTGTGTGCGATTGCTTTATAAATGTAAGAACTACACAACCTGATCCAAGATATTAACCTTAAAAGCAGAGTTTTAGATTAATAGAGCATGTATTGATTCACAAGAATGAATAAAAATACTATCATAAAGATACAAATCAATGTTTTTTTTTTCTGCATTAGACTAAGATCTGTTTTTGCACACACTTTGGACCTTTTTCTAATCAAACCCCTCCTAAAAATACTCCACCAAAAATGCACTAATTTCCTGTGCAGTGAAGCTTACTTTGTAATAAAAGTGGCTATGAAGTTTATTTTTTTCTGGGAGGAATGTCAATGGGGTATGGGGGAGTGTGCTTTTATGAGTCAATGAATAGTCAAAAGTGGCACAGCTTTGTTTACCCGAACTGGGCTCCCCTCAAAGAGGAAATTAATGTGAACTCTTTCAAAGTTTCAGCTTTGGAAAAGTTCCGAAGGGAATATCTCAAGACTGATGATCACAATGTTGATCAAGGAAGAATTTTGAGTGCATTTGTCTCTTTGATATTTGTTTTTGTGGAAACATTATGTGGTTCTGGCTACAGCAGTTCGGCAGGGTAGGTCTTTTCCTGGAACCGTCACAGCTCATATTAAAATTACACTGGAAGTGGAACAACATGTGTTCAGACAATTGCTAAAGGTACAATGAGCAGATTATTGCATTGAAATGCCAAAAGGGCAAACACATCCTAGTCACATGCACAAATGATAGATTTTTTGTTTTTTTTTAAACACATTCGACAGTCTTAAAAGGTAGAGAAACAGTTCCAACATGAGGATTAAGCTGGAGGAGGTGGTGTGACGCAGGCAGTTGGGTAAATATATTTATAGGTTGCTAAAGTTGGCAAGTTGCAGTGAACTCTTTTCCACCACACTATTATACGCCTATATTACTGCCACCTCAGTCAAAAATGAAGGTTCAGTGTGCAGAGGTTGACAGTAGATGATATGCTCCTAGATGATGAAGAGCCTAATCCATACATTTCTACATCTGCTTGATCCTGTTCAGGGCGCTGGAGCCTAGTCCAGCTTTCATCACCTGAAAAGCTAAATGAACCCCAGTTAAGGGTCTGAACCATCCCATGTCAGCCTCATATGAAACATAAGCAGTTAACGTAACATGTATGTTGTTGAGCTGTGGGATCAAGTAACTGCAGAAAATCCATTCAAATCAGGGGAAATAAATGCAACTCTTACTAGGAAATGCCCCAACCTGGTTCAATTTGGGAATTCTTTTGCCCCGCTGCCTTTTAATGTGTCCCTAAAAAGTCTGCGGAATTCGATTGGAGCCCTTGTAACTGGCAAACACAGAGTCAAAGGATTCAAATAGTTTTTTCCCCACACATCTTTAAACCGCCCATGTGACTCCCCGCTCCAGCAGAGGAGTGTCAGTGCAATGAATGTGCAGCTCTGCTCTGTGCGCTGCAGTCTCTGTCACTCTGTATTCCAATGAAAAAACGCCATTGGTGAGTTATGCACTTTTTTTTAATAATGTATTGGTTTTATGTGCGTGCATGTGTGTGACGTTCCACTTTGTGTTATAAAAATAATGCTGGAAAATAATTTTTTCAGCTATTGTTGGTAGCCTTCTCACTTTTAACGGTTAATATCTTAATGGTGAACAGTAAGATATTTGTTGTCAGTTTAAGATTGGGCAAAATGCTGATAATTTAAGCAGAAATTTAGAGTACATGGACAACTCAAGAAGTTAGATTGCTTATTAAAATTTGACTATCTAAATCTTGGCGTTTTGAAGTGTAATGCTTTAATGTAGCCTTAAAACGTCGTTCTACCTCATAAAAGCATGTTGGCTTGATTGAAATATTGACCTGGGGCAAGAAAAGACTCATTGTGTCATAATCTAATCAGAAGAGCGTGTTGAAAGTTTATGTTGGAGAGCTGCACAGACAAAAGTGCAGCAGTGCCACCCTGTGGCTGAGGTTGAAACTGCAGTCTGTCTCATCAACACCCTTGGGAGTCTCTTTTTTTCCCCCAGCATCAGTCTCTAAACACAAAAGCACATGTTACACGCCAACATGTGTTTAGCTACTTCCAGTTGATATATGATCACTGTAAAAAAAGTATTTTTACCATGCATTTTATGGTAGATGTGTGTTTTTTTTTTCATTAAAGATGTGGAATGTGTTAAGACATGATAACTTAAAATGTCCACGCTTTTCTTTTAAAGATTCCTCTGCCTATCATAACTCTTCTATTAATTTAGGAAATCCTCATTTATATTTGATGTGCAGAGAAACGGCAAATTTAGGAGCAGCCTTGAAAAACAAAATAGCCTGGGCAAGGATTCTACAAGTCCTTGTAAACCTTATTGAAGGTTTCCTGTCATGTTCTGCATGACGGTGGTGGAAAAGTGTTGTCTCACATGGTCGTCAAAAGTCTACAATCGTGGTCAGAATGGGTTTCCACCCATATAGAAGCACCAAGCGATCGTATTTGTTCAGTCACTGAAGGTATCCTTATCCCTGTTGTGTCGGGAGAGATAAAGACCACTCCCACCAGCAGATAAGCTTTTCATCACATGGTAAAGAAGAAGATCACTCATCAGTAAACACCTTAATGATTTGCAGTAAAATGTGGGCTTACATTTAATATAAAACTGTTTAATTATAAAGAGCTTCAGGGCTCCCACCCTACTTAAAGTTTTTCTCCCTGAATATCTGTTTTGTCTCTTTTGTGTATGTTTTCAAAGCTCCAGGTCTCGGTCCAGATCTCACTCTCCATCTTATAACCGGGACAAGAAATATCCGAAGGCATACCAGAACAACCGGGAATTCCGGGGCTATCACCGTGGCTTCAGAAGGCCCTACAATTTCAGGGGTCGAGGACGGGGCCAGTTCCCCCGAGGACGCTATCAGCGTGGAGGTGGCGGCGGTTATAATAACAACAACAACAACTACTGGCCAAACTGGAAAAACTACAAACAGTATCCGCAGAAATACCAGCAGTGGCAACAGCAGCAGCCGCAGCAGTTTAACAACTACCCACAGGGACGATCGCACAACCAGCAGAATCGCTCAGGAAGCCCCCCTCAGGGTCAATCTCACCGCACTGACAGATCCTTCTCCCCTCTATCCAGACACTCGCATCACTCTTCCTCCTCGACTCACTCCTCCCCTCCAAAAGCCAGGCAAGCTACGGTGCTGGCTAGTCAGACCTCGGAAGATGTTAAAGATGGGGAACTGACCTCAAAGCAAGTTCAAAAGGGAGAGGAGGAAGACGAGGAGCCAGAAGAGCATGTCGAGTTGTTGGAAGAAAATCCAACTGAAGGTGCAGGTAGTGGGAAAAGTGATGGGAACTGGCAAAGCCCAAAGAAAAACAGTTTGGGGCTCAGTTCAGTGGGTCAGAAGAGCCCAAGTCCTGGTCAGACCAACACTAAGATCTCAAATGACACGAGTAATGGCGCCCCTGTGTGGCAGTCATCTGGTGGCACATGCTCCACTAGGAAACCCTCACGTGAAGGTTTAAACCCAATGCTTTCCAGCTTTGACTTCTTCTCCACTGAGGAATTTCAGGATGAGGACAAGAAGGCAATCTCCATTGCCTTCAGGAAGTGAGATTCACTTTTATCAATTTTCTTAGTTGTACTCTCTGGTTCTACAACTAGATTTCCAAAGTATTTGTTTAAAGACCCACTCCAATGAAAAACGTGTTTTTAACATGTTCTTGTGGCATTTTTCTTATAATAGAGGACACATGTAAGGAAAAATTAAGATTAAAATTGCATTTCTGTGCATTTCCTTATTCAAATTGTTTTGAATCAGGAGTAGATGGAAAAAATGTCGTTGAAAAAAGCTTGTAGCTGGGACGTAGCTGCTACAATCAATGGGCCACAAGTTCCCCGCTCTGTTCCCTTCTGATGCACTTGTAGACACGTAGATCTATTTGCAACTTCGTTTTCCTCGTCTGAGCTGGCATCTGGCTCAGAACTGTACGGCCGAACAGCTACAATATTAATCACCATTTTTGTTGCCCTGGTAATCTTGGCTTGGGGTTGTGAGGGGCTGTAAGCTAGCAGGAGAGTGTGCAGACAGATGGATGATGGGAAATGAAGGCCTGCTTACTCCGCGCCAACAGTTCCAACCACAATTCTGAGTTGAATTTCTATTTAACTCCTGTCGCTCTGCATAAACAAAGTTCTAGAAAACAAGTTTTTTTGATATAGGCTACAATTGGGATATTCATATTTAAAAGAGGTCTAGGAATGTTTTTAAAACCGATCAAACAATGTTTGAAGTGGGACTTTAACTTTTCACATTTATATGATGTTGTATTTTTGAGTTAGGTTCGGTAATTATTGTTTTATACTCAGCTGTTTTTACCTTTTTTTGTACTTTTAGATTTTTGGAGGAGCAAAGTAAAAAAGCAAACACTGCTGCAGAGATCAGCCCAAAAACAGAAGCAGAGGATGGAGGTTTGGAAAAAGGAAACATGAACAGCCAAACATCAGCAATGGTTTCCGACTGTGCTTCAGGAAAGTGCAAAGAAAAGACAAAAGGCGAGGTGTCTTTGAAGAGCTTTTTAAAAACACCCCCATTTCTGTCCACTGAGGGGGAGGAAGAGGATGAGATACTTCATAGGCCTTCCTTAAAGTTTCTTTTTAAAGACTTGCACAATGGCGATGAGTCCTATAAGCCAAAGATCAGCGCCCAAAAACTCTTTGGGGAGGCCTTTAGAAAACAGCAGAATGCAGCTTATTCACAGTTTACTAATGGTGAGTTCCACTCCAGAGCAGAGGAGAGGTGGGTTGAAAGAAAGCAGGATAAAGCGGCACCCATTTCTGCTGTGCTCGCTAAGAGGGACCTGACAGAGAAATTTGAGGATTTGTCTCCAGAAATGAGCTTTAAGAAAAAGATGATGGCAGGATCTCCCTCTGTGCTCGCCTCTGCCGCTGTAAGCTCCAACAGAGAGATGTTCATGATTAGGGAGCAGGACCCCGCCCCTGTGTCCTCACGGAAGCAAGAAGCCAAGTTTCATGTGAGAATGGGTTTCCTTGGAGACAGTCTGATGAGGTAGGTTTCAATATTTTCTTTGAAAAATATGCAGAAACACTCTATTAAAAAACAATGTCAGACTTTTAGAAGAAAAAAAAAAGAAAAGAAAAAAAAGTGCATTTCCCATGAAAAAGTCATGATACTTTTTCTTAAAGTGATCTTTTTCAGCAGTTCTAACCTTCTTTGATGTTTTTTATTCAAGCTGTTTGCTAAAAGAAACTGTAGGTATCATTTGGATTAAAGTTTTTTTTAACCCTCACCAACGAATAACCGTGTGCAGCCCATTACATAAAAGAATGGACAGAGAATTCACATTTTTGGAATTTAGATTTGTTTTAAACACTTTGAAATCGACAAAAAAAAAGAAATTCCATTATTATTCTTTGGTGACATATAGAAAGGATCAAGTATGATGTGTTACGTGATTTGTTAATGATTTGTTTTACTCAAAACAAAGTTTAAAATGCAAAAGAACATCAGAGTTCTGGGGGAAGAAAAACACATCTTTTACCCACTGTCTCATATTTGATTCACACACTTTAACTGTATTATAAATGATTTATTATCAACGAATTTTGTGTTCTTTCAATTCAACAAGTAGTCATTAAAAAAACAATGAGATATTCTCACCATGAAGTGTTGAAAAAAAAGCAAAACTTTTCCCGCCAAAAAGGTTTTTCAAGATTTAATGAAAGCAGAAAATTAGAAGAAGTCCTTTTACTGCCCCTAGTGGAATGAAGATGAATTACAGGGCAGAATATAGTAATATACAATTTGTTTTTTATTTGTATTTGATTTGAAATGGTTTATTTCAAGCAATCAAATAAGAATAGTACACAAAAACCTTAAAATCATCAGTACTGAAAGTTTGGATCATGATGATGAGATAGGAGTCCCAGAAATGTGTGTATCAAAAATGATACAATGGTATATAGAGTTAAGCTACTATGCTAGCTTAGCATGTAATTCTACCTTCATCAACAAAGATTTTGATAACTGCCCAGATGCTTTGCCCATCTTCATCAAAGCTCAAGATGGTGCTTTATGTCATTTCAGCTCTTCTGATATTTTAGCTGAAGAGCGCCAGTTGTCTCAGGACCTTGTGCTGTCTTCCAAAAAGGATCCAGAGTTTCGTTCCATCTTTCAGCACGTCCAGACCGCTCAGTCACAGAGGAGTCCCTCTGAGCTGTTCGCTCAGCACATTGTCACCATCGTTCACCACGTCAAAAGTGAGTCCTGTTTCTAGACTGTGCTTTTATGGAAACTCAATGAGGACCCTGTTTATGGACGAAACACTGGAATCAAGGCCGGAAAAGCAGTTTAACAGATTTCATTATGGGCTACAACTCCGATTGAAGTATATCCAAAGCCTCTATGTGTTACCCTTCCAGCTCAGCACTTTCCATCCTCTGGCTTGACTCTAAACGAGCGATTCACCTTGTACCAAAGAGAAGCTGCAGAGCAGGAAATGAAGAAGTCCAGAAAAAGCCCAGAGATTCACAGGTAGAGTCACCTATTGAGTGATCCTCTCATCCTCAGTGTGCTTCACGTCCTCTGTTAGCTTTCAGGTATTTTCTTTTACTTTTCCCTATCCAAACTATCTTGTAGTTTTTGTTCTCATGCAGGGTGCGGTCGGTTTTACTTCTGCTTTGCAGTTTTTCTTGTGTCTGTTTCATGTTGCATCATCAGTTTAGTGTATCTTGTTTTGTGTACCCATGCATGATCTACCTCAACACAACTGTCTTTTTCTCTCACAGGAGAATCGATGTTTTACCAAGTGCTTTTAAGAAACCCCCTCAGCTTTTTGGGGGCGTGAAAAGCTCAGAGGAAGGCACTTACAAGGTGACTGAACACTTTACAGTATGACACATGTTGGGAAAGCCAAACAAGTCAGCAAGCCTGCTACCCACTTTATCAAAGCCCATGGCTTTCCAACAGTGGATATGGTCAAAGTCTGAAAAATGAACGAGAAAAAACAAAAGGCACTTTGACTTTGTTTGTTGTAGCGCCTTGTGCAATGAAATTTTATTATTGTGGGCTTAAGCATGACTGAGGCTAATAAATCATGCTCGGTCAGACATGGGAGCCCAAGTGACAAAGCTGTTCAAAGGAGCTCTAAACATTTGTAAGTATTCCCTTTGAAAGGAAATGAAAGGAGCGGATGTTAGGGATAGCCAACATTTCATGCATTCCTCATTTATTTGATGCACACATTAGGCCAGCTTGCAAATCTGAAGACCAAATACAAGAATAAAAAAAAATAGTTCCATTATTTTTATAGAAAATTCATGCTAGTGGTGTTGCATGCAAAGGTCGTGGACAGCTAAAATTCACGTACACTGGTGTATTTCTCAATGTTTACCCAGAGCATTTGATAATTAACCCATTAGGGCAGCTGCTAGGATGATTAGGAATCCCTGAGCTCAAGTGGAGATGATTTATGTGTCGATGGCATTTGTTGCTTCAAGGGTTGGAAGCTGGAATTTCCAACAAGCTACAAATACCTCTTCTCTATCCTGTAACAATGCAGATGTTATAAAATAGAGCTAATAGAGCTAATATCATGTTTTTGTCTTTTTAAAGGTAATTTTCATACCATTAAAATAAACTTCCCCAAAGACCCACTCCAATAAAAAAAACGTGTTTTTGGTGTCTTTAAATTTTTTGTGTTGCATTTTTTGATGATATATTTGATGATACAGCATTAAGGAAATTAAGCTCTAAAATAACATTTTTAAGTATTTCTTCATTCAAATTGTTGAGAACCGGGAGCAGGTGAAAAAAATGCAGTTTGAAAAACATCGTATTTGCCATTTAGAAAATACGCTGGGCGTTCGGCTCCATTCTGATGCACCCACTTATAGACAACTAGATCCATGTCCATCTTCAATTTTCTTGTTAGGTTGGGGGTATGAAGGACTGTAAGCTAGCAAGAGAGCATGTAAACAGGGAGCTCTCAGTAATGGGGAGGGGAAGAGGTGGTGGGCCAATTTTAGAGGCAAATTTGTGCTGTATGGCAGTAACAATGTCCCAGAAAGGAGCCCATTTTTTTCTTTTTCTTCCTAAAATGGCATAATCATATTTAAGAGACCACTGGGAATGCTGTTAAAATAGATCAAAAGAAGATGGGAGTGGGTCTTTAAGAATGCTTTGGGTAATGAT
The DNA here is from genome assembly GCA_037389245.1 of Oryzias sinensis. Classification (NCBI taxonomy): domain Eukaryota; kingdom Metazoa; phylum Chordata; class Actinopteri; order Beloniformes; family Adrianichthyidae; genus Oryzias; species Oryzias sinensis. The sequence goes on from CM074491.1 coordinate 10,405,425, forward strand.
TCAGGAAAAACTAAAAAACAGATAAAGCTAATGTTTTAGCCCTTTAGGTGCCAAAGGAATTTAACTGCAGATTGTGTGTTTTGTTCCGCTCAGCTGGTTTTCAGCTCAGCTTTCCCTCTTTCCTCACAGACTTCAGTGTTTAGTCTTGAAAAAACAGCTTGGCTGACTGAGAACAGTGTGACAGAGTTTTCTTGCTAATCCATAGTCTGTCCACGTCGTTGTTCTCTGTGTTTTGATTTGTTCAGAGCGCCGGGGAGAAGGTAAAAGGCGACACAATGGATCTACGTTTGGACATTGAGCGTAGAAAAAAATATTCATGCTTCCAAAACCAGAATCAAGAAAGAGACGTGGGAGACTCTCCAGACTTCAGCAAAGAGCTGTGTGAACAAAACCTCTCCAAATACAGCAACAAATTAAAGTATGGCAAGTGCCTTGAAACTACATTGCTTATAATGGCAGCCTAAAATGAGAAACCTAACAGTCTGCATTTCTTTTGGTTAAAAAAGTGGTCAGAAGCGAAGACGCTCCAGTTCATCCTCCTCTTCCTCCTCTTCTAAATCCCCAAAACCTGAAACACATGAGACAGCCAAATTAAAAGATGAAGAACTTCACAAGACAAAGGCGTGTCAAAGAGAATTTGCAGTTCCAGCTGAAGGAGGACGGCCTTTGGGAGAATTTGTGAGTAAAGAGATTAAACTTTTATTGATTTTTTTTCTTCTATTGTCTCATTTTCAGTGTTTATCATTTTTGTTTCTTGTTTCCTATTATAGCAAATACAAATATGTGGAAAAGGCTGGAACAAAAGCAGTTTTCAGGAAAACAATTCCTACAGCAGTTCTATGAACTGTGCGCATGCAGAGAGTGAAGACCCAGAGTTTACTCCAAAGAGCAGGAAGTACTACTTGGTGAGGAGACTTTATTTCACAGCTGCCCTTACAAGTGGATGCGAGTGCCCTTTTTTTGTACACTGTCTTAGGGCAATACAAGGGCAATCTGTTACTGTAAACCATAAGCTACAGTATGTCAGAAAGTGGTCTGACTGTTTTCACATATATTTTCAAAGTTTTAAAGTGATACTTGTTCCTGTGCTGTATGTTAAAAATGTCAAGCTCAGAGTGATTGTACAGCAAAATAGCATTTGTGCATTTCTATACAAAAGGGGAGTATAAACTTTGTGTTATTGTAGACACGTAAATATCGGTATCAGCAAATACCGGGTATCGGCCACAGTTGCAGGGAAAATATATCAACATGTTATAAACACCAAAAACACTATTTTCACCTGAGCTGGTTTTAAGGATGCTGCTGCTTCTCTTAACGACTCTGCATGGACGACACAAAAATCCACAGCACCTGTTTGGGTCAACCATGTGACTAAGGCTTTAATCATGACACCATACCAAGCTCTCCAAAAGTTTGTCTAAAAGTTTTTATTTCCTAGAAACATTTTTGCTTTTTGTACTTTTCAGCATGATGACAGAGATGAAGAGTCCAAGTGGACAGATGAGAGAGAGCAAGGACAGGGGAAGCAGCCCTTTGGGAGGACACGATTCATCATCCGCAAAGCCACTGGAGGAGCCAGCAAGACTTGCCTTAAGTGGCCATTTGAGAAGTTCCAGGCCAACGGGGAGATGAGTGGAAAGAAAGGAGAAGAAGCAGAGGAGGGTCCCAGGGATGAGGAGAACTGAGCAGTGAAGGCCTCTGGTGAAACTGCTGGTAGTCGTGTGTGTTGTTGAAGGAAATCAGTTCATAAACTGACCCCAATGGAATGATGCTTTATTAGTTCAGATTCAGAGGAGGCTGACTTCTCTGTATGTCCAAACTCACTCTTGACTCATAAGATCACTGTTCTTGAGCGCTCTATGTGGCAGTTTGAACATGGTTTTTTCCTTTCCTTTTGGTTTTGTGATGTGAATTATTGCTATTTTTATGCAATATTATGTTTTTCGGTAAAGTACTGAAAAAAAATAAAACTTTTTACGTTTCTTGCCTTTTAAAGATGTAACGGAGGATTAAAATTATGTTTCAAGTCTAGTTGTACCTCTCGTAAGGTCAAGGTAAATTATAAAACTATAGATTATTTTAAGATTAGGTTTTTGAACATAACTTTACAAAGCAGTTTGTTTTATCTGGATAACAATGACATCTAATACACTTGACCCTGATTTGACACTGGGACCAAACCTTTCAGGGTCAAAGGTTACACTGTTGTCATTCATCACACACTATAGAACTGTTACACAATAATACTAGCGGGAAACGTAATGTGACTTTATATCATTGTCACAGGATGTTTAGCAAGCTCATGAGTAATTTAGCTCCTGCTTGATCATAAACGGAACTAGTTTGTGTACATTTTTATGTCTTCCATTGAACTATTTTCTACTTTTTGTGCCTTAAAAGTCTGGATTTTGGCTTAGATTGTGGTAAAGGGTTTGTCATTAATCCCATTGGATGCATATTCTCTCATGCATGTTATCTTTAATCAGTTGTGCCTAAGGTGTAATCACAGTTATATGAAGGGAAAAAAAACGTCTGTAAACAATGCGCTTTGTTTTGGTCTAGAGTGTGTTTTAATTGTATCTGGTGTGCCTTACCGCGGCGGTCTTACTTGAAGAATACAGGCCAGCAGATTCCCATTTATGGTGAAAAGATTTGGGAATATTTCTGTTTTTTAAGTTGTCACTGTTTTCCTGTTTCTTTTCAGGCAGTAAATTAAACAGACAATGGTTATGTTAAAGATTATTTTGTGTGAGTTTTTTTTTTAAATCTTTTTGATTCTCTCTTTGTTTCTGAATCTTGGGTCTTTATTTGGTTCTACCCTTTTTCTCACACCTGATCCAGCTTATTATTAGCTCTACAGAGCAGCTGAAGGCAAGTGTGATTTAGCAGTGAGACATGCAGGGCAGTGTGCCCTAAATGCACTGCTAAAAAACACGCCCCAATTAATGACTTGGAGAATAGCCGGCTTGAACGTCATCTGAACCTTTGGCCCGAGAAGGACGCCACTGCTAGGTAACTGGCAAAATCTGCACTACAAAAACAATTGGTTTTGTCAAGGAAGTTATCCTAAATTAATGTGGGTTGTTGACTGAATACATTTCTAAAGACTGACGTGTGTGAACCTAGGTTTGACAGGATCCTTCCCAAAGAAATGAAGGTCAAACAAAAGAACAGAACGTCTAAAAAGTCCTTACCCTGTTCTATTTAAATATAGATTGCTGCAGAATGGTTGCATTGCACTTAAAGAAGACATTATTTTAAGCATTGTGCTGTCACTGCGAACCTGTCTCACCTGTTTGTCTCATTCTCTCCTCCTCTCGTGATGTCTTCACTGACCCCTCCTACTCCTTGCTTCTGACTTGTCCCGACTGGCTTCAGGAAAATGTTGCTCAATGTTAATGTTTGACTAGAAGGAAGAAGTGCCTTAGTTTCCATATCGGTCGGTCAGACTGAGGAACCAGTCTGTCTGTCTGTCTTCCTTCCACTTTTTAAGTTTCCTCGCTGGTCTGTAAAGTAAGAAAGAGGTCAAGTCCTAAGGAGAGATACAATGGGTAAGTCTGCGTCGTGTACATTATACTTTTTTTTTATCCATTCAAATGTTTATTTTTTTCCTAGACACAGAAGGTTGAAAGGGGAAAACTGTCGGTCTTGGAGTTTGTTGTGAAATGAAACACATTTTTGCTGATATTTAAATTTTGATATGTGGGTGAAGAAAAAGATTCAGGCTCAGTTTATGACCATAGTGTTTTGCACAAACATTTTATTTTTTTCAATCATGAAATTTCATACCTAGAATTATCATGAGTAATCAGATTTATTTTTTAAATATTTTAGGTGTTTTCTCTGTATCTTTCTGTCATTCTCAGACTACAGATTTAAGAATGCCAGAAATGCCAGGTGGCAAAATGGAACTGAAGTCTGTTATAATGTACTTTTCCTTGAAGTTATTCAGTGAGTAGTGGTTTAGCTTGGTTCCAAAATGTCAGGATGCATCACTTGTGAGGCACCAGGCTTTGTGCAGGGAATCAAATTTTCTGCCCCATTTGTGGATGCTCTGCAGAGGTGCTGGTGCTGATGGACTTTGAGGGCACGGCGGGGGACGAGCTCACCGTGAAGACGGGAGATGTGCTCAAAAATGTCACTAAGGCCAATGAGGAGGGATGGCTGCACGGCGAGCTGAGAGGAAAATGGGGCATCTTCCCTGTGAACTTTGTTAAGGTATGCTGATGGTAATGTTCCATTATTTGCTGACTCATGTTTGTTTTTCTTTGTTTTTATTTTAAACCCTTTGTGTTTATTGTTGCAGGAGATTCCTGTATATTTGATTGGTGACTGCAAAAGGGAGCCGCGAAGCATCAGAAAACGTAAACTGCTCTTTATACTTCTCAAAATAACTGCTCACAGTGTGGCTGCCAAGGTTAAGCCATGCATTCAGAACTATGATACTAAATGTAGAAACGTGTTTATTTCTTAGCCTAAAATTACAATTTATACAAATATTTGGTCATGCATAAGTAAAAAATCTCTTTCAAATTCTTATTTTTCCATTACACTTGTCTTTATCATTCTCAAGTGCTCACGATTGTGGTTTCCGTGGTGCATGCAATCAGAATAAATCCAGCCAATTTTGTTTAAACAAAAAATCGTTGTAACTTTGGGAATTAGTTTTCATGCTCTTCTGCTCAACCAATTTTTTTTCTATTTTTTCCTTCTCTTTTTAGCCAAGAAGGCTAAGCAAGGGAGGAAATGTGAGGTCATGTTTCCTTACTGTCCACAGAATGACGACGAGCTGGAACTGGTTGTCGGTGAGAACATTGAGATTATCAGAGAGGTATGAAGAATTGGATATTTTTAACTTAGAGTTCATGTTTTTATATACAGGACAAGAGCTGTTTTCCCAAAATTAGTATTTATTTATTTTAACCCATCAGATTGAAGATGGATGGTGGATGGGTGTGAAAAATGGCAAAGTAGGAGCATTTCCATCAAATTTTGTCACAGAAATTATCTTTCCTCCCAAAGGTTGGTGAACAAAGTCATTTTCAATTTAGTTTCTGTCTTTTCCTATAGACTGTAAGCTAATTGTGCATTTGTATTATGACAGATCTGAAGCAAATTGAAGGCAAGTCGAGACCAAAACTGTCTGATGCCATGTTCACGAAGGAGGTATGTGCTGCAGTGTTCCCAAACCTGTCAAAGTTCTTCCCTTACTTCCTTTATTTTTTTTGGTTTCTGCTTTGACAAATAGATTTCACGAAAGCCAAGTGTGAGGAGCCACGCAAAAACTAGTACGTTTGTTCTTACTCATTTTTATGGTGTGAATCTTTTCTTGTGACCTTGACATTTTGAGTGACAGTTTAAAAACCAGCTTGGCGAGTCTTTTTATACGTCTTGACAATTCGGTGTAGATTTGAAGGCTTGACATGCTAATGTTAATCATTGCACAGAGTCGGGGTTAAAGGTTTATGACTTATCTCTTCTTCTCAACCCAACTTCGAGTTATTTTGATATAACCTTTGCATTCCTCGTACCAAATTTAAATTTTTTTAAAAATGTGTTCTCTATGCCCTTCTCAGATGTGGAGTATTGTCAAGTCATGTTTGATTATAAGGCCCAATCGGAGGATGAGTTGGACTTGAAAAAAGGAGACGTCGTTGTTTTGCTCAGAAAGGTTTGACTGCCTTTTTGTTTCTAACATCATTCTCACACTTTTTTACTTTTATTTTTTTCTCTGTGGTGTCACTCTGTGAACAGACTGTCCTTTCGATTATAGCTGCCGGTGTACAGTCTGCATGTTGTTAAACTGCACAAACCAGTTGTGTTTTCAAGGAAAATATGTGCCTCTCTGTACAGAATAACATGTTCTGGAAATGATAAAGCTTTGTTTCGCACAAACACATTGTCAAGCAAAGAGGAAATTTATTTGTTTTCTATAGATTTTTAAGAAGTTTGACCTGCATCACATTATGAAAAAAGTTCAGCAGTGTTGTAAACAAAGCTTCATTATCATCTCTTTGGACGTCACACAACACAATCTCATTCACCAAACTGGAATTGCAGGAAGAAAAATGAATCAATTCCAGACATGACACACTGCATACTTCATTACATATGTTTTCAAAATATCAGAATTTTTCTTTTCTGGTTTAAAAATAAATAAATAAAATAGAAGATCTTCTCTTTTCTTTTTGACCTTTTCTTCGCTCTTTTGACACCCCAGAGGACATGTTCCAGTCTCTGATGTGACGCTTTAATCTGTACTTGAAGGAAACAGAAGATGAAGGCTGGTGGGAGGGGGAACTAAACGGACGCTGTGGCTTCTTTCCTGACAACTTTGTCATGGTGATACCACCAGTGTCCAATCTGCAAGTGAGTAAACTTAAAAGCCATGCTGAAGCTTCCTGGACTAACTGAGATGTCTGCTCATCCTGCAGTACAGCCATGAAACCGGGGTCATGCACAAATGTAAAGAAATATTACTTATGACCTACCTTGGTTAAAACCTTTGACAAATGATCAGCTAGCGACTACTAGTTTGACCCATTCTGATCTGAAACATATTCTGGTTTGGAGTTTGAAGAAATTTTCCTGTGGTGGAAGGAGTGCAAGAATAGACTCAAACGAATACGTTTCTGCTCCTCTTCCAACAGTCTGGGATTTCAAGCCAACCTCCTGCACGCAACGTCACACAGGAACACAAAGGTAGGAGAACAGCAGAAGCAGACTGTGTGTGAGAAGTTTGTTTCTCCTCGGCATGCAATGATCATGCTTATTTTTTTTATTTTTCATTTTTTTTACTGTCTCATCTGCTGCAGTGTATATACATTTTTGCTCCCATTTTATTTATTGCAAGCATGAGCTTTCAGTTATTTTTTTTCAATGAAAGTTTGATTTCTATTATTTTTTTTTTCCTTAAACCTTTGATGCTTGGCTAGAACCCAGCTTCGGTCTGAGCTTTATCTTTACCCGTGAATTCAGCTCTCTGCTGGTCTGATTTGATGATCCTCTACTGTTTCTACACCCACCATAAAGTTAGACATTTTGGATTTGTTGACACACACACGGTGTGACGCTTAATTTCACGAGATGCTCTTCTCAAAGTTACGCAAAGAAAGTTAGACATGCCGATGTTATCTTTGACGCAAATAAATACACTTAATAAATGTCAAAATCCAAGAAGGTTTTATTTTTTTTGTGTGCTTATTTTTAACTACCTTTCCTTTGTATTCTTTACAATTACATGGAAGCACAGCTCATAACTTACTTTTTGGAATTAAGACCATCTTCTAAAGATATAAAAAGGTCTGAGAAAATTATTTAAAAAAAAATACATTTCGAATGTAATGTCAGTTGTTTCAAATATTTCTCATCAATATTCTCTTATGTTTGTACAGTAAAAATGCTGTCAGTCATCCCACAGAAGAATTTTGGGTACAAATATGGAGGTATAAAGACTGTTTCCTATCAGAGAGCAGGATGTGGTTTTGGTCTCTGCAAACAGGTGCTGTGTGGAGCTGAACCAGAACATCTCTGCACAAAGTGCAGACTTTTAAGGTGGCATTTTTAAGGTGTCGATCTAGCTGATTCTTTTTGTGCAATCACCCGAGCAGGCTGCTTATCTTCTTGTTATATAACTTTCAAATCGGCATCACAAGAGTTTCACAGGATGTCTGACTTCAGCAAGATGGAGGGGGAAGGTTACAGTAGTCATGTGACCCGGTTCTGGAGTCTTGGAGGAAGTTAAGGGGTGTGTGTGGGGGGAATGCTTTTCAATGCTTCACTCGCAGTCAACTAGAAACAGAATTTGAGCCACAACTTCTCTGTGGATGGTTAGATTGAGAAAGGATCATTACACAATGCTGTGAAGACTAAAGGTAGGCTTTCTGTGTTTAAACTGCTTCTTTGTGCGTTTTCAGACATGAATATTCTGAGAACATATTTTTCTTGAGGCTTGTGCTTCATAAAAGGTTTGTAGCCAATCAGGTTTACAGGCTCGTCTCAAGGACTTTTATTTATGTATCTATTATTGCCAAGACAAAAGCAGCATGAATTTTTTTTTTGGAGTGCCACTGAATTTGTTGGGACCACTGAAGTTTGCAGGTGTTAAGATGCTAGAACGCTGCAAACGGATGTGTGCCACGTCTTTGTTGTACTACGTAAAGCAGTTTACAGTTCACTGCCTCACAAGTGTGTAATTTACTGATAAACCAAAGGAAGGACCAAACGGACGACTTCCCCATCTGCTGCTTTTGTTTTTTTGTTTTCTTTTGTTTGCGCAAAGTGTATTAAAAATGCTTAAAACAAACTTTGGTCAAATTTACAGTGAAATATTTTCCTGCCATGCCTCGGCTCATAGCAGAACCTTTGAAATGTGAGCCATCCACATAATTCAGAGATCAACAATCTACAAAACTTTAAGGCATATAAATGCCATCTTGGCAGTGCCCATACACAAACAGAGCCATCCATTCATACCTCATTTGTAGTTTATTCTTTATTTTAACAAAGGGCTCATTTTTGTCACATTATTTTTTTATTTTTATGGATGGATCTGGACAAGATTTGTGATGACTTGTATACATCATCTATATAATAGCAGGTGATGGTCATGGGAAGTTGGACCACTAAGGCCAAAAATACAACTCCAACCTGAGACTGGAAGGTTGTGAACTTAAATCCAGGCCGAGTCATGCCAAAGGCTAAAAATGACACTCTGCATAAAGGGGTTGGATTATGGGGGGTTTAAAACAACCACCTGAGTGTGGCTGTGTCATGCAGCTCACTGCTCCCCCAGGAATGGGTCAAATGCAGAGAACAAATTTCACACACAGTGCACTAGTGGTTTTAACTATAACTTACCTACTCGAATGTCTGAACTGTAGTTACATTTTGCAAATGTTCAGCTGCTAGACAAGTTGCATGCAAAAACAACGTATTACAATAATTTCATGTTTTTAACGTATTAGTAAACAAAAGTCAGATTGTAAATTTACTAACCACATTTTTGTTCTGAAACATTTAAGCTTCTAATTACTTGTGCTTTAATTCAGATTATTCTTGGTTTCCAGACTTTTCCTTCTGTGTCACATCTCAAACGTTAGCAAATACCTTAACCTTTTCTTTAATCATCAGTTTGAGAAATGGACTATATTTTAGCTCACTAAAGAAAAAAAAACCCGCGAAACCTGGTCACTAATGTGGGAAGCATGATGACATGATTATATTTCTGCAGATTTAGAGTAGCATCCATGTTAAAACTGACACTCAGCTTTAACTTAATGGAATTTGAATTTTGTTCTACTAAAATATTAGTGTCTTTTAGTTGCAACTGATTTTCTACCAATTATCTAAAATAATTGTGACTGTTACTTAAATTTCATAATGTATTTTTTAAGTTTTTTTCTTTCTGTTTTTGCTAAAAGCAGAAACCCCAGTCATGGAGAAAGGTGGTCCAGGAAAAATGAAAGGTATAAGAACAGCAACAAAAAAGGGTTATTTTCTAATATCTAGCAGCTAAATAAATGTGATTGTGTTTTTACAGACGAGCCAAAGGACATGAGAAGTATTCCTCCAACCAAAGTTAAGCTTCCATACTTTAACAAACCAGCTCCACCTCCAGTCAAAGACAAACCAAACAAGATTGTACCAAAGTAAGTGATGCCAAAGAAGCTGTTGTTCCACCAGTCCCGGTTCAAACGCCTTAGAAGATCAATGCGTGTTCATTTGTAACCTTTAGTGAAGCGAACAGAAAATGTCAGAAACCCTTTCTTTCTGTTCTCACTTTGGTCTGGGCACCAGAAGCGAATCCTTCAGACATTAAAGGGTTTGCAGCTTCCACTGGTTGCCATGGTGTCCGTAAAGAAGAATGCCAGGATGCCTGACATTTAGTGGCAAAGTGGAAACTCTTGGATGAGTCAGATCAGAAAGAAACAGATGAAAGCAGCCCTATTCCTGTTTTTCTGAGTAGAGTATAGCAGACTCTGAATCACAATTAAAAAAAAAAAGGTTTCTGAGATAATGATTAAAGAAATCTTTTGAAACTGTTCAAAATTAAATATCTACACAAAAATACCAGACCTCATTTGTAAAATTATCACACCAGTTCAGGAAATTTAAAGCATTTGGGAAAAAGAAAAAAAAAAAGTTGCTCAAAATAATTAAAAACAGAAGATGTAAAAATGAAATAAATGAAATGGAAATGTGTTGTCATTGTTTTGTTAAACAAAAAAGAAAAAAACTTCAATTCAAGCACAGTTTTTACTTTTGACGTGTGCTGCAACAACTTTGTAGTCTGACTTGTGCTTGTTTTTAACAGAACCAATGGCGACGCGCCTCCTGCTTTGCCTAAACAGCCAGAGGAGAAGGAGCCCGATCAGTTTGACGGGGTGAATGTTACAACTGAAAAGCTGAGTCACCCCACAGCGAACAGAGCCAAACCTCCGCAGAGGAGACCACCATCAGGCCTGACTGCAGCTGCACAAGTACGGTCGACCTCAGTGTTGCTGCTTTCATGGCGCCTTTTTGCATGCAGAGACTTGCATGGTTTCGCAATGAAGAAGAATTCAAAAGCACATTATAGCATCATTGAAAATAATGCAGTTTAGTCATAATTAATGTCTTGATGTCTTAATTTATTTCCACCTGTGAAGAAAAACTGGCTTATGATTTTGCTAAATTAAGATAACTTTGGTGCAAAATGCTTTGATGCATATTTGCATCAATAGGCATTGAATGGTTAAGATAGTGTGAAGTGCAACAATAGGTGTTGTTGTTCATTATTTTTTGTTTAAAGGGTCCTTGAGGAGCTGTAACACACAAACGTTCAGCAAGAAAGGAAACTTCAAAGAAAGAGGAGTTGAGAATTGAGGCACCTGCAGGCAGCTGTTAGATGTGTTCTGACAGGAATGTAGAAGCCACACGTCCCAGATTTATGCCAACAGTCTCTGCGTTCAAGTTCAGCCCAGATCTCCCTCATTTATTCTATGAAACCATGGATCTTTTCCCTGAAGTGTCATTGCAGTTTAGAGCTTGTTACGGCAGAAAAATGTGTTAGAATTAAGACACTAGTGGAGAAATGGAAAGTACCTCAGCCATGCTGGATGAGGAATGGGTGTTACAAATTTTTCCTCTTTGTCTTCTGCTGTCAGTGTGTGACAAACCAGGACGAACAAGATTCTTCAGAAAAAAAGACTGACACAGACAAGCTTCCTGCACTGATTAAGGTTTGTTACTGATTTCATGGTTTATAGGGTTGCTTCTTGTCAGATTGATGTGATGACTTTGCATTTTTGAATTTAATGTGCATGGAAAGAAAGCATCACATTTTGTCCATCTTTGAAATTCTAATTTGGTGTTTGCAAACTGACCTTTACTCCATTTGAATCTCCTCTTCTTCTGCTTTTAAACTTAACGGGTTAAAAATTGCAGCCAACGTAGCCCAAAGGAATTGTTTTCATTCATTTTGACTTTACTAATTTGAACCTAAGAAATAAGGAGGGCTATATTCTCTTAACTACCAGCTGAAAAACAATTTTCCAGTCTCATTTATTTTTCCAAAATCACCAAAAACTACAATTTCCAGAGCCCCCTCCCTTTAAAATGTTTCTACATTCAAAAAGACCCAAATGTCCTCTGTAGATACCAAAGGTGTTCATTCAGTAGGATGCCCTGATTGGGAGAGATTAAAGTTTAGACATGTCCTCTACAGAGTACATATTTGCATTGCTGGTAGTCAGGAAGATCAGCAGAAAATCTTTTGCAAAAGCCTGAGTAGAAAACAGGAAACTGTTTTTAGCTTTGCCCCCTCTGGTGCCAGATCTACAGTAAAAGAACAGCAATTCTGTGTGAAACTGTATGCTTCTTTGCATACTCAGTCTTGTAAACTAGAACAAAGGAAATCTGCATTCGTCTGAAAGCGGTGAAGATCAGTAAGATCAAAGCTGGCCTGTGAGTGAGCAGAGATGGCTGCAAAACCAAAACGAAATAGTTAGAAATTGTGAAAGTTTTTACTTTAAAGTAAAGCTACAATCTCTGGACTAAATCACGCTAAATGTGTTTGCATCATTGCAGGCTGTTGAAAACGCCTTGCCCACACCTTTGAAGCGTGACGTTCCTCACAAGTCGCAGCCTCCAGTCCGACCTGAATCAATTAGGCCAATCGTGAACAGCAAACCTGAGAAACGCCATCAAGAACCAACTATGGAAAGCCTGCAGGCAGAAATCAAAGAGTTAAAGATGTCACTGGACCTTCTTCAGACACGTCATGAGTAAGCACGCCTCAATAAACTCCACTTTGACTAGGTATGTCAAACTCCAGGCCTCAAGGGCTGGTTTTCCACAAATCCTGCCCTTTCTGCTGCTGATTACCTGGATCAGGTGTGTTTAGCCAATAGGCAGCTTGAACAGCAGGTTGGTTAGCCCTCGAGGCCTCGAGTTTGACACTCCTGACTTGGACCCTAATGAACAAAAGACAGTAGAAAAGTATTAAAAATGAAATCGTGCTTTTTTTAATTTGAAAGATCTTTGCAGCATTTGTGAAAAAGAAAATTGCTAACCTGAAGATATTTGTAAATTCTTTTTAATTTGAGCTTTTATTCAGAACATTCAGTGTGTTTAGAAGAGAGAATTCATGTAAATACTTAATTTCATAATCTGAACTTTGCTCCTTCTGTAAATTACATTTTTCAAACCGCTTATTCATGCATGTTGTTTTTGTGTATCTTGATCAGTCGAGACATACAGGAAGTGAAAGAAGAACTGGGGGAAGAAAGAAGCAAACGACTGGCTCTGCAGGTTGGAATTTGACTTTAACATATTTCTGCTGACTGACACACTGGGTCACAAAGGATCTTAAAAAAAAATGAAAAGAAAAGAAAACAGAAGTTGTGGTCAATAGAATATTGGCTGAGGTTAAATAATGTGCTTGTTTCCAACAGGAGGAATTGGAGAGGTTGAAGATCAAGTTTTAATCTGATCGTCATCTGTCGCTCTGACATTCAGGCTCTGGTACTGTGAATTTGAACATCCTGCTACTGAAACGGTGGAGAAAACTCTCCAGCTACAGCAATACAACTGAGCTTCATTTCAGAAAAGAACTGGACTATTCATCATCTGTTTAGATTGAAATGTTGTGACTAGATTGACTATACAACAGGTCTCATGTTTAATCACCAAGTCCTTTTGAATGTTGGCAGTCACATGTTATATTTTCTTCGGTTTCTTCTGTCATTTTTGTCTTGTTTTTATGAAAATGTTTTATTGTATTCCAGTTTTAATGCAACTTATAATATATAGAACTGTTTTTACGTAAAACATCCAAACATTTTCTTTTACAGAGAAGGAAAATGTGAAGATGACTTTAAGTGAATGTTAAATAAATATTTGTTAAAATATTGCGTTGAATTCTCTTTGCGAACCGTTTGGCGTTATTCCGTCTTCATTTTATTGTTTGAAAGAATTTAAAATTTAAAATCAGATAAGAGGTTTTAAGTCCTCAACAGTTCATATTCTGCTAATTATCTGTTTCAGGTATTAAATATTTCATGGTTAAATTACAGGCCCTGTGATCCACTGGTACACCCAGGACAGGTCTCCAGTTTGTCGCAGGTCCACTCTGTAGCACTACTACTGTATTTATAAAAAAATAAAAAATAAACAAAAAATCAAATAGGTTTTTAAAAAAATGTGAAAGTTAAAGTGTTTTATCAAGAATAGTTTGAGAGTTTCTTGTAAAATCAAACATTAACTGAGTTGGAATTTCTAGCAGAGGAGGCTGGACAGACTCAGCAGGCCAAACATATTGTGAGAACATCTGGCTGAGCCCTCTGTCTAAAAGATGATCTATTTCCACATCTGGAAGAGGATACAAGGCTGGAAACATAAAGTCCAAGTAGACGATGTTTTCCACCATCAGTGCGGCTGTTTGCTCAATTCCATATCTTTGAGAGCATCGATCCCACCAGAATAAACACCCTCTCTCCATAGCGAAGTCATCCTCAGTGCATGGTTTGTGTTGGCGTTGGATTAGGATTTATGCATTACTGACACAAAACACTTTGTAATGTTAAATGAATCCACTGGATGGCGCTGTCTGTCAGCTCTTTTAATGAAAAGCAAAGACAAACATTAGGAAGAGAGGTTGTTAATTTCCACACAACTGTCAGAGTTGCTTTTTCTTTGAAAAACAGAAAACCTAAGCGTACATTAATAAAATGTTGTTAGGCTTTAACAGGTTTTCCATGATCGTGGTCATTTTGAAATAAATGATTCAGGAAAACCAGTTTACCATGGAAACCCAGCGACTCATTTGATGTGGAGCAAATACAAATGAGGTGTTTTTTTTGTTTTTCTTTGGCTCCTTAAAGCTGTTGTTTGTAAAAAGAAAAAAACATCCTAATGACAGGATGTATATGTTAGGACTAGACAGTGGCGTTGTACACATTCCCACATGGACAGAGCCCATCTGGACAACAGCTGCAGCTCACCAAGGATGTCCCTGGGTCTTGTGGTTTTAATAACCGTGTTGAATAATTGGCCAGCTCACAGACAAGAGGGCAAAGAAAATGAAGCTGCAGAAATGAAAGATTAGATGAAAGTTCAGAAATGTCACTTTTGGGAAAAATAACAAATTCCGACCCTCTTCCAGGATTTTTCACTCTACATCTCTGCTAGGCCAAGGGTTGTTTGGGCCACAATGATGCCTTTAAATCCTAATAAACAGCTGACAAATGATTGGCTCCTGGAGCAAATGTAATTCTGTAGGTCACAGCTCAGCACAGTGAAGTGTAACTTTGGAACAATTTGAAGCAACTGTGATGGATCTGTAGGGAGTAATAAAAACAGCAGTGGAAAGTGAGGTCATTGTAGCACAGAGGTCACTTGAAAACTCCTTGTGACTTGAAATTCCAAAGAAAGATGAGCTGAACCCTTAAGGAACTTTTGTCAACGAAGGATTGAGGAGTTCATCCTCACAACTTACATTGCTTACATTGTTTTTTCAGCTATACAACACTCGGTAGAAGTTAGTAAAATTTGGCACGGTTGGTTGTGTCTGAACATCTGTGAGCACATGTGAAGCTTTTCTGGGGCAAATGTGAGCTTTGCCTGCTTCCACAGAACACTTTGTACAGTAAAGATGACGGAAGCACTGATGACTCTTCCTCTACAAACAAATCCACCCTGTAAAATCCCACTAGTGTTTCTTTACGGGCAGTTAAAGAGCTGTCTGGAGCCTGGATGATATTCAAACTTTGAGAGGACCAAAGGTTTCTTATCATTTGACATACCTCTGAAACTGCTTACGTCATCATGTACAGTGCCCAAATTCATTTAACCCTTGTGCTATCCTAGGCAGTTTAACATTGGGAGTTGGGTCATCTAGACATAGACACTAGTGATGATCACAAATCATTGAAGAAAAAAGGTTCAGCGCACGGCTTGTGGGGTCTGGATGACCCAATTGCCAATGTTAAAGTGCCTAGGATAGCACAAGGGTTAGACAGCAAACATGGCCAATAGTGAAGATAATACAAAGGAAAAACATTGCATAATTTTTCCTCATAATATTTTATTTCTGAAATGCATGTTTTTCAAGTTATAAACTGACCAATCAGATGCCTCAATAACCCATGTGCTATCTTAGATGACCCCAACCTTACATTGATGTGTTCTCCCTACCATGACAAAGGTGGATAAAGGTGGAAAGATTTCCCAACTCGGAAGAGGGCATCTCAGAAAACTGAAGGCTGCGGATGGGGAGAGGGGGATGTACAGGGTTTTTTACGTATGGACACCAGTGAAGATCACAAATCATTGAAGAAAAAAGGTTCAGAGCACTGTTTAGTGGGTCTAGATGACCCTACGCCCAACGTTAAAGTGCCACAAGGTTTACAGTTCCTAGGATAGCAGAAGGGTTACAAGTAGGTCATTTGATTGACAGATTCCCCTGAACCTGCTTTAGAGAGTTAGGGTTGTGGCCTTCCAAGAAGCTCACTCCTGACTGGCAAAAGTGGTTGCCATAGAAATGACTCAGACCGACTTGGGGCAATCACTGCTTTATTTTTTAACATCAAACTAGATGTTTACTTTCCTTTGTTCTAACAATGTAATTTCCTTTAACCCTTGTGTTATCTTAGATGACCCCACCCTTACATTGATGTGTTCTCCCTACCATGACAAAGGTGGATAAAGGTGGAAAGATTTCATGTAATCAATGGACACCATTGAGGTTCACAAATCATTGAAGAAAAAAGGTTCTGCGTACGTCTTGTGGGGTCTGGATGACCCAACTGCCAATGCTAAAGTGCCTAGGATAGCCCAAGGGTTACACAGCACAATCCAGTTTTCATTGGCTATTTTCTTTTTTAGCTTTTTACACACTACAGCCAGAAAATATGAAGCACCATTTATTGATAAGGCTGAGTTATAACCAAAAATCCTTCCACTCCCACATTCAAAACACATAATATCAACAGAGGGGAAAAATACCTGTAAGACATCTGGTTTAATTATACAAAGTCAATCAATAACATAGGATGCTACGCAGGAAGTGCAATATCTTAGAGTTTAGCTCTGTCAGAGTTTATCCAACACGACACCGTGATTTTCCTATTCCACAAGTAACTCTTCTTCAAAGGCATCAAGGGTCCCCCAAGTGGTCTTTGTAGCTCCTCCACAGTGTTTCTCTTGAAGCTTTAATCTCAATAGTAGTGCACTCTTCCAATTGTTCCCGTTCCCGATCCGAGAATATCCGGCTGGCCATTCCTCCAGATCTCCCGGATGATCCGTTCTCTCTCCTCCAGGCGCTGGGCCCGTTCCAGCTCCTCGGCTGATGTAAAAACATTCACGCTCAGGCTCCCATCTGTTGACTGCTGGCCCACGTGGTTACCGACAGGGATTTCAGTGCTGGGCAAGGGGATCTGCACCTCAAGCTCGTCACCTTCTTCCTCCTCTTCTTCCTCATCATCACTCTCCTCTTCATCCTCATTAGGAATTTTCAGTGGCTTTTTCTCAAGTGCTGAGGGGCTGATGTTGGTCCGCGGCTTGCAGGAGATTTGGATGACCAGGAGACAGAGGGTTAGCACCAGGCCGAAGCACACGCCGAGAACGAAGTAAAGGCCAAAGCTCTCTGGATTATCTAAAAACAATGAAAATAATTTGGTTACCCTTAGCAATTTTTGATTATGATTATGCAGTCCATGCAGTTTTTAGCCTGTGTCATTTTCTGGGACATAGCTTCTGCAGAGTGGCAGTAGTTCATTACAAATTCACCTCTGAGTTGTGGGTGAGACTGTTGGTGTAGAGCTCCTGACTCCCAAAAAATTGAACGAAGAAATAAAAGAAAAAAATAAAGAGATACCCCAAAAGGCAATTTTACACTTGTATTTTTCTAATATATGTCCTCCATCATCAGAGAAATCACACAAAAACAAGTTAAAGATACCCAAAACAACATTTTTATTGGATTGGGTCTTTAAAATTCTGTGAAACTTACCTCTGATATGCGCCATTGCAGCTATGCTGTTGCTCAAAAGGTCCATTTCTTTTTTCTTCACATCCATGGTTATTCTTTTTCTCTCTCCTAAAAAAGCACGTGGAATTTTCTGTCAAATATAAACAACTTCTTTGTAAATGCCCCCCTAATAAAGTGTTTGAAGTCTTTGAATTATTCACCCTTTCTCTTTTTCATTGCTATGGTTTGTGCTGCTACTGAATGCCAAACCCACTGACTTCTCCAGGTGGGTGGCAGCAACCTTCCAAGTCTTCAACAAAAGCCGCTCTGACTCTTTCTGAACTCCTGGCTTCTCCCAGTATCATCTTAATGCAATTGGCACATGGCTCTCCGCCTCTGTTATTCTCTCTGAGGCATGACAGCCCTCCATAAATGAGGTCAAGAGTCAGCTCTTCAAGTGGCCACAAAGGACTCCTTCCTGTCCGATGGGACATTAAATTTGTGCCGCCCAGAGGAAGCAGAGGCCAGTGCGTTGTTTTGTTTGAATGTTCTTCCCTGATATTCAAGAGCTCCTCTCTTCCTGTCAGGAGGCTGAAGGGCCTTGGTATGTTTGCAAGCATTTCTACAGACTTGTTGGCTGTATCACAGAGAGACCATGTTGTGTTACGGTGTAAGTCTGGGTTTCCTTGATTAAACTCTCAAGCTATTCTCTTCTTTCACCTTATTTCACTCTCATGAATCCCTGACATTTTGCAATTTTCTAAACGAATTGCACCTCTGGAATTAATTACATCACAATAGTGCAACATGAGCAGCAGCAGAAAATAGGCCACTTCAAAGAGGAAGATTTGAATGTATGCTGGCACGGCTACTCTTTAACATGTGCTTTGTGTTGTGGCTGGAAGTGGAAAAAAACATTCCCTTCTTGTGAAATGACGACGAACTCAACAGCCCTCCCACTCCAACCTATGTGCAACGCTCTCTAAGTCAAACCACATGTCACAATGTCTTTGCACGGATCGAGTGGATGCCTTCAAATTGCACAAACCACATGTTTTTGTTTGCATTTACCTCCAAATAGAAATGAGGGTATTAGCGCTCCCACTAATACCCTCATTTCTCGATCTCTATCACAATATGACAACACCTAAATAATTTGAGCTAATTTCTGGTGCTGTGTTGAGAAATCCTCAACCGCAAAGAGTGCATGTGGAACCCATTCGCTGTGTGCTCAGCTAATAAACTTTACAACACAACAAAAACTTGCACTATAACAATAATAATCTAAAAGTGGAGCACAGATTAAGTATGGATCTTACCAAAAAAATAAAAATCCCAGATCAAGTCGTCAGTCTCAGCTCATAATGTAAAGAAAAGCAGCAGATCTGGCTCCTCCGTCTGACTCTCCAGTGGATCAAGGCCTGTGATCTTTGGTCCTCAGGCAAAACAGTTCATTTGGCCACCCTGAGATAAGAGCAAACACACATAGAAACACACATTCAGACGTCAAGCTACATTAGATTCAAAGTCACTGAGGCATCTGCAATGCAAACAACGGCAGGCCTGTTGCGGGATACACAGTCCAGCGAGAGATTACAGGCAGCTTTTTAGCTTTGAGTGCTTCAGCTGTGTCCACACAGGGAAAAAAGTGAACAGAGGCTCCAAAACCACAACGGCGCCCAGAATGTGTAGACTTCTGTATTTGTATTTGCTTTCACGTGAGAGCCATTCTAACTTCTTCAGTCCAAAAATGTTCAAAGACCTGTCTGTGGAACCTCGTTTCATCAGTTAAGGTTTTGTAAAACATCAGCAATACACACGTTTTCAACATTACTAGCATGGTTCCACTCATACTAGGGCAAAGCTGCACAAAATGCTGAGCTGTGAGGTTTTCCCAACAGGTACCCTTGTTACGGGAAACCTTTCTGCCAGCTGCAGCTGCTTTAGCCGAGCCTCTGTGTTTTCCTGAGCAGATTTGGATCGTGCTGACTCCTGGCAAACCTATACATTCCAAAACATTGAATGATGTGACTTTGCAACAGAGCAGTTACAAATTTAGGCACCAAGCTTTTAGCCAACTTTCTCTACACCTGCGCAAAAATAGAAAAGAAAATCTTCCAGTATGTCACATTCTGGGATGGATCTGTTCGCCGTGTCCCAGGAGATCCTCCACCTCCCAACTGTTTGCATATTCTAATAGAATCCACTCATCCTGTTTAAAAGCATGAACTTTTGAAACTCTATTTTGTTTTTGCCAAAAGTGAGAAGCTAAAATGTGCTCAAATTCTGCAGGCCAAATGACTGGACAATTGTCAAAAGCAGATTACAGGAGTGTAACCTTGTCTTGTAATACAAGTTTTGGGGACCAAAAGGAATAATACTTGTACTTGTAACAACTGGAGACCCGTTTCTCAGTTAAAGCACTCACTGTTCTTTGCTGATGTTTTGTTGTGTTTTGTTTTCCTTTAACAAGGGAATTATTAACAGACCCACTCCCACCCAGCTCCAGTCTGACTCAGCCTTCAGACATTTTTTCCAGGTGACTCAGTTTGCTTCTTCTCGTTTGCTGGATGTAGCAAACACACCTAAAAATGAGAATCAAACTGTTTTTTCCATGATATTTCGGATTCTAATAAATGTGACAAAACAAAGATGTACTTTTGTATATACTGCAGAAATCTTACTTACTGGAGCCAAGTGAAACATGCATTTGGGCACAAAAAAAAACTATTTTAGAAGGCTGCAGTGGCACTTTTAACTCTTGTGCTATCCTAGGCACTTTAACATTGGGAGTTGGGTCATCTAGACCCACTAGACAGTGTGTTAAACCTTTTTTCTTCAATGATTTGTGATCTTCACTGGTGTCCATGGATTACATGAAATCTGTCCACCTTTATCCATGCATAAAGGTGGACAGAACACGTCAAAGTAAGGGTTGGGTCACCTAAGATAGCACAAGGGTTATAGTGTTTTAGTGTTTTTCTGGGGCAGAACTATAAAATAGCCCACTGAAATCTTGCAGTTTTTACTTGGCTCAATGTTGGCTTTAATGCTAATTGCAAAGCATTTCTTTAAATTTTCTGCAGCACAACTCTGTGCGCCTTGCTGGACGTCCTGTGACGTTAATGTTTAATCTTATTTTTTTCCACTTATCATCTGCTCTTTCCTGGCTTCATATCCTTTGGTCAAACCCTCAGGCATCCTCTTCCTGAATCCTTTGTGAGCTGCAGGCTGTAAAATAACCACATGTCATCCAATGACACTTTTAACAGTGTGGGAAAATGCATCTCAATATCTTGTAAAACAGAAATAACTTTATCGGCAAAGACGGGCTGAGAGTAGTGAAATTTCTCAGTCAGCAGGCGGGTTATTTTTATCAGTGCTGTAACCCGCATAAGCAAAGTTAACCATGTTGTTTTGGTTTGGGAAGAAGTCAAGCACCATTTTAGACCGGGATTGTTTGCTTTGTTTTGAATAAGGAAGCTGGAAACGATGAGATACTCCAAATGTGGCCTGACATTTTTCTTGTCATCTACTCCTTGCTCTTCGTTTTTCTCAAGGCCTGTTCCATTTTGAACCATCAACATTTGGCACAGAGGCTTCCCTCAAAATAGCTTGTATTGTTTGGGTAAGATACAACAAATGGGTAGTCTACTGTATTCAGCGAAACCAGTCTGTACAGCATAAAGCATAAAATAAAGAGAAAGCCAGCAAAGGAAAGCTTACTTGCAAAGGAAAAACAGAACATTAGGACAGAAACTCAAAGCAAAAAGTTACAGTGCCATCAAGTGCAAATGGATTGAAAGTGAATCATCCATTAAGTTTTATAGGTTATTCAAGCATAGCCAGCTAAAGTTTATAGAAAAAGAAATAAATATTAAACCAATGATTTTGTTTTGTTATACTCCTAAAAAGAATATTTGCACAGATTTACTCAGGAATGTCACTCACTTTGCAGGTGTAAACAGTATAAAATGCAATATTTAGACCCAAACTCAAAATCACTCACACTCTGGGAAGGTTTTTTATTTGGTTTACTGAATAAAGCTTTAAAAGTCATTTTAAAAGGGTTAAAGACTACATACATTGTATTAGTAAGCAAGAAAATCAGTCCTAATGAATAAGGGTCCCCAAGTTCAAAAATGATATTTTTCCTTATATAAGCTATCTCAGAACATAATCCATTAAACTATACTTTTATGTATGCAAGTGGTGAGGCCATTTTCCATTTATACACAGAACCTCTTAAAGTCAAGTTACAGCAGGAGGCCAGAGTGTGCCATTTTCTTATTGTGATGCTTAACCATAGAGAACTCTTTTCAATTCCTCAAATTCTTTTCGTGCTCGACTAAATATGGTTTTCTTTGGACATAACCTCCCTGAATGAAAATAGCCATGGTGATAATCAGTCACATTTGACTGGTTCGGGTCCACGCACACTGAGCAAGATCACAGAGACTGTCAATAAGATTTATAGTAGCTGATCTTTTTGCTTTTCTTGAATGTGTTCAGTAAACCGTTTCTGTGGCTCCTACTGAAAAAAGACTGGACCGCATGATCCACATCATTAAATAAAATAATGTGGATCATTCATTCATTACTATTTGCTTTCAGAGTCTATTCAAAAACACGGCAGATTCTCCTTACGTAAATATTCCAACCTTTCCTTTTTGGTTCACCTTCCTCTCTTGAAAGCTGATAACATTTTTACAACAAGCTGGATTTAGCCAAAAGATCTGCAACCCTAATACTAATATGGTTTAGTAGATGATTCATCATGAACCAGCAACAACAGAATAATGTATTCTTTAAGCTCTAAAATATAATGAGGCTTCAAGTTTCCCCGACCTCAGCAGAGGAGCAGATTGTTACCTTCCCCTTGAAAACACAACAATCCAAATTTTTTCATATAAAGGTCAGTCTGACCAAAAGGTAATTGTAAAAATTTTTTATCTTTAGTTCTATAATAAACTTTGTGCCATCACTGTTTGAATATTTGAAAAATAACTTTTGACAACAAGATCTTTTTTTTTTTTGGCATGTGTTTGTTGTGAATTTGACACTAGTAAGATACGTCCTTACATCCTCTTTTCAAGATCTGTAGTGATCTGCCCATCATAAACAAGAATGTAGATTTACCGGTAAACAAACCTTACTATGAATGTAATGAACTAACCTCAAATGTGGAAAGGAGTAAAAAAGAATCTTGAAAAATGATAAGATTACTTTGACAAATCAGATTATGTTTGATGTAATTTGATATCTTTATATTTGATCCTGTTACAATCAATATAATTTAATTACTTTCTGTTTAATTACCCATCTTTCCCTGTTCTTATTTCTTTTTGTTTAATCTGATTACCTTTGGTGCAATCAGATTGCTTTATATGTAATCTAGTTACTATCAATACAATCTGATTACTTTCTGTGTAATTGCATTACTGTCCTGTAATCTGATTACTTTAAATGTAATCTGATTTCTTTCCATTCAATCGGATTACTTTTGGTTTAATCAGATTACTTTAAATAGGATCGGATTTTTAGATCTGATTGCTCTAAATGCCTCCTATTACTTTTTATTTTAGTTTGATAGCACATGCATACGCACAAGGGTTCAAGAGTAACATGTTAAAGTTCCACTCTGATTATCTTTTGATCCATTTTAAAACCGTTCGTATAGGTCTTAATTCTGATTGTACCATTTTTTATCCAAAATAAGAAAAAAAACCTGTGTTGTTTTCTAACTTTTTTGGACAGCATTTTTTAGTCTGCTCTGATTTGAATAAAACATTACTCAGACATATAATTTTAAGCTTAATTTTCTTTATCTATCATGGCAAAAATGCCACAAGAACATGTTTGGAACACCAAAAATCTGATTTTCTTTGGATATTATGATTACTCCCAAAACTGTGGCGTCCTGAATTATTAGGAGTACAGATTATGTGAATAAAAATAATATTTAATGCTCGTTGCCCAACATAGACTCTTCCATTACCCTCATGCGCCTCCCCTCTTTTAATCGTTTCTTTTGTTTCAAGTGTCCATAAGTCTGTTCCTTTGGCTTCTCTGTGACCATCACTTAAGACGGATGCTAGACTGAATTAAAAATCTGCTTCCAAGCACGAAAACATGGATTCCATTTGAAGGTGCAGCTCTGAGGATGTAGTGCAGAGTTGCAATCTTGAGACGTTCCTCTCCCAGAGTAAACAGCATGTCGACACTACTGCACTGAGAAAGGAATAGATTATTGTGCTTCTCTTCATAGAAGGTTTAAGCTCAGTTAGGAATCTGTACAGCTCAGCATCACTTGTTGACAAGGACAGGACTTTTCAGGAGCAAGAGGAACTCTTTGAACTGAACCAAGATGGTGATTTAACCCTTGTGCTATCTTAAATGACCCCACCCTTACATTGATGTGTTCTCCCTACCATGACAAAGGTGGATAAAGGTGGACAGATTTCATGTAATCCATGGACACCAGGGAAGATCACAAATCATTGAAGAAAAAAGGTTTAGAGCTCTGTCTAGTGGGTCCAGATGACCCAACTACCAACGTTATAGTACCTAGGATAGTACAAGGGATACAGCCAAACTTTGCTGATCTTTAATCGGAATTTTGGTTAACTCCTGTTCAGGTTTTTCCTCATCTGGCCAGCAAAGCTTTCATCCTTTTCCGTGACCTTTCAGTGTGAGCTGAGATTTTCAAGATTGACTGTGATCAAAACTAAAGACTGGGAGCTGCAGAGGGAGAACTTTGTTTGTGTACATCATCCTTTCCTTCCAGGATATTGTGTTTATCTAAACAGGCCCAAGTTTCCACACAGGTTTGTGTAAGCAACTTCAAAAATATACATTATTCTATCATACATACTATAGTATCATTTTGGAATATTTTGGTTTGCCTGAGGTTTTTTTTAATGTCAAAATCTGCGTGAAAAACATAAACAAAAGTACAAGAGGTAGAATCTAAATAACTGGAAAAAAGAAAATGAAACAAAGATTTAAGCAAATTTTTTTACATATTTTGTTACTTTTGATTTGCTCCATCTGTTTAAGATGACAAAATTTAGGCCAAATTTGACTTGGATGCTTACCTTCTGGCCAGTTACTGTTATGTTATGAAGACTGCAATTTTAACTTGGAAATCCCTAAAACTTGAAAAAAAGCACAATTAAAGCTAAACCTTAGAGTCTTTGAATCCAGGATGATAAATTACAGTTTTTGCGACTTTATATGACTTCAATTCAAGTCATATGTGACCCAAATCCACCCACAAAAAGTCCTCCAAAAAAAGCATAAAGGTTATTGTGACTGAACTCTTTTTCCTACTGGG
This sequence comes from Oryzias sinensis, assembly GCA_037389245.1. NCBI lineage: Eukaryota > Metazoa > Chordata > Actinopteri > Beloniformes > Adrianichthyidae > Oryzias > Oryzias sinensis. Next base: position 10,430,213 of record CM074491.1, read on the forward strand.
CGATTTAATTAAAACCAAGCTCCTTGAAGTTTCTGGTTTCAAAATGAGACCAAAAGAGAGCCTTGTTTTTACATGTTCAAAGCTAAATACTACTCTGTTTGGCTTTGAACGTGTAATTGACAGGATATACATTACATAAAAACTGCTGCTCCTGTAATGATGGAAAGACAAAAAAAAAGGACTCCCAAGTGTAAACATGGAATCCACACAAGCATTTTAACAGAGAAGACAATGTTGTTTATTAAGTATCAAGTTGAGTAAATGTGATTGATTTTTTGGTCACTGCTTGTTTTCTTGAGACGATATTTTGTACGGATGGCAGGTAATGGAGATGTGAGACGGAGGCAGTTAAAATAGTCAAGATGCGTCCCATATGTGAGGCATCATCGGCGTGTTTTAGTATGTAAATAAAGAGGAAGTATGCAGATATGATCAAGCGACAAAATTGTTAGGAGCCAGATTGGAAAAGCTGAGAGTTTCGGTTTGCTGACAGGGTTTATTTGTGCGTGCACGTGTGTGTATGTTGTACTTTGTAGTGTGTTAATCATGTGAACATGCCCCTGTGATGCTACGGAGCAAAAAGGCTTTAGATCATCCCAGACTGCAAGCTCTAAAAATAGATTTCTGGCTTTTTCATTGAAGTGAGCAACCATCCAGCAGCACAAAGGCATCACATACTGTTTCAATTACATGGACCCTTTGGAGTACATTAACACGCAAAACACATGTTCACCCTTTCCACTGATGGTTTTGTAGAAATCTTTGAATTTCTAGGTTTTGTCCTGGTAATAATAAACAAATGACAGAATATTTATACACAAACAACATTTCCCTTAAAGAGGAGAAAGTGGATTGTTTCTTTTCTTTTAATTTATATGCTTTTCTACACAAAACAAGTTCCATTATTATCTATAAAAGAAAAGTGACTACTTTTCTCTGACATCCTCTTACCATTTATCAGGACAAAAAGTGGAAGAGGTTAAAATTGTCCACGTTGTTTAACATATTTCTTTTCCACCCACTTTTTGCCACACTGGTTTTCCTTATCTTGACTAACTATAATTAGATCTTCTCTAAAAATGGGTTAATAGTTCGGATAGACACATGCAGTAATGGCTGGAACACACTCATGAAGTTTGATTATTGAATCTTCAACATTCATTCTACAGTCGCCTGTCAATCAAAAGAGAGGCATCAGTACTGAAGTCAGATAAAACTAAATTGTTGACGATCAAACAGGGTAAGAATTTCCTTTTGTATACTGTGTAAATATATATACTAGTATATATATATATATATTTGCAGGCTAATACTGTCAGCAGCATTGAACAGTGACGCTACTTCTATCAAGAACAAGTAAAGTACAGCTCTGTTTCAGAAGGATGAGGAGAAAAAAAACATATAAAGAATTGAATTTGGTGAAAAAACTTCACTTCCCTGAAAAGTTAGCGGATAAAATGCATAATTTTTTGTCCTTGTTTAATGGCAAAGCATGAATAACTTAGGTTCTTCAGTCTACTTTCAAAAGGATTGGGTTAAGGGGGCGTGTCTTCTTACAAGTCTGCTGATCATCATCTGATCTGGCATGACTTTATGCTGCATGAAACCATTATCTCTGCATTTCAGCTGCTCAATATATTTTTTTCCCTTTTTTTCTTGTGAATGCTTTCTCATTTGACAAAATATTCACCTAATACGTATGAGCTTTATGAATTTCTTGATTTAGTTGTTATAGGAAAATTGTCACTTCTCCTCACCTTATTCATTTTAAATATGAATGCTCAAACTTGTGATGTATGATTTTGAAAAAGCTTTTTTGACACTTTTATGAACTTTAGTGGCTCTAAAAGTTGTTTTACTTGGTTCCCTCAGAGACCCACTCCAATCAAAATCATGTTTTAGATGTTTTTAAATTGGCATTTTTCTCATGATGACATTAGGAATATTAAGATTGAAACTGCGTTTTTGAGTACCAGTATTTCTTTATTCAAATCACTGTGAATCAGAAGTAGACGAAAAAAGTCAGTTTGCAAAAGCTTGTACTTGTCAACAAGCTCCCTGCTCCGCCCCATTCTGATTCATCCACGTGTAGAGAAATACATCCAATCTTTGTTTTCCTCGTCTGAGCTGACATCTGGCTCAAAACTGTACGGCTGGATAGCTCCAATATTGCTCTGCATTTTTGTTGCATCTGTAAGGTTAGGTTGGGATTGTGAAGGGCTGTAAGCTAACAGGAGAGAGTGTAAACAAAGGGATAATGGCAAATAAGTTAAGGCTTACTCCCTGCCAACAGTCCCCCCCACAACTCAGAGGCAAATTTCTGATAAACTCCTGCTGCTCCTGCTGAAACTATGTCCTAGAAAACGACACAGGAGTGAGTTTGCCTAAAAAATGCATTATCATAATTAAAAGACCACTTGAAACGCTTTAAAAAAAGATCAAAAGATCCTATGATTGCAGTTTTATGCTAATTCAAAGATTCAATTTAAATTATTTTTATTTACTTTATTCATTTATATTAGCGCACCAAAAATCTTTGTCAAACGTTAACTAAATATGAACAGAGAGGAGAAAGCTTATAACCCTTGTGCTATCCTATGGGGTCCAGATGACCCCACCCTTACATTGACGTGTTATCCCTACCATGACAAAGGTGGATAAAGGTGAAGAGGATTTCATGTAATCCATGGACACCAGTGAAGATCACAAATCATTCAGAAAAAAAGGTTCTAGTGGGTCCAGATGACCCAACTCCCAATGTTAACGTGCCTTGGACAGCACAAGGGTTAAGTAGCTAACGCCAATAAGAAAAGCTGTGAATTTTGTTTATTTATTTTTTTATCTTTATTTTTATCTTTATTTATCTTAAATCCCTCACAATACAGGATTACCCCATGATCCTTGCTGCAATGTAAACAGTATGCACAGAGTCTTATCTGCACTTTTTACCCTTTTTCTTACAAAGAGCTGCAGTGTTTATTTTTTGTGTAATGTTAGATCTCTGTTCAAGCTGAGCCTATCTCTGGCTCGACAGTAATTTTCTGTGTCTCTCCCATACATAGATTGGTACCCTGGGAGTTTAGACAAGCAAGTCAAATCAGAAAGTAACCTTTGACCTCTCTGGACATAGATGAAGTCAACTACCAGCCTCAGATAAGACACTGACTGATAAACGAGACAGTGGGCAAAGGAAAAGCTGGGCTAAATGGGCTAAAGAGGTCACGCAGAAGGCAAGACGTCTTTGCTTGCCTTGCAGGGGTTGTTTTACCGCCTATCTCACTCATCCGAAAAAGTGTTGTCAGATTGACTGGAGGTGGTGGAGTTGAAGTGAAGCCTGCTCGCTCAGATATCATTAATTAGTGGAGACCCCAGGGAGCTGCTCTGTGGAGTCTCCACCCGTATTATTACTATCTCAATTTCAGCTCATGTTTTCTCTGACAGAAGGTGAGAACAGCAAACATTCAGCAGACAGCGGATTCCACAAAAAACATGTTTTGATTAACTTGGATGGAATGAAGGAAACTATTAAAGGTGTGCACTTTAAGACTTCCCGTAGAAAAACCTCTCACATGTCTAATACAGATCACAACTGTTAAGCTGTTGCAAACTTTGAAAATAATATGCAAACACCTAAAGATAATTAAATCTTCTGCCTGAGTTTTTGCCATTTCACCTTTTCTTGGTCCATTTATAACAATGAAATGAATGAATGCCAACTTCCAGCCCAGCTCAGAGAACCTGATGAAAATTAAAAACTTTAAGAGGGATTTAAACACTTTCATAAATAAAATGCCCATAAAGTAGAGTATTTAACTGAAAGCATCATAGAAATTTCCTGTTTTTCTCTAAAACTCTGCCCTTCTTTAAATATAAATCTGAATAGAAATGTGTCATTTCCAAACAGAATTTCAATGAAAGCGGCTGTACAAAAGTTTTAATAATGAGCATGCTGGTTACCTAAAAACTTTGGGAGGCAGTCTAGCATTTCCCAGTGGTTTCCATGGCACAACGCACACATTCAAACTGTCAAACTCACCGGTAAGTGATGAAACTGAGCGCTGCGCTGAAGTTCTTCAGTTCTCACAGTTCAGCCGGGGACTGCTTGCTCCTTTTCTTTTTACCTCCAAAACACATTCTGTCCAAAACACATGTCCTTGCTGTTTCACAGTCCCTGTTGTGGTCAAATCCCGAGTGTGCATGTGTGTGTCTGTGTATGTGCAAAGTGGTCGGGAAGAGGTGGTAACTTCCTTTCAAAAGTGCAGTGAGGAACAGAGGTTTCTCTCTCGCGGGTCCAGCAGGAAAAGCTGTCATACTATCCCTGCTTCAAATGAAAAAAAAAGAGGAACGACCAAAAAAGGGCAAGCGTTGGGAAAAAGGGAGGGAATTGAGGACTGTGAGTGTGTGTAACAGTGTTTAGTTTGGTGGGGGTTTTCCCGCTGTTTAAGAAAAAAATGGCAAACTCAGACAAATTAGCCTAAGTCTTTCTAAATATAGACCAAGGCACCAAAAAGGAAAACACAATGGAAAACAGCTGAAAAACTCTAAGAATTTTTTGATATAGATCACAGTTAAATTATTAAGTTGTTTTTTCAGCCTCTCTTCTGTTCTCATAGTTCAAAATTGCACAAAAAGATCCATATCTTTGTTTCCATCTAACTTGATCTTACATTACGCTGCATTAAATAAGATAAGAACACCTTTGAGAAACCCCCTTGCAAAAGGAAAACTACACTTACAACAGAGCACCACTTGGATGCCATTTTCCAAGTAGTTAGGTTGGAGCAGTTGTTTTGTTGCTTATTTAACCCTTTTGCAATCCTAGGCACTTTACCATTGGGAGATGGGTCATCTAGACCCACTAGACAGTGCTCTGAACCTTTTTTCTTCGATGATTTGTGATCCTCACTGGTGTCCATGGATTACATGAAATCTTTTCACCTTTATCCACCTTTGTCATGGTAGGGAGAACACGTCAATGTAAGGGTGGGGTCATCTAAGATAGCACATGGGTTAAAAAGTAAATTTAAATTAAATAAAAATACAGAAATACCTAAATTTCACACATTTTTTCAAAAATGTTTTGGGACATTGTGTTAGAAAACTGTAGTACCTTGTTCATGTCTTGATTGAAAGACATGAGTATTTCGTGTTACCACATATAACATTCCTATGAACTCATTTTGGTGGGGCATTAACAGAAGTCCAAATTATTTTGAGCTCAATTTAGTGTAGTTTTAAAGACCCACTCTGATGAAAATCGAACTTGGGGTGTTTCTTTATTTTAAAGATTTAAAGATAAGTTTTACAAGAAGGGCATAGTTTAACCCTTATGCTATCTTAGGCACTTTAACATTAGGAGTTGGGTCATAGAGACCCAGACAGTGCTCTAAACCTTTTTTCTTAAATGATTTGTGAACCTCAATGGTGTTCACATATTTTACTTTTACAACAGGGATTATGAATCTTATGATACACCCGATGTATATTCAAATAAACCCCTTTTGTAATTTTCAGCTAAACTTTATTCATGTTAGTTATTTCTTGTACATATTTTTTGTTGGACTGGATAGAAAAGAAAAAGGAGAAAAGAAGAGAGAGGGATGACAGATAAGGTGGGGAGGTAGAGGGGTGATTATAGTAGGGAGGGTAAGATCATAAAGCGTCAGAAAGCAACAAGTTGCTGGAGCTTTATTTTTTATTTTTTAACTTGTCCTGTACAACAGCTGGGCAGACAGATGAGAGCTGAAGCCCTATTGAGTTGGATATATTTTACTTTAACAAAGGGGTTATTAATCTTCAGACAAACCAGAGGTATGTCTGAATAAATCCCTTTTGTAATCGAGGCCAAACTTTATCCATTTTAATCATATTTGAAAATCTTTTGTGTTGGACCGGACGGAAAAGGAAAGAAGGGAAGAAGAGAGAAGGATGCTAAGGGAGGGGGGGGGTAAAAACATGAAGCAGCATAAAGCAACAAGCTACTGGATGTTTATCATTACGGTAAGCTTTAGATGTAATACAAATCTCAAAGGGCGGGGCCTGTCCACACACACACTCAAATGTTACAAACACACCTGCTAGCTGCAAAAATGTCTACATGTCAACATGTAATCAATACAGATAGTGTTCACACATGCATGCCTATGCCTTCAAAACAACTAGTGTGAGATAGTTCATTCAATCAATCAATTAGTGCTAACACCTGTGCTTAAGTGGGTTTTTATGTTTTTCTAAAATGGATGGTGGAATGTGAAAAGAAGGAATGAGAGTGCCGAGCCATCCCCACACCAAGACCCCTGCCGCACCAGCTGCGACAGCCAGAACCCCCAAGGCCACAGGGCAGCAGGCAGAGAACAACCGCCCACCGAGTGACCACATCCGCCCCCAGAGCCAGAGAGCAGGGAGGCATGGGGGGAAAGAAAGCGCTGCCCCAGCCCAACCAAGAGAGCAGCCCCCCCCGCCGCGCCAGAAGGGGCCAATGCCGGGCCCCACCCGAGAAGGGTGCCCACACCCCCAGACGAGCACCTCTTCCCCACCCTGGAGTTCTGGGCATCCCCCCGCCCCAACCCCAGGTACGAGCCAGGACCCCCCAAGGGAGACCTGCTCCGCGCTCCAGGCAGCCATCCACCTGGCCCACGGTTGGTCCAGAAGGGGGCAAGGCAGGGGCCAGCCCAGGGGGGAGGCACCCTCCTGGTGGCAACCCCCCCCCCCCCCCTCAGGGACATGGACACCCCCGACTCATATGTGATGTGATCCCCAGCTCCTGGCCTTGCCAGGAAGCTCAGGGATCCCCCTCCTTGCATGGAGAGAGGGCCGCCAGGCCCAGGAAACCGGCACCCGGGGGACACGGCCACCATTGCCAAGGGTCCAGTACCCCCTACCAGGGATGGGGTAGGGGACAGATGGTCCAAGGTCCCACCTTCCTTGCAAAATGCGTGTGTGTGAGGGTGTGTGTGTGCATGTGTGTGTGTTTATGTTGGAATGTATTTTTTAGGAGTGAAAACTGTGTGTACTAAGGGGGTGAAGTTAAAATTGGCGGGTAGGGCACTGAGGGGACATCTCCTGATTACTCACAGTGATGTCCCATCACCCTCCCCACCAAGGGGCCCTAAATGTCTGGGGTGCAGTTAAAATTGTCGGGTAGGGCGCTAAGAGGACAACTGCTGCTAACTGGCAGTGATGTCCAAGTCCCCCCCCCCACCACCACCACCACCACCACCAAGTTGCTGGAGCTTTATAATCACAACTGACAGGTTAAGATGCATGAAAAATCTAAAATGGGCGGGGCCTGTCCACACACACACACTCAAACGTTACAAACAGACTTGTTGGCTCCAAAAGTGTTCACACACAAACAAGTCTACATGGCCATACTACCACTAACATTTACACACGCATGGCCGGTCCTCCCTATACGCGAAATACGCAGCCGCGTAGGGCCCCCACCACCACCAGGGCCCCGAAAGAAATAAAAAGAGCCAAATCTGGCAACCCATTTCATACCACGTCCGTGGCAACGTGCGCTCTGAATGTTGTGCAAAAGAAAGTTGGCTGCACTCTAATGATCGCCCCCTTCAACACACCTGAACCAATCTGGCAACCCAAATGATGACGTTACGCCACTCTTAGCAATGATTGGTTAACATCATTTCATCTGAGCCTGGCGCTGTGTACATTTACGAGCGCATTTTGTTTCAATAAAGTTGGGAAAAAGAAAAAAAAACTAGCGCATTTTGTCACGTTGATCAACGCGACAAGAGAACTTTATGCCAAAGAGACTTTATCCATCAGGAGCTGAAAAAAGATGAAAAATTTAAACATCAGCCACAAGGTAAGTTTGGAGCATGTTGGGGCCGGATTCTTCTCCTGCCTTTCTGTGCAGCTGCGCAATTTACGTAACATACTAATCAATCCGAGGTGAAGATTGCACAAAACTATCCCGTTTGTCGTAATTAAATTTCCAATGGAAAACTAGAAAATAATTCTGATACCCAAGTTTCCAAGATGAGGTCAGACATGACCTTCCAAACGGCGGAGAGCAGAGAAAAGAAAATAATGACAACGGTGGCTGATAATGTTTTAACTCACGTTATCGTATTGGCTAATTATTTTGCTAACACATTTAGTGCGATCTGCATTTTTCGGTTTATGTCAGTATAAAAACGGCTGTTTATCTGTTATAGACAGTCAGGTAGTCTGACTTTTACAACAATGAGTGTGTCTTAAAATCTTGCATTAGCATGAAATATGGAGAATCAAAACTGCCAAATACAAACAGGAAATACATTTTCTCATTTAAATGACGAAACAAAATAAATGTACTAATTTCAAAATTATGAACATACAAAATAATAATAAAGAAGTGTATAAATGCTAATATTTCCATTTCTACTCAAATTAGTGTTCAAATGTATTATTTATAAATGGGTACATTTATTTCTTATTTGTAATTTGCAGTTTTGGTTTTACATAATGGGGATGTTTTGCACAGTTTCTTCCCAGCCAACAGTTTCTTCTGCTCTCAAAAAGTATTGGAGGTGGTGCAGCGTCCACATCCCAAGATGTTCCTGACATCATTGAAGATATCATCTCAGGTAACTTTAATAGCATGTAAGGTATTTTAAAAAACAGTGTCTGAATAACCCCTTTTTTCATAAACAGCAGCTGAAGAGAATGAAGTCCCAAATTGTTCATATTTAAATAAACAAATAGGACCTCATGCAAATATACAAACAATCAATCTCTCATAAATATATTAATAGATCATGAAATTTTGAAAAACCTGCACACAGATTTTAAATGAGCCAGTAAACTATTATTAGTATTCTTATTTTATTAGCTTTATCATTGATTATTGTATAATAATAATGCTTGTTTTTTAGCTGCGGAAGAAACTCCTGTCACCACATCTTCTGTTGAAAGGGAAAACGTTGATGCTGCTGCTGGTAAGTTTGGTCCAGCTGAACGGCCAACCACTCTCTGATCCAGTAAGAATGGATTTGGTGCAAAGAGTTTCTTTTCAGACGGATGAAGACTCTGACTTTCCAAAAGCCCCATCATTGAGCTGTTGTGGTCTTTATTTTGGATTGTTTTATCGTTATTTAATTTTCTATTAAGTTGCTGTTTTTAATGAGTTGGAGTTTTGTGAATGTCATTTGAGTGCCTAATGTTACATTAAAAAATATATATCTATATACATTTTTCATTCATATTTTATTCTTTTCACTTTTAATTTTTTTTGGCACCACTAAATGTGCATCCAACATGCAAGCAATAAACTGTATTCAGTTCTTCAGCAGCAACAATAATACATTCACAAAATGTAGTAATAGAGAGATCTAATTTATATTACAATAACAGTTGCATTTTGTTGGTGCTGCTCATCAGTTAGAGGGCCCACAAATTAAATTTGCCTCTGCTGTCAATCAGACAGACCTCCGCATCACCACGACGCTCCGCCACCCCTTTACACTTTGTGCCGTCAGCTAGACCACACCACACAGTGTGGTCTAGCTTTGAGGTTCCACTGATGGAGATGAAAGGAACCAGAGCTGCTGCTATGGAGACAGTAGAGCAGGAAGGTGCTGGTTCAAATCCCAGAAAGCACCAGATGGAGGAAAAATGGTGATCGACAAAGTGCTAGCTGATGTACAGAATAGTGCGCTGGAACTGACTTGCTCTCCAAAGCAGATAAGCGCTGGTTCAATTCCCCGTCTCAGTTTTTTTGTCGGTTTTTGCCGCTCCTTGACAGTCATCAGCTCAAAGGAACAAAGCAACACAGTTTTGCTGTAGACAGATTAGCACAGTGGGAGTGTTTCTGTCCTTGAAGCAGGGGAGCGCAGGTTCAAGTCCCAGTCAGGAACATCGAGGTGTTCAGTCACCTCACAATTCAAGCTGCGGCTAGGAGGAGTCCTGACGAAAAGGGGGGCTTCATCTTTGCCCCCCCACCCACCCAGAGGAAGGAGGACCAGGAGAAGAGGATCCCAGAAGAAGATGTGCATTTAGATAGATCCATGCAGCTTGGATGTGTGGAGGGTCTGTGTACCGTAGATGCAATACAGGTAGAGCAACACCTGGAGGTGTTGGCAGGTGATGGTATGGTGTAGCAAGGTAAAATACGTATATACTTACTTAGAGTATTACTTTAACTAGCAACATTTAGTTGCTAGTTTTAGCTTTATTTAGCTTTATATTTCTACAAATAATTAATTATACCAGCACCAACTTTTAGAGTTAGAAAGACAAGATTTAGAACATATAGTACCATAAAGTAGCGAGAAGGTACTATCGTTGATCTAGTTGCTGCTTCTAGGTATTAGTAAAATCTACCTACCGCCCCCAGTACAGTACAGTCTAGTTGGTTTAGCTGTTTCACTACCAGTTAGCTGTAGCTCTAATATCAACCTTCATCACCTATCTTAGCACGGATAGTTGTTGATCTCTTTGATCATCAACCAGACTAAAGATGAAGCCACCCCCTTTCCCAGCATCTTCCTCAACCCAAGCATGAAGTTGTGATGCAACTAGCCAGGATTTGAACCTGCACTCTCCTGCTTCAAGGACAGAGACACTCCCACTGTGCTAATCTGTCTACAGCAGAACTGTGTTGCTTTGTTCCTTTGAGCTGAACATGCTCCACATGGTTCAAAAATCAACAATCAGGTTTAAAGACACAGATGATGACATCTACTTCCTAAAGGACCCTTATTCTAACTGGGATTTGAACCAGCACATTCTCACTGGAAGCACAGAGACACTGCCACCACACTACTCTATCTGCATCAGAGCAGGGATTCTGGTCCATGAAGGATCTTCATGCTGAGTCAGCTTTAATGGCGACGGTTTGTTAACGAGTCGGGAATTGAACCAGTCACTCCCACTGCTCTATTTAAAGCACCACACAGGTCCAAAAAATTGTTCTTTATCAGTTTTTAAACTAATTTGGATTTATTACTACATAACAGTTGTTTAACTTACTGGTACATCCTTTTATCCGTTTGTAACGTCACACTTAAACATAAAACAAAGTCGAAGAGATTTCATCATTACACAGAACATTCTTCTAATGTTTTATTTCTGCTTTAGCTATAAAAATGCCCTTATAAACTTTCTTTGTAAAAATTTCAAAACATTTAAGGCACGACAAAATGTCGAAAGCTTTTATCAATTTAGTGTCTATCCATCTTCAGAACCAACTGAATCCTTTTCAGGGCCACATAGTTGCTGGAGCCTATCTCAGCTGCTTTTGGGCAAAGGCCGGATACCCCACGAAAAAAAACTCCCTTTTATGTTTTTGCTTTCATGTTGATGCTAAATGTGGGTAATTCTGGAGCCAAAGAATGCACATTTATTTTTGATGCATATTTATAGGCATTAAGGAATTAATGCATTGTTTTCATTTATTATTCAGGATATATACTTATTTATTTACCTTCTGTCATGGTATATTTGGGATGCATGAGCAGCATTCCAAGGAAACGGATATCCAATCTGTTTTGGAAACGTTCTGAGGGTATGCACGGATTTCAGGCAGCAACACCAGCTTTACATGTCAAAATGTAAATTGTTTTCGCTATTCTACTCACAAATATCATAATGAAACACTCCAAAACAGTTTTTGGAGGTTAACTTTATATATTTCATACTGAAAGCAGTTTAAAAAACATTTTAATATCCAGTTGTTCTCAAATAAAACACTTAAATTTTACTTCAGTTCAAAGTTTGTTTTTTTACTTGCTGGTATTTGCATTAAATGACATTTCAAACAACTTCTTTTTTTCCCAATTTTATTTGAGATGTATGTACATAATATGCAAAGTTTGCTGAACAATAAGTAAAAAGAAAAACAGAAGAATTTATAAGGATATGAAAATTACAGGCAAAAACATTTGTATTAAAAGAGAAACAATTTTTAGTTTCCTCACAAACCAACAAGGGTTTTGTTTAATTCACACAAAGAATGGAGGATTAACTCGTGAGGACCGGACTGTATGGACAACCTAGCAGCCCCTCCCTGAAGCTCTTAAATTTTAGTTCAAGTTGGAGACTTGTGTCATAAATAACCAGAAGACAAAAACGATTTTTAGAATTTTCTCTACAAATTGTGGTAAGAGAAAATGGCCGTCCATGGTACACATGATGCGCTTTTCCCTAATGGGTTAGTGCGGTGGTCGACAACCTGCGGCTCAGGAGCCGCATGCGGCTCTTTAGTGCTGCCCTAGTGGCTCCCTGGAGCATTTTCAAAAATGTTTGAAAATGTAAAAAGATGGGGCAGAGTAATATATTTTTTTGTTTTAATATGGTTTACGTAGGAGGAAAAACAAGACACAAACATTCTTAACGTTTTCCAATGTTGTAACAATGTGTAGAATAAATATTAAATTTCAACATTCATAGCCTGCGACACACGTTTCTACCAGCAGGGCAGCGTTCTAGGCAGGTGGCTGATGGAAAAGAACCACCGTCAGTTCCGTGCATTGCTTTGTAACAATTCACCCTCCACTCAGCGAGGGGAACGTCACAACGCCGTTCTACGCCTTGGCCATTAAATATCAAGACAATCTGCTCTCTAACATTACCAAGAAAAAAACTCATTACAGTTTGTTTGTGCAGCCGTGTATTGTGTGAGCGTGACAAACGTACACACTTCGCCCAACACTCAAACATCAAAAACCCAATTTCCCCAAATACACAAAATATTCAAAAACCCACAGTTCAAACCCAAGTCCCGCAGTTTTGCTAGCAAAAAAAAAATGTTCTGGAGGAGAAAATATATTCAGTAAGCAAATAATCCGAGCTGGGAAAGGTAATCCGTATGAGAGATTGCTTGCTCCTCTGCGTCAGCTGTTTTTTGTTTGAATCCTCAAAATAAATAAATAAATAAAAAATGACATCAAAAATCAGATTTCTTTATTACATTTCTTTAATTTTATCAAAGCAATGAAACATAATTCATTGATATTGTAATGAAATTAAACTTCCACAACAGAGCAGTCACGTGACGCGTCGTTCTCCGCAGAATGCACTGCAGGGCAAATATACATTTAATCGTTAATGCTCATTATGCATTTGTAGCAACTTAGTCATTTTGATAGCAGGCTAATATAGATACCTATTGCATGTGTTGCCTTCATTATAAGTCTTAAATAGGGATTTTAATATTTTGCGGCTCCAGACATGTTTGTTTTTTGTTTTTTTTGTCCAATTTGGCTCTTTCAACATCTTGGGTTGCCGACCCCTGGGTTAGTGACATGCAACGCTGGGATGGAGCGGTTGACTCGGACTAGGCGGGACAGTCCAAGTCGCAGCCCCTGGGTGGGTGACTTCACCGGTGGACTGTGTGACGATGAGGCGCTTTTACCAATCTGAGCTGGAATATAATATAAACATAAATATTAGCCTTCAATCTGATTACAGCAGTTTAAAAAACCGAAAGACTAAGTGTATTGATTCTCACTGAAGCCTTCCCTATTGGGTTCCACTTGGGTACTCTCCCCGCTGCTGGGCTCAGAGAGGATGAAGGCGGGGGGGACCGAAGCAAAATACTGCAGAGGCTGCCTTCCTGAAAGGCGAACTCGTTCGCTATTTTTACACGGGACAAAAAACTATATGTATCCATGTTTTTGCCCCTAAAACCCTGATTACTATTTTCAATTTATATAAAGAACCACCAGTGTATTTAAAAATAATCATTAGATTTTTAATATTTGTTACATTTGTTTCCCTAAAATTTGGAAGCCTATTTTTAAGTACAGAGCATCTTTATCTCATCAGAAAAAAGAAATACCCACCTGTCCACCTTCAATGAGGTTTGAACTGCTCCATTTCTCCTTTAAAGACTGATTATTTTCTATAATTCTGCCCTAACATTATTTTTTTAACATGTTCATACACAGAAAGTTTTTTAAATTCTTAAAAAAAGTGAAAGTTATTACTACATCAGTGTGTAAGCTAGATAAGCTTTTGTGAGTGTTACATGTTCATCACTGTAGGTTATGGGAAGCATTCAAGCATCTTCACTCAGTGAGAATATGACAAAATACCACGTCTCTGCTGACGCTCACAGCATCTCCTCATCAGCTCAGTCATCTCCTGCTCCAGCTCATTCTGAAGACCTTTGACCCGCCTCACTTGAATTAGCTGTTGGAATCTGATCTTGTTCTTCACTTCACCTCTTCTCCTCTGGATGAGACAGATCATCTCAGTGAAGATCTCCTCACTGTCCTCCACGGTTTGATCCACAGATTCAGTGGTGGCATACACCTGCTGTTGAAGCAGCTTCACCTTCATGTTTCTGTCCTGGAGTCTCTGCAGGATTCGTTGTTGATTCTCCTCCAGCTGTCTCTGCTTCTCAGGGCTTTCTGCTGCAGATGAGACTGTGTTATGTTCTTCCACAGAGCAGAGAGAACAGATTGTGATCAGTGCGACAGAACATCCTCATCACCTCATCGTGACTGGAGCAGATGTTCTCCTGCAGGTTCTTGGAGGGTTCCACCAGCTTGTGTTTCTTAAGTGCAGCAACATCCTTCCTCGCAGGAGGGAGCAAGGCAGGTCAGAGAGGACTTCAGACCACATCTGCTCCAGTGTCATGATGTCCAGCTGCTTCTTTTCTGCAACATTTTTCAGAAACAAAAACACGTCTCAAACAAACATATAATGAGGGAGATAGAAAAGCCACAGAGTTCTTAGCCTATAAGTTGGACAATCAGATACTTGAGAAATCTATTTTCTAAATTTGTTTGTCTTTGAACCGGATGTATAAAAATTAAAAAAATGCATCTAAAATAATCAATTATCATTTTGTAAACAAGAAATACAAACCAACCATAAGTATATGAATAAAAACCATGACTTTGAAAGAAATAAAATTTAATAATCATGAATGTTGTGCTCTAAAGGTTTTCTGTCAACTTTCTGGTTAATTGAGCAGTAAACCAACATCACTGTTTCTGTTTCTTGGATCATTGTACAATTAATCTTGGAAGCAAAAATGATGTAGAAGTCATTTAAAAAAAAAAAAAAAAACGGGTCTTCTTTCACCACTATTTTTATTTGAAAAAGTTCCCAAAGTCACAATTGCTCTTTTTAATTTACCAAAAACAGCCAGCGTTGCAGTTAGTAGTTTTTGTTAGCCAGCATGTACGCATGTGAGTGGTTCCATCAATATGTCCATGGTCAAACGTTTGAAGTGGAAACCGACCATAAACCATTGGTGTCAATCATGTCCACAGCACTGAGTGATTGTCCTGTAAGAAAACAGTGGATGTTAATCAGGCTGCAAAAATATGACGTGCACATGATGTACACAAAAGGAAAGTACATGTACACAGCCGACACTTTGTCTAGAGTAGTGGACAAAGACGAAAAAGAAGATGGTGGAAAAGGTGCAGAAATACAAGCATATGCGGACATGATTCTGACATCTCTGCTGGTAACTGCTGACCAAACAGAACAAATACGAACAGAGACAAATGCAGATGAAACCATGAAAGAACTGAAAAGAACAATACTCAAAGGATGGCCTGAAAACAAAAAAGAATGCCCTTTAAAAATACAAGATTTCTGGAACTGCAGAGCAGAGCTCACAGTGGTGGATGACATGGTGTTAAAAGGAAGCAAGTTTGTCATTCCAACCTCCCTGCGCAAGCAGATGCCTCAAAAGATACATGAAGGTCACCTTGGAGAGGTCAAGTGTGAACGCAGAGCAAGGGATGTAATGTACTAGCCTGACATCAGCCAGACGACAGCTTCATGTGAACTTTGCCGCACTTACAGGCCGAAACAACAAGGGGAGCCTCTGATGTCTCACCCAGTTCCACACAGACCTTATAATAAGGTTGGAACTGATTTGTTTGACTGTAATGGTAAAAGTTACTTGGTGGTAACAGACTACTTTTCAAACTATTTCTGAAGTCGGAGCGCTGCAGTCAACATCACATAAAGCAGTGATTAGTTTCCAGACACGATGTTCCTTGTGAGCTGTTTTCAGACAATGGACAGCAGTTTTCCAGCAGTGAGTTTGCTGACTTTGCTAAAGATTGGGGGTTTAGACACGTAACATCAAGTCCAAACTATCCAAAGTCCAATGGCTTAGCGGAAAGCTCAGTAAAGACAGTGAAGACTCTTCTGCAAAAAGCACACGACAGAGATGACTGTCAAAAAAGTCTACTGGAGTACACCTCTACAAAATGGATTGTCACCAGCTCAGATGCTGATGGGAAGGCCCATTCGCTCCAACCTACCAGTACATGTTGACCCCAAAGGCTGCACACAAAGTCAGGAAGGCAAAAGAAGAAATGAAGGTGAAGAAAAGCGGCTGTATGATCAAAAGGCTAAACATTTGCCTTTCCTAAAGCCAGGAGACAATTGTCTTTTGCTTTTGTTTATTTGGGTGTTAAAGTGTATTTTCTGTGCTTTGTCCAATAAGTGTATCACAGTGTTTTAGCTTTTACTTTCCTCCTACAAATAAAGTTGTCCTTCCGGTAAAAAAAATGTTGTTTTATCTTGTAAAAAAAGAAAAGAAAACTATACCGAACAACAGTCAAAATCCTTTTAAAGCTGCTGAGCTTTACTCAGAAGACTTTGAAAGAAGTTTTTGAAAGCAGTAGCAACTCACAAAGCGCTGTAAACATGTCATCACAATTATTTTCAACTACAGAGAAGAAGGACTTGACAAAGTAATAGCAAACAGCTGTGAGCTCCTTAAAAATAAAGATATTCTATCTTGGTTGAAGATTTCATCAAAAACTGATCATATAACTAAAGAGGCCCTTGCAGAAATATCACATTAACAACCCACTCTGCAGTCAGTTTTAAAACCCAGCTGCACATTTCAGAGTGCTGTGCAGTAAATTTTTATGACCACGTTGCTTGTTTATGCTTGCAAGGGTAAAATGACACGTTTGTGATTTTGTTGGCTTTATTCATCACATGTTTAGAAGGAGGAACAGAATTTGTAAATTTTAAAGTTAGCTTTACAACCAACCCTGTTATCTTACTAAACTAAACTCTCTTGTGGCATTCAAAGTACATTCTGGACAGCAAGTTTTACTCATTGTGCACATCTGAGCAGCTTGTCTGTACAGATTCTCAGACCGAGATTGCAATGCACATTGGACCCACTGGGCTTTTCAGGCATCCCAACTCCAATCCAACACCCTCCCACTATCTTTCTCCTGGGTTACAGCTGTTCCTTTTCTCTTTCAGAACAGTTTTGTTTGGATGCAAACATGACAAAAAAAAGGCATCTAATGATTTATCCTGTTGGCTACACTATTAAAGCTGATCTGAGAGGTATGGAAGCCTAAAGGGAGGCTTAAAATTTGAATAAAACCTTTCTCTGTGATTTGTCAAAGATCACATTCCTGTCTGTATCTCCTCATGGCTGGCAGACGTCCACTTGTCCTTGGGGCACATTTATACTCCACTTTGTCTGAGAATGGAGGAATATGACAGAGGAAGGTTAATGAAGAGAATCAGAGAAAGGAAGACATTAAAAAGGCAAAATGCAAACAAGGGGGGAGAGAAGCTAAGATTTAGAGTAATGACGGAGGTATAATTACAGGGCAACTGTGCTTTCATGGCAGACTTTTCCTGCATTATGTTGGACAAATCCAAGCCTGCAATTTCAGTGCACAATGTCAACAGAAAATCTTTTGAGGAGGTGGAAGAGGACTATAAGGCAGATGACTGAGGGGGGTCTACCTGCAGGGGGGAGAAGATGAAGCCAGTGTTTGAAAAATAAATGATGATGCAGGTGAGATTAAAACAAGAAAGCACTTGTCCACCAGTAGGCTGTGGTGAATCAGGCAGCATGGTTTGAACACAAATTTAAGGACAATTCATAGATTAATAATAACAGTGAGGTTCACAAGTGTTTCTGTAACTCTGCCCAATGTTTTCTGGGAATTTATTCAGGAATGAGCATACAAAGGAAACCTGTGACAAAAGGTTCGGTCCAGATTAGTAATAACAACAGTAAAAACCTAAGTGATTGCCTCAATGCAAAAATATTAGAATGTTCAGAGAGTTTATTTTATTTTATTTTATTTTATTTTATTTTTCAAGGAAACTTCAACTAAAGGAAAAGGTGATAAACTCATATTTTAGGCACATATATTCTAAATAAATATTATCATTAAAGATTTGTTGTTCTTAATAGGATGACAGAAATAAAAAACACTGCAGTCATATGAATGCCGGATACTGAAATAATCACCACAGGAAGTTGCCCACAGATAATTAGCATAACTGCTTCTCAAATAAAAACCATGTGGTTGTAACAACCTTTTATTTTAATATTAATTTTTATCATTTTGCCAGTCACAAACACAGTTTTGCGGAAGGATTTATTAAAGGTTTGCCCTTTCAGGTGCTCCCCACACCTTCTTTCCAGTGCATGAAAACACATGTTTGGACCCTGTGCCTCTCCAGAATGTCTGCACTGCTGACATCTGCCAGCACAAAGCAGGAAGATATGGATTTTCCAGAGCAGGGAGCTTCTGTGCACCGTTTAATGTTTGAGCTAAAAAGATCAACATCCTTCCTGGTATAATTTTCTGTTCTCGGAGCATAAATAACGTTACACAAACACATAGCTAGTGTTTGCGGACAGAAGCATACCAAACCCTCCAAACAAGAAGAAAAGCATTCTGTTTGATTTATATATTTGTAGATGTTAATGTTTGATTGCAGACTAACTGCAAAAACACTGTTCTAAGTACTCTGTTTATTTTCTATTCACTGAGGATGCATAAAATGTCCAGAAAAATACAAAAAAAAAGTTAAAATCCAGAATCAGCATTTTTCTTTATGAAGCAATCCAGGAAAAACAACCTGAAAAAAAAAAGATTTCCAGCAGAGTCATGGTTTCTGCACCAATGCATGCAAGGATGCAAGCCCTCTGTCATGGAAATGTCGCTAACTTTACCACTGACCGCAAAGTGCCTTTTGCAAGTTTCTTCATGCTTTAAGAAGCTTTTTTCATTTATTTAACTCTTTAACAACAGAAATGTTACCTGTGACACCTAATTAACACATGCTTTTTGGCATACCGTAATTCAATCGTTTACTCAATCAACATGATTTTGTTTATTCTGAAATGGATGAAAGCAGTTTTTCATATCGGCTTTGTACCACTTTGTGTTGCGCAACAGTGCAAAGCCACTTTATTCCACATAGAATCAGCTGATTTACATCGATTGCATGAGCAATTCGCAACCGTTAATTGTTGCAGTGCAAGGCTGCTTTTCTCCCCTTCAGAATCCGCTGGAATTGCGTTCATTGTTTCAACAGTGAAAGAGTTACAGCGGTTGAAGGAATGTCAACCAAATTTAACCAGGTAATTCAACCACGAACAAATCTCACTTTTACAATGATATTCTGCACCATTAAACTGCACGTGCCTCCCTAGGTGAGAAAGACAGGAAGCAGAGGACCAGTCAGAATGTTCATTTTGTGCTGATATGTTGCAGGGGAAACTCCTGCATCCAAATCTGAACAGAGTGAGTTGTGGTAAAAGTCAATGCAAATCCAATTAAAAGTTCATCTTAGAAGGGACAATGAACAAATTTGAATGCCTGTAAAGACAAAAATGAATTAAACAAAAAGAGGTGCTCTGAATACAAATGTAACAAATAAAAATATGGCAACCATCTTTGATAATTACCACTCCTGCTGGGTTAGTGAACACAACCATTCAAGAAAAACTCAAAGTCTGTTTTTTTACTAACAGAATTCATTATGTAAACAAATAAACATTTAAGAGTATATGACATCTATCCATCCATCCATTTTCTTAACATTTTTAGGGTCACAGGGTTGCTGGAGCCTCTCCTGGCTACTGTTGGGTGAAGTTGGGGTACACCTTAAACAGGTCGGCAGTCTGTTGCACAGGGGATGGCATGACGTGACAAATTAATAATAATAATAATAATGGATTGGATTTGTCTGCGCTTTTCAAGACACTCAAAGCGCTTACAGTGTTTCCATTATTCATTCACTCCTCATTCATACTTGGTGATGGTAAGCTATGGTTGTAGCCACAGCTGCCCTGGGGCAGACTGACAGAGCGTGGCTGCCATTTCGTGCCTACGGCCCCTCTGACCATCACCGGGAGCATTCATGCACAGTGTCTTGTGTCTTGCCCAAGGGCACGACGATATTTTGGCTGGTGGGAGCGGGGATCGAACCGCCAACCCTTTGGTCATTGGACGACCCGCTCAACCACCTGAGCCACTGTCGCCCCAATTTCAATAGTATTTCAAGAAATATCATAAATTGTGAAAATCAAACTGGATTTTTGATGTTCTTACACATTTGGACTTTAACTTGTCATGACACACTTGTGTTGTGAACAGTCTCAGAGTATCTTATCGTCCCTCAGTTTAAAGACTTTTACAATCAGAGGAATGCCTTTGTGCAGATTGACCTGTGTCAAGATGGAAGCATTTTTCAGATGCTTTAGAGTTTTGTCTGAGAAGCTTACGAAGACTCTTTAGCATTTTGAAGTTATACACTTTAAATCACTTTTTTGGCATTGGTCTAGGACTGTAAAAAAAAACAACTGGAATGTAGATTCATAAACTTTTGTCCTCCCCACAATAAATAAACACCCCCCTCCACTCTGTCATTGGCTTGTTTGGATTGGCAATCTGTGCTTGAAGCATCAAGAAAAGGGAAATAGTTCTACCTTTCAAGCATCTAAAAAGATGGTTCTACTGGTTTGACATTTCCATATGATAGACTCTGTCAGTCTGTTTTGTCTCAGTAATAAGAAGCAATAGTTTTTTAAAAGAAAACAAAATAGAACGTTTAAAAACTAAAAAATCTAAAACCAAGCTTAAAAAAGATATCTGCTTCAGCTAAAGAATGCAAAGTAAATCTTAAAATGATGAAATGATGCCCAGTATGCAGCAAGGCTCCACATCCTTTAGGCTTTTATTATCAATGGCTTCCAAAATCCATCACGAGGTCCTAAAATCCCTCTTAAGTCACTCTGTCTGCGCTAAACAGAAATGAGATTCAGTTGAAGTTTCAGCTGAAAGTCTGGAACAGGAAGTAGTCCACGGTTTTTCAGAGGCAA
Organism: Oryzias sinensis; assembly: GCA_037389245.1. Classification (NCBI taxonomy): domain Eukaryota; kingdom Metazoa; phylum Chordata; class Actinopteri; order Beloniformes; family Adrianichthyidae; genus Oryzias; species Oryzias sinensis. The sequence goes on from CM074491.1 coordinate 10,451,295, forward strand.
TCCATCCACACAATCAACAGTAATAACAGTGTTGGAAAAAAAAAAAAAAAGCCCAGGGGCCACCCTTAAGTTCTGGCAGTCTCCTTTCTGCCACTCAACACAGAGGGGGTCGCAGAGACTGATGGGGGGAGGAGGAGCAGATAGACTGCAAAGGCTTTAGGGGTGAGATTACATAAACATCGCAATGCTTTTGACAATTTGACGTAGCCCCCCCCCCAAACAGACACACACACACACCTCCACCCACTGGATTTCTTTGCTCCCTCCTGACCTTCCATCTACTCTTTTTCAGTCACTCTTTGGGGTTTAGATAAATGTCAGAAAATGGAGACATACATCACCACATGTACCCCTCATATTAACCTTGGGGTTCATTGTGTCATCTTTATGTTTTCAACTATTTGTCATATATACAAGTAGCACATTTAGAGCCGGAATTTTATCTGAATACCTGTTATGTTTTATACTGATTAGAAGAAGCATCTTATGTCATATTTGGAGGAGTTTAAAGAACTTTTTTTAGAACACAAAATGCAATGCAAAAGTCAGTAACACAATATGTATAACAGATGAAAATGATATAAAATGTAATCTTTTTATTGTACAGTAACAATCATTTAAAACAATTGTATACCTTAGTGCAGCAGCTCTGTTCTATAATATTACGATAAAGAATCTATCCATCTCCTTTTCCCACTTTCTTGTGCAGGGTCATGGGGATGCTAGAGCCTATCACTATAGGACAAAGACAGGGTAAACTCAGTCCATCACAGAGTCACACAACAGCACAAACACACATTTACTCCTAAGGGACAATTTAGAGTCACCAATTGATGTATGAAGGAAGTTTTTGGACTGTGGGGAGAAATCCCAAACACAAACCGCCCCAAACCAGGGTTGGACTGCAACAATGCTAAGAGCCCAACAGGTTCAATAAAGCAATAATGTCATGTTTAAAGAAAAAACCTGTAGACAATTAGTTTTTTTTAAAGCTGTTAAAAATCAAATTAGAAACAAAAGATCATTTTTAGCGTTTTCCGTTTGGATTCAGTGGCTGTATGCGTTTTAGGAGAAGAAAAATTGTTGCACGAAAAGGCAAAGAGCTAGATTAGTAAAAACTGCACAAACGTCTTGCATATTTTCAGTGTCAGATGCGGAACAAGTCAGCAACTTCTCCATTTCTGAAACAACACTTCAAATCTCTGTGGCAAACCTGGGAGTGCCCTAGGAATCAATCAGAATTGGTGTTAAAAACTGCAGAAAAGGCTGATGATCACTGCAGGAAAACAGGTTCAGGATCCAGAAACAGGTTCAGGATCACACTCGGAGTGGTAAAATTATGCATAAGAACAATGCGAATGATTTTCCAACAACCTTTTCAGTTTGCAGACAATATGGCTCCATTGGCTGTTTGCAAGACTGGCATATGGGAAATCTGGGTTTGTTTTCCCAGAGTGTGGGTCTTTGGGCAAGACCCTCCATGCCACTGCCTATGTGGCCACACAGGAACCCAAGTCTGGGTCCCCGTGTGCCGGTCCCCAGCCCGGACGAATGAAATAGATGTGTCAGGAAGGGCATCCGGCGTAAAAAACCTTCGCCAAAACCCCCTGAAGGATTATGCTGAAAGGTATAAATACAAAAGGAAATGAAGTAAAGTTGTAAATTCAGTGCCAAGAGAGAGATTCCCTAGATGGCTCTGACATTCTTGTCTGCAAATGTCCACAGCGGTTCCACACACTTGCTTATGTAGACCTGACTTATGTAACGCTTTCTGTGACCTTCCTAAAAAGGTTTCAATTTCTTTTTTTATGTTTTCCTGATGCAGAAAAAACCCTTTAAACATTTCTCAGATACAGCACATTAATCTTTAATGGGCACAGGCCATCTATCACAGTCTTTCAACTATTAATACTGTGAAACATAAATGCTGCTTTAAAGAGGTTTGCCATTTTTATTAAGCCATAATATAAACTAACCACATTTTTCCACATCTGACCAACATAACCAAGACCATTTGGCAGACAAAAACTGAAAAGTTTTTCTTATAAACCCGTCTTTCTTGGCACATTAAGAATAGCTCTTTGTATGTGTGCAAACACATGGAAAGTATGTGACTGACCAGCCGCCTCTGGTGATCCTAAAGGGTTGAACAAAAAGAAGGAGCTAAAATCCTCCCTGCACTCCTGTGGGGTTTCAATAAATGGGCTGTCAATGGAAAGTTACATCCATTCATCGTTTCACTGCCCGGAGCACGCACAACGAGAACAACATGTATCGGAAAGGAAAATAAGGAGCCGCGGTCCAAGATAATAAATTATTATTTCCAGTTTTGTCCACCTCTGCCCACAGCAGCACTCCAAGCAACTGCAAAACTCCCCATCTGTTCGCACATGAGGCATAATGATGGGCTTTGTTCAAAACCATAAAAGATGCTAAATATGTTACCCAAAATAAGTATAAACAATGCTGCGCTGTGTTTTTGGCCTGCAATGCGAATTTCCTAAAATACCGATCAGTGGTGCACAGTCTTTGAAACACTGCACTTTATTTTTGAAAGGAAACTAAAACACACAACAAAGACTGTCCTATTTTTTTTTTTTGGGGGTTGTTTTTCATGTCCCATCTGATCAAAATTACACTTTTCTTAATCAAAGGCAATTGTGTAAAGGAAAATCTATGTTGTACCTTTGCCATATGTAATTTTTAAACAGCTTAAAACCAAATAAATGATATAATTCTTATTTTCAGTATTGCAGAGTATCACCCTTTTAAAAAAAATTATTTTGTGAAACCCACTACGCCTTAACAATTTTATTGACGCAATAAGGACAAGTTGAGTTGCTCTAAAAGAAAATTACAGCAGAAACATTTTAAAGTTGACTGCTGTGATATATATATATTTTTTTTAAATGTAACTGGGCCCGCTAACACTTACACAGTATCATATTTGAGGCTCACCCTAAAAACAGTGAGAGTGGTGATTATTTGACAAAAGCAACAGCTTTTGAGGGAGTTGGAGCCACTTTGGTCATCTGTCCTCCCCACACCATCACACACGAATACAAATATAGCTGAAGACACACAATAAATAGTTTATAACCAGTAAAAGGTTGGTAAATGTCTGCCAGTTGTTATATTTCACTTCTTCCAGACTATCAGTTAGATAAGGGTGTAATTTTGTGTCATTTTTCACCAACATCATAAAACATGTTTTTGTTTTTTTTGCCGGAACTTAAACTTGGTGAAAGAGTCGAGGTAAAACTATCCTGTCATGAAAAGAAAAACTGCAAAAAGATGTTAAGGCAAAGCTCACGTTGCTTTAAAAATTCCAGGCAGGGGCTGCATCCTGCAAAGAAACAAATGTAGTAAATAAGAAAGTTTTAAAATTTATGTTCTTGTTTTTAAGGCTTGACCATCACAGCCTTAACTACTCCTACAGAAGAAACATGAAACCTCACACATGGTACCTATGAAGTGCAGTGGTGAAGCCCCTCAGGGAGCGTTGAAGTACCAATTTCGTTTTACACTGAAAACTCTTTGAGCCAGCTTACAAGAATGCAGATGCAGCCTTGACTGTTTTACCTGTTAATAAAAAGCAAACAAATACGTATGTTAAATGCTTTTTAAGATTCAGTTCATTTGCTGACGTTGAATCATTCACTAATAATTTTAAATACTTTTACTTTTTGCACAAACTAGCTGCTTCACACGGTTCGTTATAAATAAGATGTTGACACACAATTTCACACATCTGCAAAGGATTTGCATAAATGTAGCAGCTAGCTCCAGCCTGCAGCTGCATGTTGCCCTGATATTAAGATTTTGAATTGACCCAAAATTTGACTGTCGAAATGCAATAATTACAAACTTCTTCAGTGACGGTTCCAAGATTTTGCCACCGCAGTATTGTGTGTCAAGGGAGAAAACAGCACTATAAGGATGGTTAATCTGTCTATATCTATCAAATAATATATGGCTCTTCAAAATTAAAGACCCACTGGAAGACACTTTGGGTTTTTTGTAAAGAATCTCTTCAAGCCTGAATCAAAATGCCTGATTTAATTTGGGCTTAAATGTAAATAAGAAAAAGAGAAATGTAAAAGAATTTATTACTTATGTGAATGAAACTGAGATTTAAATAAATTTTAATGTGCAAAAAATAAAAAATTCTTTGATAACAACAAAGATTTGTTAACAACCAAATTCTGCTCATTAAATGCAATTGATTAATTGAACAAGTGTAGCCATTCTTTAACCAAACACTGCAGGTCAACCAATTACAGAGACTGTCCAACAAACATTTCTCTGCAAAAGTTGGAGTGCTGCTACTAAATAATCAGCAATTTTGTTTGTTTGATCCCAAGCAATATGGATATTTTCTACAAAGATAGAATTTTTGTTGTTTTGTTCTTCTGAAGTACTTTAATTGTGTTAATGAGTGAAAAAAAAAGAAAAAGAAATAAACTGAACATGTGCTCCTTCTGCTAAAAAACGGTTTTCTGATGTTTATAAAGCAATTTTCCTTGAAGAGTCCATCCTTCCACAGTGGTCAAATTCTATACTTAAGGTAATTAGAAAGGCTGCCATTTTTCCAACTGGTGGACGTCTCAAATCCGGCACTCTAAAGTCAGACTGAGTAATGCTTAGGAAATGTTCAAAAACTCCAGGAGCTAAATCCAAGGAGCCTAAAATCCTTATTTTGAAAATGTACCAGTTATGTTAGATATGTTTTGTTAAGAGGAGGAACTTTTAGCTCCACAGACAGAACAGAGCAGCAATAATGAGGTTTGCAAATCTGCTATTTAAAAAAAGTTTGATTAATTTCCAAACAAGACCACTGTAAAAAATCTTCGACCAAAATTCAGAGTTATAAACTAAACAAGTAAACATTGGCTACTGTGTTTGAAGCACGGTGGTGGAAGGATGATGATTTGAGGTTCCTTCAAATAACAAGACTAAGTCACAAACACTACATCAACACTGAGCACCTATGTATACCAAATTGCTCTTAAAGTTTCGGCTACAAAAATACAACTTGACGAAATTGGGTCAAGAAATGGCAACATCTTCAGAAAAAAAGACAAAAAACTAAATGATGAAGATGTTTCGTAAAGTTTTCAACTAAATTTAAATGTGTTGCTTCCTATTTTTTTACATTCTTAATGGTTTAGTTTAGTTTTGTTGTGAAACTTAAAGCCTTAAAGTTGAGAATATATTAGATTTGCAAACACTTTACAGACCCACTCGATGAAAATCCTGTTTTTTCATCGTATTTGGGACATTTGGGTTTTTTCCCACACTTCAGAAGTGAAATAACACTGAGCTACACAAATTAAGGGTACCACCACTTGCACTTGAAGATGGGTTAAAAAAAAACAGAAAAAAAGTATTAAAAGCGTGTATTATGAGATGTTGTCCTGAGACGGAGCAAGCCAAAGTCATTGCTCTTTTTCCTCCCTCCCTCTAATTAAGGTGGGGCAAAGGGGAGCATGCAGAAGGAGTGTAATCGAGATAATAACATGGCTCCACAGCTGCTGATGGAAGCTGTGGAACTGAGCCAGGCTGGATCTCAGCAATCTAAAAGTCAAGGTGCAGGTTTGTATCTCAGTGCATTCTGAAGGCAGGACTCAACAGGTCAGGCAAAAGAGAACAAAAAAGCAGGTGGACGAAGCTGCGTCTCTGCTTATTTTTTTGGGGGGGGCAGATGTTCATCCTAGCCTTGTGGCCATCAAAGAGAGAGAATCAAGAGATTCCGAACGTCCATCAGATGAAAGTGTATCACTTCTACACACCATTCTCATGCACAGTCATTAACAACGCTGTAATTAAATCAGTCCACACCCACATTATCTGGTACACACTGCTTAGTTTAGTGGCCCTGGATCATTCAGGCATCTCCTTCCTGTTTGCCCCCATCCCACAAGCCAAACCCCCATGAAATCGTTCACAACACCACTGCACTTCCTCTCTCTCCTCTGTTCCTCCATCCTGCTCCCCCGTCTGTTGGGAACTGTTGACTCACTGTCGGGAAAGTCAACAGTGTCGGAACAGAAGGATCTGTCGTGACTGCGGTCAGCTCGGGGGCCTGCTGGTCATTCACCTCCTCACCGGAACAAATCCCTGCAGCTACAGTCAACACTTGTGACACTTGTGATCGCAGGCAGGGCTGCTCCATGATTGACAACAAGATCTCTGACAACACTGCACAGACAGAAGAGCAAACATGTCAAAAATGAACAAACGTTCTTTAACAATTTAGGCCTTCTGGGGGAGTCAGTTTGTTCTGTTTCCAGAGAACTTCAGACACCCGACAAATGGAATCTCCTTTCAGACAAATGATGCAGAAGCTCAGCAGTGAATCTGTCTTGGTGTTGAGCCAGTGTCTGCATGCCGGAACGAAGTAGGTGCAAAAAGATGTTTCCTCTGCATGTGTTCACACCTTTTGGGAGAAGAGGTGAGGCAGCTAATGATTAACTTCATCCAATGAGGACACAGGGCATGAACAGACATGCTCGGGTGCAAATCCCAACTTTTTTGTGCATTCTCAGCCCAAATCAAAGCATCCTGTTAGTTCAAATTTCAGGCACAAAGGTTTATAAAGCTTCCTTGCATGACAGCAGTAGACTGTGACTCTAGTTTGGAAGCAAACAAAGCTCTTAAAAATGTAGTTTGTAAAATTAAACAAAACATTAAATTACTAATTGAACACTTTCTTTGTTAAATATAATGTGCAATCAGTCTTTGAGCGAGATTTCCCTCACATATCCTTTAAAAAGATCCACTATGATAAAGAACGTTTTTAACATGTTATTATATACATATACATATTAAAACAAAAATAAGCTCAGAATTGCTTTTCTGAGTATAGCTTCATTAAAATCATTGTAAAGCAGGACAAAAAAAGTTTGTGTGACAGAGAAATAGGCTGGATGGGCCACAACCCACCCGCTATGCCCAATTTTGATGCACTTGTATATGACTAGATTCATTTTGTTTTCCTCTTTTGAGCTGACATCTATTTCAAAACTAGACAGCTGGATGGCTCTGATATTGATTGCAATTCTTGTTGCACCGATATCTATAGGTTTAGGGGGTTGTGAGGGGTAGTTAGCTAGCAGGAGAGTGTAAACAGAGAGCTCTCAGGGGAGGAAAGTGGGCGTGGTTGCTTTGTGCCAGTGGTCCTGCCCACAACTCAGGGGCAAATAACCTAGAAAGTGACAGTTTTTTTTTTTTGGCTAAAAAGCTTAGAAGACCACTGGGAACGCTTTTAAAATACCAAAGATGACCGGAGTGAGTCTTTAACTCCTCCAAGGTCATGGAGTGCGCCATGACTTCACGAAAGTGCAGCTGCACGAATGTGCAGAGAGCGATCATGTCCATCCAAGTGTGCCGCCTTTATTCTCCAGCTCTCCCAATAACAGAAGAATGCAAAAACACAACTCCCTCAGAGCGGAAACCATCTGCCTCACTTGTAATCAGCTCGTGCAGCGTCAGGGTGTTTACACTGAAGCTACATGCTTGGAAGAAAAGAAAAAGAAAAACATGGGGAGGGGGGTTTCATAAATCAGCTTCCTGTTCAAACACCCCCAGTTAATGCAGCCTCAGCATGTTGTGATGCTTATCGCTGATGATGAACTGAGCGATGTGGGAAACAATGAGGTTGTGCAGTTTCCCAGCCCTCCAAGTTGGTTGAAGAAACTTTGTTCTCTAAATGAAAACTATCACTCCTTTTGATTTGATGGACAATTCCAAAATATTATTTGATGGAATTCATGACTGCCATCTCGAGCCTCGTGGCTCTTTTTCTGTGTCCCAGTTGAGCAAGATATAATAAACACATCCTAAGAGAGATGAAATTCCAAGGCTGCAGCTGGGCCATACGACCACAAAGCAAGCAGAGAACTGCCTCATACGACTGAGCTCTCGCACAGCGTGTTGCTTCAGATCAGAAATCACCTGGGTTCAATCCTGTGAGCTGCAGCCTTGCTGTAACGTCAAGAAGCAGTCAGTCAGTCTGTTAGCAGGAAATTATAGAGATGGAGGGAAACGTTCCCCCCTATTCTCAGAAAAATAAGTCTTCTTTGTGGATTCCAATTCAAACAGTACTTTCTGATTAGACTTCCAAACGCTAATTAGATTTAAAAGGTCTGACATTCAATACAGTATTTGCAGAAGGTCTACAATTCCATGAGCTCTTTCCACCTCCAAAGAAATTTCTCAAACAGAGCCTCAAATATGAGTTTTTGTTGAGCATTGGTGATTTTCAGGATCCAAAAATAGGGACTCCCCCGCTCTGTTTGGCCGGACAGTTCAGTGCAGAAGGTTATGTTTTGCCTGGAGGTTGCAGACGTGTTTCTGGAGAGCCCCGCTGCTCAGTTCAGGCTACGACATGCTTAGAGAAGAAAATAAACTGTTAGAGGCTCACAAAAGTTTTTCACTAAAACCGAGCTGGCCATTTATGGTTGTTTGTGTGCAAGAGGGAGGCCCCACTTAAAACAGCTTGAAGCCTCGCAGTAAAGTTTGTGTTTATTTCGGTTTTAACACATTTTTGACCATTGCAACCTTTTATGGTCATCAAAATATCTGCCCCAAAAAGGTCTGCTTCTGCAGACAAAGTATATATATAAAACAAAATACAGCTTTTACTGCAAAACATACTAACTATTGAACCTTCTCCTCTTTTTCTGTCTGAAGTTGTACTTCCCAGAAGGCCATCTGTACAGAGTAAACTTGTCTGAGACCATCTTTAAAGGTCATGTTTCTTTACAACTAGGGGAAAGCTAGTTTACCAATTTTTCCTTATGGAGGACACAGTTAATGATTGGTGGATATAATTGGTGGATATAAACTTAGCAACAAAAAAGGAACAGGCAATGGATGCCATCTGCTGCAAAAGACCCATGACTTTGTGCAGGTTTACTGAAGAAGAAGAACAAGAAGAAGAGGGAGAAAGTGTGTCTCAAACCTGCAGACATATCATCGTCTCCTGAGCTCAGATAGACTCAGTAAAGGTTTGGGAAAGAATGCAGGAAGCAGGCATTGGGTCACAGAAGATCTTTGAATAATAATCCTGAACCTGGACTGAAAGGAGAGGGTGTCTTGCAAAATGAGTTTAAGAAGTTTTTAACATTGCCATGTGGATGGGTGAATGGGAAGGTGACTGTAAAATGCTTTGGGTCTTCTAAGAAGTTAGTAAAGCACTATATAACTATAGGCCATTCACTATTTGAGATTTATTTTCTTAACTCCAAATAAATTACTTTTGATTTATGTTATTCAGCATTTTGGTTTGATTGGTGTACATTATAAACAAATATTATTACAAGTTTGGTTGTTATAATTTCTTTAGTTCTCTAATTCTATGCTTTTAAATGGTAAATGGCGTGTTTTTATTTGGTGCTTTCTACCTTCCTGGTGCTTTGCAGTGACAGTCTTATTTACCCATGGACACAGTGAAGACTGCGTTCACAACAAACGCCATTCCCACAAGAAATTTGTGTCGGCTGTCCTTTGTTTAACGTGTGGCGAATTCGCTGCTCACCACTTGTCCAAGAAAAAGGCCCTGCCCGCGTGTGGGAGGAGCTACCAGCTAATGTTTTTGGCCCGATCGCTACATGGAGCGGTGTCTGTGTTTGTCTCATTTACAATGCGTGGAAGACAGAGGATGCTGAGAGATCAGGTTTGTGTATTTTAAAGAGCTCTACAAAAAAAATTGGTAATTAGGTCTCCATGATTGGATTCATGAAATCAGTCAGAGAATCTCCCAGTACAGTGAGCTTCACTCCCTGTAAGGCACCTAATACTGCAAGTGAAGGCTCCATGTTTCCAGTGGTGTAGAAGTTTTTTATATTTGTGTTGACAAAAAATCTGATTGCATGCAGAGGCAGCAAATATAAAATGGAATTGCTGCAGTGACTTATTTTGACATTTGTTATGTTAGGATTTCATTCTCTGATTGTAAATTAGTTTTTTTTTGTTTTATTTTTTGGTAACGGTGTCAATTCATTCTATTTCCAAACAAATATGCCTTTGTTTGGGACCATCAGCATTTCTGATTAAAGCCTTTGGGCTCCTCTGCTTTCAAAATGATTTGTTCTGTTTTGATATGACTTAACTTGAACTGTTCCAAATCTCCTTGTTTGTAAAGTGCATTCATTCATTCTCATCAACTGTAAGTAACAAAAGTCTCAAGTTTATAATTGAAGCCTAAAACATTCACATCAAGAATGAGGAGATCAAAAAGTCAGAGTGTTCCCAGAGCCGAATTACTTCCCTGGTATCTGAATTATATTAACACAAGAGATCTTATCAGAGTAATATTCAACGTTTCTCTATCCGTGTTGTTTCAGGGCACTTAACACAAGGCAATTTCCTTCACTAGTTTGCTGAAAAAACAAAAACACATGTACATGCTGCCACATTTAAAAAAAATAATAAAATACATGAACTTTCTGTGGGAAATGATAGACTGTCAGAACGTTTCAGCCAATGCTGCCTTCAAAAGCAGCGTGTAAAATGAAGAGCTTGTTATTTTTAATGGCTTGAACAGAGCAGGCCTTAATTTTCTGTCTAAGCGGAGGCAAAGCACACACCCTGTCTGTGCAGGAATTAAAGATATTCTGTCAAATGTATTTTCAAACATCAAAGACGGTGAGTGTTGTTTGTATACAATTCATGCAATAGTGTCATCCCCCTGAATGACTGCAGGAAAAACTTATATTTGTCACATAAACATATTTTACTTTTGCACTGCATCTGTTTAGCACTACACGTCATGATATTTTATGAACATAAAAACAAATCATTTAAAGGTTCTTAAGTCTGCGTCAGCTTCACAGTATAATATGTAAAAGCCAAACAAACCACCATCCATACTGGGACAGGTCCCAAACCAAGGACCCAAAGGATTCATATTGGGTTAAAGATGATGCCAGAATTGGGTCCAGACATGTTTCCTCTCCATGGGTGTCTGGCACCACTTGGGAAACGTAGTTTTGGTTTAAGTAAGTGGCACCCCACCCATGCTTCTTTTGGTTTAAAGACAGCCACAAGAATTACACTCGAAACGAATGTTTGTTACGCAGTGGCAACGATAAAAACCACTGTGGACCCACTTTATCCAGTCGGGACACAAATAATCCCTGAGGAGGAACATGTGATGTGTTTGGGCCTAGGGGAGCAAATACAGATCGTGTCTCTTTTAACTTGAGTCTGAAGAAGAAAACCTGGGAGTCACCTGATGACAAATTCAGTTTCTGTTTAGCTTTCTATAAGTGGCAGGAGCTCATTGTGACACTTTGAACATGCTGGTCTGTTTTGTTCTACACAGTCTTCTTTCAGTCACTCAGGATAACGTAAACAAAGTTGCACATGTTCATGACACGTCACCTTGGAAACAAAGCAAAAAAAAGCCTCACTTTAGGACTTTTTGCATCCATCTTGGGAAAAAGAAAAGCTCTGTAGGCACCGATTTAGTCTTCTAGTTTAGCTCAGTTTAGTTTTCACAGTAACCACAGATCCAGGGATGTCAGAGGTGAAGCTACATACACACCACTCTCATCAATGCACATTCAAGCAGCCACTTTCAATGAAAAGTTTATGTAAACTTGCATTTTGGGCTTCTGCATTCAAACTCCCGCATAGCTACGCAAGTTTTTAATGACCATTTTTGGGCTCTGCGTACAAAATACATGACCATTGAACGCACATTGCCAGCTAAACCAGGTCAAAATTTGACCAATCAAGGACTCAGATTTGGTAATGTCGCAATCAAACTCACCAAACTCAACACATAGCTGGTTCATCTGGTGGATCCAGACACACTGATCCACCTGATGAAGTCTTCGTTGGTTTTTCAGATAATACAACCCAGGGCCACTCTCCTGATATGATGGTAATCCATATCTGCCATTGCAAGGATGCTAGCAATTAAAGTTATTGTTTTGCACCTATGTGACATTTCGTGCTAAGCCTCTACCAACTGTAGATGGCGGACATGGACTAGTAAACAGCAGAAAAAGAAGAAGAAGAAGCCCCTCCCTCCTTGTCCAGTGCACCGCAATGAGTTATATCACCAGAGGAGACTTCACGTGAGTCCTCATGGGAAGGGAGAATCGCCATCTTGGTGAGGTCAAGTCACTGCTGCAGTGCATGCATGTGAACATATTGTTTGCAAATTGCCAGTTTATTGTGCGGGTTTCAACTGCCAAAATCGGATAAATGAGTCCACGAAGGAGGAAGGCATAACATTTCACAGGTAGGTACAATAGTATTTTCCTTTTAAAGCTGCAGGGGCTTCATTAATAGTACATATGTTGACCTGCATGATGCTGCAGGGCTATTATCAACATGCTGATGATGTATGTATAATTTGCCGTAGACATAAATGTAAACTTTATTGTGTTAAACCTATATAAAGTATTCTAGGACTAGGCTATTACTGTATAGTAATATAGATTTATACATTTCTGATTCAGTAACTGAACTTTTCTTGTAAGTTTCCAATGGATTCAGACTTAAGGAAAAAGTGGGCCGTGGCAATCAAAAGAGCTAACCCAGGTGGATCACTGTGGTTACCAACTAGCAATACAGTCTGACTTTGTTCAAAGCATTTTGTGGAAACAGATTTTGATAAGACTGGCCAGACTGTTCGCTTAAAACCCGGCACCATACTATCTGTGTTACACCGAATTGATCACTCACATGAATCAATAGGGTAAATCTATTGTTTTTCTGTGTTTTTTTTTCCCAGGGTAAATCTATTGTTTTTCTGTGTTTTTTTTTTTTCCCAGGGTAATAATATTGTTTTTCTGTGGGTTTTTTTCATGGTAAATCTATTGTTTTTCTTCTAAATAATTTAAATTACATGTCAAAGAGATCTAAAAGTTCTAAATGTTTAGAAATTATTTTTAAAATTCTTTGTAATCATTTTTCTTATTTGTCAGAAGTCCTGCAACTATGCATTTTTCATTACATTTTTTAGCTTTTCAGGGTGATTGTTTCTCTTATTTAACAAAAACAAATGGACAGACAGACAGACAGACAGACAGACAGACAGACAATATAAAAGCCATCTAAATGCCACCAAAGGCTATAGAAAGCATTGTCATTGGCGCCGACGACCTCACTAAGATGGCGTTGCGCTCCGCCACCGTTGGCCAGGCTTCCCAAGCAGGCGTGTCTCCTCTAGCGATATGAGTCATTGGATCACCGCTCTAAGTCAGAAATCAGACTTTTTAATTGGAGAAAATATTTACAGCATAAACAAAAGAGAAAGGAGAATTCACCAAACGCCCACAACAGAGATCACTTTTGAGTGGGCAGTGAAAGCAGGCGCTGTTTTCCACCACAAAGCTATAAGATAAAGGTGGGGGAGGCATTTGAGAAGAGGAGGTGATAGATTTTGTCCTACATTTTTGGTAAATCCGGCGTCTTTACAAGAATTCAGATGCCCTTAAACCTCTCTCATTTTTATAAGAGACTCCTCCATTCAACATGCATCTGATGCATCACAAAACCCATGATTTCTGTAAATGATTCAGGGCTTTAAAAACACCCACACAAGGGCGTCCTGAAACTTCATTCAAGTAAATAGTGAAATGAAACAGATTTTTTTGTAGAGGAACCACACTTTGAATATGAAACAACTGCGTAAGTCAGTATATTCAACAAGTTTGGAGGAACCCAGAACAAGAGACCCGTCAGCTGTTTGGCCAGACAGCTTAGAATGTTTGCCAGAAAATGTTAAACCTTAATGAAGCTTTAATAGGACCTGTCCTTATTTTTTAAATTATGTGAGCTTTTGAAGAAAGTGTGAGAGTCCAACAAATACATTCTTAGAGTTATTCAGTTACAGAAGAAAAATGTGGACTTAAACACCACTGGGGTAGAGGAGGACAGAAAACTGACTTTTTCTGGGCCGAGCTGCAGCATCAAGCCGTTGCAGATTTTTCTGTGCTGAATTTATGTATGAGTGAGAACAGCTGCTGGAGTTATGATCAGATTTAAAAGGCGATGGATCTTTCCCAAGCTTGAACCCAAAACTGGACAGCGTGGAGGTGCACACATTCAGACGGTATGAAGAATGTATGGAGGCTTGAATCTGATTCCTCTGTTTTTAGACTCTTATTTTATTTGACGGAGATCGAGCCTATAAATAAATAAATGAAACTGAATGAATTTGACAGCCCCTCGGGGCTTTAACCTAACATCTTTTTACAACACCTTGTGTGCTTAAATAGATAAATAAATAATCAAACAGGGAAAATACTATAATAAAATAAAAAGTTTAAAACCACAGGCAATTGAGATTTTATAACTAAAGTCGTTAGTTGTATGGCCCACAGGCGCTACCCTCCCCCACCCATGCTGCTCACTTTAGACCCCCCCTCACTCTGCCCCTTCAGCCCCTGCCACCTATGGAAGCATGTCAAATACCGTTTTCTTCATCATTTTACTTAAGTGACAGAATGAGTGGCATTGAAGAAGAAAAGGAAAAAGCTGTTTGGCGGGTTGATTTTCATTTTTGAGCCAACGAACACAACTTTATTGTGAAAAAGGAAAAAGCCTTTCCGGTATAGACTTTTACTTTGAATTATGAGACAGATATGCTTCCATGTCCACCCAGATCAGAGCTGCTTGTGAAATATTAATTAATGGATGAAAAACTTCTTTTTTTTTTTCAAACTTGTTTTTTCTGTTGGTTTTATCTCCATAACAACCCTTTTATTTTTCAGTCACCTAGTGTTGACGGACAGGTCAATGTCATTTTTAGAAAAATACGACAAGTACATTTTTGGATTTCCCTGGAAACAGACGTTTTTCTGTTAATCTCAGCCACATGTTCATATCGTTTGTCTTACCGTTTTGTTTTTTTTTATTTTCCAACTTGAGCCAGAGATTCATGTGTTACATTTTCACAATACTTGGGTGAAAAATGAGAAAACAGGAAACGTTAAACATTTATAATTTCTAAAACCAATTCCTACCCCAAGAAGCTCTCCAATGTTCCACACATCTCCAAGATAGGAGTTGATAGATCAAACTCCGGAGGAGGTGTTCATGTTTCTATTAGCTGGTACTAAGGGATCATTTTTTAAAATTCAAGATGGTGGCCTCTTTCTAAAGGTCAAACGTCAATAAGACTTTCATGAAAACAGCTCTAACTAAAAAAAGATTCTGCATATTGTGAAAAAAAGTGAAAAAATGTTTACGCTTTACCACAAAATGTTTGCCAAACCGTAGGTCCTTTAGCCATCCCAAATTAATGTAAAACTTCTTGTGGATATCCAAGACATGTGTGTTTTCAGTCATGTATTAGGGGCATGAAGATGTTGGTCAGTCTTTGAGTGTGTGGCGGGGGCAAATGTTTTGCTTAAAGGTGCAGTAAGAGAAAGAAAATTGCGAAAACATTATGACTGCTGCTGCCCTTGATTATGTGATGACCCCAAAGCACAAAAAAATGGACAGAAAAGGGGAAGAAGACAGAAGTTTTAGGATGTATCTTGGAGCTGAAGAAAAGTATTTTTTGTCAGCAAGAAGACACACCCAATGCCTGCATATTTTTGACATGATTTGGGGTCCTTGACAGACAAAAATTCTCTACTGTCATTGCTATGAGCATGCAAAACTGAAATAATAAGCCATAAAACTGAAATGTTACTAATTTGATTATCTTTTTGACAGCAGAAAAAAAATCCATGCTAAGTGACTCGTGTGGAAAATATTCAAGATCTTGGAGGGTCAGGACAATTTTTTCCTTATGAGTTTTCTAAACCCAGAGATTCAATTGCAAAATCTATCTGGAGACAAAAATAATATTAATGAGCAAGAAAGTGTGTAGCCATTCATCCAAAAAAGCTGAATGTAACCAAAGTCATTTTCAAACAGGTCCCTGACTGAGTGCAGACAGCATCTGTGTGGTCTGAAGCTTGGACTAAATGCATATTGATATTCAACCAAATACTCTACAAGAACTAAGTTGTGAAGTTCGTAGAAAGTTTGTCATTTTGAGACACGACGAAGAAAACTGTGTTTTTGACAAAAACAGTTTTCATAAGTGTGATAAGTCCAATTGAATGATCTGGTTCACACACGTGCTCACATTCATAACACACACTCACCTCCTTGTTCACCTTGTGGCGAGCCGTTCTCATACCGTTGACGGGGTTGGACAAGAACTCCTTTGACGGTTGTGCTAAACCAGATGTTGGAAGTTACTGGGCAGTTTGAATATGACACATTCAGTTAAGAGGCATGCATGCTGGATTCCCCACTCAGCTCTCGATGCAAGAGATGAGGAGCTGCAAAAGTTGTGCAAAAAAACAGTCTGACTCTTAATCTGAGATTCCACCAGTTTGTCTGGTTTTTCTCAGCATTATCCTGTCAGGATAGAGGAGAGGTGATCTATTTTTCTATGTGAAGGCAAGATATATGCAGTGGCCAAGCCTTTCTGCAGAATGTCACTTGCAAACACCCTAAAGATCAGTGGTCGAGCTTATGGACGTCATCTTCAGTGAGAAAAAACAGAGGCATTTCTTTTTCTTGACAGGACAAGGTCACTGATTGAAAATCTCACAGCTGTGAGCAATCTAACAGTCAAATGAACTATCACAAAGCTCGAGTAACATCCTGGCTGAGAGTCTTGTATTGGGCATTGGTGGATCAGGAAAGCTCCTGGCCCGTCCAGCGTATTTTCACAAATAAGTCATTTTACTTTTTCACCGCTCCTGATTTACATAAAAATAAGACACAGTCAGAAATTCATTTCAAGCTTAATTTTCTAAACATATGTCCTCCATTATCAGAAAAAGATTCCACAAGAACATGTTAGAAGACCGAAAACACAACTGTCATTGGAGTGGGTCTTTAACACAAATACCAAAACTCATTTGGATTTTACAGAAGATTGGATTGTCTCTCTTTGATATTAAGAGGATTGGATTTCACAACATCCATTTAAAAATAAAATCTAAACCAGAACAAATTGGGGAACAATTAAAAATACATTCTAGCTTTTCTTGGGCATGCATCAGCTTAAACGGTTAACTGTAATCTAAAAATCACACACACTTTAAAAACACATCATCATAATTCAGCTTTTTGGGGTCACTCAACAACAACAACAACGGTTGTTCCTCTTACCTTCTCTGGACCCCCAGGGCTGCCTGTTCAGTGCCTGTTTGCTCCAGTTAAACTACAACCTGCTAGAATGCAATTCAGTCATTAAATGAAACCACTACACTTCACAAATACAAAATGAAAAGGACACAGTTAAAACATAAGATAAGATGAAGGTTTAAATGTTAAAACAGCCTCCTACTGGTCCTTCAGTGTCTGCATAGTTTGAGGCTCCTCTTTTTTTATCCCTAAAAATAGTTGATAAAATGTGCTGAGGTCAATAAGCAACCAGAATTTCTAAAGCCCTTGTCAGAAGACCACAATGCCACAAATATTCGTTCAGATTTTGTAGTCAACCTAGGCGGCATGTCTGGCTGCCAGAGTACCTGGAAAAAAAACCCACACGAAGAGGATTTGAAGCAAAATCTCTTTGTTTGGGTAAGTAGTGCTCACCACAACAGTGGTGTAGCCTGAATTGTTTGTTCATAATAGAAATAACTTTTTTCTTCTTCTGCCACAACAAAAGTCTTCCTGCTGGCACCACTTAGCCTGAATGGTGATGGAGTTTTTATTCATTAGTCTTGGAATGAGACCAACACTAAAAGTCAGCATGTTTTTTGTTTAAATAATCTGAGATTTAATCAATTAATTACACAAGTACGGTAGAACTTTAATTGGAGTTTCAGAACTTCTGCTTTACCGCTTAACAGCTCTAAGAAGAGCTCAAAATGGTTTATCAGAAGCTTTTTTGCAGATGTTCTCCCTCAGTGCTCCTTGTGAGGAGGTGCTTATAACATTTTGTTTTGGGATCTAGTTTTTCAAGCATGAAAATCTGCCAACAAAAATGATCTTTAGTTCAGATTATATGCTATCCAAGCAGCAAAGCGGCAAAACTCACCCCCTTTCTTCCTGAAGAACCTTTGAGGTATTCACTTGAGATAAATTGAAATTCTGGCTTCAGGTTTTGCCTAATCAGATATAAATAAACTGGGTTTCACATTTGCAGATTTAGGTTTCTATCCTGCTGGCACTGGGCGACAGAATGTCTGGATACTGAACTTTTTTTGTATTTACAGTCCTCAAAGGATGCACCTTTTCATACCTGCAAAGCCTCTTTCCTCTTGCTTTGCTAGACTTGAAAAATACACTTTTTTTGCATTTACATGGTCAAATGGCTTCATGCAAAATTAATGATTTTGCATAATTGGGAGCTTATTGCAATTTGATCTTACAGAAGCCACAAGAATAAACCCTTGGCCAGGGTGCACTTTACAAAAAATGAAGAGATGCAAGTTTAGAAGTGCAAGCCTCTTTTAGCTGCTATTTACTCTAAAATATCACATTTTTAGCTAGTTAAGTCTTAAATTTGTGTTTATGGTTTGCACCTTGCCCACTTGTCTTTTTTAGGTCTAGCTAACCCTTTAAAAAGTTGTATCTAATTAAAATTGTGTTTTAATGTGTTCTTGTAGCATTTTTCTCATGATGGGGGATATATTTAAAGAAAATTAAGATTAAACCAGTAATTCTGAGATTTTCTTTATTCATATTGTTGAGAATCTGGGGCAGATCAACAAAATGCCATTGGAAGATGCTTGTAGCTGTGAAGTAGGTGCTGCAGTTGGCGCGCCGCAAGCTCCCTGCTCCTCTACATTCGGATGACTCTACTTGTAGACAAATAGATTCATGTACGGGTACGTTTTTGTTTTCCTCGTCTGAGCTGGCATCTGGTCCAAAACTGTGCTTAGCACCAGGTTGGTAGTGTGAGGGGCTGTAATTTAGCAGGAGAGCATCTAAACAGATGGATGACAGGAAGTGGAGCGGGCTCACTCCAAGATAACAGTCCTGCTTAGAACTAAAAGGGGAATTTCTAATGAAGTACTGCTGCTCTGCAGAAACTGTCTTGGAAAGTGTCACAGGTTTTTTTTATTTTGCCTAACAACAGCATAATCATAATTAAAAGATCGCAGGGAGAACTTTTAGAGTAATCAAAAACAGATCTGAGAGCAACTTTAGAGGGGCTGTATTTTATTAAACCGAAAGAAAGCCAACATGAAAATCTAAAACAATAAAAATAAGTGTTAAAATGTTTGTATGCAAACAGCTGAGACTGTGCATCTCCATTTTAGCTTTTGTCAACGTCCAGCTGCTGAGCATCTGCACTTTTCTGCTGTGACTGAATGTGTAGTGGTCCCCGCTGTTCCTCAGGAAGAAACACTGCAGATGTCCGGTTTGATGAGACACCCATCAAACCAGGAAGGACCTCTTTAAGGCCAGCTGGTTGTAATTTATCAGGACAAAAGCATCACTGGAGCTTTGACCCTAAAACACTGCTGGACTTTTCGCCTCGAGTCCTGAAGGTCGGTGAGCCAACTGAGAGGCTCAAAGGGGCGGGAAAAGTCCTGCAGACAGAAACTTGAAAACTGCACAAGCATTTAGTCATCGGATCTTAAAGACTTCAAACTGCAACATTTCGTGCTCCAGTTGTCAAGATGATGTGCTGAATGTGCTTAAGGATGCGTGGGATTTTTTAGTGAGCAGGTCTTAAAACATGATTTTCTTATGTAATTATACACAGACACAAAACAGTTGCTGCTCTGTCTGATCCAACAGGAGGTTATTCTGTTTGAGCGCGTTTCCTCTGTCCGGGCCGTAGCTGGACTCCAGGAGAAAAGCTGCACACGGTCTCATCCATCCCACGTTCTTTTCATTCTTCAATCCTGCGGTGTAGAAACACACACAGATGTGCTGGCACTCAACTACAGCTTATCAATTACAGTAGAGTAGTAACTTGTTTGAGTCGGTCATGTGAGATCCATCCTCTCCTAAAATGATTTTTAGAAACAGTGCTCCCCCTAGTGGACACAATTATTCATATTAGAAACAGTGCTCCCCCTAGTGGACACAATTATTCATAAAGTACAAGGCAAAGTGAAATATTTCCATATCAAAGTTTATTGCTGACATGCATGTAGAGATCTGATCAAGTAGAAAAATATGTTTTTTATACAAACGTGTCTTCAATCTGTACAATGAATCTGGTTTTTTGTACTTAGATGCCCATATTCGACCAAGCAGCTTACAACACATTATCCTATTGGGTTTAAACACCGCCTTTAATAACCTGACCAAGGTTTCCAGGTGGAACAAGCAGCATTTTCTCCAATATATATGCTGAAAACTTTAAACTTCGGGAGAAAATAAGAGAGAAAAAGAAGAAAAACAAAATTATATTCCAGACCCAAAATGGGTGATTTCTCTTCAAAATTCCAATTTGTTTTTGCCACACCTCGCAAATTCTAAATCATGCAACAGTTACATGTTTTCTACCGAGTTTAACACCAAACTATTACCATGCTTTTCAGTCCACAATGCAGTCTACCAATACAACTCTGTAAAACATTAAACGTGGTATAATCCACCGGCTGGAAAGTGAGACACTTTCTGATTAAGAGGGACAATTAACAACTACGTTACCCCAGGTACTAAATCTGCAGCCGTGTCTTCTGGAAGATGGCGCCAGACACTTGAACAGATAGTTATTTAAATGTCAGTAATGATAACAGAAATATAAAAAAAAAAAAAAAAACCTAGATCAATACAAATACTGCTGTATACCCATGAAATTCACATTAAGGTGGAAGAAAGCCAGAAGCTCTCTTCAGATCACTGGAGCCTACAGATGCGGTGGATTTCAGCCAACATGGCCTGAAGTACACAATCGGTGTGTGTGGAAACAGAGTTGTAAGTCACCAGGTGGAACTACTATACATACAATATGACTGCCACCGTCATGAACGAATGTTATTTACATACTGACCAGAGTGCAGCCTTGTGCAAGGAGCAATGGCAGAAAAATTCAAATAAAATAAAACGCACCACTAACAGCCCTCCCACAATTCAGATGACATATTTCATTTGTTTTTGCTTTAAAAAATAAGAAATATGTCAAGTCAGTCACGACATTAGTGTAGCTTAAGGTGACCATAAATGTGGAAAAAGTATTAAATTAAATAAATGGCAATGAGTCATTTTAAGAGGGAAGAATGCTACTCTTTCGTGTTTGTGTCCAAAGCTAAAACAAAAAAGGCTCAAGGACGTGAGGGGCCCGTTTCACCAGCATTAGGGACTCCAAGCTGAAAGGTTCTAAATCTTTACAATCAATGTCTGAGCCCCATGTGGGAGCGCGAGGAAAAACACAAAGGAATAAATAAAAGGATCCCAAATACGGGGGAAAATGAAGACATTTCCAAAGGCTGTGTTCATGCAATCAGTTTGAAGAGTAAAAGGCAGACTTCTAAAGAACCTAAAGCCGACACAGAAATGCAAAAGGCAAGATGCCGCGCACGAATGGCTAACAGTCACCGGTTAGTACAACTGCCATGGTTTAAAGAATCCATCAGTTAAGAAAAATACGGCAGGAAAACCCAGAAACTGAACCAATAAATCTATATTTGTGTTTTTGTTTAAATATGAATACAGTATCGATTATTAGCCACTTGCTGGTCTGGACGAGCCCACGAGGTCAAACAGGAAAAACGAGCATGTTCAAGATGCGCTCGAGAGTGGCAAGAGATATGTGATCATTTCCAATCTTAAAGCATTCACGTCATTCCCATAAACATTCAGTCAGGCCCGCCGCGGCCGGGCCTGCTCTGGTTTTCACAGTGTCTGCCGCCGAGGCAGGCCAGATAACAGAACACGAGGGGGGGGGGGGCGGAGGATAGCTTAGGGTCGCAGACAGAACCGCTCCACGGACTCCTGGTCTGAACACATATACGCGCTCAGGGATACTGCAGATGCACCAAAGGGAGAGAAGGACTGTTCACATTCATACAAGGAACACTTGTCCAGCCGGCTGTGATAGTAAGAAGAAACAGAAACGTTGCCTGGAAGCCACTGAATTCTGACTGAGCCTGTAAGTACCAGTTTCCTTGGCTAAGAGTAGATTTAAGACATGATTTTTGGCAACGCAAACAGCGCCTGATCATCGTCATAGTGATGAAGAGTTACCATCAATATGCCTTGGCGTGGAGGATCTAGCAGCTTCTCATTCAGTTCTTGGCATCATGACTTCCAGGCATCTCTTGCTAGCTGCCTACATGCTAAAAACAGATTTCCACAGGGATGAGGAAAAGCGGGAGACAATGGATTGCCAACATTCCAAAAGGATCGAGTTCTTTCTTTCAATGGGACTTACAGGGATAAAAATGCTACTTATTGAGGCAAATGACAAAAAAAAAAAAGCTTATTCAGATTTCTACGGGCCACCAAAAAGGCTTCAAAGCATTTTGTGACCGCCCCAAAAAAACAAACAAAAAAACCATGAATGCTTTACGTCACTGGTGGCATCAGGACTCAGTTGTTACAATCCCTTGTCTCAGAGCAGGGAGGGTCGCTTATCAACAGGAGAGGGACAAAGAGGTAGATTGATTTAAAGTCAGAGTTATGGACATAGTTGTTTTCAACACAAGAAAACAGGAAAGAGAAGGAGAAGAAAGGTGGAATGGAGGTATCCTGAAGTGACATCCGATTTGAAGCAATGCTCTTTGCCACTGTGTTAAGGGGTTTGCTACATGTCCTGGACCTGTGTTGCACAGAGAACCCAGAATTAAGAGGAAGTGTTACAAAGAAGGGGGCGGAGCACACAGTTTGTAGTTTCTTTAACACTGCAGGCAAAGCCATGTGTCAGCTCAATGTGATACTCTGTCATGGGGTGTGTGTGTGTGTGTGTGTGTGTGTGGAGGGGGTGGGACCGAAGGGGTGGGGGGCCTTTGGTTCAGAGCCTCCACCGGGCTTTTCCGGGTTTCCAACAGTGTTCGCCCAAAGGGAAGGTGGAGCTCTGACGTGGAAGTTTGGTCTGATGCCCACCGTAACTCTACCGAGCATAACCAACTCCCCCGCGTCTGGTGGGGGGGGGTTGTCTGCCTGTAGAGTTCTGGGGCTTTTCCTTCTCGAGGAGCTTTGGCCTCAGCGGGCATCTTCAGTTCACGTTGAGCCCGAGACGCCTTTAATGGGTAGCTGGGGGCTTTTTCCGAAGGAAACGTTGAGCTAGGATGGCGGCGTCTAGCGGGCTGACAGGTTGGGCATCGTGGCCTAAACGCCTGACGGGGGGGATGCTGCCAAAATGCCGGTTGTTGGTGCAGCTCTTAGCTTCATGGATAGTGTTCTTCTCTTCAGCCAGCAGCAGCTGCTGACGCATGTAGTTCTCAAACTCGTACTGCGAAGACTCCTCAAGGGCCTTGGCCTGAGAAGAAAAAGGAACTTTGACTTCTGAACATCCAAAAATGGCCTCCAAAGGTTAGCGTCAAACAGGCACAAGGCGTCTCACACTGTTTTGGGCTGTTGAGTACAGACACGCAGATCTCACCTCTTGTAAATGCTCTGGATTATTGATCTGATCGTCAATATCTGGAACCACTTGCAGGGGGCCACTCATTGAAGAAACAGACTGCCTGTGATTGAATTCATAGAAAAACATGAATATCAAAACTAGCATCTAACTTGGAGTCAGAGATTCAAAAAAACAACAATTCCATACATGAACCTGAATGACAGGTTCTGGTAAAATGCAGCAAACTTTCGTTTTTCTTTTTTCTTTTTATTGATTTATTTCTTCCTTTCATGAAAATTATTGAATGTCCAACATGTTTACATGCTTGTCGTACATTTTTGAAAACGTTTGTGACTGGAAAGGAGCAGAATTGAAGAATACAACTCTTTTGTTTGCTCCCTTTTAAACATTGCGTCATATTTACATTTCTCACAGCATCACCTGTGCTCTAATTTCACCATAAACACAGTAAATACATACCATTCATCTACAACATACATTCCATCCAACAGTCAACTTTGTACGTTCTTAGCTTTATACATCTGTTTTCTTTGAAAAATATTTTGACAACGTTTTACTGATTCTTCTCGGAATTCCACATGTTTACCCCTGCTATAGACAAACACTTTTGCTTTAGTGCTGTTTGAGCAAACTGTTGTTTGAAATCAAATCTATGATTTTCATCTCCTGTGGTAAAAATAAAAAGCTTTTGTAAGTTTAAATATAACTAATGAGGTCTGCAGTTGGATTACATTTTTAATTTTAAAGGCTCAATTCAAGGACAATTGTGTTAACATGTTCTTGTGGCATTTTTCTGATGATGGAGAACATTTATAAAGAAAATTAAACTCCAAATTGCATTCCTGAGTATTTCTTTATTCTAATTATTGTGAATCAGGAGCAGATGAAAAAATGCCGTTGGGAAAAAGAGCCAAATTGTGAAAATATGCCTGGCAGGCCACAAACTTCGTGTTTCAAGCTCTCCAAGCGCTCTGCGCCAATTGTCCCCCCCACAACTTATAGTTGTTCGAAAGAACTACTGTCACTCTGCAGAAACTATGTCTCAGATAACGACATTGTTTTTTTTGGGGCGGGGGGCTAAAAAGGGCTTTATCATATTTAAAAGACCACTTTGAAAATAGTTGGCACTGTGAGGAACAAATGACAAAACATCCAGCAGGGGGGGCCATTACCATGAGGATATGATGGCACCCAGGGACTCCAGCACCTCTCCTGCTGTCAGCCTTTGCTGTGGGTCCAGAACGAGCAGCTTTCGGATGAGGCACACCGTGTTCTCTGACACACGACCATCCCTGTGAGGAGGCAGAGGGAACAGGAAAAGTCGGCTTATTTTAAGAGAAACGCGGCGGATACAACATGTACTTTTTATTTTTAGTTAGTCGATAGAAATAAGTTCCAAAACCATTTTAAAAAATTGGAAGAGAAAAAACATGTTTGAGACAAATGTATTATTGGTGGAGTCATATTTAGTAAAAAACAAACAAACAAAAAAAAACAGCAATTGCAATAATTCTTTTGGTCGTTTGTGGATGAACAGTGGGGGTCTTATCAGAGCAACGAGTAACCAGTATTTGTATGAAATACTCACTCTGGGATGGAGTACTCTGCCGCCTTTATTTTGCGGAAGAGTTCTTGGGGTGCACTGTCATAAAAGGGGAATTGGCCATAAAGCATAGTAAAGAGGACCACGCCAAGAGCCCACATGTCACTGGGTTTACCGCGGTACGGTCGACCTGGAAAAAGACAGACAAACAGGTCAGGTCAGAGTGTGTACTCCCCTATGGAAAGTGGGGATGGAACAGTCCAAAACACATGTTTTTTGACCTGGGTAAAAGACAAAAGTTGACCCTTTGAATTCCAATCCTGGTCATGACCGCATCAATGAATGAAAGCAGTCAATGACCCCACCCACTGTGCTTGGGGGAAATCTTTACAAACATGATTCCATGATCAGAAAGCTGCTTTGGCATGGAAAGCTTGGATCCTAAAGCAGATGTCAGCCCAACACGGACACAGCAGATGAGGGTGGAGCCCATGGCTGTGCATTACCAAAAGAAGTGTTGTTACCGTCTGGGTGGCAGGAGATACAGCAGCCGACAATTATATTAAAGCTTGTGACACAAAACACACACAGACACACATATAGAGGTAGGGGGAAGGGAGTAGTTTCCCTCTAGTGAGTCATCTGTGCATGACTCATTGAAGCTCTGTTTAATTGTGCTCCTGTCACGTTATGCTGATACGTTCACTGAGCTTTTATCTCCTTTTCAACTGGTTGGGCGAGACAGATACGGCCTTTCTACACCTGGTTCCAGTAATGCTGTTTGGGAAATCATTAATGAAAGCGATGCTGCTAATGCCTTTCATGGAGGAGTGTGATCCTGCATCAGGGTTGGTTGTGTGTGCATGTTCTGTGACACTGAGCACCGGGAAGGTAAACAGCAGGAACGGATCTCTGCTTTATACAAAGAGCGTTTCCTTTGCATACAAACAAATGCACAATCATGGCGGCAACAATTTAGCTGGTCCCAGGTTGCGACATAGCCCTCCTGTTGCCTAATAGTTGGAAAATCTAGGCCTGTTGAACCACACATGCAGTAAAAATAATCTCAGGATCACCCCTACAACCACACGTGTGTGACTTATCAACCAGAAGTTTCCGCTCCACAGTTTTGGACACTATGTATCGCCGCCATCTTTTAATTTGCTGTACTTACTAAAAACTCTTAATCTTTGGACACAATGATTAACTCAAAGTTATTCTTCCAACATCTACCCGTCAGATAAGCTTTTAATTCTGCTTGGTGGTCAAAATCCAGTCTTTACCATGTTTTCGGAAACGGCATGAAATATTTGTACTCACTACTTAATACATCAGGACTGATGTAGGCCGGGCTTCCTCTCTGGTCTTTCAGCAGGTCGTTCTCGCTCACCAGGTGCTTTCCCAGGCAGAAGTTGGTGATCGTGATGCGATGAGTCCTTCAAGCACACAAACACGTGCCAATGAATGATTTGGATTTCTACAACGTAATTCAGAACCAAATTTCATCCTAAAATTCACATTACTAGTGACCACACGGCATTACTGATGACTGCGCCACCCATAAGAGAACCAAGGGAACAACTGGTTAAGCACATGCAGGATTGCAGAGCCACTAGCTAGCAGACCTCAATATCCTAAGGCTGACTAGAGATTGCAACATATTTACACAGCAGTGAACTTTCATTAGCAACAAACAACAACATTAAGAAGATTACACTTCATTCAACCATGCAGAAGAAATACCCCCATGTCCACACAGAATTTGCAACACTGGCTAAAAGTAAATAACTACAGATAACACAATAACGATTGAACTAACAGTAAAATATTCCTTTTGCAAGTATAGAATCAATGAACCCCGACAATAACAATACATCTTTAAGTTCAATTCGCTTGTTTAATAAAAATCTTGATAAACACTTCAGCAACCCATATTTCTAATTACTTGAGGGATTTTTTGGTGTTTCATTTATATAAGTGATATTAAATAAAGTGCCTTTTTTAGTTTTAAGGTAGACCAAAGCAAAGTTCACCCCTGGTCTCAATAACATACGTTCATGCAGCCACTTCCAATTAAAATGTACGCATTTCAGGGGTCCGCGTGGAAAGTCGCACGCGTCGCTGCGCAAGTTTGAAAGTCAGTTTTTGGGCTCTATGTACAAAACGCATCACCATTGAACGTGTGTTTAAGTTAAACCAGTTACCGGTAAATGTGGACTAATCAGGGACTCTGATTTGTTTAGGGGCCTGTGGGTTGTGTCTCTTTTCATTCACGGAGGTGCCAACCGTCTGAAAATTGATCATGAAGGAGAAATGATTTGAGGTTTGTGCCCGGACGGAATTACATACCACCAAGTCTTTCATATATCGGAATAGAGCTGTGACAGAAAAATCCTGGAGCAAGATTTGTCAAGTTTGCACCGCTTCAACACTTCACACCAAGCGTTTTCCAGCATGCGACATCAAATGCGACAATCCAGTATGAACCTCATAGACTAAAAGCACCTTCAAGAACCCGTGTTCAGCGTGTTCTTGAACGTGCTGCACGTGTCTGGTGTGAACGTAGCATCAGACTAACACAGTTATTAAGGTCACTTGTGTTTGACTATGACACAGAGAAATGGGATTTTACCAAATCCAAGGGACTGAACTGAGTTTTTAAATCAAAGATCTGATTTGGACACTTCAAGTATGTAAAACAACTTGAAGTGCATCCACAACCACTTAAAAAGCTTCTCATGCATGCTCAAAACTGGCCTTTTTAAAAAAAGAACTCACGACACAACAATGTCCTTTCACAATCACACTTTTCACCCACATCCGCTTTCCAAAAAGCATGAGGTCAGCAGCTTCCCTTATTCGGTCTCACTTTCACACCCTGCTCCATCACACACAGTCATTACTCCAGTCACAAACGCCGTCAGGAGCCAAGCATTCTCACTAAATCTAGCTGACACCAAATGCTCTCATCTTAACCTTGTTTGTAGAATATTTGATCCACAAATCTTTCCAGTTTCACAAGTCATGCAAGTCAAAACCCTGTTAACATAAGACGGCCTGGCAAAAATGTAAACGGTTTTGGAACATTGAAGTTCCTTTCTGAGGCTTCGTCTTGTCTGCATCATGACCTTTTTTGAAATTGCATGTTTGCCCCGTGAGACAAGAGTGACTGGATTGTGGGGTGACCACACCATTGCCGCTTCCTGGTCATGTGACCTTTGATAAATCAGGAAACTGAACCTAAGCAGCCCTAATGACTTCTGCTTCCTGCCCTTCTGGTCAGCTGGTCTGTTCTGATGAGAATATGAAAAGTTAAACAGCAGCCACAGTTATTTCCTCACAGCTTTATAAGACCCACATTGTTAGGATTTTATGTAACCCAGACTAAAAATGAAATTGCATCATGAAACTAGGAAGACAATCCTGCTAAATAAATCCAGCTTCTACGTGTAAATGGTACCAGATATACAACAGTAAATCTAAGGGAGACGCAAATACATTTTGCAAATCATTGAAATCAGAAAATATATACGTTTTTTCTGCCCCTGCAGGTTGAGTAATGACATCCTGTTTTTACAAAGCTGGCTTAGCAAGAGGAAATCGCATCATTCTTGCTCAAACTGCTGAGCTTTTTGATGCAACTGGTACATTTCCAAGAGGTGTGATAAGCAGCATGAGTGAGGGGGGGGGGATTTTGTTTTTTGATTCTTCCTAAAGCACGGCGCCACAAAGCGACCGTGTTCCCACACCGACTGTACATTCATCCACATGTTTGGTAAGGAGACAGACGTGAGAATAAGGAAGTACGAGAAATAAAGAAGAAGAGAAAGTGACAAATTTGGCAATGGGGATACACTAAAAAGATAGTGGAAGTGGAAGAGGGATTTCAGTAGAAAGAGAGAGGAAAGAAGAAAAAAAAAAAAAGGAACAAAAGCAGAACACAGGCGAAAAATGATGAGTGTGAGTGCGTGCGTGACTTGCACTCTGTTGTGAGTCAGCGCTGAGCTATGGGGGCCTTTGGCAGGCCTCTCCTTTGTCTCCAGCTGGGACGGAGCATTCTGTCTGCTTCTCTCCCCACCACCCCCCTCTACCAGCCAAAACACTGAGCTCTGCTACTAATACAGCTGCTGAATGGGAGGGTTACGTTTGCTGACTAAAAGCATACAAATGCATTGCATGCAGTTAAAAGAAAAGCCTTCCAGGTTTGAGCAATTTTGCCAGAGTGCCAGAATTACAGAAAGATTTATCGACCAAATCTTTTCCCGTTGCTGCAGAAGACGCTTGTTTTGTTCCGTGTTTGTCTACGGAGAGCAAATAATGAAAGTTGTTTTTTAAAAAGAAAGAAAAGAGGCTCATCGCTTGTAATGTTGAAGGCTATTCAGTTTTATTGCTGTACTTTATGCTCGTAAAACACAACAGGTTAACAAACCAAACCGTTAGTGTGAACAAACGCACATTGCACAACCCAACAAACCCATCAGCATCTGCAATAGTGCAAACGCTTGCATGAACATTAGATGGCGGATTTTGCTGCCATGAATTCCAAAAAGGATGTTTTTCTACGCCCTTTGTTTTACTTAGATACTGTATTTGTCGGACTATAAGTCGCTCCGAAATACTAGCCACAGCAGCCAAAATAATGCATTAAAAAAAATAATAAAAACGGAAAAAAAACATATAGAAAGTCGCCCTTTAGGAGAAATTTAACAAAATATGGGACCAAGAATAGACATTTAGTCTTGAAGGGCTAGTCATAATTATGGAATAAGTAACAATTATAAACTGAATGTATGTAAGATTCAATACTGCACCACTTTGATCCTTATTTAGGTTCATGAAACATAGCCATCTAGTACGGTGTTTTTCAACCTTTTATGAGCCACGACACACTTTAACCTCGACAAAAATCCCACGGCACACCAGCATCCAAAAATGTAAAAAAAGGAGAAACTTATAGTCTGTATTGATCTACAGTCCCTCCGCAATCTCACATGCATTTTCGTGATTATCGTGGCAGAAAAAGCTGGAAGTTGCAGCTGTTTTTTCTAAAAGATGTAATAAAAGTTAAGTTAGAAGATTTAAAAACTGTTCAAAGCGTGTTCATCGTGGTTTTAAGACGTTTAACAAGAAAGACTCATTGTGCGCTGAGACGCTGTCACTCTAACCCAATGCATCATGGGAGATGTAGTGAAACAGCCGCTGAACGCAGACAGACTCGCGTCTGAGCTTCATTGTTTTGTTCACTTGTTCCACGGTCTGATACTGGATTCTGTGGAAAGCTACACCACTAAAGACGAGCTTTGGTTGTTATTTTTGTTGAAACTGAGAGACTTTATGAGCAGAATCAGAACAAGGAAGTGAAGACTTTAACCACTTCTGATTGGTCAGACAGATGACGTGTGATTAAGCCTCCAAGAATGATTGGTGGAGACAGTTAGAGGGGGCTGGACTTTTGCGAAAACAGAGCTTAAGCTATGGCTACATCACAGTACCGTCATTCTTATCAGAATGTCTTTAATAGAATCAAATAAACACAAAGAAAAAAGTATTTTATGATCTTTCATATTCATAACTACTCAGTGTTTTATCAGAGCCTGTTTGGATGAACACAGAGCTGATATACTGGAGATGGTAAATGTTTTTAGATCAGTTAATGAGGGCAATTTCCCACGGCACACCTGACCATCTCCCACGGCACACCGGATGAAAAACACTGATCTAGTATATTATCTCAACATAAGAACAATTATTCAGATAACTCAACTAAACTCTTTATCTCTTTAAATCACTACATATTCTTCATCCTCTGTGTCGCTTTGGAACAATTGTGCTAAGACTGAGCAGAGATTCTTCTTTGCTGCTGACAGTAGCTTATGCTGATACAAACTACAGTGCCCTCTAGTGGCTTGTTGCTATTTAGTTTTAAAAATCACATCTAAGACGCACCTGAGTATAAGATCCACACCACCCAAACTACGCAAAAAAAACATGACTTATACGCTGAAAAATATGGTACTTTACTGGGACTGGACTGCATTTCACCATAGCTAGACTTAAACTTTTGTGGCTCATCTGATCTGCAGATATTTTGTCTCACAGTCATCAGAAAGAGGTGATCCTGCATGAGCTACAAACACTTCAGAAACACCCTGAATCCTAAGCAGTCCTGTTGACACCAGAGCAGTCTGTGCTCTGTTAAGAAATGGGGTTTGTTACTCAAAACCAACCGTGGGTTATGATTCATAAACCATTACACAACAGGCAGACACAGCCAAAACTTCAAGCACAGCAGAGCAGCACTATGGGCTCCTGATACTGATCTTACTGTCAGATGAAAGAATTTGACCCAACACTGGATAGGTTATTTCACAGAGAACTGACCCAGAGGCTTGGATGATTTACTAAACTTACCGTTTGTTCAGCACCATATTTCCAAGTTTGAGGTCTCTGTGAACAATGTTTTTCTGCGAGGGAAAAAAAAAGGAGAAAGAAAACATCAGTATGTTCACACCGTGTTTGGTGAATTGCTGGCATGGCAAGAATCAGTTTGTATCAGGGAGTGGCACACAACCCTGGGAAACCAGTAATCATCTAGATATGCAACCAGCACAAAAATTTTCTTCTTCCTCCAAGTCGAAACAAAACATTGATGGAAAAAAAACCCAGAACATTTAAAAGTGATGCTATTCTTTAACAGTTCGCCATATCATAGAGCTTACCTTATGGAGGGCCTCCACCACACGAACCACATCGTAGAAAATGACTATGGCCTCGCGCTCACTCAGGCGCTTCTCCTTTATAACGTAATGCTGAAGGTTGATTAGATCTGCCGTTTTATCACTGAAGTCATGGGCACACAAACAGTCCAAAACGAGGCAGATGCGCTTCTTCATCTTTCGCATTTTGTTGGCCTCGAGGTCTTCCACGATTTCACAGGCTCGGTCCTGGAGGACAAAGATTAAAAAGAAGGGGTCAGAACAAACTCAGAAAAGAAACTAAAATGTTTCTGAAGGATTTTGTGTTAGAAACAAAACAAATTTTAAAAAATGCACAAACAACCGTAGGAGTGCTGTTATAGAACAGGTTACATCCATCAGCTGTGAGTGGCATTTCTTAGGCTTCAGTGGCATTTTTGGAACCAACAGAGGTCCTCTGCCTCTTTTCTAATCTGCCACTTAGAAGTCTTTGTGGCTTCTAAATGATTGATTTGTGTATCAAGCTTCAGGTTTAAGATACACATAGAACCATTCTTTATATGAAGCTTACACGGGGGAGGGAATATACAGAATGTCAGAAGGAGAGAATGCTGAAAGAATTACAACAGTAAAGGAAGGAGCAGACAGGCAGGCAGGTGGGGGAGGTCATTGTGAACGGATGCTGCAGGTAAATATTGCTTTTAATGAATATCTAACTTAACATGGGAAAAAAATGAAAGGCTGAAGTAAATTCAAGCCAACTGTGGAGTACTGACACAGTGAGATTGTACAACTTCTTGTACTTGAGCTGTGAAGCTACACTGAAAACTGTAAAAAGGCAGCCACTTCTCTATGGTAATGTTACTGCATTTACAAAGCTCAATTACACAGAATGCACGCCTACACGGCACTGAGTGAAACACCCTCCTTGTGCCAATCACATACATTCAGTGCTAAAAGACATATTGCAAAGCCATTAACAGAAATGTAGCTTAAACTGTTCTAAAGTACCTGGAAAAGACCATGATGGTGGACCACCCCATCCTGGTTGTACAACAAAGAAAGGAGAGAATACTCTGTGTGCAGCAGCATCTTCCCCTGCCTCTCCTCCTGGGTCTCCCCAGCAGAGTCCACCCGCTCCTCCAGCGTCAGGATCTGTCAGGGACACACCACAGAAACACAAGAAAACCACTGAGCTTCAATGGACCTTTTTGCAGATTCATTAAACTATTGAAGGACCAATCGTTGAGTTCAAAAGTCTAAATGATCAAAGCTGCTGGGATTGGTTAAAGTAACATGAGCACTCCAACGGTATGGAGTCTTTAGTGCCTACTGTGCTGCTTTGACTGAAAAAGAAGCGATAAAATCTGCACCAAGACATGCGTACCAAACCATCACACAATGCATTGAATTCATACCCATTTGAAAACAGTTATGTCTATTTTTTACATAATAATTAAGTAAACTATCTTTGTCATGTGCTTTATTGATACCTAAGAATTCTTAATTTTGTCTGATAAAAGTTGATAAATCATGTAATAAAAATGGTGGGATTATATAAATTTTCTTCCTTCCACTCCCTTTCAAGCAATATTTAATTTTATGTCTAATTATCCTAGGTTTGGTATAAGTCTTTGTATGAATGTATAACAGCTGATTGTATTGTTTTTGTGTATTATTCTTACTTGATTGCTTGAAACAAACCATTTCAAATAAAAAAAAACTTTTTCTTTTTTCTGTTTTTTTTCGAAGGGCAAGCATGAGAAAACCAACAAAACAATAATGCGAGTCTGAAACCAAACTTACTTTGAGCTGATAGAAATCATCTGTGCCATCTTTTCTGGCCAAACACTGCACTATGCTCGGTACTGGTGAGTTGCCTAGGCGCGGTCCTGCAAGGATTAGAAAAGCAACAGCTGTGAGACCAAAAGGCAGCCTACATGCTGAAGTGTGTGCTCCCCCCACAACTTTCTATGTCCTGAGTTTGCACTCAGCCTTAGTGTAAAATACATTTTTTGGTGCAAAAAGTTAGAAATTCTGAGGAGGTTTTGTGGTGTAGATGTCTTGTGTTTGAAAAAAATGAGATTAAAACACATTTTCTAGGAAGGAGCCTTGCATCGACCCACACTGAAGCCTTTCTGGCAAATGTCATAGGGATCAGCGAAATTCTTAGCATTCTTGTCTTAGCCCTGCATCAGCGTCCATTGTGCAAACACAAGACACCCCAAAACCTCACAGAATCATTTCCTCCGTTTCTGACTCACGCAGGGTTACAGTTTTGAACCACACACATTTCTATCTCAATAAGTTTCTGCGACTTTGTGTGTACAGATTCTGAAAGAAAAAAAAAACAACAAAAAGCAGCTCGCTTCCATACCAAGGATGAAGGGGCCGGCCCTCTTGGCATTACTGCCAGATATCCCTGTGCACTGCAGCTTGCTGGTTCTGCCTGATGTCTCTCCAGCCCCCCTCTCTGACGAGCGCCGCTTGGACATCCTGGAGCTCTGCGGGAGAACAAATCTGATTAGTTCAAGGGATAAAGATAGTAAAGTTCAAGTGCATGCAAGGGGCTTCAAACTGTGAATGGACGACGTTTTAATAATTGATTTCCAGACAACTTTTTAAGAGTTTAAAAATACAGTTTCTTAGATAGTAATGCTTCATGAAAATAAAAGGTGTGAAAGGGGTAAAGTTAAGGGCGGCTCCACCTAACCCATTAAAAAAAAAATCCCTCCCCTCACATTTAAGCACCTCAGTGTAAAGATGAGGCCATTACAGCTCCATTTAGAATAATGGCTGCA
Source organism: Oryzias sinensis (assembly GCA_037389245.1). Taxonomy (NCBI): domain Eukaryota; kingdom Metazoa; phylum Chordata; class Actinopteri; order Beloniformes; family Adrianichthyidae; genus Oryzias; species Oryzias sinensis. The sequence continues at coordinate 10,485,804 of CM074491.1, forward strand.
GGCGGCAAGGGCAACACCTTACATTCAAACCCCCCCCCCCCCCCCCCAACAGGCAGAGAGCGTGTCACAATCTGCAATTTAAAACGGAGGGCACTTGCACGCAAATAAAAGGCCATTGCACAACATTCTTGAAACTAAAGCGTTTAAATTTGATTCTCTAATCTGTTCCGGCCTCAGTGGACGTGGGTTTAGTAAAAAGAAAAAAAAGAAAAAAATCTTATGCCCTTAATCTGCATGCTTAACTCAGAATCTTTTCAGCCGTCTTATCTATGCAGATGCCCCTAAAAAAACAAAAACAAATAAAACCTACATGTCCCAACAAAGCGAGAGCTCTGCACAACAGTAAGGAGGCACATTTAAATGGAACCCGAAGCAGTGACGGTGCATCAACATTTCACAAGCTGAACTCAGCACGCCAGATCGCAAGCACCTCCCAGAAATCAGATGTGAAAGGTTTGTTTTCTTAATACTGAGTTACCGTGAGGTGAAAGCCCATCTGCTTCCAGTAATGGGGAAGTAGTGCACTAAACTGAAAGGAATGATTCATCCCGCAATCCCGCAGTCTTCCAAAGTTTTCTTTAGACGTTGCTTACTTGTTCAATATGTGGAATAACCAAAAATAACAACAAAACTGGAAAATAACTAAAGCAAAATAAGAGATAATGACGGATACAAAAAAACAAAACAATGACAGCTGGGGTCTGTTTAGTTTAGCAGTTCCATTTCAAGTAGAATCCGGCTCAACAACCAACAAGGCATTTAGAGGCAAACTAACATAAAAATAAAAACATCTTGTTATGAGTGCAAAAAAATCCATATTTTCCCCCCCTTTCTCCCAACCACTCAGGCCATCTTCCTGTTTCAAAACCAACAAAGGCACTCGCCAGTTGGTGTTTTTGGGCACAGACGAGGTTTGGACAGTTGGCAGTCGGTAAGGGCTCGTATGAATTCTCACTTCCATGAGGCTTTTTGTGATCCCAGACAGCAGACAGTGTCATCATCATGTCTCTCACCCATCTGTCTCCATCTCCGCTAGTCATCACCCACTGAGTCTGATGAACTGAGGTTTTCTGACAACATTTGTAGTGCAAGTCAGAGTGACACAAAGTCATGCTGAAAATAGTGCAAATCTGTTGGATGCAAGAAGTAGACAATCAGGACTTGCAGTTGTTGTGAAGCTGCCCGGTGGGAACTTCCGGCGGATGCTAAAGTAAACACACTTTGCAATACATCCAGACAATTTTTTTTATATATACGAGAAGAAGGAAGGCTGATAAATATTTTAGGCAAACACCTTCAGCAAGAACCGGCAGTCACCATTTTATTCCGGCACATAATCGGTAAATAAAAAATAAAAAATGTAACTCATGCACCTTGGACTTTTAAGACATCACTGAGTCACTGACAGAATATGCAACACAACACACAGACCCAAGGCATTTTATCTACCAACTGAAAACCTGCTACAGAGCTGTGGAGCCAAACCCAGACACAGATCTTAAAAGCAAAAGGTCAACACAACCAACGTCTGCACACTGACCTAAATGACATCAGCACGATGACAGCACATAGCGATCCCTTTCTGACACCACTGTGTTCCTCTGCACAGCCAGTGATCTGGCAAGCGAGGCGGCCTCTGCCTGCACCAGAGGGAGGACAGGAGCAGATAGAGCCTCTGAATCATATCATATACAAAAGGAGGAGACATGCTGCGAGTGCCCACGAGAAATGTGGGCTCCTTAAATAGTAGCAGAACAAAACGGCCATGTAGGTGTCTCGAGTTTCTTCCACCCAGACTTGATGCCTATTGTCTGGCTCTGCAAAAAAAATGACTGCAAAAAATATATAATAATAATCAGAGCAGCAAAAAATAGATAATGTAATGGAGTTACTAATTTAATCAAATTAAAGAATGCAACTTCTGTCATCTGCATTTATATTCAAACAAAAGAGTTGGGGAAAATACATATAAGCTCATGAGCTCTACTTTATAGCTTTTGCTAAAATAAACCCTATTCTATTGCAAAGAGTAAATGCCCTTGATCACTGGACCACGGGGAGGACACAAGGTTAAACCGAACCACCTGACCAAAATAACTACGAATGCACAGCGACTATTTGGTGCCATTTTGAGTTGCAAAGTCTGGAGATTTGAGTTCTGCTGGTGCAGGCAGTGTGAACAATGACGAGTCAACGCTAACGCGGTGTTTACTTAGCGACAACCCACAATCCACCAACTGAAACATGAAATGTTTAAAATATATCCTGTTTGAACGGTTAATATTGCACTGCGGACGTGGGTGTTAAACGAAAACACTGACCTTTTACTCTGAATTTCTTCCTGTATATCCTTTATTTTTTTTTTTTTAAATCCGACACAAAGCTAGGGAATGCAAACTTAACACGCAACGAAACCAGAATATAATACTGACCGGAGACGAGGCTACAAAAAAGGTTGCACTGACTGACTTAGCCAGACAAACTGGGACGCACTGCAGCGAAAGAAGACAGAGTTTTAGCTTCCCGTGCGAACTAAGACTATTGCTTCAACCAACTGCTCAAGACGCTGCTTCTTCCCCGTGTTCCTTTGTTTACCAGAAAGGTTGAAATATGCTTGTTGGCAAACAACGCTGGCTAACGTCAAGTCGGAGCGGTCTGTAGCAGCCGGGAGGCCATTTAAACAAAGTAGCCAACACTTCAGCTGGCTAACAGTGCCGCGAGAGCTAAATAGCAACGCAGTCGACCCCCCTCGCTTACCTCGAGCCAAAACCACCGGGAAAGATTTGCGTTGACTGCTTTAAAACATGGACATGTCTTGGTTCACGGCCACGGTGGGTGTGTGGGAAGCTCCTCGTTCAAACGACGAACGACACGGCGCCTTATTTTCGGGCTGCTTAGCTTCTAAGACTGAAATGAGCAATTAAAGAAAAGCCTCCGCTCCAAGCTGATCGCATCTTTCCACAGCGACAGCACCACCTGACAACGGAAGTGACGCACACTTCGATTTGATTGACAGCTTCCTACAACCAATGGCATCAGCCGCTGCACACCGATGATGACATTCTCTGCATAATAAAAGTTGCAAAATGAAACCATTACATCATGACAGTACTCAGTACTGGAAAAGTTGAATACATTTACCAAAAAAAGCACTTTTTAAAAAATAGGAATTTAAGTTTATCTAAATTTAAGATAAAGACTATGTACGTAACAAAAATTTGAATAAAAACAAAATCGCTTGTCCAGTCCAAAAAGTTTGAAATAATTTACAATAAAATAAAAATCTAGGATAATAAGATGTATAGCACTTTCTGTCTCAAACTAGTACTTCTATTGTAAACCAGTAGCTTCCACGCAAAGAATTGGTGTAAAATATTTTAAAACCAGCATGTTGACAGTGTCAGGAGTTAATGAGTAAGTGAAACTTGATAAGTGAGACATCACACCCTAAATATGTCCCCTGAATAATACAGGAGACTTTAATATCACTGGGATACTTTTGCTGTCAAAATGCTTCATAAGTAGTGACATTTGTTTAAGACTGTTGTAGGAATGGTCTTTCAACGTGCAACTGAGCTCTCCAAGAGGCAGTTTGTGACTCATTTAGTGTGTAAGCACATTTCTGAGTTGCTGACATTTCGGCAAGCCCACCTATATTCCCAATTTAGACTGGCTGATTGATCCTGAAGTCCACCCCCAGCTACCAGTTTCCAACAAGTGGGCAGATGTGACAGACACAGAGAGGGAAACCCAAATGGCAGAGCTTGATTTGAGTCGCACTGGTCCTCCTGTCTTGACTCAGCACAACATGTGCCCCCGGCCACATGAAATGCATACCAGGCGATGGCTTTACAGTGCCCTGCCCACACTCTTGAAAGAGGAAACTGAATCATAACTGAAATGCAGGTAAGGAAGAGAGACATTTGAGTTTAGAAATAAAATACTCTTAGTAAATGCTTTAGAGAAAAGCGGAAGTTTTAGATTTTTAACAGTTTTTAAAGATGTATGGAGACATACACTTTGTGCCATTTCTTTAGTGCAATGAATATTTTGCACATATATTCACAGCAGTGAGTTAAAAAGCTATACATTACTAACTGTGCTTTCTGAAAGGCCTTGCAGAATAGCTGGCACGAGTTCTGGTTTCTGTTTGTTTTGGAAACCTGCTTTGTCCTCTGACGGTTCCTTTTCATCCCTCATTTGGTGAGATGATCGGAGGAATCTCACTCAAGTGCTCTTCTGCCATATCAATTCAGAGAAATGTCTGAGCATGTTTGCCTCAGTGGTATGGGCTTCTTTCATGTGTGTTTATGTCTGACTTGGGTCTTGCAGACTTATCTGTAGGAACTCGTGCACTAAATGATGCCAGGCTCTGAAGTCTGCTGCCATGGCAATCCTCATGTGTCTTCTTTAGATCATGGAAGCTTGTTAATTTTATTGATCTGAGCCGGTCTGTTTCAACATCAAAGTATATACAGATAAATTAAAGCTATGGAAATCTTTAAAAGAGATGCTCCCCTCTGGAGTTTGTTACATTTAGATGCATAATCACTGTCATGGAAATAAGCATTACATCTGTCTGGACTGACAGCCCTGGAGGATAATCCCTGAATAACAATGAAGACCAACACGCTCTGATGTAGACCGGGAGGCTCAGAGAGTAGAGCAACACCAGTCATTCAAATATGTGAAGCCCTGGCAGTTTATGAGTCATCTGTGCAGGTTTCACCATGAATGCTGAGAGAACAGCTGGAGGAACACTGCAATATAGTCTAAGCAAAGGACAAACCTGAAATTAACACAAAGTCAGATCAATTATAGCTTTATTTTCCTTCTTGATGTAAAGTGCATAAGGGCTTCACACAGAAATATCCAACATTATGTTGCAATACAATGAACACATTTGATTTTAATTGTTGAAACCTTACCTGGAAGAAATCTTTTACTGAAATAGAAAAGAAAAACGTGCATGGACTGAATATCTTTGCAAATGAAATAATAAAGAGCTGGACTATGACATGCCTAAAGGCAAAGACCTTAACATTTTAGGGCTGCTCATTCTGGTTGAGATCTACCACCCTGCCTTGGACCGTTTGCTGCCAATTACCTGGACCAGGTGTGTTCATTCAATCAGAACGTGGAAACATCTGACTGAGCTAATCATCAACTAGCAGGGCTTGGAGATCTGGAAAAGTCATGAGCAGCCCTGCAGCTCCCCCTTCTGTTCAATCTGATCAACTACAAGTTGCAATCCAAGCCTAAGAACTATTTGGGCCTGTGTCATACTGTTCAAATCTTAGTAGGAGCCACAAAGTCTTATTTTACTGTTTAGGAAAATTTCAACACACTTTGTTATAAATATGAATACACAAAAAGTGTTCTATTTTGGCTCGATAGCTACTAAACCGTTGTTGTGCAGCATGACATCCATCTGTGCTTTAAACTCATAAAAGATCGGACTGGTAACAAAGTTTTTGAAATCTGTGCATTCTGGAGGTAGTCTAGAACGAACAACGCCTCTAGATGTCAGCAGAGATGCAAAAATCTTTAATCTTATTTCTAGGTTTTAACTCCAATCCAATAATTTCCAATGTAACAAATCTAAATTAAATCAATGCTAATGTAGTAACCCTTACTTAATAAAAATACTATTTTATTGTTCTTCAGTCAGAGAGCCCTTCTAAAGGGGTAAAAGAGCCACATAAAGGATTCTGGAGCCTCAGGTTGCAGACCCCTGATTTAGGCAAACCATGAAGGTTGATTATGTATTGACCCCATGATGACTCTAGAAATATGCATCACACCACGTCGGCTTCAAAATTACCTTAATTTAGCATCTACATGGATCCACAAACACAAATCATTTTTTCATAACTAGAAACAAATTTCTGTTAAATCCACTGAAAATTCAGTAATTTCATTAAGACTTTCTTATGCTTTTACATTTTAAGAAATATTCTCTGATAAGTAAACACCTTGAGCAAGGACCTTTCGATACTGTTGGTATCAAAAATATTTTCCTTATGGCGTGTAGTTTTCTGTTAGAACACTGTAATAAGGGATAAATCAGGGAGGGATAAATCCTCCTCCACTTTTCACCCTCATGATTCACAGATATCGTAGGTTAGTTGGGTGAGTGGACATTCCTCTTTAAGATGTTCTGTAGCCCTGTTAGTGTATACTGCAATAATGCTGAACAAACTCCTTTAAAACAAAAAAAACTTTAATGATAATTTACACCAAGACATAAATAATAATAATCTGGAGTAACTCAGATTCTCCACATGTATAAATAACTTTCTGTGTGTTTAACATACCTTTAATTGAACATCATGAGACACGTGAATATCAACTAAAATGGTGATTGATGAATTTATCAATGTGGTCATTTCTGGAATCGACAACACAAAGAACTTAAACTGGCAAGAATGGTCCAATTCTAACCCATGCAAGGCATCAATCTAAATGAAATCAAATGCTGCCATATCAGACAAGAAACAATCAAATGAAGCCATTGGGAGTTTTTTCTGATTTTCACTGCATTTGGACACAATGAGAACTAGAAATGCCTTTATGACCTGAAGCTTTATGCAGACGCTTCAGCAGAAATCCCTGCAGAAAAAGACAACTGCAGCGATAAAAGGAGGAACACTTCAGTGCAAAATCTGTGCAGAGTTTCTAACTATTAGAGAGGTAAACATTTATACATCTTTGTCTCAGGGTCATCACACTGCTGAAGGTGGCCATAACAGGTAAATTGATGACAGACAGGGTTTTGTAATCAATTCCTTGAAACACAATTTTTATTGTGCTACATGGAACTAATGGAAAATGTCAATATTCAGAATATTTATGTCAGTAAAACTTAGCCAAAGTGCATTAGGTATACAACACATTGTAAATAAACAGTTGCCTCATGATAGAATATCAAGAGATCCTTTCCTATTAACATATAAACACAATGATAATCTTTCTTTTTTAACATTTAAGTTGTCTCAGTTTTCAAACTGCTAGACCCAAAATGCCTTTTATACCTAAACTCACCTGTTTGTTGTTATATGAAATATACAGCCAACAATCTGACTATCATGTCTGCGTATACTGGCATCCTAAAAGCACCCTTAAAGGAAAGTCTTTTGGGTGCGTGTGACACTTTTGCAGTTTCAGACCGTTGACTGACCTTCAATAATGTGCACCCTTTTGGGGTACATTGCAATTTAAGCCTGCAGACGAGCTAAATGTGTCACAGATCGTCCATCATAGCCAAAAGGTCGTCTCCTTTGCTGCTTGAACTGGGAGACTGATGTCCAGAGTCTGTGAACTCCCCCATGATCTTTGTCAGTTCTGCACTGACCTGTTGGTCCTGGAAGATAAACTTTAAAGCTTGAGTTTTCATGAATATTTGTCAATAAAATGTGGTGTAAAACTCAAATAATTGCCATGCAGCTCAGGAGGAGAAGAGTATTTTTGTTTACCTTTGTGGCTTGAATATTTATGATTCCGTATGAAAGCTCATCAGGTCTTGTTATCAACGCTTCTCTATAAATACAAAAATGCATCTTTGAGTAATAAAGGAAAAGCTTAAAATGTATTTTTTTCCAACAAATCTTTGATTAAATGTTAGACACTAGAAATGTGGATGCTCACTCCTCTTCCTCGTCTGTGGCAAACAGATTTACTCGGAAGGCGGTGTCTGAGCTTCCGGCTTTCTGAACCTCCAATCCTCCCATCAGCCTGGCCAACATGTTCAGTTCTTCTTTGGCCAGAGGGTTTGGAGCCGTGTTAACCTGTTGGAAAACAACAACATGTTGATGTTTTCAGTGTCTTAAAGGGTCCTAAAGATGAAATAAGATGGGTCTGGAAGCGAGGAGCAGTCGTGGAACACTGAGTAGTACTGCGTCCAGTTTTACGGTGAAGACAGAAAAAAAACATGCTGACACAGCACTGGCAGCTATGAACTTTTTATTTGTTGCAATATTAAAAATCCTGAAAGTTTCACCTTTGTGTGCTGGGCTGAACTTTTAGATGTACCCGACATGTGAGTTTCCACAGGGCGGCTTACACTATACCTAAGTGAAAAGAACAAGAAGATTAAAAAAAAAACATAGTAAGGAAGATGGAACACGGTGATTCGTTGATTTATTGATTCTTTGCTGCTTGGTAAAAAAAAAAATTGAGTTTCCGTCAATAAACAGATCATTAACTACACATATTTCAGGTGTATGAATTCATACACATTCAAAACAAGACCAGTGTCACGTTACTCACATGTTTGTGCCTAACTTTGTGACTCGGTCTCCAAAAATCTCAAAAGATCCTTCCCGAATGGCTGAAGTGTAGTTCCCTCCATTGTTGAACTGCAGCCTGGTCTTCTCTTCACCAGTGCAGCTAAAAATCCTAAGTTGTCAGAGTTCTCAACATCACAGTCATGCCAAGTGTGAAATCACTAGGCCTATAAAGTTGACTTTTTGTAAAGTATATTGAAAAGAGAAAATGATGTGCACCTTATCAGGCCAGGGACTTGCGTTCCGTGCGGCACTGGTCCGCTAGTGGGAAGACCAAAGCGGCCATTCGAGTTCTGAACTTTATCCTTCAGGAAAATTGAAACCTGAAGGAAAGAAAGAAAAATTAAATGTTATAGAATTACACAAACCTTCTCAAATATTGGAGAAAAAAAAGGAACAAATAAGGATTGTAATTAAAAGTTCTCAGGGATGGACTCACTCGTATGTGCATGTCTTGAAAAAAGATAAGCAGCGTTTGTCTAATCAGCTGGAACTCACCGTTAGATAAAGGTGTGTACATCTAAAGAGTGAAATAAAGAAAAACATATTTAAATAAAATCACAGCCTGCTTTGATATTGGGGAAAGTATGTTTTACAGGGGTGGACGTGTAAGCAAAGAAAACAAAAAAGATTTTTTTCCAGAATCTGACAGCTTCCAACAACTGATATTAAACACCGTACATTTGATTTATTCTGTTCTTTTGTTCTTTTTTGTGAAGTTGTACACTTATTGAGAGATTCCTTTGAATTCACAGTTTTAGTATACCTCTATGAGCTGTTGGTAAGTTTCGTCAACTTGGCTGAGAATGCTGGGAGTATCTTTAACAAAGTCTTTGATTGCATCCATGTGGTTGAAGGAGACAAGGAGGATGTCCTTTGGTCTGGGACAGAGAAGCACCTGATATTTGAAAGCCATGGTCATCAGGTCATAGAGCTGGAAAGGAGGATGGACACAGAACCTTAGCATCTCATCAGAACATTATAGTCTGTTGTTTTGGGGCTTTAAACAGCAGAGGGAGCCACATACAATTTTAAAAGTAGCTGTAAAGTATCAAGAAAAACACTAATTAAAGATCAGATTTATTCGAGTTAATTTAAATGCTACTAATATGTTTTATTGGTAAGAGATTCATGCACTAGAATAGACACGAGAACATGAAAAAGTTGACTTACCTTGTCCATGCTAGCTTGGTTGAGTCTCATTATGGACGCATGGGCCAGCCTGTCGAACACCGTTCTCAGCGCCTTCTTAGAATAAAGCTCCTGAGGTTTAAAAAGCTCCTCCAGGAACTTTTTGTTGAACATGGTGGTGATGATGTCGTTCATAACTAGTTTGGTCAACCATCCAACACAAAAGGTCAGAGTTAGCAGAAGTCAGACAGACACGTTTGCCAAAATGTAAACTTTGAAGCAAGCAGAGGAGCAATCTAAACATGTTTGCCAAAACTATTTCATCTACAACTTAATTCCTTTAGTTTTGCATTTACAAAGCGGCAGCATGTTGACACACTTCATTAAAGATCTGTTGAGCAATTTGGACGACGTAATGATTGCATTATTAACTTTCTAGCATTTAAGACATTTTTTTCTTTTATTTGACTAGCACTAAAAAGTTTTAAGCACTGAACAACTGCTAAATTTTGCATTTCAACCTATACCAGCATGAAGATAATATTAATGATAATATTAAATCATATTAGAGAAGTCTAAAAATGCAGAAAAAACATTTTTTAATCATGTTTGTTGTGAACTACATATTTTAGTATATAATACAGATGGACTTCTAAAAGTATGGTTCGGTCAAATCTTTTAGATATATTTAAATCAATTTGAATTGTCTCAGTGTATGAAAGGAGCTTCATATATAGTTCTGTAAATAATATAGTATCAGATCAAAGAAAACGAAAAGATCTGATTTAAATGGAAAAAAAGCAAGTCTTGGCTTTACAACAAAAGCCTTAGCAGCCGATAAGACAAGTAATAAAGTGTGTTTGATTGGTGCAGAAACAACCCAAAACAATAATGATGCCATCTACTGCTTATACTTCAATGCTAGTGTTTTTGCAGAGCATGAGTTTCAGCAAAGCCAAAGCAACGCAGAGAGCTGCTAAATGCAGAACTGCATTATTAAACTGAGCACTACTGATACCTCTCCTTCTGTCCTCCTCTATCCATCCAGCAATTGTAGAATCTTTATTAATTCAAAGGAAATGCAAGAGTTCCAGAAGTTAAATGGTTTAGTTTAGGCTGTAATTTTCTAAAGCGGTGGTATTCCGAAAATGTCAACAGCAGGGACTGACAGATTATTATCATAAACTCTTGACTTTACTTATACTCTATACGTTTTAAAAGCAATAAAAACGTCCAAATATTAAAATAAACAGACCAAAGAATTAGTGACTAATTTCGGCTCATCACGACTGTTAAACTGCTGTAGGCCAAATAAGTGTGGTTAGCCACTAAGCTAGCTACCTTTCTTAGCCTTGTCAGCCGGTATGTTCTGAGCTCGAAGTCGCTGATCCAGAATATACAACATTTCTCCACCGAGGTTAATAAAGAGCAGCGGTAGAGTCCTTGAAGACATGCTGGGATTTAAAATGTTAAGTCTTCACAGAGAACGGAGTGGATGCTATAAGGGGCTCTGTCTGTTTTCCAAAGCCTCTTCTGGTTGCCAGGCCACCGAGAAAAAAAAAACTATCACTGCGTAGTGACGTCAGGACGTATCAGTACGCCAAATAGAGATTTAAACGCACGTTTTTTTCTAAATTCGTTTCTCTAAAATATACATCTAGTGCACCTGTAGCTTTAAAAAAAAAATAGAAACCCAAAAACTATGCACTATAATTTTTTTCCTGTTTCATATGCATTCTTAAAAAAAAAAGGAAGGCCTGTGTCAAACAATATTGCAGTAAATTGAGTTAAACTTAATGGGACAATGATGGTTCACCTGTCTTTCCATTACTCATTTTTGTGTTAAGTCAGGTCAATGTTTTAACCAAATAAGATTCCGCTTTGTTGCGTAACTTCTTGTTTCAGCCTTATTCTGAAAAGTTAGTGGGTCAGACCTACCAAAATCGATGAATCACTTTTTTAACCACAACACAAATCTGAAATGTACATTATGTGACATTCACTCTACTGCTAACACTGCATCATTAGGTTGTGTAATGCTGGCATTTGTCCTGTTTTGCAATATTAACTGTAAAGCAAAAGAGCCACTATAATTCAAATTCATTCAGTTTAAGCCCCCAAACAAGCAGGTGCAAGAAACCATGGCATTCTTCAATGATTCATTTGGACAAAATATATTTATAAAAACTTTACCAGATCTTAAAATTTGGTAAAATTTATTTTTGAAACAAATACACGAGATATGCAACACCATAACATTTGTAATTTATTTATTGTCTATCAACTTGACAGAAAAAAAAAGTGAACGATTTGTATGAAAAATCAAGTCTAGAACAGCATGTTTTGCATTTTCAGAATTGGTCTTGAACAATCCAAAAGAGGAATTGACTGACATTTTTTAATAATTAGAAAAAAAGGAGTGTAGATAGAAAAAGAAAATACAATCAGTAAGAAAGTACAAAGAAAGAAATATCCTCCTTGTGATGTAAATTAAACATTTATAAAGTTCAGTTTCTTATTAAATCAATCCTGTGGAAGCACAAATATTTCACCCAAGATTTACTTAAGTGGGGACTTGTGTAGCTATTTGAATAAAATATTACTTGGTTGGTTTCAAGGTTCCTCTTTTATCTTGACAGCTCATTAGGGCACGGATGCTAACGGAGTCGTGTCTCATGTTTACTTGTAGTGATCCAAAAGCCTACCAAGGTGAAATAAAACTGTTGTCTATTTTATTTAAACTTGTTTTGTAAACATAAGCACTTTTTATGATACCTTGGTTAAATATGCACCGCATCTGAACTGAAAAGTCAATGCTTATGTATGTCAGATCACATTAAATTTAAATTTCTGTCAGGGTCAGTGTTTGATTTTGCTAAGAAAAAAAAAAAAAAAAGGAAGAAAAAAAGTCTGTTGTTGAACATAAGGCCACTGCTGGAAAGGACAAACGATTTCAGCTTCATTTTTAGAAAAATGATACACAAGAAACCTAGAAGTTAAAATAAGACACGGGTGGAAAGAACCCCATAAAACTAGGCCCTTTTTTTTTCTGGTTAGCTGTCTGTCACGTTGACGCAATCTGTCCACAGCTGGATTGCGCATGTCTGAAAGACTAAAAAGGAGCTTCTGTGGTAGTTTCCACTGTAGAGGTGTCTTCAGAACCACAGTTTGTTATATCCCCCAGGTGTTGATGTAGCATGTGGCTTCATAGGTCATTGCATTGACACGTCTGAAGGCAAACATTCTCTATTTAGATCAAATCCAAATGCTGATAAGAGAAGAAACTTAAGCACACTGTGCCCCGATGTAAAGCTCCTGTCATAAAGTACAGCTGGTTCTGAACTCAAATGATAAATTGGTGCAGCTGATAAGTCCATTAAGCAGGTATAAAACATTATTTTTTGCTTTATTTTCACCGAAACAATAAGTGGCAAGTCACAAACTCAGTTCTGCTCTTGGTTGCAGAACCATAACCCAACTAGAAATGTTTTTAAAAGTTCCATAATTGTTTTAAACTGATCTGATGCACTTTGTTTGATCATTTTTTGCAGGTATTTTAATTTACCATAAAAACGGTTAAAAAAATGCTGTCATACTATAATGAGTTTCTGTTAAACATTAACACTTGGAAAAATTAAACCGAGTAAAACAAAGTTGATTAAACCTTATTATTAATACCTTGGTAGCTACTGTTTGTTTGCAACCAAAGTTAAAGAAATATACAGCTACTTGCTCCACGTGATTTCTACTATATATATATCTTGTTAAATAGACACTTCTCCATTTCTGATGCGGATTTCCCGAGCCATCCTGCACATTTCGCAAAGTCCGCAGCAAAAGACCATAATGGCATCGTTGCATACTGTTCCCTGTTGGTCAAAGAATTACAACATAGATTAAGCAAATGGAAAGTCCACGCTTGTATTAAGAAATGTGAAAAAAATTGTGTTAATGACACAACTTCAGAAAAAACGAAAACCCTTGCACCATCTTTCACAAGCGTTAACGACAAATCTGAAACACCTACCTGAATACCATAAGTGAGTCTCATATGAGTCCTCATGGCTGTCATGCCCCCTGGTACACAACCCAAACAGAAGTTTTCTCCATACTTGTGTGCTGTGTAGCAGGACAGTCCAGCTGGACAGAAAAAACCCAAGGCGCCTGCAAAATACGAGGTTATGGTATTAGAGAAATTATGAAACAAGTGTGTCTCAGATGGTGTGAACAAATATGTGCTTACAGATGAGGCAGTCATTAAAGCAGGAGCACAAGCCCGTGCTCCACTCCCCTGTCTGAACATTTGTCCCATATCCACCTGCACCAGGCTGATGGGTCACCACAGGGTTTGACATGTCAAGGATTTGGATGGGTTGAGTTTATTTAACTGCCAAGAAAAATACAAAAGCACCTGAAAAAAGGTTTCCATTGGTGACAATGACAACTTTTTTTTTTTTTTTTACAGAAAATCATTTAAATTTATTTAGTTGACCTAAAATTAAAATGCATGTCTTAGTCTTAAGCTCCTCTGCAATATCAATCAATATATGATATTGAATGTATGTATTTATGCATTTTTAATTTAGGATCAATTTGATGCATCTATGTTGTTTTTAGAGTCTTTCATAAGTTGTGCACTTTTTGCAAAAAGTTTGCACAAAGTTTAACCTCATTCTCTTTCAATACTCAACGTTTTTTAATCGGTTGCAGGAGGTCATAATTTTGGTTTGCATGACCATAGTCTAGCTGCAAAAATGTTAGTAAAAGTTACAACAATCAAAGCACAATCAGTCATGTAAAGAGCTTTAAAGGCAAAATATAAAATAGGGAATTGTATTATGCTTAAGTGCGGAAAAAAAATCATTAAAACCTTTAAGCTGAATTGTACTAATCACAAAACAATTTTTAGAAACTGATAAAGCGCTCAAAATAGGAGTGGGTAGAAGAAAGATCGTATTAATTCCCACCCCCAATCTGACTATATTTTACGCATATATTTTGACAGATTAAACCTATAGTCAATATTTCACATAATTATTATTCTCTGCCGTCTAATTGATCGACAGAAATAATGAATAAAACGTGTGTCACCTACCAGAAGTTTCTGAGAGTCTGAGCCTCTCCTGATCAAACTGACAAGCTGCACACCACACAGGAAACTGTGACGAACTTGAGCTGTGAACTGCTGCTGCCGCTGGTGACAAACTGCTGCTTCTGGGGATGACAAAGATCTGTGCCGATTCAAAGGACAAATTAACTTGAACTGCCACTCTGCTTTGAGATCAGAGGTGGGTGTAGGGCCAATGCCTCAGGTTATTGACACGATATTTCCTCTTTTTAAAGAGATTTAAGAGGTTCTGATCTGACGTCAGATATGCACACTTCAGGGAAGTCATGCAAAGCATCGTCAGAGCACCTCAATTCCAAACATTAATGTGACGCCCGCAACTGCACAACATCCTTGCCACTCAAAAGTTGAGGTTTTAATCATGTAGCTTTGCATGTCACCCATGGCATTTGCAAAAGCATGACAAGGATTTACTCAGGATCTGAAGTAACAGAAGAGGACGTTTTAATGTTTGGTGATGCTGAACCTTGTGTGTGTGGGGGGGGGAGGGGGGGATTAGGCAGAGAAATGAAACACTGCCATCTGTAAATGCTTGAACTTCTTGAGACCTGGCATCCACATGCGTGGAAATCACATTTGGGGTTTTTATTACCACAGCAGTTTATTTTGCTTAACCGGGGAGCTGTCAAAAAATAAATAAAAAGGGATGTCAAACAAGAGCTCGGGTCTTATGGGGTTAAAGAAAAAATAAATAGCCACTTCTCAGGTAGAAAAAAATGAAAACTCTGGAGATACACTGCATGTTTTAGATTTCGTTCTGACTGTCTAATAGACTTCACTCTTCTGCACAGAGTCCACTCACTGCTAAAAATGTAAATCCTGCAATAACTTTTTGCAACTATGTTTATCCAGATATGTCTGACATTTGGAAAACCTTTCATTCCATAGACTTGTATACTGAACATTCAATTTTCCAACCGTTCTTACCCGAGGTCTTCGTTTCAGTGCTTTGTGTTACATACAGACACTTTTAACAAAACTCCATTTGACATTTTTGTATCTTTTATTTGAGCAATTTTATTTTGACAGAAAATGTACGCCACCCTTCCACAACTGAAAGTGAAAAAGAAATCATTTAAAAGACAAGGGATGTTTGAGAAAAAGTCTTTAATTGTTTCTAAACTGCTGTGGCTGTAGTTTCCTCTGTTTCTGTGGTCTTTAAATTCTGCTTCATCTTCAGGTTCTGCTCTGCTTTCTGTTTCTGAACAGCCTTGAAGACCTGAAGAGAGATGAAAAAAAAAAAGCACTTTGTTGAGAAGCAACACTATAAACAGCAACCAGCTGTTTACTGAGAAGAAACAAAAAAAGCAAACATTCCAGGACTTGTGGTTTGTTTGTCACCTTAATGCAGAATTCCTTCTTGGCCAGCCAGCGGCGAGTGGCCCTCCGGTAGTACTCCGGAGGGAAAGTGTAAGTGATGCCAAGCTGCTCACAAACTCTCTCAAAGGTCTCATATCGAACCAATCGTAGGTTTTTCAGAAGCTTTTTCCTTCGGTCAATCGCCATGAGCATCCGTCTCTTGTTAGCTTTGTCCTAGAAAGACGGGACAGACATAAAAGTGAACCACAAATTCATAAAAGACAACCAATTAAACCAAAACAATCTCCTAAACCTTATTTCATATGAATACTTCTTTGCATGATGGTCAAGGATCCCCCTCCCCTAGTTTTAAGCTCTAAACTTGGTCCACTGCAGTTCTAATTTAAACCTTTACAGCATGTTGCAGCATGGAAACTTCCAACCATGCTGTTGTTTATTCACGTTTTTTTTTTCAATGCAGAGGAGTACACAGGAAATCCTGTGAACTTACACGCGCCTCACACCAAAGGAAGGAAGGCAGACAGGAAGCTCAAAGCTTTTATAGTATGAGCGAGTAGCCCCAAAAACCTGTGATGTCACCGTTGTAGGCCAGATCAAAAGCTCATCTTCCAGACACAGCAGAACATCCACTCTGACTCACCTTGTGATGTTTCTGTAAATGCTCCCCATAGTTTCGAATTCTGGCAGTTAAAATAGCGACTGAAATGAAAAAAAAAAAAAAGTGAGAGGATTCAAACAATTATATCATTATATACATAAATACAAAAAAGTCACCGATTTTGCAAGTTGTACCACGTAAGAAGAGGAGAGAGGCCTGTAATGTTCAGAATAAATACACTTCAGCTGTGAAAGAATGCATTTTAGGATTCTTAAAGACTTTATTGGCATAGTGATGCAGAATAAAAAAAGTATTTAGCTCAAAGCAAGAATTCTGTCCTTCACAGACCTGTTACGTCTTTAAGAAGCTCCTGGGTTTAATGTGATCTAGGAAATGCTGAGGAAAAACCCAAGAACTGAATGACCTAGATCTTAGGTCATTGACCTAAGCTCTTATAGTAATACTCTACGTTATTATAGATTCATATGCTGCATTACTCCAAAGGTTCCCCTCCTTGATGTTCAGATCTGTCCAAAGTTCTCCAGAGACCATCTGGATGATCCAGAGGAGAATTAAGAGAATTGGGAGAATGTCATGTGATCAAACGAGACCAAAATGGAACGCTTTGGTACAAACGGCACGTGCCGTGTTTGGAGGGGGAAAAATGCAGAGTAGCATCCCGAGAATACTATTATCCCCAGCAATGAACGGGGATGGATGCATTATGCTTTGGGGCTGCTTTTCTGTAAAGGGGACAGGATGACATGATCTGTATTATGTAAAACATGAATGAGGCCATGTCTGGCAAGATTTTGGTCAAACACCTCCTTCCATCAGTGAGATCGTTCAGGATGAAACTTTCCAGCTTGATGATGATCCCACACACTACGCCCTGGCAACAAAGGAGCCGGCCGGGGCTTTTATTTTTGAACGCTTTGTGGCCCTCGAGTCAGAAGGTTTGACCACCCCTGGTGTAGCCTTTGGCTGAAGAAGCAGCAGAATATTTGATCAGGATCCAGAAAGAACTGGAAGAAAAAGCTGGACTTCAAGCAGCAACATAACTTCTCATAAAAAATGTTGATTTGGAGACGGCGCCATAGTTAGACGCTAATGCTATGAGGCTAAACGCTATGCTAACGAGTGATCGCAGAGCGGTTTAAAGTCGGACTATATTTTCAGAGCGGCCTTTAAGACGTGGTGGATAAATGCTACAAAATGAATTCATGGAACACTGCTAAAAACTGTGTTTTATAAACATAAAGACAGGCATGAACCCACTTTGTATGGAACTTTATTAGAAGTGCCTCTGAAACGTTACAGAGCCGGTATTCAGCTGCATCTTTACTGTCAAAGACATCATGGCAAGAATCCAATGCATGATCATGTTTTTAGGATGTTTCTGTCATGATTGAATGTAAAAATGAATCAACTGGAGGCAGAATTAGGAAAAAAATGCTTTTTCTGTCAGTCTGCTCCCCTTTAGGAAATCTGTCCTCGTTTTCTCAGCAGGTTTGAATTTGACTTTACAGTTTGTTCGGACTACAGGTGACAGAAAGCCCTCTTCTCGTGGGGGCGTTTTTCAGCAAGAAAACAGAAACTACTTATTTATGATGGAAAATAAAACATTTCATAGAAAGCCTGAAAAGGCAGGGAGCAAAGGTTCATTTGAAATAAATAAAGGAGTTCCTTAGGGCAAAAAAAAAGGTGTTTTTATCTGACGTTTTTATTATTCTGTAATATGTTTGCATTTAATGTAATATTTTTTACACCAACACTTTTTCTTAGCAGAATAATAGGATCATTTGGCTGATAGCTATCTTTTTTATTTTTATCTTCCAGCCATCTTGTCTGGTGAGTCAAAAATTGGATTTTGGTCTCTGGTGTTGTCACTTCAGCCGTGGAACATCAAACCACATGGAGCAAAATCTATTTCAAAGCTGTGGCTACCAAAATTGCTCTGCCATGTGCGTGGTAGTATTTCTCTTTATGAGATGCTCACGCTAGCGGTAGTTCTCAAAAGATCTGCTGTTACCCTGCCTCAGAGCAAGAAGCGAAAACACTTACTCTGGACTTCCACTGAGCTGCGGTCAGTCTCATCCCTCTGTACTTTTGCAATCAGCTGTTCCTTCTTCAGCTGGAGCTTCTCACTCTGGAAACACAGATGTAGCCAAGTTGCTAAGAATGAGTTTTGTTTTGGGGGGGTAAGTGTCTTTAAACATTTTTCAGGAAAACAAATAAGAACATTTAAAATGCAACAGTCAAGTGAAATGATGACATAAATCCTTACATGGCTTGCCAGCTCCAGAGAAAGCAAACGTTTCACTATATCATCAGTTCTGTTAAAAAAAAAAACATAAAAAACTGATTATGCATATGTAGCTTTAATGTAAATATGACAGAATGCTGTGTGTATATTTACGTTTGAGCAAGAGGGACAGCTGCATAATCCAGCTTTAGCATTTCTGGAGTGAGATCACTGAGCTGGCTCCCGGTGTCTGAAACAAACCACATCCTCAGATAAATGCTTTGGGAAAATGTGCTTGTAGGTAAAGATGCTGCTTAAAGTCCTGACCTGTCTTTTTTGTCTTTGCAACTCGAGCATATTGTCTTACTGGTTGTGATGCAGCAAAACCTTCTGGAGCATTAAAAGCTAGAGGAAAGCAGCATCCTATCAACAACACAAAAGAGGACAGTTTTAGACACGGTTGACACAGAAAAGACCCACAACTGTGTTAGCATAAACCAGTGCTTCTCAAATAGTGGGGGCGCGATGCGATGCCAGGGGGGGCGTGCAGTAGTAGCGGTTTTAGGTACAGATAATACAATCTGCACCCCTATTGGTTTCCTATGATCTGTTATATGACAGCGTTTGTAACAGCCTGAAACTGAACTATCGTCCCTGCAGCTGCTCCTGTCTCCTGTCACACTCGGCTAGAATGAAAGAGGAGGGGTAGTGGGCTCAGGAACGCGGACGCGGAGCGCTCCCTCTGTTACGCAACACCAGGATCATGGCGTGCCTTTAGATTCCTCAGCTCATGCTAATAATGTCATTCTTTATGAACTATTATAGTCATTTTGATGACGTGTCTTTATTTTCCATTTCTGTATTCTTTGTCTGCCTGTGGTTTAGTTGATGTCAGTATTTGACATAAAGACAGCAGGTAATGCAGGAAAACAGCTGCATTTTATGAGATCATAAATAAACAATCATTTAGAAAAAAAATCAACACAATGTGTTTACCTGATTCTTCAGACGTTAAATATCTTGGTGCTGCTGTGTTAATATTTCAGATCAATTTACATTTAATATTATCTATTGACAATTATTTTTCTCAGCATCAAATGGTTCAGTTGGTCAAAATGTTTCTAGTTTAAATAAAGACTGACAGACTTCTTATTTCAGGCACTTTCAGCTTCTTTTCTATTTTAGACTATAACATGCTTTCTGTGGCTAAATAAAGTTAAAATTTGTTGAAAGTGGACTAATTTTGTTTTGTCTTTTGTTAATGTTAAAAGATACAATTTTAGGTATAATTACACAATTTCTATAGACACTAAACTAATATACTGTCACAACGGCGAATGTGTGAGGGGGTGGGGGGTTAGGGGGGCGCTAAACATTTTCTTTTTCCTAGGAGGGGCCTTGCAAAAAATAATTGAGAAGCACAGGCATAAAGTCAGAATATTGAGGCTATTTTACACAACAGCTTTACAGCTTTTGCAGGAGATCCTTGAAAAGCCTGGTTGGAATGAAAGAGAAATATTTTACCCCTCCGTGCAGTTTTTGGTTGTTCCCACACTGCAGTGTAAACAAAGACATTGAACTGTTACATCAACTGCTTCTTTACCTAAAATTACTGTAAACAAAAACAAAAATGGGGAAGAAAACCAGCCGATAATGCTCGTCTTCACTGATACAATATCCCTGTAAATCCATACAATACTCTAGTTTGCTTAACTTTAAAAAGGAAACTGATCCGACACACTGAAGACATACAAACTGAAGCATTTCCTTGCACAGGAAAATCCTTTTCGAGGGCTTCTTTGGTCATGATCAATGTTAACATGCTCCAACTCTGTTGTAAGCTCAGGAGAATAAAAACAAAAAAAAAGCTTTCTCCGCAGTAACATATATTTACACTCCAACCAAGGGTGTAGAAGTCTTTACTGACTTATTCGGCTCGAAAAACTCTTGCGCTGCAACTTTGAGATCGTAAAATGGACCAAACTTTAAAAGCACAACTTCAACTATCTGAGCAACATCTTTGTGCTGCAGTTCAAAGGCCCATGTGCATCTCAGATAATGACAAGAACGCGGTTCTTGATAGTTGTCACAAAATAGGTGATTTCCTTACAGCTCTGATGCCAGTTGTCTCCACTACAAATCTAACCACATGTGCAAATACCACCAGACTAGCTCACTTCTGAGTCCTCAAATACACCCCTGATTCAAGCTGCCATAAGATTGTATTAGCACATTTAAGAGAACCGTTTATCGCTATTTTCACCGTCTTTTGCGATATACATATTGCACAGTTTGATATTGCGATAATGTGTGATTAATTGTGCAGGCCTACTCTAAACTGTCTCCTTTTTCTTTTTTTTTTTTTTAAATCAAACCAAAAAATAAATACAACTTTTGCAAGCAGGTTTTTTTTTTTGACTAGGGGAAGAAAAACCTTTGCAAGTTCTGTTTTTCCTCGGCCTGTTCAGGAAGGGGTGGCGTATCTGTGGCTGTCCGCAAATAAAAAAGAAAAAAAAGTGAGAAACGCTATGGTGCAGACCGGTTGTTTTCTCACGTTAAACTTGCTTTTTAGGTGTGAGGACAGAGTAAAGCAAGGTGTTGCACTGCATTGAAGACATAACACAAAAACTTCACACTGATACCACCACTTCTTTATTTCTGATTTTCTGATCTTTTTTCCGCCAGATGTTTAATAATCGACTACAAAATTATTATTCAAGGAAAAATGTCTTACAAAAAAAGGATTATTACATTTTTTGTTCATATATTTGATGAATTGGTCATGACAAAAAATGTGGGCAATTACAGCAACACTAGGGGGCAGAAGACTTATATAGGATGGCAGGCAAAACTCTATTTCTTTTTATTTCAATAGAAATAATTGCACCACATGTGATACATATGCAACGATAGTGTAGTGAGGTTCCACCATCAGTAAGTGCATCAACATTTTTACCTATAAACTTTGATTTTTAAGGTTAAAAAGTTGCTTTAAAGAAAATATCATTTGGTTGGGTTGCACATTGTGCTAATTAGCAGTGCAGCAACATTTTAAAGTGATGTGTTTGGGAAGTATTGAATAATAATGGAGGTTTTTTAAATCCATAATTTAAAGTATTTTTAAAGTTTTAACTGACAAGTTAAGATCATGAAAATGCATTTTGCAATTGAAATTTCAATATGCAATTCAGGGTGGAATTTAGGAATTAAATATCAGAAATTACTATTCAATCTTACATTTAAAAAAAAATAAATTTATAAAGTAAAAACAGAATCAATAGCGCTTCAAAGTGTCATGGGTTTTTGTTAGCATAATTCATTGAAGATGAATTTGTTTTAAAGTTACTTAAAATCTGTTGCATTGTAAATTGCTGTGGTGTTTTTGTGTCATAATTAAAAAGAAATTGCACAACAGCGCCTCCCCCAGGTGTAATGCATTTTCATTTACATGGCATTGTGATATTTCGGACCCAAAATTCAAACTGAGAATGCAATCTGTCAGACTCTCATCAGGGAGAGTCCCACCTGCATACATTTTCTAAGTCCCACTTCCTTTTGGAGATCCTGAGAACAGAGAATAAGTCCTAATGCAGAGGATGAAAGAATGTTCCTCCACAACGCTCCAAACACTTCGGCTATAGAAGCATAACCATTGGAAGAAGCATGTTTTTCTTGTCTCCTCGGCACCGAGGCTGCATTTTCAGGGGGGCAAATTTTTACCCCCTAAAACTATTAGGCCACAGATGTAATCATTTGAATATGACTTCATTTAAGATCTGACCAATGGATGAAACATGATTTGTGCCGTCTGCTTCGACAGTCCTCTGATGATTGTAGACTGTGGGAAACATTCACATAAGGATCACAGGAACAAAGAAGAATCCCTTTGTTCAGCTTTAATCTTTTAGAAAAGTACAATTTCCTTTTACAGTATGCCCATTTAACTCTAAATAGATGAAAACGTCCATACAAATCTATTTATACAACATAAAAATAACAATACATAAATATTAAAAAAAAACATTCAGGGCTTCTTAACATACACAGCAGCCCTAAAGCTCAGTGGCCTTGTGGTAGAGTGTCCACCTTGTGACTGTAAGGTCACGTGTTCAAATTCAGAGTCAAAAGCAGAGTCATACCAAGGCACTTTAACACTGTCTAGTGGGGGTCATCTAGACCCCCACTAGACAGTGCGTTAAACCTTTATTCTTCAAAGACTGGAGTCCATGGATTACATGAAATCCTCTCCACCTTTATCCACCTTTGTCATGGTAGGGAGAACATGTCAATGGCCATCTTGACGCCATAGGATAGCACAAGGGGTAAGGGGTTGGATTGGGGGGGGTTAATCCACCAAATGGTTCCCGAGCGCGGTTGTGTCTGCAGCTCACCGCTCCCCCAGGGGATGGGTCAAATGCGGAAAACAAATTTCACACACGTAGGTGTGTGAAGCTAATGGGACTTTAACTTTAAAGATAAAAATAACTCCTAAGAGCTGGAGTCAATTCAGTCATGGTCATAAACACAGTTCCTAAACTATTAGCCACCTTTTTGAATGACAATACTAATTACACCTTTGTGGCCCTCTGCTGTCTTGTTATGTGTGATTGTTGGCATGTATATTATTAAAGCTTGAGAGAAAAACCAGCTCACACAGTCAATTATTTAAATGTAAACATGGGAAACAAGGAGGAAGAGCAAGGCAACTTATGACAACAGGAAATAACAGAATTGAAATAAATAAATAATATTGTACCGCATGAAATACAAGAGAAAAAGAAGAGTAAGGTAATCAAATAATAATTACAAACACACTACAGGTGTTTTTTTCTATCAATACAGAAAATCACTGTCCTAGATACATTGGTGCCAACTAATACCAAACTAGGTCAGACTAGAAAATTGTATAAGATAAAAAAAAAAAAGCTTTGCTATGGAATGACCATTTTAATTATTCATTTTAAAGCTTAGCTTAGAATTGTAAAAATCCTAAAGTGGGATGTGTTGAACACATGTCTAATTGTTTTAACATTCACCACTTATTGTTGTTTCCCCCACATAGAATTACATTATATACATTTTAATACTTTTTTTTCGGTTTGCCACAAGTCTACATGAAAAATAGTGATTAATACAACGTTTGTTAATCACAACTAAACGAAATCCTTATGGTTTTTGTTTTGTAAACAAATATTGATGAACCAGTAATAAGACACATTAAAGAATAGGATCCACACAGAAACCTACATTTGACCGGACTCTAGCTGCTATTGTAGCTCAAACTAAAAACAAATGAAGTGATGGATGGTCGCGGGCTGCAGAAGTCCCAAAGGTGTCAGCCTCTGTCTGTCAACATTTGGGTGACCACGTGATGAATGCGCTACATTCAAATGAAGGACGCTACGCGCATAGATGGCGTGCATAGACATTTACAAAATACCTTGTGGCGGGTAAAAAAAGAAGACATTTTTAGCTAGTTAAACTTCAAACTTACCTCTGCTAGTAGCTGGCGTTAACGCAGCGGTACCCCTCCTAGGTAAAAGTGATGCCGCGCAGCTCAGAGACGAGCTTCCTCGAAAAATGTTCGTTGAAGATTTCAGAAAGACTCGCAGCCCAACGTTTGTAAGCATGGCTAAAATAGCCGGGTCCAAAAATCGACTATTATGTCTCCCAAAGTGAAGAAACGTGACTAGTAATCTCACTCGACCCCTACACGATGATCGCCATTTTGGCTAGGCAAAACTAGTCGAATGACGACTACCATCATATAGCTAGGTTAAGCTAACAATCACAGAGCACATCGATGACTAAAGCTATAATTTTTTTCATATCATATTTACAATCGAACTATTATGTTAGGTTATAGCTAAACTTCAAAGCAGTAACTTTCCTGAAGTAACATTTTTTAAGGAGTCATGACCTTACAGTCAAGGAGATATATGCATCAGAATATGAAAGTATATTCTGCAGAAATTAACTACAGTCCATCTGTTAAACGAAAACAAACAAAAACTCACTACTTACTTGGCCTTATAATGCAATTTTGTCTGTCTGTCTGTCAATCTAGATCTGTCCGTTTGTCTATCTCTGTCAAACTTTGGCTGGTTATCTTTCACATAAATCTACTTAATACAAGCAACATTTAGGGATTTTTTCCCCTCATGTTTTAAATTAGCTGAAGCAGTTCAGTGTTTTTTTGATATGGTCGGGAACAATAAATGAACTACAGTAGCCTACTGTTAATGTGATGCTTAAATATGCAGAAATAATAAATATGCAATATCAAGTTCTAATGAATGTCGTACTCTATGCTGTTCTACAACATAATTGAGCAAAAGGTTTGAGAATATTCATGTTTACCTTTAACATTATGACCCCAGAAAACAATATTTGACATATTTCCTTTTATTTTGCAAAAATTGTAAAAGTACAACAACAGCAAAAAAATCATTAGAAAAATTTCTGTATGTATTTTCACAAACATTTTTTATCCATTAAAGAAATTAGCAACATGTTACAGCTAGCGTGTCAGATTGAAATGGCACCTCTCCCATTTGAATCAACTTCTTTCACTTAAAGATACATTTTGAACATTCCTTAAAATTCCTTAATATCAAATGATTGTTACTTCAACAGAATTCCCTTATCATACACAAATGTGACATTGTGCTTATCCAATTACTTTTGTAAAATCATCATTTTTCAAGCATGAGCAAAAGAGCTTCAGTCACTCTCATTATCATACATGGATAATGCGCTAAGAAATGGAAAGTCATCCCAGGCAATGGCAGGATCGTCTACAGTTTCAGGTATGTAATCCTGGAATTGTCCAAAGAAACACTGCTCAGGTTTGACCCCAGATGCCACATTCTGATAGCACTGTGGACTAAAAGATTCCTCTCTTTCGAGGAGGGGCTGCGTAGACTCAGAGCGCAGATATGCAGGTGGTTCTTCTGGAGCTGGACTGTTGCAGGGAGCGCTGAATATCACAGTAGCATAGGGAACAGAGCTGCTGTTTGAAGCTGTGTATTCAGGGATAAACGGGGAACCACAAAGGGACTCTCCTAAATCACTGGTGTCCTCCGTACTGTTGAACCAAAGATCATCCTCCTCTTTGCTCAGCTTAGTGGTGAGATCCAGAAAGCTTAGATGAGATAAGTATTTCGGATTTGGCTCGTCATTGTTCCACAAGCCACGGGTGTACTGAAAAAAACAAAAGAAAAAGCACATGCTTATGATATTTACGGTAAAATATATGTGCTTCTCATGGAAACACCCTTTTGTCCTCCTTTTTTATAAGTTTTAGCATCATCTCAGAACCCGGTCGGTCTGCTGAACCACAGATGTCCCTCTCTTAGGAGTCAAAAGAAAATGGCAAATATTTAAATTGGAAATTCAGAATATCCAGAAATGCCCAACAGCAAGTACACCTGAATTCATTCAAATCGAAAATATTATTTTTAAATAAACCATTAAAAACCAAGAAACTTGGCGCCAAAATGTTAATTTGCAAAAAAGAATTTATCAAACCTTCCATCCATCAATGTTAAAGACTCTAAATGTTGGATTGCAATAATAAAAAATAAATAAATTCCAAGAATTACACAATTCTTAGAAATAGTCCCAGGCACATTTGGACATCTATCATTAAAATGTATGTTTTTGGACATCTGGTTTTTATTTTACTTTATCAGTATTGTTGAAAAATGTTATGTGTCTTAATTAATGCATAAGTGAATCGGTAAAGGTTCAATTCTTTAAAAAAACAAAACAATATTTTTAACATATTAAACTGTCAATAACTATCACATAAAAAATTTCACTTTTAACTTTTTTAAGATATAATAACATTTTTTAAAAGTCCCGTATAACAAGATAAAAAAAATATTGTATGTCTTGCAAGAAAAATAATCTAATCAAGAAAGTTTTTAAATAAAAATAAATCTTAGTCTGAGAAAACATGTCTTAGTGGCTAGAATTTATTTTTGGTAAGACCCTTTTTTTTACCCCATTGGGATTTTTATTTTGCCAATTTAAGGAAAATCTGCAAGTGAGATAAAGATTTTTGACTCTAAGGGGCCTGTTTTTGGAGCGTAAACTGTCAAAGGTTGGGCTTTCACGTTCTTTAGATAAGTTGCTTTTTTCCCTTTGATTTTAACCATCATGGATGTTTTTGTCTGAACTATCCCCTAAAATATAGCTTATTCCTCAATTAGAATAGGTAAATTAAAAAGTGTGAACAATAAACAATGGTAAGCTACGTCCTATTTCTGGGCGATTCTAATTTTGAGAGTTTTCATTTAACGGGTTTTCAATATTTCACACCTGGGTTGATTCTGGCGGCCATCTCTTAATGCTGCTGTTAGCTGGATCTGGAACATCTGGCCAAAGTCGAACCTTTATTCTTCTGGAAAAGAAAAAATATGACAACTATAGACATAGTTTTCAGCTTTCAGGTTAAAGTAGAGTAAGGATCCTCTTACCTTTTTTGTATGGAGAAAAATGCTAAGAAAGCGATGATGATGATCAATAAAACTCCTACTCCAGATCCGGTTATCATCATATCTGAGCACAAAAAAAAAATGTAATTATTAGTTGACAAATGTAAACTAAAAACAGCACACTGTGACAAATAATAATTCAGTACCAACCAAAGTGGTCCGTTTTGAAAGTAATTGTGGAGCCGTTGAGGCTGCCTCCAAATGTGCCAATCATCATGAAAGCCGTATACAGAGATTCAGGCTTAAGGTTTTTCAGGATCATTTCTGTTGTTTTCGAGTCTGCAGTCTGAACTGGAAAAAAAAATCGAACATTAAAAGAGCCTCAGGTATGAGAAAAACATTTTACGACAGGAAAATACAGCTGTGAAAAGTACCCTTAAGAGCCTCTTTCTCCCCCCAGTAGAAGATTTTGTAGTGCTGGATAAATCCATTCTGATGATCTAAAGGGATTTTTTCCCAAGTAAGCTCAACGGAGGACATCCAAGTGTTTTTAATTTTTATTTCCGGAACTTTGGATGGAGCTTTAAAAAGAAAAGAAAAAAACCCATCAGAAAATGTCAGAAAACAACGCTGCTGAGCTCCATAACCCAGTAAACATATTCTAGTTCTCTCCACAAGGGGGCAATACTCCATCAAAAATGCCTCATTCTCTAAGCACCTCCACCCTTTCTCTTTTCTTTTTAAACAACAGCAAGAGAACAATTTCACCTCTACTTGGCAAGAGAACAATTTCACCTCTACTTGTTCTTTTAAATCCTCATGTCTTTGGTGGCTTACCCCTTTGCCTCGAGTAGGCCATAACAGAGTGCGAAAGACCGATCTCATGCTTATAACGTGGATATACAGAGATGCGATAGGGCTTGTAGGGCTCAAAGTTGCCTATTGATGAGAAAAAAGAGGTTAGAGTGGATCATTGGTCATCAGCTGCACACACACAGACAGACTGCATGGGAAAAAGTTGATCTTAAACTTGTGAAAAAGCTTTTTTTAAGACAATGATATGACTATACACTATGAATTATATGGCTCGTTAACACTAGATTTACTAGAAAGAGGCAGCCATTTTGAAATTTGTCATAACTTGGTTAAAAACCTTGGATTCATGGCACTCTGACTTTTTCTAATATTGTTTTGTCATAAAAATAAGAGATCTGAGTATTACCACCTTGGATGACCATAGCAGTCAAATCGACGCCACACTTTTTAATGTCGAGGATTTGACTTTTGCTACATCTTTTTCCTGCTCTATTGGCAGTAGGAGCTTCATTTTTTTACAATTCCATGAATTTAAACCGATTAGGATATAATGTTTTGGTAACAGAGGAACACTCAATTCTCAGTATCCTGATGTGTTTTTACCTATTCTCCCAAATACCCTTAAGCTACAGACACATTGGGCATGTGACGTGTGTTCAAGAAAACGTGCGGGTTCTTGAATGCGAGTATAGCCCATGGTGTTCACACTGGACAAGCAGGGAGGGGCTTCTTCTTCTTTTTCTACCGTTTGCCAGCGAGTGTCCGTCACAAACAGTTGAAGAAGGCTTGTGGCTTGACATGTCAAAGCGGAGCAAATCTTGAGAATCTTGTTCCATGTTTTATCTTTCACAGCTCTACTCCGATATGTGAAAGACTTGGTGTCATAGCACAAACAACACATTTAATAATTTCTGCTCTATGATCTATGTTCAAACGGTTGGCATTCCATGAGTTAAAAGGAACACCATCCATACGTCACTACCAAATCTGGGTCCCCTGGTTTACCTTTTAACGCTCATTCAATGGTTGCTCATTTTACGTACAGGCCGAAAACTGTCGTAGGAACTTGCGTGGTTATGCTGCAAGAGTTTTTAACGTGGATGCCAAAAACGTTCATACATGTTCATTTGCATAGATTTTTTCACTGGAAGTGGTCGCTTAAACGCACGTTGCAGAGGGCAGTGTGTGAATGTAGCTTAAGATCTTTTCAGTGTGATCCAAATTATTTACCAATAATGTCCTGGTGGTTAAAATGACTGCCAAAGTCATTCAAGTAGTTGTGGAATTCCAGCAGAGCGAGTGTTAAAAATGTAGTAAGTACATTAATGGCATGTCCATACCTGCTAAAATAAGTTTAGTTTGGTTTTTGTCCACTTTTTCAAAATGGACTTGGGAGAGATTTTCCTTCAACACTGGTCTCCATTCCACCACAAAACCAGTGAGATCTGTCGAGACCAAATGTGTCCACTGGACCAGAAATGACTGGTTATCTAAAGGAACAGCTGTGACATCTTGTATTGTAGTTCGATCTACAGACAAAGACAGAGACATTTTTTTTTCAAACTTTAAATAAAAACTTTTTTTCTTTCTGAATCAGTTTCTAAACTGCACCAAACTTTGACCTTAGAGTTCAGTTACCTTGAGGTGGGTAAATGTGAATTACTGTCGGAGGGGACTTTCCGGCTCTATTCACAGCAGTCAGATAGACTTTCTTCACTCTCGAAGAGAGCGGGAAAGTGCAGTACTTCCAACTTGTTGAGCACAGAATTCCCAGTTGTGGTTTATGAGACCTTGAGATAATGTATGAGATATTTTGTCCATTTGCATTAAATTGTTTTGATGGCTAAAGGGTGAAGGAATAAGAGGGAGAAATTATTTGAAAGTAGGTCTTGTAGATTCCATCGGACACTGAAGTTGCATCATTTTCTGGTGTGTTGGGACATAGTGTGCATACCTTCCAGAACAAACTTATGTTTAGTTGAGTGGGTTTGCGATACCAGGATACGTTTGCCAATGTATCAAAGCGTCCAGTGGGGGCTGAAAAGAAAAGCAAAGGATGACAGCACAGCCAAGGCAACATTTATTTTCCATTTGAAAAGAGGGGCCATTAAATAAAGAAAAGGTACATAGATTGTCAGCTTGAGCGTGTGCCAATACTCCACACAAAAGGACGCTCAGTGCAGCACATTTGCATGCTTGCAAGAAAGATCGTTTGAAAGAAAAAAGGCGAAACAATAGAAGATGTTGGAAGAGCTGATTGTGTCATTCTGAATTGATCTGAAGGCTACCTGACTCCAAAGTGACTCCAGTTTGGCTGCTGCTCCACTCACTCCAGGGACCTTTCTTGACCCTGACTCTGATTTGGACCCAGTACTGAGTCCCATGAAGGAGGGAGCGAAGGGTCACCACATCACAATTTCTGGTCTTATTGCAGTCAATCTGACACAAAACACAAAAATGCAACTTATAGTTCAAGCAGATGAGCTTCATGTGAGTCCAAAAACTTCAATTGTGTTTTTTCAAACTCTTTATTTGAGGTTTTCTTTGAAATTCTGTGAACTCTTGGAACTCACCTGTTTGATGGGCAAATGGCTGCTGTCTGCTGCCTTAACTAAGACTTCCAGATTTAGACTTCGGATGTGTATCCAACTGTTTTGAATCAGAATCCACTTCAGCTGCAGACAGCCAGGTTTTTTAGGCACCGTGATCCACTCGATTTTTGGTGGGTCAAGCTTGGCTAACAAAAAAAAAATATATATATATATTAGGGCTATCAGGACGTCCTTGGATTATTTTCATTTTTTTCGACAAAGGGAAATTTTTAGATCTAAAGCTTTTGTTTTTTTGCAAAGCAAGGCTTTGATTAAAAAAGCAAAGTGTTTCTTGTTAACAACCAAGAGAATCAGTACTGCACCAAGTCATTTTAAATATTCTCCAAAAATATCAATGCTTTGGTGGGATTATAAAGGTTTACCTCCTCCCATTTCTTTTGTTGCAACTAATTAAACTCCATTTAACAAAATTCATATTTAATGGATGAATTTACTACATGTATACATACAAAAATGTGTATTTATGATTAAAAGTACATATTATGGAATCACATACATGTGTTTGTATGTATGTATAGAGATGTATGTACATGTGTGTATTAATACGTTTTTCTTCTTCTTTTTCTATTTTTCAATCAATTCATTCAATTGTCCTAACTACATGTGACATGTCTGTTATATTTATTTTGTCTTCTTTTTTGTTTTGTTTTCTTGCAATTCCAATAAACAAGAAATACAGAGATCATTTTTAGTCAAACTAATAAAGTTTTTTTAATCAGAAGATACCACAAGTAAATCCATAATCTAAATGGTTCAACATAAATCCTCACAAAATACATTTTTACCAGTAAACTGCTTGATTTCTATTTTTTCAATAAATGATTTTTTCTTTGTTAAGCTTAAGTCTAACTCCCACAAATAGAATTCACAAAGAAAACTAGATTATTTTAGATAACTGTTTGTTAGTATATTTTAAAATGTATGTCATTCATCTATTGAGAACTATCCATAGATTATAGCCTCTTCCTTCTAAGAAGTGTGACTTGGGTCGATGGAGCCAAGCTAGGCCATGCTAGGCAGGGTGTATTCCCAACAACCAGGGCCACATTCAGAGATCCACAACCACACGCTCACACTTACTTCCACGATGGCAATTTAGAGCCATCAAACAGCCTATAAAACATGTTTTTGTACTGCTGGAGGAAATTGGAGCACCCTGAGGAAACCAACACTCACACCGGCAGAACATAAAAACTCCTCTCTGAAAGGACCCAGCTGGGAATTGAACCAATAACTATTTGGGATTGAGGCACTGCTGCTTACCACTAAACCAGCCCACATTTCTTACCTGAACTGACTGGTTCCAAAGTGATGGCAGTTGAAATTGACTGACCAAGTTCATTCACAGCCTTCACGTATATGTTCATGTCAGAGAAGAGACTCAGGTCAGTGCGGGGGATTGTATAGCGGTGCACTCCTGCAGGAGCTTCATAAGTGTAGTTTGATTCCCTGAAATGATAAAATTAGACCCCAGAAAATAAATTGGACTTTACTCAGCCTTTACCAAAATTTTTGTAAATGACACATAAAAGAAGATATTTTCTGAACTTCACATAAATCGACACATTCTTCTTTAATTTTTCAAATTCTTCATTTAACTATTTATTCAGTTGCTCAGCAGCTCACTACACCGTCCTGTTCTTGTTTTTTAATTCTTTCTTGAAAATAGAAAACTGATCAAATTGGAAATGTTTCTGAATCTTAAATTGTGTTTGTATATAGAACAGCATGATATATTTTGCTCATAACAAACTGGGGGAGTTTTTATTTTTTGGTCAAACTATGAAGCCTCTTGTTGACATATGAGAAGACATTAAGAATTGCATGTCCTGGAAATATATTGCTACCAATCCTGCAATGAAATGTCTTCACTATTTTCAATGAAATAATGATAAAATAGGCACTGCAGGAGATTAGGTATAATTGTGTAAAGGAAAAAGCTGCTTCATTTAGGAAAACAATAACAGCAGGGGGAAAAAAGAAATCATCATCAATACTTTCAGAAAAGTTCCTCAGGGAGTGTCAAAATCTGTACAAGCATGTCAAAATAAAACCTGCCGTGCTTCATTGAGGGTGCATATCATGTCAATCACTGATTATTTTTGTAAACTTAATAGACAATCTATAGGTTACTATGTACGTATTAGGCAAATAAGAGGAGTAGGACTACTCTTAATTACAGTAACATTTCACGACCTTCCCAGGTTCTGTTAAAGGATCGAGATTTTTTCCTCTCACAACTGTCTCGGTGTGAGTTTTGTTTTTTGTCAGACCTTGTTTTACTATGGAGAGAGTAAGATGTGTGAAGATACGTCTGCAGCTCCCCAGGATCCCAGCTGCAGGTCAGAGTGATGGGTTTGGTAAGGTTTGCCTGACAACTAAGATTTTGTGGCACTTCTGGTGGATCTACGGATGAAGAGAACAAACAAAAACATAATAAATGCATGAATGGAGGATTGATGAGGATGTGAAAGTGTGATTTATCAACTTTAATATTTACATCAGCATTTGTTTTAAAGGTTTTCACTTCAAAAGATAGGGTAATATGACATTTTCAAACTCATTCTGAAATAACCACAGATAAAGAGCAAATGATTGACTGATGATCTGGTCCAAAGGCACATCTTTGGATTTAGGTGTCAATATATAAAATAACTTGTCTGCATCCCAATGTGGTGGAAAAGGAAGAGATTCCCTTAGACTACTTTCACACATAAGCGTGTTTCTGGCTTCCACGTTCCAAAATCTTCACGCACACACATTTTTAAGACCAATATCGGGGTCTGTGTGCACAAACACGCTGCCATTGATCGCGTGTTGAAAGTATACCAGGTTAAACTTCAACTAATCAGGGACTTGGCAGTGATGGATGGATGGCACCCTTCAATTTACAGAAGTGCTAAGGATATTAGAAATGGATCATGGTGGGGAAATTGATACAGTGGTGGACAAAGTTGTTGGTATGCCTCAGTTAAAAAAAGAAAGTTCCACAATGCTGACTGAAATGACTCGAAGCACTCAAAAGTAACAATAAATTAAAATTGATTGAAAATCAAATAATCAAAATCAGCCATTACTTTTGAGTTGTTGATTAACAGAATTATTAAAAAAAGAAAACTAATCAAATTGGGCTGGAAAAAAATGATGGTACCCATAACTTAATATTTTGTTGCACAACCTTTTGAGGCAACCACTGCAATTAAACGGTTTCTGTATTTGTCAATGAGCCTTCTGCACCTGTTGACAGGCATTTTGGCCCACTCCTCATGAGCAAACTGCTCTAGTTGTCTCATGTTTGATAGGCGTCTTCTCCAAATGCCATGTTTCAGCTCCTTCCACAGATGTTCAATGGGATTCAGATCTGGACTCATTGAAGGCCACTTCAGAATAGTCCAACGCTTTTCTCTGAGCCATTCTTGGGTGTTTTTGGCTGTGTGTTTTGGACCATTGTCCTGTTGGAAGACCCATGACCTACGACTGAGACCAAGCTTTCTGACACTAGGCAACACATTTCTATCCAGAATGCCTTGATAATCTTGAGATTTCATTTTACCTTGCACAACTTCAAGACATCCTGTGCCAGATGCAGCAAAACAGCCCCAAAACAGAACTGAGCCTCCTCCATGTTTCACAGTAGGGACAGTGTTCTTTTCGTTGTATGCTTCATCTTTGAATCTACCAACATAGAGCTGATGTGCCTTACCAAAAAGCTCCAGTTTTGTCTCATCTGTCCAAAGGACATTTTCCCAGAAGCTTTGTGGCTTGTCAACATGCATTTTTGCAAATTCCAGTCTTGCTTTTTTATAATTTCCTTTCAACAGTGTTGTCCTCCTTGGTTAACTCCCATGAAGTCCAGTCTGGCCCAAACAACGACGAATGGTGCGATCTGACACTGATGTACCTTGATCTAGGAGTTCTCCTGTAACCCTTGTGCTATCCTAGGCACTTTAACATTGGGAGTTGGGTCACGACGACACATTTACCGTGGACCGGGGGTGGCGTTTTCTCTTTAGTAATAATAATAACAATAATAATAAAGAACGTAAATCCACTGTGTAATCATGTGCAACCAAATAAAACGTTTTTTGCGAAAAAAAACAATAAAATGGAAATTATTTTTTCTTTCTGTGCGTCCTGGTGCCAAAAACTTCCCGGACCGGTGGTTGGGGACCACTGATCTAGACCCACTAAACAGTGCTCTGTACCTTTTTTCTTCAATGATTTGTGATCTTCACTGATGTCCATGGATTACATGAAATCTTTCCACTTTTATCCACCTTTGTCATGGTAGGGATAACACGTCAAAATAAGGGTGGGGCCATCTAAGATAGCACAAGGGTTAATGTCTTTGGAGGTTGTTCTGGGCTCTGTGGATACAGTTCGAACTATCCGTCTCCTCAATTTGTCATCAATTTTCCTCTTCCGGCCACGTTCAGGGAGGTTGGCTACTGTCCCGTGGGTCTTAAACTTCTGAATAATATGTGCCACTGTCGTCACAGGAACTTCCAGCTGCTTAAAGATGGTTTTCTAGCCTTTACCTTTACAATGTTTGTCTATAATTTTGTTTCTAATGTCCTGGGATATTTCTCTCCTTCCCTTTCTGTTGTCCATGTTCAGTGTGGTACACACCTTTTCACCAACAGCAACGTGACTATTTGTCTCCTTTTAAATAGGCAGACTGATTATGGGTTTGAAAACAGCTGTGATGTGAATAGCTGTGAATAGTTCTCAGTCTTTTATGGAGGAACCATCATTTTTGTCCGGCCCTATATTTCAGTAGTTTGTTTTTTAAAATAATTCTGTTAATCAAAAACTCAAAATTAATGGCTGATTTTGATTTTTTAATTTTCAATATATTTTAATTTATTGTTACTTTTGAACATTTGAAGTCATTTCAGTGACGATTGTAAACTTTCTTTTTTAACTGAGGGGTACCAACAATTTTGTCCACCACTGTATCTTTATATTTTAAGTGTGCAGATATTTTACCACTACTGTTACACACTAAAGGGTTGCATTTGCTGGAAAAACATATAAAAACATTTGATTGAACAAATAAAAAGAGGATTCTTTCTCACATCCAGCGTGGATCTGCACTCCTCCCACAATCTGGTCAAAGTTTTTGATGTAGCACGTGAGAACCGCCTTCGTGTGATTAAAGCTTGAAATAGCAACTGTGGACTTCGTCTCATTCTCGTTGAACTCAGTACTGCCAGGAATAACTTCACTGTCAAGAAGCCATTCAAGCTGAACAGCCTGTCCCAAGAAAAGAGGGCAACCCTTGTCGACGACACAGGTGGCATTGACTGGTGACCCTAGGGGTACCACAGGGCTTGACGACTGGACATCTGCACAGCGATTCAAGTTGTCACCTTAAAACAGAAAGCTGCATTAAATGTGCACTCCTTCATGGGTTCAAACTTCTAAAAGCTAGCGTTTTTCCTAGAGTTAAGAATATATATCTTTCTGAGAGGAACACTTACCATTCCAAGCTCCGTTTACCAGCGCCACCAGCATAGCAATCAGTAGCATCCATGTAACAATCATTGTGGCAAATCTACTAAAAGACCACACAGATATTTAACAGACTATCAAACTACATCAAATTATAAAGCATTTTTAGTCCTTTGATAGTCTCGCGATGCTGCTAAAACTTCTGTGATAATCTGCCAAATAAAAACCTGTGATGTTTACCAGGGCATAGTTTCTGCAGAGCGGCAGAAGTTCATTAGAAATTTGCCTCTGAGTTGTGGTTGGACTGTTGGTGCAGAACAACCCCATCCCCCCTTACCGTCACCCATAACTAGGCTATCTAATTACACACTCTCCCACTGTCTTACAGTCCCTCACACCCCTAACCTAACATTACCGGTGCAACAAAAAACGGAGGGTAATATGAATATTGGAGCTAACCTGCCGTACAGTTTTGAGCCAGATGCAAACTTGGACAAGGAAAACAAAAACGTACATGGATCTGTCTGCAAGTGGATAAGAATGGAGCTGAGCAGGGGGCTTCAGGCTCGCCCAGTGTATTTTCTATATAAACACTTTTCTAATGGTATTTTTTCATCTGCTCCTGATTTACAAGGATGTAAACAAAAAATAAATTTAGTTATGCAATTTAAAGCTCAGTTTTCTTTACAGATGTCCTCCATCATCAGAAAAATGGCACACGAACAGCTTAAAAATACCAAAAACTCTATTTTTGAAACTGGATCTTTATGACATACATTTACAAAAGATGCTCTTGTTTTTACCATTATGTTGTTGAAAGAATGTGACTCATAGTGTAAAGCTGTTAAAAGCTACGGTAATTCAAATATAAATGACCTTTATTGGGAACCATTATTCAATTACTTTAGTATCCCTTGGTAAAAAATAAACTTTCTGAATATGAGGTCTATTCAGGAATAACATGATTGGGGAAAGCACATTCAGTTTTGGGGGCTAATTCAAATACTCACCATTACACAAGAAGGGAATGACGAATTTCATCTAAATGCTTTGCTGGCTCATAAAGCCCTGGCAACACGAGCCAGACATGTTTTCACAGCGTTCCTGCATCTCTGCATAAACATGAAGATGAAACCACGTCAAACTATGTCGCAACGTTACCCTATGGCTAACCAATCAAAAGTAAACAAAAAAAAAAAGAAAAGAAGTAATACACATGAACAAAAAATAAACTGTAGTTATTTCATCTAAAAGATCAAATAATAAAATATAGACTTACTGCAAATCAAATTTAGGGTAGCAAAGAAGCAGTTCTATTGGAAGTCTGGATAAATGTTAGCGCCACAAGATTACAATTCTCTGATGTCTCAATCTGAGGTCAGATTGAGTCATGGAAACTAAATGTAGCCTAACTGAGTATGTCCAAAAAAAAAAAAAGTCCAGAAAAAGGGACATAAGTTGAATAAATAAAAATACTTATTGAATCTACATTAAGAAATAAATGTTATATTTTTATTGGTACAGAAATTCAACATTTTTTTTTAATTCTCTCTTGGGCTATCATTTTTGTGTCATTCTTAAAATACAGTAAAAAAAGATTTTGTGCTAAGACGAAAAAATAACTTAAATTCGGAATTTGGCCTATTGAGTTCTCCTAGAGACAATTTGGTTTTGGCTCTTAAAGACCCCCTCTGCTGAAAATTGTGATTTTGTTGTTGTAAGATGTTCTTGTAACATTTTTTCCATGATATAAAGAAAGTAAGGCTTAAAGTAGCCTTTCTGAGTCTTTCCTTGTTAAATTCCTTGTGAATAGGAGCAGTTAAAATACCAACAGAATGTCTTAGAAAACAACATAGTTTGTTTTCAATTTTGGCTAAAAACAGCATTATCAAAATTAAAAGACCACTGGGAACGCTTTTAAAATAGCTCAAAACATGATCAGAGTGGGACTTTGCAAATCAAAAGTCCCGTTTAACACGTTTGCATGGAAAGGAGTTCCAATAAATAACCACAGACCTAAGATTTCTGCTAAGATATGACAAGATCCTTTCTTGTTTTAACAATTTTGTGACATTGGCAGGAAAACAAACATAACACTTCAGATATGAAACCATTGTAATCACAAAAACCTTAAACATATGAAAGTCCTTAAAAACTACTCATATCCTAATACAGTAAAACTAATGGTTTTGTATTACTATCATCCATAATTAATAGTCTTGAAACATTAAATGCATCACTAATGAATGCCATTATGCTTTCATGTATTACTTCATATGAAAGTTAGTCACATTCGATGCAAAAACAATTTCAGTGAGTAATCCTTTGTATAAATGATGAGCCAGGGAACTAAGCCACAGCGTTGAGAAACTTCCTGACTTCTTGTAACATACACACAAAGTGTCCTTGTATGCTTTTAATAAAGAACCAAAGGACCTCTCTCAAAATGTGTGAACCGATTGTTTATTTTTATTATAATTTTTCACCTTCCTTCTATGTGCTTCATTTCCAGAACAAGATTTTAGAGCAGAGTCCTGAAAAACTGATCAACTTCTAAAACGGAGACGATTTCCCTTGGAATCCACATCAATTGCCATTTTTCAATCAGGCTCCCAGTTTTGTGACCTCTGCCTGCAATTTTAACAGCCAGCACATCTTCTGCATTAGAAAAAAAGTTTTTTTTTTCAGCATTTCTTATTGTTATTTACTCTTTAAAGCTTTGACTCATAATTACTAATGGCCTGTAGCTGTGACCAAAAGCAACGGAGAAAGAGAAAGAAGCAATCCAGTTCCAAAGCCTATTGATAAAAGTGTCGGGCAATCTTGTTCCCAGCTCGTGAATGTAAAACTATTTTCTGGAAAAGAGCACATATTTTTTTCTGCAAGTTGTGTCACTGTTTGTGAGGAAACATGTTTTTCCTGTTGCTGTTGGGGGTAACAGAACACCCACTTTCAGGATTTGGCAATATCCTTCACACGAGTGAAAGACTCAATGCAAGTTCCTCTTCTTAAACAAACTTCTCACAACAGGTACTTTGCTTTGAGAAGAAAAAAAATGGCACAAAGGTTTGGATGTTGTCACTTGATAACAGAGCAGTCCTGTCAAGTAAGATTAACAGATTTTTAGTGTCAGCACTTACTGGTAAACAAACTCCTAAAAACAACGAGAAACTCATAAGCCATCTGTTTCACATCCTCTTTTTACTCCATTGGAGAACACCAGTGTGTTTTCCAGACCACAGCACTCACATTTTACTCCAAAGGTGACATGCTGGAGAAGCAGTCAAAAAAAAAAACTGTCCAAGACTATAAGTTAATATAACATGCATTCATGTTCACAGAAAATTGATCAACATCATGAGTTGACAACACAGTGACCAGAAAATCTGATGAGATATCCAGCATGCCAGACTCTCCCAAACACATTTGCCAACCGGGCAGAGATGCTTGAATCAAAACAGTGAAAGACTGCATGAAAGTGGATACAAAAGAGCAGAGAGAGGCTTTCTATACTCACCATGCAGCAGCAGATGCAGGAGCAAACAGTGTTCACCAGCTCTGATGAGGCTGTGTGACTCAACTGTTGACTGTTGGACGTACGTGCGGCTTGGTTAGCCAAGCTGCTTCTGCAGCAGCAACATCCTTGTTTCTGAATTCATGAAACTTCACTCTATTCCAGGAAGAAACATATGACTGATGGGGCCCTGTAATGGGAAGTAAAAGTGGAATGTTTTTCACCCAGAAGAGACGAGTGGTTCAACTCATCAAGTTTAATTAGATTGATTAGAATTCACTTTAAGCAATTAAATATCTGTTTTTAGGAGATTTGACTCTGCAAATAGTCTATACAGGCAATTTTCTCATTGACTTAATTCTTTTTCCAAAAGGTGCTAATATGACCATCAAAAGCTCTCCAATATGAGTAAAGGGAGCATTGCAGCAAAAAGAAATGCGATAGTTTCGGCTCAGGATGACCCGTCTGCGCTGGGAGTGACCCCTGAATAGGCAGATGTGCTTAGCTGCTTTGAAATGCAGTTATCTTCCTTTCTCACAACGTGTAAGCCTATGTCAGCACAATAATAGAGCAAGAGCTTAAATGGGATTGTAAGCCGCGTCTTGACCCCTCAAGGGCACTTGAAACTATCAAGTTTATTAGCTTATTAAATCGTAAAATGATTTTGTGGATACGGCTTCATTTGAGACAGGGAGGACAGAGTACCATCGAGTTAACCCACTCAACTTCTCATCTAATGGCTGAATCTTTCCCTGGTCACTCAGCTGCCCTCAAAATCATAATGACGGCTAATGGTAAATCAAGAGGCCACTGAGAGGGGATTTAAAAGCAAACAGCGGTGAGTTCTTAAACAAGAGTCAACGAGAAAAAAAAAACCCTGAGCTGATCCTAATTAAAAACACATTAATGGACTACCATGAGTTGATTTATTTTTGCTTGATCTTATTTCCTAATCAGCAATGATGAAAAAAGTGTTCTCTGTCCACTGAGTATTGCATGCAACGTTTCAGTGAGCAATAAAATTAGCTGGAGACCCCAAAGCTAAACTGATCTGATGAAGCAGATTTGATTAGGTTTTTTTTGCCCTGTACTTAATAAAAAGCCCGTCTCCCCCTTCAGATTCCCCCTCACATTAACAGTGTGGCCAACCCCAAATGAGTCATTATGGTGTCAATTATCCAATTTGGAAATTCACACGAATATGCAGCTTGATGATTGGAAATCTGCTTGATTAATGCTTCTAAATTGACCCCTAGGTGTTAATGCGAGAGTGTGGCGACCTGTTTAGGGTGTACCCCATATTTGCCCAACAGCAGCTGGGTCAACTCCAGCAGCCCAATGACCTCGAAAAGGGATTCAGTGGGTTCTGAAAATCAAAATCAGCTTTTCCTTTTAAAACTCACAATATATGTCTTACTCACAACTTGTTGATAAATTGCCTGTCTGTTATTCAATTTGATAAATTATTTATTTTTCAGAAGTCGACGATTAACCAAAACAATTTAAATCTTTGACAACATGCATCAGACTGAAAAAAAAATGCAACAAAGCACAAAGGAATTGTTTGCATCTGCAAGACAACGTTAAATTTTCATTTTTTTTGAATAAAATGAAATTCAAACCTTTTCTTTTGGTTCTGAACTTCTGCTTTTAGTCACTGACATTTTCATACTTAAGTTGGTAAAAAAAAATTAAGGGAAAAGAGTGCTTGTGTTGTTTCCAGTCAATTTCTCTTTCAGCGGTCCATGAAAATCAGAGATTTTAAAAGCAAAGTACTGTAAAAAAAAAGTACTGTAAAAAAATGGCTGTGTTGTCATAGTACAGAAACACATTGAAGTTCCCTTGTTTTTAGCATTGATGATCTTCCACACCCATCCAAGACAAACAAATGAGCAAAAACACCAATGTCAACAACATTCTTCTGGAGTGTCTAGATTAGAGATTAAAAAAATTGTATTATTAAATAATTGGACTCAGGTCAGTCGATTGGGTAACCAGTAGACAAAATGTGTCGATTTTGCAATTGTTTACATTTACAATAGAAAAAGTGCTTTTGCAGCCTGATTTTAAAACATTTCCACCCATATGGCTTGCTTTTGTATTCATGACAACATACTATACTTTTTATTTCTGACTGCACTGAGGTCACCAACATTATCTCAACCGCAGTAGCTCCTGACCCCCAGTTAAAGTACCACAAGAGAAGGCTTCTATAAAAAGATGACACACACTGAATATTCTCAGAAACACTTTACAGCTTCTGAAACGTTTCCCTAAAACTTTTTTGTACAAACTGAAGAAAGACCATTTTAATTTAATCCATCTAAAAGCTGACTGATCAATATGTGGAATAATTTAGTGTGAAAATGTTTTTGACACATTTAAATCCCAACATGTGTGTCATCAAATCTGATGAAACCAAGCAATTTTTTTTAATGAATGTGCAATACAAAATATTTGTATGCTTATATCTGATTTCATTCATTACTGCAAAACTGAAAGTTTATTAACTGGAAGTTCATTTGAAGCGGTATACACACAGTTTTTGTGAAATTGGGCTACCAGACAGGAATTTTAAAAACAGAAGCCAAATGTGACTGAGAAGATGTACAGGATTATAACAAATTCTTGAAATGTTTTTGGAAAAGAAATATCAAATGAAAATGTACCAAAAAAAATAAATTAAATACCGACTAAAAAGAACAGAAGCTTTAGAGTGTAAAAGTCAGGATGTTGATAAAACAAACTACAGCTCTCAGAGGGCGTTCTCCAGAAACACAAGTCAGAATGTTCTCCCTCAACAGGATTTAGATCATACAAGATTACGTCTGAGAACTACATGTTGCGTTTTATTTTGAAAATTAAGGTGATTTAGACTTCCTTTTAATTTTCTCCTTTG
Source organism: Oryzias sinensis (assembly GCA_037389245.1). Taxonomy (NCBI): domain Eukaryota; kingdom Metazoa; phylum Chordata; class Actinopteri; order Beloniformes; family Adrianichthyidae; genus Oryzias; species Oryzias sinensis. Next base: position 10,528,247 of record CM074491.1, read on the forward strand.
CCCAAACCTTTAAATGGAAATTGATAGTTTTGCTGCAACAGTGAAACAATACACAGCCGTGAAATGGTTCTGAAATTGTGCCTAGCCACATTCACTGATTTGCATTTACTGCTGCTAACACTGAACATCAGGGCTGTGACACATCTGCACACTGCATCCATGTAAGCATGGTTATGAAACTAAAACAGAAGATATAAGGATTTAACAGTCTCTCAAACATGACTATTCTCTAGATAATGACACTAATGCCATTCAAATTATTTGGAAGTTTATTGCTTATGGTTGCCCGAATTAGTGTTTAAATCAATGTTCCAACATTCGAGTTAGTTCTCCAAAAATGAAGCAACCCCTTCTGCTTAACTGCTGTGTGCCGCATCGAGTGTTTGTGAAAGAAAGAGGAGAACGTCTGATAAGCTCAGACTCTCACGCTTCTTCTGCTCCTTACATGCACCCAGTCCACCCCTATCTGGTACCTGTCACAGGCGAGCTGCAAAATGGAATTGACTATTGATTTCCCCCTTACCACAGGTCAGTTGAGCTGGCAAGCTACAGAAGGCTCCCCGAGAGCCATGAGTGGGACAACATGAGCAGTGAAAACTTGAAGGAAACCCGCATTAAAAAAATCGTGGTCATAGTTGGGCTGCTGTTATTTGCACGCATTTATGTGCAACCAGCGCTAAAACGGAATCTTGGTCACATGCAATATGAGGCCAAGATGCTCATTGCCTGCATGCATTTTAACCAACCTCATCCTAAAGTGTGAATAATCACTTCCTTGTTAGGCATCTGAGCTTGAGTAAAGGGCAAAAGTCAGTATTGCATAATAGGGTAAATTTTTTCTCCCCACTGGAAAAATAAACAAATATGGGGAGATGCCCTGGTTGAAAGACATTAACTGGATACAGTTAGAGCAAGATCAAATAGCTGATATGAATTCAATCGGCCTTGTTAAACTTTGGTCAGCGTGTATTTTTTTTTATATAGTATCAAAACTGAGCTGAGGACTGTTCACAGGAACTCAGATTGAATTAAAAAAATAAAAATTGTGACAATTGAGCTTAGTCACTGCTACAATCCACAAGAGCTTCTAGGGCACACAAAACTGACCTGTCGACACATTACAATAATCCAGTTAGAGTTTGTTAGAGGGGCCCTCTCCCTAGAAACCATTTATACCAAACTCTCCAATCTGGTAGAACCAGCAGATGGCACTGTAGCAACATCCAAACTGCAAGAAATGTACATGATAGGACAAAGTAAAACCAAGTTAGAAACATCTGAGTTTTATTTGCACTACATATGGCAGCCCTTTCAGAGTTACAATTGAGGAAGCAGTAAATTACATTAACTTACATAACCATTTTTTCATGATCCAAGCAAAGCCTTTTGGGTCAATTGACAAACATGGCAGCTTGCAGACAGGTTAACTACATTCTCTTAACATGAGCTTTACCTTGAACAAATGGCAGAGACCGGAAATCTCTGTAGAGTTGCTGAGCAGGAACTTTGAGGATCTGCCAAGCGGCTGGAAGATGTCTGAGCTTTTTGAAGTGACGAAATCCTCGAGGCTCGACAACCTCACTTTCAAAGCCAGCATCAGCAAATTCACTTTGGTCAACTGCATGTCCTGCACTTCGGGGTTGGGTCAGTCCACCCAGAGACGTGTCATATCCAATTGGGCCAATTTCATCAACAGCAAGAGGCTGGTTGCTGTAGACATGCGTGTGCGGCTGGCTATAACCTCGAGGAGCCCAAAACGGCAGCTCAGGCTGGCCAAAGGAAGAGCCGTGCGCTGGTGGGGCAACATGCTTGACCTCCCTAAAATGTGACCCATGGTAGTCAGATAGCGTGGCTTTAGGAGTGTCGAGCATGTGGTCAGGGGTGTAGTCATGGGTGTAGTCACTTGGGACTTGTGGATACATCCCATGGCTCAAATAGAACCCACTAGAGCTTCTAGGGTAAATGTCCATGGAAGACCTTCCTCCTGGCACACTTTGTTGGTAGAAAGCCCAGTTAGGCTCAGCTGCAGCCACTTCATAGTTGAAACTTCTGGGGTACATCATTTGAGCTCCAGAAAGATCAGGGGCTCCATAAAGTCCAGGATACTCCAAACCCAAGGCAGCTGCACGGGCTACAACAAAAAGGAACAATTCATCAAACTCCACTTTTTTTTTTAAATACTGAAATAAAAAAAATAAAAAAACTGAGACACTACACACACCTGCTGCAGTTTTAGAACAGTAAGCTCCACCAGCTGATGCAGACTGGAGCACAGCAACACTGGAGTGGGACAAAAAAAACAATTTGTAAAATAATGTTCACATATATTTGTAAATAAAAATCAACCTTATATTTTATAATACCTAAGAAAGACCAGCAGCGCCACAAACATGTCTGCAGTTATCCCAACTTCAAGACATTAAAGTTCTGCAAATCCCGTCTTCCTTTTAAAGTTTTTTTCCAACCAAGAGCTTGATTTACTAATTAGATACAGCTGGTTGCCATGGAGACCTAGTCCAACCACTGAATCAGTCAGCCACTGGCAAATTGGTTCATTACTAAAAATGAGTCAAATACGTGCAAAGAGCAGCATTTAACAAAATAAGACATTTTGTAATTTCAGTGAGGAGAGTTTTATCTTTAAGGGTGGTAGCGGCTGCTTTTATAGAAATCAGGATTTAAACGTGAAACAGATTTGTCAATCATTTATTCAAACCACACGGCAAAAGTTTGCAAAGCTTTTGTTAGGAAAGTACTTTGATGTGTAATTTGAATATGCATTTCCATAACATCCCTTCAGATCAGGAAACTACCGTAATTAAACTTTCCCAAAGGTTTTGACTGGCTTACCATTTTCTAATGATTATCATCACAACTCCTAAATGATCCCATTAAGCTTGACCTCATTCATTTTAAGGTTCAGAAACCACATTGGATTTGTTGAAGCATACATGCAAAAGGTTGGCTTTCTTTTCATAAACATGCAAGGTGCTAATTTAACTTTGTGTCGGACAACTTCAGTTAAAAAAAACCAGGAGGATCCTCCCGGCTGCGGGTGGCAACAATAATACCGGTGAGGTTGGAAGATGCGTTTAATAGTTCATCCAAACTATTTCTGTTGTGGAGGACAAGCCAATTCTGTATAATTCAATGCTGGAGTTCAATGTTCACCTTTACCCAGAACCCATACTTTGGTGACCAATGGGCTGGAGATTTATTTAAAGTGTTGTGTGGCAAGTAATAGAATTCAAACTGAATGTAATGCAAAACCAGAGATGGAGACACAGGCTCTACCTAATAGATCATGTTCTTTCACCCATGCCAAAAAATGTTAGCAACCTTAATCAGCCAGATTTGAGCCATTAACGTATTTTCAGCTGAACTATTGTGGACATCTGTAGAATGCATTGAAGCAGATAGACACCTTTAAACAGTGCGATGGAGGCAGGTGATAAATTAAAGTCACTTTTAAGGCTTACAACAATTACAACTGTTGTGGATGAGGTTAAATTGCTTGACATGCTTTTTCTGGATGTGGGTGGTGCTTTAAACAATCAGTGGCCCACCTCTCTACCTCAGGGCGATGGTGAGATCCTTCAACTTGTTGCCATCACTTCCTCTGGGGCTCATTTGTGATGAGCAGGAAGTCAGTGGAGTCAGACTGTGCTTCCTCCCTCACTTGACTTGAAAATGAACTCAGACACCTCAACATTGTGTTTGGATGCTTAGTTCGACTGAAAAGTGTAATGTTGTTTACTAGGATTAAACCTATGATGAAATCACTTACATTGGTTGTTGGAATAATTTTCCAAACTTGATTAAATGAATATCCGAATCAATTAGGCTTGATGTTATATAGTCCTCAGAGGTTTCACATCAAAGCACACAATCCAATTAGAAGTGTTTGCTGTTTAGATTAAAACGCACAGCATTAACACTTAAGCTCAATCCTCATATCAGTAAACAATGTTGCTACGAGTGCCTTTTGCCGAGATTGTGTGTGGGCGTTTGTGCTCACAAGTGCGAGTTAGACGGAGCCAGGAACATATGCAGAGCATGTCATCTTCCATGTAGTTTGCTGTTGCACTCATTAGCAACCATAACAGAGCCAGCTTTGAATTTCTGAATTTGCTCTCATTATTTTGAGAAAAATAGGAATGGCCTATGAGTGAGAGTTTGTAAAAGAGGTAAGCAAAACCAATTAACGAGAATAATTTGTAAAACAGAAACAGTATTTGATGGATGTTAATGATAGCTTCTATCTACAACATACTTGAAACGATATTTAAATCAGGTTTGTAGGTGGTGTTGGGTTGCATCACCTTTGCAAGCCTAATCTGTTCTTTAATGCCTTTTATAGTGAAGAAAATGGTGTCAGTCTGAACAAGTCATACATGTCAAAGACATGCAGAAATTGCATTTCTGAGAAATTCTTTATTCAAACTGTTGTAAAGCAATAGCAGACAAAAAATGTTGTTTATCAAAAAAGAAACTCAGTTTATAGTTGGGATTTGTGAGGCACCAGAATGTATACATTTTTGGGCATCAAAGTGGGTGAAAGTCATATGGTTTTAATAAAAATACAGCAGTTAAAGCAAACATATTTACAGCTGTCGTGTGGATGCTCAAATATCCATAACTTTGATATTTAAAACTGACCTAAAAATGGCGACAACCAACTGTTGAGGGTGGAACAATCTTCTTCTTCTTTCTCTTTCCCCATCAGGGGTCGCCACAGCAAACAAGTCGCATGGTAAACTTGGCAATGTTTTATGCCGGATGCCCTTCCTGACGCAACCTTCTCAAAGCAACTGGGCTTGGCACAGAAGTAGAGAAGGGAACAGGGAGCAGCCCAGATTCGAACCCTTGTTTCATGGATGGAGGGCACGGCAAACCACCACGAGCTAAACAGGCTCCCTGAGGGTGGAACAATAATACAGTTTAAAAAAAGTATTCTGCTGGAATACAATTTATTTTTCCTAGAATTCCACTCTGTGGATAAATTGTTGAGAAATAAATTATAGTTTTATGGTTAACAGATATGCTCACTTACACAATTTCTTTGCTGCCTCCTCCATCCTTCTTAATGTCATTTGTGGTCACAAGGCTTCCAACCCAGCCATTGTTGGACCAAGGTGGGTTACAGGGTTACACTCACCTAGAAGGAATTTTACAGACAACAATTAAACTACGTCACATGTTCTGCAGGTGTAAACTGAAGTACCTTGAGAAAATCCCTGAATATACAAGGAGAACAAATAAAGGACCCAGCTGGGTTTTGAACCAGGGGCTCCTCCTTTTAAGGCAAAAGCATCAACCACTGCACCATTGTGCAGTCCCTCTTCTGTTACCAAGAGATGCCAAACCTTTGAGCTTTTGTGCTCAAGCCTTTACTCAAACATGATTTACATTCTGCTGCGGAATCTTTAAGAGCAACCATTTACTTTGAAAAGAGAGGGGAAAAAACACGAAACAATTATTATCTGCTAAAGTGGCACAGTCTGACTGCAGAAGGAAGGAAAGAGTTTGCTTCTGCATTACCAGATCAGAAAACCTTTCATATCATCTTTTGTGCATTCGGCATTCATTACAGTGTTGACTGCACCAGGCATGCTGATATTGCTATTTGAGAAAAAATAAAATAAAAGAAACACACAATCAATTTAGGCTTCTCCGGCTTCTGCTTTTAATGTGTTTTAACTGAGTGTGTGTGGACCGTTGGTTACAGTCTGTCCCTCTCTCCAGAATGAGAAAAATATGCAATAACAAAGCGCTGGCAGGTCTGAAATATAATTAACAATGACACGGCTGGGATGACTCTTCTGAATTCCACAGCAATTAGGAAAAGGGAACCGTCAGCAAATATTCCCTGTGATATCCCAAAAGAATACCCAATGTGGCTGAATCCTGTGTGGGTTCACTTGCTTGTTTGGGGACACAATCATCTGTCAGGCTTCATTGAGGTTTTGTGGATTCCACTTTACATGGTGCTGTCCCAAACCATCTCCTGGAGCTGTGCTCAGCTTCAGGGACTAATTATGTCTGGATCTACACAGGCTAATAAACTCAAGTAGAGTAGTCAAGAGGAAGGAACAGAAAAGCAATGATGAATCAGCGAAGCTGTCATCTTCACAGAGCTCTGCTGCCCAGGAAGTGCAAGCTTTTCCTGCAATTCCTGGCAGCTTCTTCTTATGGCGTTACACAACGTTAGACAGCTAAATGCACAACCAAGTAAACGGTGGGATTGAAATTCTATCAGATATATTTCTATGAATTAACTTAACAAGTAGATTCAGGTTTTAAATACACATTTCTCTTTATTACATTGCATGGTTGACAGGTGACTGACAAACCATCAGGTCCACAATGGTTTACATGAGCATGAAGTATAACAGACAGGCATGAAAATAAAACTACCGGTAAGCAAAGTGGATTTTCTCAACATCCCCTGCTTTTTTGCTGAACTTTCTTGGTCTTAATGTGTTTTAAATATTTATTTAAGATTAAAAATTACTTGTGATGCACTTGAATAAATAATCTACAAATGTAAATCTCAATGAAGCATGGGGTTATTAAGTTTAAAAAAAAAAATCTTATTTATGGCTTAATGTTTCGTCTTAATGCTTTAGAGAATAACGTTATTCTAACCCTCACCAGCATCACAGCAATCTTCGCTACCAGTCCTCAATTTGGAGGTTTTGTACTTAAGTTTAATGTTTTTATGTTTATAATTTGTTGTTTTTACTCGTATTTTGATTTTTCTGTATGTCTTGTAATTTTTATAGTGTTTATTGGACCTCGAGTCTGTAATAAAAATTCTATTCTTGGGCTTCTCTCTCAATCAAAGGTTTTTATGCTACATATTCACCGCATGTGATTCGTGCATTTAAATTTGTGTCTGTCGCCTCTTTTTTGACGCACGTCAAATTTACTGCTCGAAGCCTTGATGCTCTGGTTGGTGGAGCAACCCCAAATGTTGCCATGTAGTAAAAACCATTGATGAGGCAAACAAGCAGTTTGGGTTTATATGTTTTGGAGAGCTCTACAAAGGCACCGGCAAGCACGTTGCCTTGTCTAGGTTCATCAGATCCTTCAGAATCTCTCCCGTTGCACTCAACTCGTGCAGGGGGAGCTGTGCCTCGATAATGACCGTCTGTCTGTGGCCCAGTTTGAGCATTAACCAGAGAGGGGAAAAATAAAAATAAAGCTGGACAATTTTTTTATTTTTGTCTTGATAAAACTAGGATAAACACTATAAGCCATGGAGCTGAAGCGATCGCGGCCGCCTTAAGGGCACCCGCTCTCCGTTTGCCGGGCAGCCAACCACCCGCGGGCCAGCACGCCGAGTACCCCTGCTCAGGGTCTGACTACTGGTGTTCTAAAAATATGTCCTATCTTATGAGATTTTCCTACATGTAGCGCAAAATGATAGATATAGCCTTTGAAATTTCCCACCTTGTCGGGTAATCCTACCTACTGTGTATGAACGAATGCACCGTTTTGGTGTTAGCTTGTAAACACAGCAGGGTGGGAAACATTCATGGCGGAGTAGGATGTATTCACAGGGAGGCAGCCTCACAGGGGTAGGGCAGCCTCAGATCGCAGAGCTATCTGAAGAGATAACTGAATGGGTGGTGCTGAACACAAGATCACAAGATTAAGGGGTAGCATAGAATTATGGGCAGTCTGTCAGGACTGAAAAAAAAAGACATAATTTCACTCTGTGCATGGGCAGTAAGTGTAGGTAGGAAAAAATCATGAGAAGGACAGATGAACAGCAGACCCTGTGCAGCGGTGCTCACTCGATCCTCTTCCTCTGCTCGTTTGCTAAGCCAGAGACTGTCCGTGTTACTGTTGGCCGAAGGCTGGATGCACCCTGGACAGGTCGCCAGCCTGTCACAGAGCCGCTGGAGCTGGCGAATGCTGGCGCCCAGGGTCCGCCCGGACTGCAGGTGCCAAGGTAGCAGGCTCGATCGCTGGCGTCCTGTCCAGGGTGTATCCTGCCTTCACCCACCAGTAAATAGGACATCGTGTTCAGTGAATGAAACATTATTGTCTTGCAATAGGCTCAAATAGAGAAAGCTCCTATTTGTGTTGTCTTTTATTAAAGACACAAACAGATATGTCTTTATTTTTTAAACTTTCATCTAAGCTCTTTTAGAGACACTAGTACTTAGGAAATTGGCTATGAATACAATTAGCTCTTATACAGTTAGTCTACAGTTAGCCTATGTTAAATTTTACTCTCACAATGCTGTAAACTTTCCAACAATTCAAGCAACACAATGTAATTTTTGCTTTCAAAAACACAGGATTACCCTTGGTAAACGTGCCTACTCCTGGGCCTTCACCTGTGCTCTCTAGTACAGACATCTTCTCAGAATATTATAAATTGTCCAGTAATAAACAAGACTGCAGACGATTTGTCGCCTTTCCGGTAGCCATGAAGCCTGACACCCATGAAGAACACGGGAAAGGAGGCTCCGCCTTTGTTTATACAGACACGTAACTTTGCGCTGCACAAAAAAGTTCCCAAACAAAATATGTAGTGATATTCATCAAAATCTAACAGTGAGCATTCATGTTTGGTGTTAGGAGTGAAGGAGAACAGTAATAAAAGGTTTCCCCCAGAATAACAGTGACTGATTCTTTATTTAACCGCTCTGGAGTAGAGCTGTGACGGTGTGGGACTTTTGATGATGAAGCAGCAAGAATCGTGGTGTCGGGAATCTTGCAACCCCCCCCACAGCACAAAATCCTCCAAAGGATTTGCAAATTCCGCTTTTGATCAAGTCTGAAATGATCTGATTGGGCCTGATTTCCTACAACATATGATCCAGACATCCTTAACTACCTTCTTTTTCAGCATTCAGAATCCCCCCCACAACTAGTCATGTCAGGCTTTACAAGTTTTAGTGTTATTTATGTTTAATGTTACTTACTCTAACACTGGAGGCAGAAAAAAGAATAATCACATGTAACTTGCTTAGAAAGTTTTGGAAAAGAAAACTTATAAAGGAAGAGCTTATGTGACTAAAGTGGAAACTGCTGGTTTGTAGTTCATGCTAACTGGCGAGCACAGTGGTGGACAGATGATGGTTTGGGCCAGTTGTTGGGCAGAGAAACTGTCACCATCCAAAAAAAATATTTACTTAAGACATTTAATAACAGTTTAAGACTAGTATTACTTAAGTGAAGCGCCAAGGCAACATTTACATCTTTGAAAATCTTCAGTACGATTCGTTAAGCAAAGAAACAAAGAAAGAACAAATGACATGAGTGTAACGAGTACTGTAAGAAGAGCTGAAATAAGTTCCTGTAATTATAGGACAAGGACAAACAAATCAAACCCAATGATTTTGCTATTCTTGCACATATATACAATCTTGTGATTAAAAAAAATCTTTTTTTTTACATTGTTGAAAAAGACAGGTGGCTATTATTCTGTGATGTGTGCGACTGCTGCCATGCCTCAATTCTTCCATCATCCCTTTTACACTGAAAGCCTGACAAATACTAATTTCATGTCATGATTCTTCAGGCTAAGCGAACCCAGATGCTGAAACCCAGAGTAAGACAGGTAAGTGGCAGATGAGTAATAGTTTATTGATTCTCCGTGTGAGGCTGAAGTTTAGTCCCGGCGAGGTCCGAATGTGAAGATGGCTTGTGGCGTGGCTGGAGGTGCTAAAGCGGTCAGCGTACGGCGAGGAGTCTTCCGGTTTACAGGAACGGCTTAACTGATGACCCACACTGGTGTCACTCGTAACGTGGTTTCCTGAGGCAGGAGAATAGGAATTAGATTGGGTACGTGAGCAAACAAAACAAGATAGAGCTTAGCAAGACCAGGCGAGTCACCGTAAGGGTTAACGATCTGGCGTCGGCTTGAGGCGTTGGAGCTCCTTAAGAGCAGAAGTGATGATGAGGAGAAGTGACAGCAGCTGGTGGCAATCAGGAGAAGAGTGAAACAGTGCTGGAGGGGGAGGAGTCTGCCAGAGGCACCATGACATTTCACCTGCAAAGAAATCAGACTTCTCTTTTTCTCGTGTTAAAATCTCCTTTGAGAATAACACTTTGACAGCGCTCAAGGTCAGGCCGCTTCTTCTTTTGTGTCCTTCCAGCAGACCGGCAGACAATGAGTGCGCCTTTAATGAAAGAGTGGAAGGCGCTTTGAGTGGTAATTGGCCTCTGCCTCATTAATGATAGCTGGACAGCAGCTGGAGAGGGCAGCACATTGACTGTATTGATCGTATCAAGAGCAACATACATCACAAATAAAGCACTCACTTTTCAACACCCACTTGTCCTCTTTAGAAGTCATTACTGCAGGTATTTCATCTGCATCTTGCAGCAGGGATGAATTTACAGCTTACAAGCTCCACTAATTCACTTTTTATGGTAATTTGACTATTTTCCTCAAAGGAGCTCAGTGTGAAGTGGAATGTGATTCTGCATGTCTTCTGAGAATGCTGAACATGCTTGCCATTGTTACAAAAATAGTTATTCAAATTCTCTGTTCCCTATCACAGCTTTTGTTTTTTCTTCACACAGCTGCTGTGGGGCAGGAGAAGAGGAGGATGAGTTGATGGCGGGTGAAAACGGGTGGAGCTTTTGTTTTTTGCCGTTCTCCATATGTTGGGCATTTTGGGGACCGGCTGAGTCTGTGCACGCTTGGCAGGTCTGGCTTCTTCCCTCCGTTCATGATGGCTGTGCAACCCTCTCTGTCTGTCAGCACCCACCTGCTCCTCAGCCTCCATACCTGGCATAGAATCTCGCAGCTGAAAGGGAAATGAGCTGCGTCTCCCAGCAAAATGACGAATTTTAACAGTTTCAAGAAAAAACTCTGGTTTCAAGAAAAATAATCTTATTTTCTGTCTGACAAGAAAAAATTACTCTTATTAATAAAGTTTTTCAGTAGCAAAATTATCTTAGTTTGAGACTAGATTGAAGGTAGTATGGTCAGTTTACAACCAGGTTTAAATAGATGCAGCAGAACTTCTGAGACAGAAGAGTTAGCTTAAATATAATTGTCTTGGAAGGAGAAACCACACCACAGCCTTTTTTTATGGTTAGAAAAACTCACCTTCTCCCTCGTTTCAGTGGATAAATGTTTTATAAAAAAGCATTCTTACTCTAAAACCATAACTTTATTTTTTATTTCAAGGCAAATACTGACTGAAGAGTTCAATATGTTGTGGGCTGTGGTTGTTTTGGCACAAAACACTGGAGTAATTCACCTAAGAACCAAAAATATCTAGAAATGACACATGTACTCTTATTTTCTCATTTTAATCATCAATCGATACTCTAATGTACGGGTATCTGTATTTCGATGGGTATTGATACTCCCATCACTGCTGGATAAGTGCAGCTGAACAATAAGGCCTTTTAGAGCTTTATTGGTATTTTTCAACCTAAAGAAAAATAATAAATATGCATTAAACGTTGGTGAAAAAACATGGTCAGATTTACTTTTTCTAATGTGGTTTGAAAATACAAGATACAGCTAGTGTAGTGTTACTGCAGCATTTGTCACATGCTATCCTGTGGCGCATAAAACAGATTTGTCGCCATCTGGAAGCCCATGCCGAAACTTTTCACAGGAAGTTTGGTACCCTGCTCTGTTATTTTTTGCTCAGCAGTCAACAGTCATTTGGTTGTTGTGCATAACACAGATTCGAGGTATTTAATTGGCCAGCATCCTTGTGGTGAGGAGAGACAGTACTGCAAGTACAGCAGAAATCCACTCCAGGAAGGAGCGGTGCCTTGCAGGGGCAGAGCCTTATCTGTGCTGACAGGAAATGTCAGTGCTTCTCCGAGACCTGCACTAAATGCCTCTCACAAGTGTAAAAAAAGAAAAGAACCCAACAATTTTACAAGAAACACCACCTCTCAACTCAGCCCAGAAATCTTTATCTGTGTTAACAGCGGATGCTTAGAAGATTAAACTGACCTAGACTTGGTTACAAGATTTCATGTTTTGCGGTTAGATGGATGACAAAAGGCCATTTGAATTTTTGCCGTCTGTGATGTTAAGCCAAACAGAGATGAGTTGGTATATCAAAAACAAAAAGTTTCATTGCAATTGGTACAGACATTATAACTGTGGGAAGCATGGCTAACTCATTATAACTGGCAGTAAAGGGATGGAACAATGCATCATTCCCTTATAGTACACAGTAGTCGTGTGTGCTGAAAAGGACATTTTAGAAGCAATTAATCATGTCTGGGATTATTTTAGCATCACGTACAACCTGTGCCTCAATTTAAATATAAACCTGGAATGAAACGTACATTTATTTGTTTAGAAGGGGATTCTAGGGAAGTTTTTTTTGTGTCAGAAAGTTTCTGAAATTTTATCTCAAATGCAGTTTTCCTACAGATTCCTCATGTGAAATCTGGTTGGTGCTGTTTCAAATTATGCTAGACATAAAAATAGCAAATCTCTTACAGAAGAAATACACTTCAAATCAACAATTCAGCGCTACATCTTGGCTTCTACAAACAAGAAAAGAGTCTTACGGAAATGAAAAAAGCAATCACTGCAAGCAAACACAAAGCAGACCTTGATTGCAGAGTGAACACCAGGATGCCCAAAGTGGAGCCTAATCCCAACTGCTGCTTTGACAGTCTTGGTATGATTAAATCATTCCAAATTACCTCCAAATAATAAACAAAATAGAAACGTCAACTGTCTTGCTTTGTTGAAGTGGACAGTAAAACTCAACTGGGCAGGCTGGATGGCATGAATATTAAAATTTTGTGTACTCATTCCAGTGATGACTAAATAAGCTTTAAAAACCTTTTATATATATATATATATTTTTTTTGCAGAGAAAGTTTGTATGTTAGAGAGAAGATTTAAAGTAAATCCACCAAGTTGAGGAATTGGACCACATAAAATACAGTTGCAAAACTATGACACTCTGATCATCTTTTGATCTATTCTGAAAGCATTCCCAATATCCTTTTAATTAGCATTATGCAGATTTTAGCCAAAATGAAAAAACAAAAACAAAAAAAACGGGTTCATTTAGGACATCATTTCTGCAGTGTGGCAGTGATTCATTGGAAATTCTCCTCCGAATTGTGGGTAGGACTGTTGGCGCAGAGTAATCCCCCATTTCCCATCATCCCTTTGTTTACACTCTTTCCTGCTAGCTTACAGTCCATCAATTTCCAATTAACAGTACATAACAGAAATGTCAAGCAATATCTGAGCTATCCTGTCATAGATACCAGCTCAGGCGAGGAAGACGAAGGCGTTAATGGATCTAGTTGACTGCAAGTTGATGTGTCAGAATGGAGGAGAACAGGGACCTTGTGGCTTGTACCTTGCAATTCACACTTACAAGTTATTTTTCCAAACTGTGTTTTTTCATCTGCTCCTGATTCACAACAATTTGAAAATAGAAAAAACAAAAAAACAACAACAAGCAAACTCAGGAAATTAAATTTTGAATTAAAATTTCCTAATATTCATGAGTAAAATACCTCAAGGATATTTTGAAAACAATAAAAATAATATTTTCATTGGAGTGGCTCTAATATCACAGGTTAACGAAACCGGACAAACAGAAAAAAAAAGATGAAGAATGAATGGAAGGACTAAAAACCACTATTGTAAGATACAAATACAGATAGACACAGATAGTTACAGTAAAAAATAACCTGCGCATATCAAACCATGAACATATCATTATGATAATCTTGATGTTCAAGTTGAGAGTGGTTTTAGAAATTAAACTCGACAGCAGAGATTATTGTTCCAACAAAAAATGATAAGTCAATTTGTTTCTTACAACACTGTCAGAAAGCAGGCCGTTTTTTTAAATGCCAAAACTTAAAAAAAGACAAATTCTAACAACAAAAACCCTTTCAAGGGTCAAAGTGTGTGCTCAAGAGCATACACAATATAAGGACACCTCATTCAGTTTAATTCCCGAAAAGAACTGCAGTGAAGCACAGGTAGAAAAAGATTCAAGTTGAAACATTCCTTAATGGTAGTTTGACAAAGGTATTTCACTGCCATTTTATTGAGACCTCCCAAATCACACATGGAGAAATGGGGTATAATGAGTCTCCTTTAATAGAAAATGGAAAAGACACCTTGCCTAATGCCTTCATGAAGTACTTGCAAGGAACACCGATGAAAGAAATCAGCTCCATTGAACCATCTTGTCCTTTTGAGGCCATAAAAAGCCCTTTTTGTCTGCTCTTCTGATTGAAGAATTCTTTCCTTTTCCGTCAGAGGGATTTATTTCACCAAGTGAGAATTCCTTTCCTTGACCCATTCGAATCCTTCGTGAGGCTTCTGAGAGGCTTTTGTTAAAGGAGGGACGGCTCTCCTGTGAATGTGAATGCTACAGGTGACCCCCCTCAGGTTCAGAGAATGAAAGGAAGGTTTGTGATGGTGCCTCTGCATTCTGGCTTTCTCGACAAAAACTGTTTGACAGCAAAAGCTGGGGAAGCACCTAGAAAACAAGTAAGAGAAAATGTCTTTCCGTAGCAAAAATAATGCCTTTTTTTAAATAAAACATGTTTGCTGGGAATGTCAATTTCAATCATTTAAATAATTTGGACCATTTTAAGGGCCACACTGATGCATCAAAGGACACTGCCTTAAAGATCATCAAATAAGCATTGGCTTTTTGAGTTTTAGGAATTTATGCCTCCGGATTAGTCTCTTGCTCTGCTTTAGACATGTCATCAGGCAAGGCGGATTTCTGTACCAATCATCCATATATTATTTAAACCGGCTTCATCCTTAGAAAGGTCATGGAGAGCTGAAACTTAACTCTGCTATCAAAAAGCGAGCACATAGGGCACACTCAGGTCAGGGGGAATTTTCAGCATCCTTTTTTAATTTTTATACATTTTTCAAACTTATAAAACAAAAAATAAACTTCATAAATAGAAATGCAATGAGTACAATTACGAATACAATGATTTGTAAAGTTCAAACTCTTAAAAAGCATTTTTTTTTTCAATTTCATCTGAAAGAAACAAACACTGAAAACCAATTATGATCAAAAGGTTTTGTTCTCTCTGGGATCTCCGGCTTCCTCCCATCGTCCAAAAACATGCTTCATAGGTTAATTGGCAACTCTAAATTTTCCATAGGTGTGAGTGTGAGAGTGAATGGGTGTGTGATTGAGGACATTCTACCCTGCGACAGACTGGCGACCAGTCCAGGGCATCCCCTGCCTTCGCCCACATAGGCTCTGGCAGCCCCGTGACCCCGAAAGGGAAAAATGGTATAGAAAATGAATGAATGAATACATTTTTTATGGTTGGGCTAAACCTTTTAAAAAATAGCCTCTTTCATGGTTTGAATTCTTCTCAATAGGCAGTGAGGTGTGGGGACCTTCTGCATGAACAGATGCATCGAGCTCTGATTCCTACAGTAGTCCTGGTACCTGCTGGCAGAGTAATAGATTTCTTCTCAGATAAATTGGTTCAAAAATACTAAATGTTCTTAAAATTTAGCTACTTTAGAAATGACTAGATTTGCATAAATGGCGGACGTGTGGCTGATTCTATAACAACAAAAATACCTGTACATGGCAAAAATAAAAATAAAAAAATACAAAAAAAAAACGGTTTTGCCTTGATTTGTTTCCACACTTTTGAAACTCCACGAAGAACCGAAAAAGTTAAATCATCAGTTATTTTTATTGAATAAAAATAGGCTTTTATGACTGGTTTTGCTTCGTCACTTAGGCCAATTCTTGTGTTGTAAATACTTTCACTTGCCTTGTTCCATATGAAACAGTTATTATTAAGCAAAAGCTTTATACAATTTTCAAATTGTAATGTGACTCACAATATCTCATAGTTGTACTATGTAGGAACTATATTTAAAGATTAGTCAAATTTGTTCTATGATTTTAATATGGATACATAATTGGTAAAAATACATAAAGCTAAATATACTGATACATCTACACACTTTTTACATCTACACACTTTTTACATCTACACACATCTATTTTCATGCATGCTTTTAAAAATATGTAATTTTTTGTCAGAAAAATACATTTTTGGTAATGACGAAGAGGCGGAGTCATCTGGATCCATGTGCAACAGTGTTTATTGACACACATATAGGGCTCGAGAGGATGGTCAAGGAGCCCATAAGATAATCACTGAATCGGCAAACAAACTGGGCGAAGAAAGCAAAGCCAAAACAGGCAAAGGTCAAAATAGGGAAGGGATAAACAGCGAAGTCACACTCAAACTGTCAGCAAACACAAAAACAAGACTTTGCACCAATCAATGCCTGGTGCCTGATTAAATACACTGGAAGTGATTACTGAATGCAGAACAGCTGGTGGAAGGTCCAGGATCAGTGAGTGGTGGCTGATGGGAGATGTAGTGAAGGTAAGAACCAAGTCAATGCTCAGGAGACGACTTCCTCTGGGGGTCGGAAGAGGAGACAGATGCTTCAGTCTTGACAATGATTTCCTCTGAATATTGGACTAAAACGTTTTAAACATACTTATTATTTATTTTGTTTTAAACCCAATTTTTCTCACATTAACTAATTTGTTTATTGATATTGTTGAGGTATTTTTAAGCAACTTGGAGTATGTACACTTGTATATACATACTAGCTGAGACCATAATACTACTAGTCATCTTAAACACCTTTTTTTTAAATGAAAAGAGGATCCTTACAAACAAACAAAATTTACTTTAAAATGTTAAACTGCTGCTGAAATTTCAGTTTCGTGGAAAGTGATGGACAGACTAGCTGTCAAACACTCACGTAAATACTAAATATTAATTTTTTTTCTTTTATTTTGGCTCAGAATCTCTGCACACGCTTGTTTGCATACCAGCATTTCTCCTCATCTGTGAAAGTGATTAGCTGTCGCCAGAGAGTTTAGAGCACTTTTGATGTTCATATTCTAGGTTACAGCCTGAGTTTGACAGCTCTTGGCTTCACGATGCTGTGTGCAGTTGTGTTTCATTAACAACTGAATAACAAACTTCACACAAATAATTCAAACAAGTGTTGATGTGGGGTTCCTCTGGGATTTCATCCGAGTAAAGACAGAAAGGTGTTCAGCGCGGAAGCATTCCTGTAAAAGCCAGCCGGAGAGAGCAAAACCAGTGACACTGGCTTCAAGAGGAGTTAATGCAAAATGTTTCAGTTGGTCTTTTCACTCTAAACAGCAAAGTTCCCCAGAGAGCGCCTTGATGTGCTCTGATTCACAATTGGGATACCTGCACTTTCACATCAAGGTAAGTATGAGACGCATTGATCTGAGAAGGAATCTATTTTGCTCATGGAGTCTGTTAGTGTTTTATTCATCAATGTATCTGTCAGTCAGTCCATCCAGACACATATCCACTTATCAAAGGGTTTTATCTGTCACTAATTGAAATCACCTTAATTTTTTATTGATGCTGCCTTTCTGTGCAGGTAACCCTGCTGATGTAGCAGGTGTTAACACCAGGATGCCATAACCTTTCCCAAGTTCCTGCTTCTTATTTGAAACATTAACTCACAGCGGTGAATAATAAACAAAGCAATAGGGCTTCTGCCAAAAAGACTAAAAAGCACAACTGTACTGATCAGTTCATTAAAGACCCATTCCACTGAAAAAAGTGTTTTTGGTGTTTTTAACATGCTCTTGTGGCAATTTTTCTGATGGAGGACATATATAAGGAAAATTAAACTCATAATTGTATTTCTGAGTATTTCTTTAATCATATCATTGTGAATCAGGAGCAAATGAAAAAATGCAATTTAAAAAAAGAGCTTAATTGTTAGGTAGAAAATAAACTGGGTGGGCCACAAGCTCCCTGGTCTGTTCCATTCTCATACATTCACTTGTAGATTCATGTATGACCTTGTTTTCCTCATTTGACCTGATATCAGGCTCCAAACCTTGTGGCTCAATAGCCTCTAAAATTGCTCGTCAGCTTTGGAACACTGGTAATGCCAGGTTGGGGTTGTGAGGAGCCGCAAACTAGCAGGAGAGCACGTAAACAGAGAGCTCTCAGCAAAGGGAAGGGGGGAGAGTTGCTGCACACCACCAGTCGGGGATGTGAGGAGTTGTAAGCAAGCAGGAGAGAGTGTAGACAAAGGCATGATGGGAACAAAAGTCCCGCCCACAACTCAGAGGCAAATTTTTAATGAACTACTGCCACTCTGCAGAAACTATGTTCTTGACAATGACAGTTTTTTAGTTGTTTAAATTTTGGCTAAAAACTCTGTCATTGTAATCAAAAGCCCTCTATGGGAAGACTTTTGCAATAGATCAAAAGATGACTGGAGTGGGCCTTTAAACTTAACTGCACTACTAGGGGTTGAATTCGGTCTCTTTAGATGGTGTAAGTCAGGGGTGTCAAACATACATCCGGCCCGCCGTATACGGCCCACCAGGTGGTTTTGTCCGGCCCATTACACAAGAGTAAAAATCATAAGGATGTTTAAAAAAGAAGGCAAGTTTCTAGTCCATTCCTGTGGCGAGTTATGATTTTTTAAAGAAATAACCGAAATGCGCAATTCCGCCACTAGGGGGAGCAAACGGAAAGCTTAACAGGTGAAACAACATAACTGTATGTGGCAAAAACGAAACCTAACAGCTCTGTGTCTGGGTAGGCAGTAGTTTGGTTATCAGGATTGCTTCAGTGTCAGATTTAAAATATTCAGTCTGTATAAAATTGAATAAACCAATATTTTTCAAAGTGAAATTAATTTTATTTAAGATCCATTGGCCTCTGTGAATGAACGTGTAATAAAAAATGATAAGGCTACCATGTTTGTTGAGGCATGTTTTCCAATTGGGTAAAAAAACAAGAATAAAGCTTTATTTTGCCTTTACGCTACTGGTCCGGCCCGCTTGGGATCAGACGGGTTGAATGTGGCCCCCGAACCAAAATGAGTTTGACACCCCTGGTGTAAGTTGTTTTGCTGTACCTAGTTGGCAAACATGCAAATGAGTTAACATTCCAAATTAGTTTCAATGATCTCAAATTTCTTTAATTACTGCAAACTTATTTGACACCAGGAGAAAGTGGTATAACCCAGCTTGTAGCATGCATCAGCCCTCAAAACATGAATAGTATGCAAATTCAGTTTGACCCTGGTATAATTAACATGCCATGCTGGCTACATATTCTCAAAATACTCCAAGCTCCAAGGCACAATGATGGCTGACGAAATAAAACAACTATAACTCCTCTGCAGGGTTGGCTCTTTGCCTGCTGATAATGTCAGGCTATTAATCCTCATTTGTTTTGGAGCAAAACCCCAAATTCAAGCTCATATTATCATCTGCTCGATTGTGCCATAGCTTGTCTCCAGCATTTGAATATAAGAGGTCTCCGTGCCAGTGTTGTGTTTAGGGAATTAATAGTGTTTTATTTTGTCATAAATGCTTTGTTATCATTCATGTCTGTGAATTTGGCTGCTATTCTGAGTGAATAAATCAAAAGTAATGAAAGTGACAAAGATTAATTAAAATGGCTTAGTTGCAAATCATAGCTTTTAAATTAATCTCAGATGAGATAGCGAAACTAAATCAAGATAAATTACGGTGAAATATTTCTGGGTGAGAGTGTGCGGGCCTCTGTGGGTGTTTGCACAGTCAAGCATGCTTTTCAAGTGGACGTCATGAAATAAATAAGCTCCAATTCGTAGGAGCAAGATTATTTATTGATGAAGCATATTGTCACCTGCTGCACTCTGCCTTCTGCTTGCAGGAGCGGCAGCGGCTCTTTCATGTGAGTGAACACAAAGCAAACCGTTGATTAGAAGCCAAGGCAGTTAGCGATCAAAAAGGAAATTACTGTTCCTGTGAATTAATTGCATATCAGGATCAATTAATGCAGTGGTGTCTTAATAATCTCACTATAGATGGAAAATGAATCTCTGCTGAGGGTGGGGGGGGAATGCAGAAGGAACAAGGTTATGGGGGAGGCATGAGGATAAATAAACAAAAATATTTATTTAAAAAAAAAAAGCCTGAAAGTGTACATTTCTAAGTTGTCAGTTATTTAAATTACTTAACATTTATTAGGGTGTATTGCTTCAATCACTTGGAGAAAATATCATGCAGTATTTAAGAAATAAAGTATGGGGGGAGGATGGAAGGACTTGGGTTGTCCTGCAGGTGGTGGACCTACAGGAAGACAATCCATGCAGGATTCCTTGGCTAATCCCGGCCAGGGTCTTGTGGGATGATGCTCTGCCACCAGGGATTTGCCTGCAAGCCTTAAAATACCTTAGATGTTTGACCTGACAGGTGGATACGAGCTGTCTGCGGGCAAAACATGGGCAAACTTGTATGATGTATCAAGGTTGTAGATCGCTTGGTGACCCAGTAAACCAAAAATGTCAATGAACCTTTTTTATTTCTACAGGCGTGGTTGCTGATAGGTCAAAGTTCACCCTGGTTTAACTTGCAGCACCCGTTCAATGGCCGCTTATTTTGTATGTATAAGCAGAAAACAGTAAAAAAAATTGTGAGTAGTGGATGCAAGAATTTTGAATGAAGAAGCCTACATATGTTACATGGGTTGCCAAACCCCGAATGAATGTAGCATTAAGCCCTTCTGTCAAATTTGAACATTTTTTCCATTTTTTTAAAATATGATACTCAGATTTGTTTTGATCAGTACATTTTTCTGTTTTTAACAGTAGTTCAGCTATCTCAGCTACTGGTAGGATTTCGTGAGAACAGCCACTTCCTGTTTTTTTGCCAGTGGTAGATGGCATGCATGGGCTTGTCCCCTCCGCTCAGCCTTCCAATCCTTGTGAGATCTGTCACATTTTATGTGTGCTTATTACAGTGTTTTGGCTCCAGTCCGATACATTCAGTGTAGATATGGAGCCGTTCTTCCACACTGTGAAACTACATACTGAAAGGCGAGACTGGGGTTGTTGGTGGAAAGCAAACAGTGTGACACGCTGTACGCAGCTCTCTGTCTTTTGCCTCCTGAATCTGCCTTTTGTGACAACAAGCAGTAAAGCAGTCACAGTTGTAACGCATCCAGGGCTCACGCTGCTGAGCTGATGCTCCCTCTGCCCACCTGCTCACAGTGTGTTCTCCAGAGGAAGGCCTCCCATCGACACCATGCACGCACCTCCATGATTTATGAGCCATCTGTCGCATCTGATGTTCCCGTCGTCTAAGACAGGATGTTCCCGGCTGGCATTCGGCACCGCACTGCGTGGGCACTGCCTGGGCATGCCAAGGTCCACTGT
Source organism: Oryzias sinensis (assembly GCA_037389245.1). Classification (NCBI taxonomy): domain Eukaryota; kingdom Metazoa; phylum Chordata; class Actinopteri; order Beloniformes; family Adrianichthyidae; genus Oryzias; species Oryzias sinensis. The sequence continues at coordinate 10,549,467 of CM074491.1, forward strand.
AATTGAATTACAGCAAGTGGGAACAGTGGTACCCAGAAAAAAAAGAACAGATAAGCATATCAGAGGGTTTTGCTGTTTTCATGTCTGAATTTTCCCCTTACAATGGAAAGGTTAAATCGGCACAATCAAAACATTTTCTGGTGTAGCTGTCAGGAAGAAATTGAACTGAAAAAAAGACTTGTACTTTTTGTTTCTGAATTCAGAAACAGAAGTTGCCGTCTTCAGGAGGATTGTTTGAATTTCTAGATGAGCCTTACAACAAGACAATGAGACACATCAGCATGCACAACACATCATCCGAACGACACACAGACTGGAGAACGCAGACCCCTGAGAAAAGCAACACACTTCTTCCAACTTGTCGTTCCTCAGCGATTCTGAGTGTTTTTTCTTTGTTTATTTGCTCATCTGCCTCTTTGTTAAAATCACATATCTTGAAACATTTTACACAGATTCAGATCATTCAGATGCAGATTATTCAGAGCTGCCAAGTGGGAGAACATGTTCTCCTCCTCCGGTTTAGCTTTTTTTTTTTACTCCGTTGAACCATTATCAAAACTTTTACCATGATGATTGCAGTAGTGAAAGTTAAGTTAGAACTTTATGTGGAAACTAGGTAAAGGTCATGCTTGTTCACAATCTGAAGCCTACAAAATGCTGCAGTCAGCAGTCAAAGTCTGCAAACACATTGGTTTGTTTTTGTCCCAGTCCTGTCGTGTAGCATCACAAAGGTTTGAGTTTTGTCTTGGTCAGCGACACACTGCGTTTGATCTGTTTACTTGTCTTTTGTTTTCACGTCACATCCAGTGCCTTCCTTCCATTTAAGAGATGAATCCAAACTGATCTCTAGATACTAACTTTATCCACTTACCCGATTAAACCTGTTCTCTGCATTTTCCATTTCCTGCACTTTTTAGCCAAAACCTAAATCTACATCAAAATCATGCTCCTTTATGATCAGTATTTCTTAGTCCATGAGTGGCAGGAGTTTGAAACCAGACCCCCCCCCCAAAAAAAAACCCCCCCAAAAAAACAAAAACAACGAGACGTTATGGACATTCATATCTATTCACTTGTTTATTAAATTGCTTTTAAGTGCTTAAAGACCCACTCCGATAAAATTTTGATCTATTTTGAAACCATTCTGTGATCTTTTAATTATGATTATGCTGTTTTTAAAACTAAAACTGTCATTTTCTAGGACAGCTTTTGCAGAACAGCAGCAGTTCATTAGAAATTGGCCTCATGCTGTGGGCGGAGCTGTTGGCACGGAGTAAGCCCGCCCCCATTTCCCATCATCTATATTTTTACATGCTCTCACGCTAGCTTACAGCTCCTCACAACCCCCACATAACATTACCGGTGCAGTTAAAATGGCGAGCAACATTGGAGGCATCCAGCAGCAGTACAGTTTTGAGCCAGATGTCAGTTTGGATTAGGAAAACATGGAAATGAGGAAAACGGCTGCAAATGGATGCATCGGAATGGACCGGAGCAGGGAAAATGTGGCCCACTGAAGGTGGCACTTGCGTAACTGTGACAAGCTTTTCCAACAGCATTTTTTTGTTCGTTCCTGATTCACAATTATTTGAATAAATCGATACTCCGAAGCACAATTTTCAGCTTAATTTACTTTATATATGTCCTCCATTATGAGAAAAATTCTACAAAACAATATTAAAACACGATTTTCATTCGATTGGGTCTCTAGAAGGTTAGACGTTTTTAAAAAAAAAACATGTTAAAACATCATTTTTATTGGAGCGAGTCTTTAAAATAAACACCAATTTTCATAAATCTCAGGACATGATGTTTAGTGTAACTTACACTAAAAAATACTTTTTATAATTCACTTTTGAATATAGTTTCAATCTTTTCTTAGGAGTCCTTGAGAAGTATGCATACTATTAACAGTGATCCAACTAAGTTGGTAATTTTCACCATAACTTTATCTGCTTAGTTGCTGCATCTTTCTTTTGTGAATGAATAATGCTTTTTGCTGATAATTTGTTTCTTTTTGTTTGTTTATCAGACAATATTTCAAGCAATTTGTCAAAGACTGGTAGATATTTTTGATTAACTCTTATGTCCCTAAAATTGTAAACTTTTCAAAAATGACACAGATGTTTTTTTTAATTATATTAAGAGGCCCATAAATTCCTTTGAAAAAGTTAAAACACGAGAAAAAGCAAAGTAACTTTTGGTCATACTGTCTAACATCTGGCAGCCATGTAAACAGAATCTAGATTGATAGGTCCACCTGCGCACAGTCAAAAGCGAGTCTCTTAGGAAAACCAAAGTCAGACTTGAGCAGCTTTTCTTTTTAAACTAGCTGGCATAATTCCCTATATTTTTTATTTATTTTTAATTTTTTTTTTTTAATCGAACTGACATGTGGTTGCACAAGATTTCATTCATGAATAAAGAGAAGTATGCTGCTGTTGTTTAGTCTTTCATTTAAAAATGTCAGAACTAAATATTTTTCATCAAAACTACATAATTCATTTTGCATTAATTTCAAGTGAACATTTTATAAAAAGGATCAAAAGGGCACATTTTTATCTCTCTGTAAAGAAAAGAGGAAATAGCTTGGACCTAATTCAACTGAATAATGTTAGATTTCTTAGAAAAGTCAAAGTTTACCTTTTTTTTTGGAAAAACATTTGAATTTAAAGGAAATACATTTCCCAAGTTGGAGAAAGAGGTCAAATGTTTGTGTCTATAGTAATCCAAAGCTAATGAAAGCACAGATTTGTGCAAAAGAGTGCAGGGACAGGTGCTTTAGAGCTAACAGCCATCAGCAGCAGCTGCAGCGCTTGGCAGCAGATCCTTCTTCCCTCCCTGCTCTGCTTTTCCCCTGAATGACATCCTGTTCATCTAAGATCACTGAATCTTCAGGTGGAGATGCTTCAATCCCCTTACACAAAACACCAGTCAGGTTCTCTATTGATGCTATATTTATAAGGCGGTGGAGAGTGAGAGGAATGAGAAGAGTTCTCATACACGCAGCCCTAAAACTCCCCTTATGTGCAGCATCTGACATGAACTGCTGCTCTGACCCACACGGATTATGTTGAAGCATGCATGCTTCTAGCAGGTTGATGTGCATGGGTGCAATGCAATACGAATGGAAACAAAAACACAAAAGAAGCACACTGTTTGGACACATGCCTTGTCTGTAAATGTATTTTATGCTTGCAGCTCTCAGGTTGTGCTGTGTCAACTATTGATGCACGCTTGTGGCAAAATACTTAATAAAATCGACAATGCATTCATCCATCCCTACTTACAGATGACCACGGAGGTTGCTGTTGCATGATGATCACAGATTGCAAAACGCAGGAGCCATATGCTGCATTCAGCTCCTTCTCTGAGAAAAGCTTGTTATTCTGTTTGCCGTATGAATGATTACTCTTATCAAGTTGACACATTTTTCAGTGGTGTTCAATATGCTAATGCAAACTGCAAACACAGTGTCTAAACATGTCATTAAGGGTAGAACTTTAAGACAGGCAGGATGAATAGTTTGCTATTAGATAGAGAGGGAGATATTGGAGCCGCAGGGCAATTTAAAAAAACTCACTTTTCTTTGTTTTTTTTTTTTTACAAGTCACTTACTGGAAGAAATTGTGGCTTTATTTGAAAATTCATCTTGTTGAAAAGAAAAAAAGGTGAGTGAAAACAAGCAAAGTCAAAGCATTGTCAGCCAATGTTTTTCTAAAATGCCAACATGCTGTTTTCCTCTTGCAAATATCCTCTTAGATTACAATTTACTGAAAAAAAGATAGACAAAAAGTAAAAAAGAATTCCACTCTTACAAAATAATCACTGGAAATTATAAAAATTTTCTGAACATGTAGCTAGTTATTATTACTTGCCAAGACATCATGATAAAATATCATCTCTTAGAAACAAGGAGTTCCACACAAGCATTCAGAAAGGAAAGAATAGGCTAAACAAGCCAATGATATACAGCCCAATAATATATATATATATTTCTTGTTCTAAGCAAGCAGTTGGTATTTTTTGAGTTTTATGAACCTAATCGTAGTTTTTTTTTATTACAATGACAAAAATTAGTGTAATAAGTGAAAATGATTCATTTAGAACAAATTAATAATGCTACATGTTGTCCCCTCTTAATAATTCCTTATAATATTGAACACTAGTATTTATTCTTCGAACATAGATTACATTTAATTGTTTTTTTTTTTAATAATGAAAATAAATGCCGGTCTAATTTGTCAACATTTATTGAACTTTTAAAAAAGTAAGAAGTAACTTTTCGCATTAAATTTCTAAAATATGTGCGGCCAGTGCTAAACTTTTTTTGGCTGCATTCATTTTGAAAGCGAAAAATACTTGACTCAATTTAGCCGCACTTAAAAATATTCGCTGTGCCACTATGTTACCATTCCTGTTTTTGCAGTTACCCCTTAAAATACATGACACCAACAACAAAGTTTAGCCTCGGTCGGACTTAAAATATGCGTGGCCAATGCAACAATGTGCATCTTGGGACATAATCAATATCCATCCATTTTTGTGCCGAGCCGCACATAAAATTTGTGCAAACATCCGGCTTGAAAATAACATCTTTAAAATTGAACCAAAAAGGACTGAAATTTGAGTTTTTTTTTGTCTTAAATCCTTGTTTTTCTATTTTCAAGAGTATGGAGCAAAATGATTTGGACTTATTTTAAAAATAATTTCCGTATTTTTAGGTACTAGTTATTATTGAGACAGAACAAATCTTAAAAGTTGTATAGCAAAGATAAGTTAGAACTTGAATCTTGATCGTGAAGGTCTGAAAACAAGGTTTTAAATCTTTGCAAATATCAAATTGCTTGAAGAGTAGATTTTATCTCTAAAAAAATAAGAAATTGGAAACACAAAGCCAACTGGGATGAAAAAATAAACTTAACTCAAGTTCACATGACAACCAATGCAAAACTGACTCAGATGGACGGATATTGACCTGCTTAACCGGTGTCTTTCACAAAGGTTACACAGAAAACAACCATTGTCATGTTATATCTTTATGAGCCACAATATTAGAGTGACATCCAGGAGCATCAATTCTCTTTCAAATCACTAAAGGGAACCTTGGTACCTTACACATAATATTGTGTATCCTACCATGAAATGTCACTCAACGGTGGCAGTGGCCCTCAACACCAGAGCAGTTTTTAATACCAATATCAGGGGCACTGCTCAGAAAGGTCTATTAAAAGTTATCTGCTTCAAACTTTCCCAAACCTCGATAATTAAAAGAATCCAGATGTCCTCTAAAAGGAAAAAAACTTTGACAAAAAAACAAACAAAAAACACTAAAGTTAGCTGCTAGAAAAGAAGAGATATTGTAATTCAATGAACTTAGTCTCGGTGTCTCTTTGTTTTGCTGCCTGAGGCAACAGGAAAGGCTCCTGGGGAAACATCTGGCGTATCAAGGAGACAGTTCTCCTTTTTCACTTTTCCCAAAAAAAGTCCTTGAACACTGACTGCTGTTGACTGCCTTTACTCTGTAATGCGAGTCACAACATTAATAGCTCTGTTCGGATTTTTTCCAATTATAAAGTACAAACGATGTCAGCGTTGGGTGCTTGACCTCTAGTTTACATCACCTTGCTTCATTGGAGGTGTCCGTTTACATGTCTTGTGCTGATAGTTCTGCAAGGAGATTGGCACACCAAATTCATCTGTGTTTACTTCATTGGTTTGTTGTAACTTGACTATGTGTGAATCCTTAGTCACATGCATCCTTACGGGGGTTGACCCGTACTGACTGGTGCTGCGGGGTTTTGGGTTGTCCTGGCCCATAGAGGGTCGTAGAGAAGAGTGGCCACATCTTAAGTGGAGTTCAGGTCTGACTTTAGTTCACTTGAGGCTCTTGCCGCCACTTCTAGTGGCGTCGTGAAAATGGAATATGCCACTGTTATGGATGTGGTAAATGTATCATTAAGTATATGAAAGGCAAAATGAAGTTGCTCGTACTTATGACGTACGGGTGATTCAATTCAATTCAATTCAATTCAGTTTTAGTTATATAGCCCAAATGCACAATCGTCTCAATGGGCTTCGTACCGGTAATTGTAAGGTAACTAAACTGGGCATCCCTGCCCTTAGACCCTCCTTGATGTGATCATACAGTGCCCTAACACTACACTCTAGACATTAGTAGGGTGTGTGTATTGGCAACTTACTTACCTGCACGAAGTGTGCAGGTAAGTAAGTACCGGTAAGTAAGTAAGTAAGATTCACACACAAACCACAATCTGAATGTCGAATTTCCTCATTTCTAACAGTCAGCCTGCACACAAAGTGCACTATGGGGTTAGGGTTGGGGTAGAAAGAAATGTCCATGAACATTTTCCTCCTACGGGCTCACAGAGGGGTATATACAATCTTGATATTTTTGACGGGCCCCATCCCCCATGCACATTTCTCACCCGTAGAGAGGCCGTGTCCACCCATAAGGGTAGTTGTGACAAAGTGAGTAGAGTCATGTTGACTATCTTACTATGTACTGTACAATATTGACTGTGTTGCTCAACCAATGGCAAAAGAATGTAATCTTCATGATGAGAGAACTAGGCCCATATTTCAACGACATTACAATTTAGCTGCGTTTGTTTTTGCTGAATTTACTATTAAATAGTAACACCTGTGTTAATTAAAAATATTCATGTTTAATATAAACCAGTACTTTCTCCGCTGAAAGGTTTATTGTTGATTGGTTAACTTCTCAGGGGTCTGACTAATGTGAGCTCTGTCAAACTTTAGTACTGGCTGTCTTTCACTTGTCCAAATGTTTAAAGATTGGAACCACTCTAGTTCATAGCACTCCAAATGGGAACTGAATATTTTCTAACAAATGGAGTAGCTTCAGGCTAAACATTAGTTCACAATTTTATGTTAAAATATTCTACTTTTGTAAGAACATTTTACCAAACTGAAGTGCAAAAGCAAAACAATGGCAAATGAATCACTTTTGGGGTTTCAAGTGGCCAGTAAACATGCCGCAGTTATTGTCATAAATTTTCTAGAAATTGCCTCTTGGTGTTTTGATATTTCCAGATGTAAGCAGCAATGCAGTTAAAATCAGAAGAAACTTTACTGAAAGGGAACAAGATAAAGAAAAGAAAACTGATGGCCATAGAGGAAAATATGATATTTGGCAGAAAAAAAAGAGGCAAAAATTTTCAGCAACATTTCCAGTCTGATATCTCAGTTCAATTCTTCTATTCTCAAGATGTCCAGCAAATATCTTGAAGTAAAAACTACATTCTAATGAAACTGTTGTCTCTTCATTGCACATTTTTCTGATTTATGGGCTTTGCAGCAACATTGTACCGCAATGGGAACATAATTTGAACACAAATCTTCTTTGAAAACATTAAAATAAAATATTCAACAATAATTTAAAAAAATCAAATAATATTTTTACTTTACATTTTGACAGAAATGAGTGGCAACAATTATATTTTCATGGATCTTTATAAATTTTTTGATTCTGCAATTTTCAAATGCCCTTTTTATTAGAATTATTTATTGCAGTGACATTATTGACAATAAGTAAGGCTTCCGTAAAAGATACATTAATGTATATAAACAACTGGCGATAGAAAGCTCTGACTTTCAATGCTTTTGTGTTGTTTTTTATTTGTTATTTTTTTTGGTAGAAATCTGTGCAAGCAATGTTTGATGGACAGATTTGGAATTGGGAATTTGTAAGAGGGATCAATATCTTGCCTGCAAGTTGTAACTGTATTCCCCTAAGAAACTGCCAAGAGAATGATACATATGATGTTCAATATAATCTCTCATGATATAGCAGCAAACGTGTAGAGCAGTAAAACCAACACAACATCAGTGAAACCACAGCTTTCAGGGAGACATCCCCTGCAAAGGCAAGAGCATGCAGGCTCCAGTGCTCTAAATAAAATATGCCATGGCATGGAGCCATAACGTCTCAGTGAAAATGTTACTTTTTTTTTGCCCCCCCCCCAAAAAAACAAAGAAAACAAAAAGAGACAAATTTTAAATTAATTTCAACTTCAAATAAAAATAATGTAGTTAGGCTAAATATGAAGCCACATAATTTCAGTGTATTTTTTGTAAATAGCCTATTAATCAACAGTTATTTGGCATTCTATTTATCTTGTGTGTTCTGAGTAAAGCAGATAATCTGTCTGTCTGTCTGTCTGTCTGTCTATCTAGATGCATGACATCAACCAGACAAACGGCCACATCAGACAGCTATAAAGTACATTTCGCGCATATTGCATGGATGAAAATTGGTCATACGTGAATGAATATACGTTTAAAGGTTTTGGTCTTTACAATAAATTTTCACAGATGTATCATGAAGGAACCACGTTAAAACCAGGGAAGAAGTGCAAAGAAACTACGCAAACAACGCGTAAATCAACGTGCAATTCGTTAGTGATTTGTGCATCAATTACATAATTTTAACGTGATACATGCACCGGGCAATACCAAAAGGTATACATTGGTATTAGATGGAAAATCCATTAGACACACGTGGACATAGATGGAACAGTCGTGGAAAGCCACAAATTTACTCGCACAATTACGTAAGATTTACGTAATAATTGCATTAAAACTGCGTCAAATGCGCATAAACTGAATTATTCTCAACTGACCGAAAACTTTTAACTGCTCAAAACTGAATTCATATAAAGACCTGACTGCCAAAACCTTCGATTGGCACATCAACGAATGACAAACGCAAGAAAAACATAAATTATGTGTATCAATCGTATAACAGGAAGTGATATGCGCAAAATGCATGTAGTGGCTGTGAAACATGTTCACAACATCTTGTTTTCCAGGAACATCTGATAGATGCATCTCATTTAGTTAACTCTGGAAAAACACAAGTGTCTTTATGTTACATTGGATTATTTGATTGGAAAGAGCAAATAAATAAATAAAACTTAATAAAAAGAACATTTTTAAAATGTATGACTCATTTATGACTATGATAATTATAAATAATTTTCACCACTAACAGTAATTTCAGCATGGTTACAGTTCAGTCAAAAATATAAAAATTGGATTTTTTTTTTATGGTGTGTTTTTTTACAATATACAAATTACAATACATCCACTATCTGAGTGATCAAGCTTCTGCAGCAAACAGCAAACTATCCACTATAAGGAAATGACATGTCAACATATTCAATTTTGCTATGGCGACAGAACTTCAGAAACAAGGAAACACATGTGGTACGTTAAAAAAAAGTGTTTTTGAAGATCTTGACCTTTAAAAAATTAGCATGTAGACCTTTTGGTTAAGTACCTTGCTTCAAATATTAACCATTTAGATGCTGTGAATAATCTTACTGGGATGCTGTTGGAAAAGTTAAAATATAAAATCCTTTGAAGACAGTATTTTTCCATATAAAATGCTCATCTTTTATGAAAATATACTACTGGAAATAATTTTCTTGATTATTGTAGCGCTGTCCTTTTGCCTGTATATGGTTTATGAGTAACTTTTTTTTCCCAACTTGAACAATAGTCACTCCACAGTCCATAAATATCTTCCCAAATGTGGATAATTATTGTCGAAAACGTCCTTGAAAGATCCAAATTTGGAATATTTTAACTGTGACATTGGCTAAAGTCACAGAAAACCCTTAAGGGTCTTTTTCCTTTTTATTTTTTTTTATTTTTAATGAGAATAAGGACAAGAGCTCCGAGCTCCAGTGACCTCTGTAATCATCGTGAGGCCAAACCGAGGCTACATTTGCTTTAGGTGTTTGCTATCAATTCATACTGGGTCCCACTCCAGCCTTATGTCCCCATTTTCGTTCCAGAGACGGGCGTTTCTATTCTCACCTCATCCACCCACCTTCCACCCACTCATATAAAGCGCACACTCAAATGCTGTGTGGCAATCAAAGCATTTTTGTCTTTTTTTCTATTTTTAATATAGTAAGGCTGTTCATGCCTCAAGACCAACATACATTTAGATAATAAGATAAGAGAACAAAATATTCAGGACAATGCTTGAAAAGGTTGCACAAGTCTGATAGTGTACAAATTGATTTTTATAATAATAATGAAATAAGAGTAGGATCACATTTGCAGCACTACTGCAGGCATTTGTAACTTCAGAAATATTATTTCCTTTTCTGATTCAGGATCAAGCCTTGTTGCTGATTTTTTTTCACAGTTCTCTGGATAGACTCCTGTAAAATTCAGATGGTGGATTTCCACTAAGACACCATGAACATTGATGTTTGACTTTTTTTTGTTGCTAGGAGGATACTTGAGAGCATTGTGGATGGTATGGTGCGGTGTGATGTATTGATTACAGTGAGGGCTGAAACCTTTCCCTTTAACATTAAATAAACCTAACTGTGCCCCTATAGTAAACCTCCAAAATTGATATTGTTAATTTGTTACTATTTTATATTAGTCTTAGTCGATTCAGGCCAATTCAATTGATTAATCATTACACCCCTAATTTCAATATTTATTTGAGGGTTTACAGTGTTCAAAAATGTTAATTCTGTTACTGAAATAATGATGAAAACAGATGTTGCCATTATTTTCTGTTACAACTATAAATCCAATTACCTTTCTTTGAGTTCAACCAACATTGTCTGTTTATTTATTATTATTTTTCCCATTTTGCACTTATTGCTTCCTAACAGGCAACATCTACTCTGGCAAACAGATACTTGCTCCAGTTTTGGTTGCATCACTCTTTTTTTCCCCAAATAGGATCAGTGGAGGTTTAGTTATGAGGGGAGAACAGATCTACATTCATAGTGACTTTTTACCTACTTTTCACCTGGAGAGCATCATCGGTAGAGACTGATATCAGCTCACTAAATCTGATACACCTGTAGAAATATGAATAACAGCTGCATGAGCTTCAACTTTTTTTCATCCTCCTCTGTTATCTGAAGCTCCTCTAGATGGCACTGTGCAGCTGTTTATGAAGAGTTAACCAAAAGAGCGACACACTGCCTGTGTCTCTAAGGCTCCACTGTTTGAATTCACTTCAGTGTTTGTTGTGTTCGTTGAGGCATTTGGACGCCTTCCTCCTATTTTTATGGGTATTCCTGTTTTTCAAAACCAATTTTGCTTAAAGTAAAAGACTCTTTAGCCATTTGAAAGGTCAGAAACAGATAAGGTTTTGTACTGTAGGAATTTCACCTCTGTGTGCATTCTTATATTTCAGCAAAAATGGCAAAATTGTGTCCTGATTTTCAACATCACAACACTCAGCTTTACAATAACTGAGGGAGATGGGAGGAGAGGCTTAAGATGAATAACCTTGGAGTAACCTCTGGCAAAATACCCAAAGCTGAGCTGTGAGTCCCGTCAAGGTCACTTCACCGGTTGAACAAGGAGTAGGATACTTTTCTTGAACGGTTTCCACTTTCAAAATTTGATCTCAATCTGCTTATTATACAGCCAGCCAGATATGACCCACCTGGATACATTAGTCACCCCGCTGCAGCCCCTTTGTCCTGCTCTCGATGTGACACAAAGGACACAAAGGAGCCTTGCAGGCAGAGTGAGGGAAGACTGAGCCCCTACATTGCATCTGTGAGGGAAATTAATCATATGTGGTGCTTGGCAAGAGTTTAGCCTATGCAAGGGAACGCCTGAGCTATTTTTTTTGCCATTGATTTAAAAAAAGTTGAACTTAAGGCAAGTTCAACAGAACTTGAATCATTCTCATCATGATATGAGCTAATTACACAGTAAAATAAACTGTTGAATCAGAACACTAGATTTTCCAAAATGAGTTTTTGAATTTTCACAATAAAAGTCAAAGGTACTCCAAAATGAGTTTTTGAATTTTCACAATAAAAGTCAAAAATACTCCAAAATTAGTTCTTGAATTTTCACAATAAAAGTCTAAGATACTTTGGATTTTATTCTGTGCATTGTGCCCTTTCAGGTGACCAATCAAAGCTTTCTTACACAAAACAAAGTATAAAGTAGCATATTTCCACTTTATGGAAACCTGATCATATTCAGGATAGAATACAGGGAAAAATACTTATTGCATTTTTCATGGTTTTCTCCTCCTGCCTTCATTGTGAATTTATAAAATCCCTGTGTCTGATTTAAATTGGGTTATGTGGCTTAGTTTGTGTGAAAAAGTCTTAGATGTTAACTTTCTACTTTAGTTTTACAAAAAAGTTGTTCAAAACCTTTTAGGATTGATGATTGTCACTTTTGGGACAAGCACTGCTCCAAAAGAAAAAAAACCCACTGACTGTATTCAGCATCAGCTCAGAAAATGTAGGTAAATTATGAATCTTTTATCAGGTTTCCTTTGTGTGCAAGTAAAGAAAATAACTTTAAAAATGCTTAAATATTATGTCTGTATCTTTCTGTATCTTTACTAAATTGATTTTTTTTTATTTTTGGGTAAGTTTACTATGGAAATAGCCCACTAAAAATAGTTTTTCCTGTTAAAACAAAGTTATGTCACCTGCTGGATCTACTTTATATTACATGTTACCATTATCACTAAACAGCACACTTCATGCTTTATATTTTCTGTGCTCTGAGTCTGAGCCCAGAGGACCAAATGTAAAAGGACCAAATGTAAAATATTTCATGCATGAATTGTGGTCACTAAGTTCCAAGACAGAAAAAATGTCTTACTAGACAAATGTCCATTCCCATCCACTGTTTTTTTCTGCTGCATTTACTTTAATTTGAATTTATAAACTACAAAGGCTTGGGCAAAGTATAATGAAAATACTAAATGCTCCAACACCTGTGAAGTTCACTGAATCTTTCAGTTTTCTGGAGATGGCTAAATGACTTAAATTGATGTTTAATTCCAGAGCTTGGCAACAGTTTTCTAAAGTCAAGATTACACAAATCCACCTTCAGGAAATGCAAGGGTTAAAAAAATGTATTTGTCAATCCCCATCGGAGCTGTGGCAATGCAAAGACTGCAGAGGATACAGATAAGACGGCAAACGACACTCTGCACCTTATCTCACTCATGCAGTCCTTTTTCATTAGAATTCCTTCTTTGCTGTAAGTGGAAAAAATAATATACTTTTCCCATTTCATAATTAGTACAACATTTTTTTATTAATATAAACAATAGAGACAATCCTGTTAATACTGAAGAACAGTCGCTTTGACAGAGATGATTACTAAAACGAGTGAAATCATTTCTGCATTCCAATTTTTTAGTATTGATGTCTATGACGGTGTCTCTGAGTTTTTCTTTCACCCAGCATATTTTCAAGCCTCACTCTTGCAAAATCAATTATCTGAGATCATAACCAAGTGTCTCTGCTGCAGATTGATAAGAAAATCTACATTTAGCAGACTTTAAAACAATAATAAAAAAAGAAAACTATTCTGACATCTTACTGAAACAATCTGACTTTGTTAGGGAAGACTAATGAGGGTGTCCTTTGGGGTGCACAGGCTTAGGCTGTGGGTCATTAAGCCCATCGGGCAAAGGAACAGCGCAGGTGAGGGAAAGCACAGCTGGGAGAATGACAGTGACAAAGTTAGTGGCTGTGAACAAAACTAAAAGGTCTCCATTGCCCATCCAATCTGAATGCAACATCTCAGACGTGGCATTAAGTGGGTGTTACACATGAGGCATGGACAAATAAAAGTCACCTTGCTGGAGTCCTAAATTTGTCAGGCTCAGTGATCCGGCTGCACTTGTGACACTGCAGGGGCCTGCAGTCAAACCCCGAAAACAAGCTGCACTTTACAGAATGACAACGTAAACAGGCGTTTTCTTCAAGCCTTCAAGATGAGTGACAATGTCTGTCAAAGTCCTTTATAGTTCATCGAGTTTATTAAAGCTCATGGGTCCTCTGCTTTCAATAATGCATGAACTTTCACTGAGTAAAAAAATCAAAAACAGAAAATATTGCAAATCATGTCTCAGTGCTAAATACCCCGTTGCATAGAGAAAAAAGAGAATCAATTTCTGCCAGCAACAGCATATACTCTCACTCCCCCTCAGCATTACTGCCGACAACAAAAAATAAAACAAGTGGATCAAGCTGAGAAGAGATGATATTTTTGGGAGGCAGCCATCATTCTGTCAGGATCAAAGTAAAGTGGCTGTTTTTCTGCCCCCTGGGTTTTCTATCAACTACCCATAAAGGGATAATCCAAAAAGGTAGCCACAATAAACACAAGCATGTCACTTTTTTTTTATTCAATGCAAATCTTAAAATTATCTTTACATAACAAACTGTTAGCCCTTCAACTCCAGGGAAGACAGGTTATTTCATCACATCTCGTTTTATGTGGTTTTAGTCCAAATATAACAGAGTAGATCATGACACCGTTCCCTGGGTATCATGTTTAATACAGAGCTATTACCAGCAGAAACACTAACCTCCTGCGTCGCCAACCCGCAGCTGTTGCACATTTAAAAGCACAGCGTTGCAGAGTGTCAGTAATGCGAAAGGGCATCGCATCGCTACGGGCTTAATGAACTACACACAGAGTGATTACTTCTTGAAAAACTTATAGCGTGCACCGCGGGCACTGCTGAAACTCTCATCTACTCATTAATTGATAAACAGATCTGGAATGTGATTGGCTGTTGCTTCCTGGAGGGATGTGTCTGAGACTGCCACATTCATTAACTCACCCCCGTATCTTTATCATTAAAGACTGCTATTGGAAATTGATGAAAAAGTGTTTGCAGGTGTAGGCCTGCTGAACCTCGGCGAATAATCCTAATTGGATGGCAAACAGGTACCTGCTGCTGCTGCGTCTCCCCGCACAGATAAGGACAATCTTCAAATGGGGGTAACTACAAATGTGTCCCCACTACGTACGCCAGTCAGCACTCCTCACACCCATCGCAACAATTATGCCGAAACAACAGCATTACTCCCTGTTATCCTTTATGATTGGTTTTCACGTGCAATATGACTTGTTAATAAGTGTGCCGAGGACATCAAAAGGACACCTGCCCCTTCCTATCAGCGTCACTGCCAATGATCATCAGCCCTAAAGGCAGAAAAAGACAACACTGCATTGCATCATGGGTGGTTTAAGGTGGCTGGAAACCAGAGGCGGATTTTACTTAGTGTTGACTAGACTAGTGGGACATACTGACCTCTGTAAAGAGACTTTCATGAAAAGCTGCTACTATGCTCTGTGCATCCACGATAAAAGACGTGCAATTCATTTTGATGAGGCTGCCATAAAGACCCACACTGATGAAAACACTGTTTTTGGTGTTTTCAACGTGTTCTTGTGGTATTTTTCTCATGATGGAGGACATCTATACAGAAAATTTAACTTAAAATTGCATTTTTGAGTATTTCTTTATTCAAATCATGTTGAATTGGGAGCAGACACAAAAAATAGTGTTCTGAAAAGATTGTATTTGTTTTGTAGAAAATACACAAGCTCCCTCCTCCCCTCCATTCTGCATTCCATGACTGACAAATAGATCCACGTACAACTTTGTTTTCCTCGTTCGAGGGTGGAATCTGGATGAAAACTGTCTGGCTGTAAGCTAGTGGGAGAGCATGTGAACAGAGAGCTCTTAGCAATAGTAGGAGGGAGGAGGAGCGGGGTGTGCCAATCGTGCCACCCACAACTCAGAGGTGATGTTAAATGAACTACTACAGCTTCACAGAAACTCTCCTAGAAAAAAAAAACAGCTTTTTTTTTTTTTTAGAATTTGGACTAAAATGGCATAATATTAAAAAAAATACCAGTGGGAACACTTCTAAAGTAGATCCAAAGACTTCTTTAATATATTTAAAAAGGTTTGGTTTTCCACAGCCTGAATTTCAGATTCTCTGTTACACTCATCAAAGTAATTTCATATTATTTCTGTATAACTAATTTCTAATTATTATTTTGTCAATTCAGAACTGAAATGCAGCATTTGTCTTTAGTGAATTACCACTCAATGTCTGATGGTTCACTAAAAGTACACCTCTAATTAAAATAAATTTATTGACCAGATTTTTCACATACAAACTGCTGTTTGTCTGAAAATTGGACTGAACTCTATGATGGGCAGCTCAGAGATGCAGTTCTGAAGCACAGGCAATGTACAGGAATGATTAGTTGCTGTTCTAGCAAAAAAAACCAGAAACAACATGTGAAAAAAAGACAACCTGGCTGAGCACAGGTAAAAAGAGCTCATGTAAATGCTGACGAAGCTTAAGGTGTGAGCTGCTGATGTGTTAACACACGCAGGAGGTCATGTGATGAGTAATGGTGGGAACACAGGGAAACTGCAACACCCAAACTTTGTGCCGTTGAGCCTCAAATAGATTAACACTGATAACCTCACCCAAAATGTTATATTTATGAATAATTACCTCTAAGAGAGAAATAGTTCAAGTTAATGTTAAAAATAGTTTTAGGTCACCTTGTGCTGATTAAGGCAACCAAGGCTGATTTTTCCTTTTTGGACAAAGAAGGCAAAATTATGTTAAGAATACAAGGAAAGTCGTAGCCTGTTTCCTCGAGGTGTGTGGTTTGTTAAAAGATTAAAGTTCTGCTTTGAAGCAATGAGTCCGCTGTAGATACCAACATGCTGAGTGTTTGAAAACCAAACTCCCGCTGTGAGCAGGCAGTCCTGTTACATTCAGTGCTACACAACAGATAAGCAAAACGTTTTTTTTAAATTGTTTATCTTTATTCTATTACGTTGGCTAAATGCGATGTCAAACCAACCTTGATAGAAGCTAGTTTTGTTTTGGGCGCTGTGGTGCAGTGGTAGGGCGGTCGACTGTGACGGTGTGGCACCGTCAGATGACGAGGGGGGGCCACACCGTGTTTTATTGTTTGTGCATTTATGTATTTTATGTTTAAAATTATTACCTGTGGTGCCACCTGGGTGAGGATTAAGAGCCACGCCCCGTGGGAGGGGCTCCTCATTTAAAAGGAGCATCACAGGTTAGAGAAAAAGAGGAGTGACAGTGCATGGCCCTGCGTGGTGCTCACCGGGTCTTGAATAAAACCAGATCCTCCTCACCTTGGCTCCTCTGCATCCTTTTCTCGGCGGGACCCCGCCATGATCATAAGATCGCAGGTTCAATTCCCGCCTTGCACGCCCATGTGTCGAAGTGTCCTTGGGCAAGACACTGAACCCCACCTTGCCTCTGATGGGAGGTTGGCGCCAGTGTTCGGCAGCGGAGCCGCCATCAGTGTGTGAATGTGTGTGTGCATGGGTGAATGGGACTGTGACTGTAAAGCGCTTTGGGCCTTCGTAAGAAGGTAGAAAGCGCTATATAAGTATACGCCATTTACCATTTACCATTTTAAACAGGCCTCGTAATGATGATTCTAGGGTATGCCATCTTATGAACACACTTTACAAATGTAAAAAAAGAAAAAAATATTGAAACACTTTGTAACCCTTGTATCTTAGATGACCCTACCGTTCCATTGACGTGTTCTCCCTACCATGACAAAGGTGGATAAAGGTGGAACGATTTCATGTAATCAATGGACACCAGTGAGGATCACAAATCATTGAAGAAAAAAGGTTCAGCGCACTGTCTAGTGGGTCTAGATGACCCTACTCCCAATGTTAAAGTGCCTAGGATAGCACAAGGGTTAAAAAAAGTTTTTAGGGACATTACATCTAACAAGGAAGAATAAAAAAGCTGCACTGAAGTTTGTTTTAACCCTTGTGCTATCTTAGATGAACCCTGCCCTTTCATTGACGTGTTCTCCCTACCATGACAAAGGTGGATAAAGTTGGAAAGATTTCATGTAATCCATGGACACCAGTGAAGATCACAACTCATTGAAGAAAAAAGCTTCAGCGCACTGTCTAGTGGGTCTAGATGACCCAACTCCCAATGTTAAAGTGCCTAGGATAGCACAAGGGTTACAGTTGGGCCATTTTACAGTGCAGTGAATGGGACCCTGACTTGTTGCTTGTAAAGAGTTTTGAATGCTGACGCTTGAAATGCGCATAGTCTTTTCATTGGAAGTACATACTTGAGCTCATTGCTAAGTAGTTGCTTGAGCACGTTGCTGAGGCTGGAGTGAATGTAGCTTAACACTATCCTCCTTGCTCCTACCAACTGCATTCCTGCCCTTCCTCACTACATCCATGAAAATCCCCTTTGATGTCCCTTTAGGCCTCTTTCCTGGTAGCCCTAACCTCACTATCCTTTAACCAACAAAATTACAGTCCCTCCAATGACCATGCCCAAACTACTTCAATCTGTTTTTCTGCATTTATCTCCAAAATTTTGACCCTAAGCTTTTCCTTTTCATTCATGATCCTAGACATCCTCGTCACTCCTGAAGAGAATTTCCAAAACCTGCTCTCAGGTGTTCTACACCTTTCCTTTCATTCTTTCTGACACTTCTCCTTCACACATCACACCCAAGACCTTCTTGCTTAAATCTTACTTAATTCTTAATCCTTATAGGGACCACCAGCCTATAGATGTGACCCTGAAAATCTTACATGAACACTGGGGTTTAGGGGATATGGAACGCAGCTCACTGTGACAAAAACAACATGACATGACATGTCCTACTTTGGAAACATGACAATGTTAAACAGTGTGTAAGTTACCAGAAGCCCCCACATCATTCAACCTAAAGTGTCAGCTAAGACCGGGGTGTTAACTCAGAAGATCAGAGACTCAATGTAAACTCCAGTCAATGTTAGGGTGGAAAAAAGTCTCTTTCTTCTGTGCTGCATTTGAGCCACCAGCTTGACAGTTTATTGATCTCCCTCTCGTCTAATCAGTAGCCTTGTCACATTATAACAAAGGGAGCTGGTCAAAAAGAAAGCAATTTACTTCAGCCTAGTGAAGATTGCAAGGCAGGGTATTGTATTTTTTCCCCCTTTCATAGACAGTCTGGTACAAATAGTAGTGTGGCTGGACTTGAAATCAAAACAGTGTCTCAGCATATTCTGCTTGGTTGGATGAGGCTGGAAGCAAACAACACTTTAACCAATTGCCCATCCTAAAGTCACCTGTGAAGGCTGTTGTTCAGCTCAAGGAGGCTGGAACGATGAGCGTTAAATGAGCCACCAAACACGGTTGAAATCTTCAAGTCTTTATGGCGCTAGATAACAGCTGCACCCTGCAACAAAACAGTATACTCCTGTGAAATAAACTGACAATTAGAAAAGGGGTATAATCATCGATTACAAAGTAGCCATTTCTCTCCATTTATCTATTTATGTCTTTGTCTGTTCCTCTTACAAAGTGGTCACCGTCTTATCAAGATTAAACATGCTCATTATGTCAAGTGTCCCATGAGGTAATAAAGATATGTTGCATGAGCAGCCTCCTCAGGAGGAACCCGTACAAGCCCAGTTCTGCTATGCAACAAAACATAAATGGGCTTTAGATTACCATTTAGTGAAGCCTGGCCTGCTGCTCGGATGCAAAAACAAATACGCAAATTAAGTTTTACTTCTGTACAGGAGAAGCAACTTGTCCAGAAACAGTTTTTTCTTACTCAAATGTTAAATTTTTGCAGTAAGCCGTTTTCATGTTACTGCGTTAGAGTATCCCTTAAAATGTTATTTTATCACCTAAAATTATGGCCTGCACCACTGACTGCAAGGACCATAATGTTTTAGCAATTCTTCTTTCTTACTCTGCCTTTGAGCAAAATTTTGGGCATAGTGAACAAAAAATGATGAGATCACAGTGGGTGAAACCATTACAACAATGAATGAGGCCAAATGCTCCTATGGGGTTAAAATATACATCGCCAAATCCAGCAACAAAACCAAAACACATAAGTTGGTGATATCAAAAGTAAGTTTTATTAAAATGATTATGGGATAGTCACAGAAGCTAGGGCTTGATGGCCATTTTGTGGCAAAGTGTGAAATTAGAAGATTTTCATATCCTCTCACAATGCTTAAGTCTACAACCATGAGGTTTTGTTGATCTTTGACCTCGGGAAGAGGCCGCTGTCTTAAATTTTCAAAATAGAAATTATCTTTAGTAATTTCTAATAAATTTAAACTCCTTCAAGAAATTTCAATCTTTCACCTCCTAACTTCTTGAGCATCATTGGGAAGCTACATGGCAAAACATGGTTGTAGGTTTTAAATGGCATTGGTGTGGAAAGCTTGCAAAAGTGGTGTTTCCCAATTGTTTGCATAATTTTTTGTGGAATATTGATACATCAATTATTGGCTCAAACTGAACAAAATGATATGACAAACAATATGTAAATATTAGGAATGTGGACGTTGTTACCAAAACAATTATGTTGCCAAGGAAATCCAAAAGTTTACATTTGCCAATTCTGGTAAAAAGTACATATACCTGTTCATCACCCCCAGGTGACCAATACATACAATAGTTGCCATGGAGATTAAACCAAAAGAAAAGCTCCCATTTTGACAAAAGTGTTTTTTTTCCCGATAAATGTGACATGTGCAGCATTGACCAGGGTGGCTTGAGAAAAGAAGGAGAATAAGGTGCTTGTAGCAGCTGCTCAACCAGTGAGATTGGGTCAAAGGGGGGTGGCGAGGGCGGGGTCAGGTAGCACATGTGGATCATAAACGGTGCTTGCAGCTTTAATTGAGCACCTTCAAATGAAATGTGTTGGAACAACTAAGTGCATATTTTCCTCTTTTTCTGGTACTTTTAAAGTAAGTTCAGTGGTGGAGACTATATTAGTGTTAAAAAGCAGTCTGGCATCTTCTGTTATTGTTTAGTACAATGCAGTCAATCTAGACATGTGTGGAGACCATTAAACTATTTACTTTTCATCCATCAGGTATTTAAAAGTCCAGTTTCCACGGATACAAAGAGTTTTGAGGCATTGACACTGAGGGCAGCTGCTATGCAACTGAGGGAATCTGTACCTGACTTTAACCTAGTGGTTGACCGTTACTTTTTGTCTCTGTAAGCAAAAAGCACATGAAGTGAGCTGACACTGCACCCCTAAACAGAAAAAAGAAAAAACTTTCTTTCTCCTCCATACCTCTCACATTTGTCTGTGCTACCAAGAGTCATATCCTCTGCCATAGTGTTCCCTTGTGAAAATATTTAGAGTACATGCCATTCATCACATCCTCCTCACAGTGTAAGAAAATGCCCTTTAAGGCCTTATTTTCAGCTTCTGGATTTGAAAGTGCTTTTGATTTCTTTAGACTGCCATCTGGTTTCTTTGCAGTCTCTCTTCACTCCTTCGGGACTCAAATCTTTTTGGACTTTGGGTTCAGAGAGCAAATGAGCAGAGCAGAAATAAAGAAAAGAAAAAGTCCAGTTATGGCAGCTTTTTCTGCATGTGTTGCAGTGCTGACAGGAAGAAACTAACAAATTATAAAAAAGCAAAGTTCAATCTGAAGATTAGAGATCTATGTGTCATGAAATGTGTAGTGTATATAATGTAAAATATTTTGTAAACTGATTTAAGATTAAAATTGCACCTTAAACTCCAGTTCTATGATTTGATCTCTGTGTCTGGATCAGAAATTTTTCATTCCACAGCAATGGCTAGTATTCTACAGTTTGGTTGACTTTGGCGTAAAACCGATCAGATTTATTTACAAAACATCCCCCCAAAACTGTATTGCTTGGTTAAGACAAAAATCAATTAGCATTACATAAGCTATCTCACATTACATAGTTACATGTTCCATACTTTCACAAAGCGTTTTGATGCTTCTCATGTATCCCTATGCTCGAACAAACACACATTTCTCATGTAAACGTACTCGCCGGAGGGAGCCATGAGTTCAGCGTCCCTCCAAGGACACTGGGACATTTGAGAATCAGAATCAAACCACCAACTCTTTGGCAGGAAGACAACTGCATCATGTCCAGTCCACTATCAGCTGTATTTGTGGGAATATGGACAAAATTACAAATTTCCCTGAGCACAAACCACAGTTGTCAATGTAACAATTACTATTAGCTGTGGTACACACAGTTTTCTGCTCAAATGGCTCATCATGTGACATCGCCACGAACAACCACATTGTCTTTAATGTATGGAAAACTAGATAAAAATGATGATTATTAGTCCAACGTAATTGTTTTCATGTGTTTCCCTTAGGACTACCATAGTAATAGTAAAAGGACATTTTAGTATTCTATATTTAAAGTTAGTGCTGCCCAGGATGATTGTGCATCTTTTGATTTGAGCTCAAGGTAAACCATGAAATGCCATTGCGCTGAGTTTGACCTTTATGTGTTCAGACAGCAAGGCAAGAATGCAAAGGGTCCAATAACTGTTGATTACTTCTTGTGGAGCAAATCCAACTACAGTTTAGTGACCCAAAGTTGTAGCACATCCCAGACGTATTATGGTGGACTACTTTTTGAAGTTGATCCCATACAAACTAAGATACACAGTAATGCTTACTTTCCACAGAATTAACCTTTTAGTTAAATATATCCGTTACATGAGAAACTTAATGATTTCAAGAATTATAATGTACATGTTTTTCAAAGATGCTTTAATTTTAAAGCTTGTTTTAGAGCAGGGGTGTCCAAATCCTAGGCTCGAGGGCTGGTGTCCTACATGTTTTCCAACCAAACTGTCATCCACACTCCTTAATGGCTAAACACACTGCAGGTAATCAGCAGATAAGGCAGGGTTTCTGGAAAACCAGCAGGAGGTCATCTCTTGAGGCCTGGATTTAGGCACCCGTGTTTTAAAGACTTGGGTTTGATGGATTGTAACCCTAAATGCTGAAAGGTTTGTTTGTTCACCTTTTGGCACATCCCTTCACCTTTCACTGATTTGGACATATGATTTGGCAGAGAGTTTTACGCCAGAGACCTTTCCTGACACAACTCTGTATTTTATCTGGGCTGTGGAGACACAGACTTGGGCTCTCTTGTGGCTACATAGTTAGGCAGTAGCGTGAAAAGTCTTTCCCAAGGGCCCACCCTGGATGAAGCTCATCGCGCCCCTGGGTAACGAACCCTGATTTTCCCACGTGCCAGTCCTGCAACCCTGAAGGCTGATAGGGATGAAAGATGTTGTGTCCAACATATTTATAACTTTGTGAGTAAATTGGTCAATGATTTAGTCCATTTCATCAGCACACTCCCTTTGATGCTGCTATACGTTGTGCATGTCAGTGTATCTGCTCTCCGTTACAGCATTCATGTCTCTCCTTTTCCCAAACTTATGCACGTTGTTATCATCTTCCTAATTCATAGAGAGGGTAATGAAGCATCCTCATTGACCCTCAGGGTCATACATAAGCACATTACTATCATGCCATATGCATGAGTTGCCATCTCCTCTCTACTTATCACAAAGCAGGGGCACTTCCGGAGCTGTGGGTGCTGCACATCTGGTGAAGATGACATGGAGTGATTCCAGGAAAGCCTAAAAAATTTTGCAGCACAGATGCCTCACACTCTACTCCATTGACGAGAATCCTCAAAAAAAGAGATGTTAGGATTTTTTTTCTTTTTTCTTTTGCCGAGATTTCCTCCATTTTACATTCAAATCTTCCTGCCAACTCTGGCTGGAAGATAGAAATATAATTATGGCATCGACAGCTGGTCTTGAATGACAAAGAGATGGATTAGAACAAATGAAGCCTCCCTGTTGATAATCCCATGTGAAATTGGGAGTCGCTGGACCGTGAACAGGTTTCCGAATCAAATGCAACGGAACAAGGGGCTTAGTAGAGAGGCAAAGCATGCTTCAGCAAGACGGGATTTTTTCCCTCTCCTGTGTCACATATCAAAGGCAGGGAGGTCAAGGCCTTAATTAGGTATAACACGAGGCTATCTAATGTTTACACCTTTGTGTTTTAGAGCTTTATCAACAGGAAACATTATTTTAGATCTGTTGTTACATGACTTTAATAGGCAATAAACTCAGCTGAGGATTGTTGCAGAGGAAAAATGAGTCTTTCTATTCAAACGTTTTGAACATTCAAAGTGACTCCATTAATCCGGCAGCTGATACAAGGCTTCATGTTATTCTTGATGGCCTTTATTGGTTTAAACTTACTAGAGCCTGAGTAATTGATTGCTTGCCTCAAACAATTACCACAACCCTTCATTCTGCACTCAGTTTCACAAATTAACATGAATTACCTCCACTTACAAATGTCAAAAGCAGATTGGGCGATTAAGAGACTCACCTGGAAGAAAAAAGGGAGAAAAGTAAGCACTGATCCATGGGTAGCAACGGTTGAGAAATTGGCTATTCATGGGAGAAAGACAGTTTGAAATTGGATGTCATTGGATAACTTGAATGTCACTAGCGTGTATGAGATTCATGAAAATTTTACCAGGATCTAGAAAGTAGGTGAAATAAAACCATTATGTGTTCTCCCCCTTTTGCACTAGATAGATTTCTTTGTTTCTTGCCTGGAGGCACAGGAATAATGATAGAAACGTGCAGCGAGAAACATCACACTCACAAATCCATATTGTCTCCTTTTTTTTTGCAAAGGTTTCGCTGCACACTTTCAATTTTATTTATTTTAATTACACCTTTCACTTCCATTCGTTTTGCAAAGAAAATTCTTTTCCTGGGAGGGAGTGTGTGCTTGGCGGGTGGGGGGTTAACTTGATGTTCAGCTGTCTTTTTTCAGAACAATATAATCTTATCAGGCTTTTACACACTAGCCTAAATAAAGGGTCCTGAAAAAAGTGCCACATTGATGAGGGAGGGAGCATAAAATTCAGCCGCGTAACAATTTCACATCATTTGACATTTCATATCATTTGGTTTGATATTAAGGAGCCTGTGGCATTATATTCAGTTCAATGCCTTTTCCAATTTGAGATCCACTGCCTTCTTGATTTTACCCTCATTTGTAAATGTCACTTAAGTGGAAGTGATAAATTTTTTTTGGCAGTGGAATAAAATAATGAAAGGTATAAAAGAAGATAAAAAGATGGGACAAGTACAGTGAGGGAAAAGACATGGTGGGATTAGCTTTAGTATGGAAACCTTTTATGTCTGTGTTGATGTATTTAATGTTTTCATGTTAAATTGATAAATGAAAGATATCACCATATTTTTCCGAGTATACATTTTTTTCATATTTCAGATATGACTTTAACTCAGGAGTGACTTATTTGAGTTTTTATTTTTTTATATTGGCTCATATATTCATTAATATAATGTATGGATGTGTGACTGTGTGACCCTGCAACAGACTGGTGACCTGTCTAGGTTGTACCCTGACTTCGCCTAACAGTGGCCAGGCTCTGGTAATCTTGTGACCCTAAAAGGGGTAAAGCGGGTTAAGACAATAGATGAATAGATGGTTATCTGATTTTTTCCAACAAAAACGGCTGTCCTTTAGCGGTTCATTTCCACTAACGACCACTAGAGGTCGCTGTAGGTGTTTATCAGTATTTGCTACTTACATCAACACAGAAGAAAAAGCAGTCCAAAAGACACATGAAAGAAAATCGTTCTCCTGATCATTCTCCTGAACTTTATGATATTGCACCAAGCCATTATTATTAATATTGTTTTTATTTTTCCCTGTCTGACTAAGGAACAAAAGCGCTGGATTTCAGACTCAGTAAAAGGTCAACGTCACAGAAAAGAAAAGCCTGAATGAGCTAATGAACACAGACGTGGAGATGTTTTTACTGATGTTTAGAGCTCTTCGAAATAAATAAACCTGATCTCTCAACGTCATCCGTGTCTTCCATGCATCGTAAATAATATAATCAGCCAATGCTTCTTTGTAGCAATAAGGCTAAAAACCTAGCTCCTCCCACACGCAACAGGACCGTCTAGTTAATGAACATGTTTTTGAAAAGGTTTGAGCATCTAATTTGATGCACCTCGAAAAAAGGCAGTGGACTCGAATTTGATGTGATTAGCACATTCGGAGTGAACACAGTAGTATTATTTTCTTTTTCCTTGTGCTTTTTTTGCTGCTGTGACCCATACACGGGAGTGACTGATAGTCCAAAAAAATACAGTTGATTTGATGTAGAACAATTACAAAACACACTCACACATTATTTGAAATCCCCTCCACTAACAAAACCAACCCTATGATTTAAAGATTATTATGGGATGGCCACCGGACCTAGGCCTTGGCAGCCATTTTCCCACAAAATGGTAAAACACAATTGTTGTTCAAGCGATCTCCATGAAATTTCACAAACATGCTGCCAGCTTAAGTCTATAACCATAGCTGATTTTTCATTGACCTTTAACCTCGGAAGAGGCCGCCATCTTGAATAAAAAAATAATTACCCAAAATAATTTCTACAAATTTAAACTCCTCATAGGAATTTCAATCCATTGCCTTCAAAACCCTTGAGCATCTTTGGGAAGCAACTTGGGAAGACATTTTGTAATTAGTTGTAGGCTTTGAATGGTTTTAGCATGGTAAGCTTGCAAAAGTGGCATTGCCCAGTTGCTTATACTCAGCAGCGACTTATAGTCCAAAAATACTGTAGATTTGCTGTACAACAAATAAAAAAAACATTGGACAGTATTTGAAATCCCACCTAAGAGTATGGCTTTATATTCATAGATTTGAGGTTGATTATTATTTCCCTCTAATGCGATACAGACCTCAGACAGCATTGAAATGCTCTGCGTACACGTCTCTGGGATCATCCCTGACTTCCAGTAACTGAAAACAGTCGTAGCACATTTTAATGTCCCTTTCCCATCAGAGCCAGAAACGCTGAATGAGCCTCCTCTGCTGGGTGTTTTCAGGCAGAGGCATGACCTTCCATTATTAGCCTATTGTTGCAGGCTTTTCAGTCAATGTGTCACACATACTCCGCTTCCCGATTTTCCACAGTCACAGCATGTCCCACAGGGTTCTGCTGTGCCCTTCGTGTCTTAAACAGAGTTAGGGTTAGAACTGGCTATTATGCAGCACATAATTGCACTTCGTCATGCTGAAGATTGTCCCAGCAGGCAGAGTTACAGCGAGGGACACTCTCTCTTGGAGAGGGTATACCAGCTGAATGGAAGTCTGTCATAGCAAACCCATTCGAGAGTCCCCAAAGCAATGTTAGGGATTCAAGAAAAAATGCTCACCACAATTATTTATTGCATGCCTACTGCTGCAGATGCAAATGAGAGGACTGGGAGTCTCAACAGGATTGTAATTGGTTGGAGAGCTCATTAGAGGGTGCGTCAAACTGCCAGAAGCAGATCATGGAGGAAGCGTTGCACTCCAGGTAAAAGAAAGTGATATGGGGATGTGACCTCGCTCTGTCACCTGGAGGGAGCTTTCAGCAGCACGCACGGCTCACAGCAGCTGTCAGACTTCAGAAGAAACATGGGGATTCTGACAGACTGGGAACTGTAACTCCCTGTACCAGTAACTTCACCTTCTGTTTAATGATTTAGCTTCACTCCTGCAAAGTTTGTACATTTTTGCCAGGATGCAAAACAAGCCAGAAATGTAGTGTTTGACCAACTTCATTCAAAAGGCTGAGAAAAGACTGACTGTCACAATAAAGACATGGATCAAATTTGAAATATTAGAGCACATTTTTACCAGTTATTCCCAGCAATCAGTTTTACAAATATTGCAAACAAAATCAATTTGCAGTGGTAGACATGCATTCCCCTGTAAAATGTTTCAGAGGAACACCTTTTTAGAGGTTAGAGGGTCGACATCATGCTTCTCTTAAGCCTTTCAGACTAAACTATATCCATAAATATGATATTATCTTTGGCTCACTAAGGAGAACATTCTTTTTTATGAAATTAGTTATTTTCGCAGCTCATTTTCTCACCCGGACCCAATCTCTGAGGGAGTGGCTCACGCTTCTTGTAGGCGCCGCCACATTCATTACAGAAGCTCAAATAATTTGACTTAGCATGATATAGGCCCTTTAACATGTATTACCCATTGACTGTATATGAGAACTGGACAGAGTGACCCCCCCCGTGTTACAAACTGGAAGTACCCGCTGGATCCAAGAAGCTAAAATCCCTTAGACTATTATTGAGAAATAGATTAATATTACTCAGTTATTCTATTTGTCAGAATAACTATTCTTTCTCTGCTACCTTTTTTTCAGTGAGTGAAACTCACTCAATCCAATTCTCATTTAAATGTAACTATTTTACAGTAACTACCAAACACGTTAGTTTCCACATCTAGAACCATGTAAAAAGCTAATGTCCAATCTGCTTGGAGTTTAAGCAAAACAGAGTTTAGTTGGGGTGACAGTATCAACTTTGGAGATCTTTCTTCTGAATAAATGTTCAGTCCCTGTCTTTAACTATTAAATTTCAACATGCTGCTACAGCTGTAATGTTACAATATTATTAATGTGATTTAAATATGTATCAGCCAGAGGGGCACAGCAGGGCTGTTACTGAAGTACATTTACTTGAGTAACATTTTTCATGCAGGACTTTCACTTGCAGTGGAATATTTTAGCATTGCAGTGTTGCACTTATAAAGAATGTATGTAAAAAAGTTTCAGAGTATCTTTTCACAACTGTTCCAGCCCGAGGCTGCACAGGGGTCAGACTATAGATCATAAACAAAGAGCAACACTGTGAAGACTGAGAAAGAACACTCCTTCAAACTGGTGCAATCACATGGGACCAAACAGTTTTCAAAACACCATTTAAAATTCTAAAATAAATTATTTTCCCAGAAAAACTGTTTTTGGCACATTTACCAACAGGGGAAACTAACAGGAACTATCGAAATTTAAACTCACAAAAAATAACCAAAGTGTTCTCCAAATGCACAGCTTGGCCGGGGACATGACAGACAACAGTTGCTTGTTAATGTCCATGCTTTTTGGCAGAGCATGATCTGAGTTAGCTCAATGAGAAAGAATTGATTGATGGATTACTAATTGTCTCCTTGGTAAGCAACAGATGCTCCATCACAGATGCTAGCAACAAATTAGACTTGCTCATGAAGGAGAGGCATAATTGGTGACCTTTTGCTTCTCCATTGGTAAGTAATATCTAAAACTTTGCATAAGTCAATGCAATTGCAGAAAATTACTCAAGCAAACACCTAATCTCACTTAAAAAATGGATACAATTAAGAGATGTATGCTTTGATTTCTGCTTTATGTTAGGTTAAAGTCACATGACTGGAAAGTTTGTCCTCCTTGTGAAGGGTGTATGTTTTGGTGGAATGTCATAAAATGAAATAAGTCAGTAGGGGAGGGATTATAAAAAATAACCTCTTTCAATGAGAAGATAATTGTCAAGCATTAACTCAAACTCTACTTGACAAACAACATAGACATTAATCTAATGTGGCCTAAGTGTGTCCTATGTATGCTTGACTGCAAACCTCTCTATTTATGATATAAGTAATTATTGTTATTTTCTTCTTACATTTAGTTTATATTTCTTTGTTTTATAAATCAAGACATTTCTTTGTTTCTGAAATTAGTTTGATATTTCTGTCACGGTGCCTGTCAGTTCACCTCCCCCCTCCTACAGCTCTCACCACCTTGCTGATTGGAACCAGCTGATCCTCATCTTCTCATCATCCTGCCGGTCTTCATAAGGGAGCTCTCTCCAGAATTCAACGCCAGTTTGTTATACTCACTCCGGTGCTTATGCCTGGCCTCTTAGTCTCAGCTAAGTTTATCTTGTCTCCATACTTACCACGTCTTGTGCTCACCTTCAGGTTCCTACCTTGGTCACGCTGGTTCCTCCCCTCCACGCTGGTCCTGCCGTCCTCGGCATCCACGCCTCGTTCCAAGCTGGTTTCCGCCGTCCTCGGCGTCCACGCCTTACCTCAAGCCGGTCCCGCTGTCCTCAGCGCCCAAGCCTCGCTCCCTCTGGGTCCACAGTTCGACGCGTCCTCGTGTCGCCCCCTCCCCTTCATCTGCATCAGCTCAAAGGAAACACCAAGTTTAATCCACGGAGGAAATACATCCACATCCCCCCCAGAAACTTATTTACCACTGGTAAAATAAATCCATTTAAAGTCATCCTTGCTGTGAGTTTTCTTCCGGGTTTCAGCATCTGGGTCTGCTACGTCTACGACGCCATGACAATTTCTGCTTGATTTTTTGTCTTAATGTCTAAAATTAATGCTTGAAATAAACCAAAATCAAATTAAACCAAACCAAATATTATTACTCAAACACGTGGAAATTTTTTAAAATTTAAAAAAAAGAAGAAAAGACAATTCTGATCTAAAATAACTATCCATCCATCCTCCTCCACTTATACGGGACATGGTTGCGGGGGCAGCAGTCTAAGCCAGTGTTTTTCAACCAGTGTGCCGCGGCACACTAGTGTGCCGTGGGAGATGGTCAAGTGTGCCGTGGGAAATTGTCCTCATTAACTGATTTAACAACATTTTCCATCTCCAGAATTTCAGCTCTGTGTTCATCCAAACAGGTCCTGATAAAACATTAAGAAATTAGCTATATGAAAGATCATAAAACACATTTTCTTTGTGTTTATTTGATTCTATTAAAAACATTTTGATAAGAATGACGGTACCGCGATTTAGCAGCAACTAAAGCCGTTTTCTGAAAAGAACTGTCTCCACCAATCATTCTTGGATTCTTAATCACATGTCATCAGTCTGACCAATCAGAAGTGGTTAAAGTCTTCACTTCATTGTTCTTAATTCTGCTGATAAAGTCGCTCAGTTCTAACAACTACCAGCTACCAGCTAAAGCTCGTCTTTAGCGGTGTAACTTTCCACAGAATCCGGTGTCATACCATGGAACAAGTGAACAAAACCATGAAGCTCAGAGACGCTAGTCTTTTTGCGTTCGGCGGATTATTGAACTACATCTCCCATGATGCATTGGGTTAAAAGTGACAGCGTGAGCGTCTCGGCGCACAACGAGTCTCTCCTCTTAACATCTTGAAACAATAGCGAACACAAATCATAAAGTTTTTAAATCTTCTAACTTAGCTTTTATTACATCTATTAGAAAAAAACAGCTGCAACTTCCAGCTTTTTCAGCCACAATTATCACAAAAATGCATGTGAGATCATGGAGGGACTGTGGATCAATACAGACTGTTTTTATCCATTTCTTTTTTTTTTTGAATGCTGGTGTGCCAGTGGGACACCACCCAGGGAGGTGTGTAGAAGGCATCCCGACTAGATGCTCGAGCCACCTCAAGTGGCTCCTTTGGATGTGGAGTAGAAGCGGTTCTTCTCCGAGAAAGATGTTTTTATTGCTCCAATGATGATTGTTTGATGTTGCGGCAGGAGGGCGGCAAGGCTGGAGGTTTGGCGATGGCTCGTGACGTGGCTGGAGGTTCGGCAAAGGCTCGTGACGTTGCTGGTGATTCAGCAAGGCTCGTGAAGCGTTCCACAGCTGGATGAAGCTCCGAGGAGAGGTAGGTAACTTCGGCTGAAGTTCTGCTTGGGTAGTCACAGATTCGGACGTCCACTCGTGGGAATGAAGTTCCTGGAAACAGCGCAAACATACGTAAGGCGAGAGCATGTGGTACATAGCAAGAACTGTGAGAAGACCAGACTAGCACCATCAGGGACGATGAATGCTGATCCTGGAGCTCCTTGAGTAGGTCTGGCAGAGTGATGAGTTGAGTGGACGCAGCTGGGATGAATCAGTGGCCAAGCAGAGAGGGGAGGGGGAGGATCTGACAGAGGCACCATGACAATCACAACATATTCTATAATCTTTCACAAATTAAAAACTTCAAATGTCATAAATAATACAACCACTTAAAAGTGTAAAAGAAGGAAAAAGTGTACTTAGCCAGTCTGACTATCTATCAGGGATCTGCTACCCGAGGCTCCGGAGCCACATGCAGCTCTTTTGTCCCTCCATTGTGGCTCAACTATTTTAAATATTGATAACCAGTTTTATAAATCAATAACTTAATGGTCATAAAACTATAAATAAAGTATATTTTTAACAATGATGAAGTGGGACTTTGTGTCTCTCACTGGGTTTTGGTAAGAAACTAAACCAAATAGCTCTTTTAGTGTTAAAGTTTGTAGACCCCTGGTCGACATTTTCAGCAATAGACTATTTCCATTAACATTTGTTGTTTTTTTTTTTTTTTGGAATCTTATTATTTAGCTGAATACCCAGCTCAAATTTTCAAATTGGGCGGCAGTGGCCAAGGTGGTTGAGAAGGCTGGACAATGATCGAAGGGTTGGCGGTTTAATTGCCAAGACATCCCACCCAATTAAAGCTTTAAGTCTAACCAACAGCTTCCACTCTATTTATTTGACCTCATGACCTTTTATGCTCTCTTCTGAACCAGAGACTCTTTCTGGGTGAGCAGCACGAAAAGCTGCCTTCACTCTTCTTTAACCATCAAAACTATTTTTTTTAAAACAAATAAATTCGTATCACAATGAATAGCCTATTTAAATGGTGTTTGATTTAAAAACCACAAAGTTCAAAGGTTTCAATACTCCCTTTTATATCTTTGGCTAGTAGGTTTAAGTTTTAATTTTTATAGTTTGACTTCAAATTAAATTTTCTATCTTTTTTCTTGGTCGAAAAAGGTTTATGTTTTCAGGAAACATAGTGAAGATATAAAAAAGACGTTTTGATTTAAGCATATAGCTCTGTACAAGCTTTAACCTCATCTTGTTTTGTTGTTTAACCTGAAATCCAGAAAAAAAATAAAAAAAAATTCTGTTTACTGTTTTAAAATTTAATTTGTTGTCAAATTAATAAAAAAGCTAAAAAAATAAAAAGCAGCAGTGCGCCATCATCAATTCCTGTTGAATCATGTTAGTAATTATATTAACTGGTAACAACCTCCTATGTTAACAACCTATTTCAATTCAAATTTAAAAAAATACTGTAGTAACATCTCCACCCCAATAAACAGACCACTCTATCTTACCCCTCTTTGTTAAGTGAAAAAACAGGCCAAGGAGGAAATGATGAATGCGCTTTTTAGGCTTCTTTTCTTTTCCCTCACTTTTCCACAGAGAGGACGTTACTTTCTATCGCAGCGCTACAAACTTTTTAATCAGTCTCTTTCTTGTCAATGAAATATAAAAAGCCTTTAATGCTGGCGTCCTTGAGGAGGATATTAATATATTATTTATGGATGTCTTTTCCCCATGCCGGAAGTGGTCCAACTTCATCTGAACTTCATCTTTCTCCATGGATATGCTTACATTTCTGTGGCAGGTAATAAGCACTAGTTTAGTATTTTCTTTAGGAAAATATGATAATGTCATCACAGAAAACGACAGTGTAATAATGAATGAAACATATAAATGAAGCACTAGTTTTAATATGTCATTTTTATAAATGAATAGTATCTTCAAACTGGATGATCTGATTGTTCTCTCAAAAAATACTTCCAATCTGTTGCATCTAAACCACTGAACTGAACAACGTCCCTGCTAGAGCCCGGCTCACTGACCTACATGAGCACATTTTGCATGCAAATCAATTAAAAACACTTTTATTGCTATTGAAATCTTGAAATTGTGACCTTTTGTCATAAATAAAGAGCAGGAAATGAGATGTAGTGAATGCATGCAATCAGTTTTCACCATTGCCGTCAGTTCTTCAAATGACTCAGTGAGAGCTTTTATCATGGGCCATTCAGCTGCTGCCTTTTCTGATGAAATGTGCTGATTTCCTCTTAACTGTGTCATGCATTTATGTTCCCAGCCTTTGGCTGCTCTCAGCTTCCAGGCAGCTGGAGGTGTCTGCAGCTGCTCTGACATCCCAAAATGTGAGAGTCGAGTCACCATGTCACCACTTCAGACTTGCAGACATTAGTACTACTAATGTAGTACTAATGTCCTTTTTTAAGTGCATGCACCAACAGCTGATTAAGTCTAGAAAAGAATGCTGGTTTTTGGATCTGCAGACAAAATTTTTGCATCCATAAAATAAGTGCAAGAGCAAAATCATTTTGTTATAAAGCTTATAAAAATTATTGAGCATGTGTAAACTTTCAGTACAGACCAAAAGTTTGGACACACCTTCTCATTCAAATGAATGGGAAGGTGTGTCCAAACTTTTGCTCTGTAGTGTAATTCATCACTATAAAACTTTTGCACACTTGAAACGTGTTTTTGTCCTGAAAAATAATGTTTTGGATCTCAAAGTAGCACTTAGACATCCAAGTGTTACTGACACAGACAGATCTACAATGCAAACTCAAGTTACAACTTCTAAATTCTGACTAAGGTATAACATTCAGCACTTTTCTTCTGTTATAACCATTTATTAATATAGATTTTTCCTTTGTTTTTTGTTGTTAAATTTTATTACCTAAACATAGAATGACGTTCTACTGTCAGACTATCAAAACCAGAAAAAAAAGTGGATCAGCCCTGATCTAAGACTTAACTTCAGACATTTTCTTAAGTACTTAAAAAGCAGTCGGAAAGTTCATGGTAGAATAGGTATGGTGGTTCATGAAATAATACATTAGATTTGATGGAATTTCTTTAAAGAGAAACTTCTGTACCTTCTGTGTTTGGTGTGTTAGTCAATCTGTCTACTTAAAAACTGTTCAGACTTTTGGCTTTTGGTCAAAACAGAGTACCTGTTCAGCGTCAGTTTATCCTTAGTGTTTATTGCAAATAATCCTTAAATACAGATGGCTTGCAAATATGCTATTATGTTCTTTTTCCATGATCAATAGCTGAACCCCCCACCCACAGCAGGTTGAGTGACAGGGACCCAAACATCTACCCAGCCAAATTCAGTCCGCTACAATATGTAGCTTTGAAATATTTACAATGATTGAATTATATAAAATAATATCCATCCTGTGTCCAAAAAATTCCTCCTGCTGCAGCAGATTTACATTAATTAAAATGCAAAGTCAAACATAACATTTTCCTATCATCATAACTTTAACCTTTTTTTTTCTCCTCTCATTTTACTATTAAAAATAAACATTTAAAATCCCCCTGTGACATTTTTTTTAAATAAGAAACACTCCCAGTGGTGTTTTAATTATGAATACAACATTTTTAACCAAAATCCCACAACCTAAATGTCTTTAAAAAGCAATGTTCCCCCGCCATCAACCCCCCCCCCTGCTCTGCAAGCTGTGTCTTGCATGAGTGAAGATCTTGAAGAAAGGGGGGCACAAATGACACCAAGTGACAGTCTCTATTCTCAAAAGTTTATATGTAGCGATAAAGAAACGATAGACAGTTACATCTTTTTAGTTCCAAATCAACGATTTTTGAACAATGTGCGAAATGACAAAACAAATGTGTGAACCAGACCCTGCTGTTAAATAAAATTACACACGAAAAATAACTTTGATGAGCCCATGAAAAATGCTTTGAATTACATTATAATTTAGGCTACATTGCAGCAGCAAGCAGCACTGGCTGTACCTCAGAACGGATTTGATGCTAGCACATGCGGCTTGTTGAATTCACACGCATATCAAGTAAAATGAAATGCCATAAAGAAAGTGACTTTTGCACGTAATTTTCCGAATACGTGCAGCCAGTGATGAACTTTTTTCTTAATTCATGGCAGAGGGGGCAGGTTTCAATGTTAAGTCATAGTACAGAAAGGATCTAAGGTCCAGTGGTGCGATTTGAGCGGTGGGTGTGGGGTTAGGATCTGGCAGCGGCGCAAATTGGTACCCGTCTGAACCGTCCGAATCGTATCGACCATGAAAAGAGCTGCATGTGGCTCTGGAGCCACAGGTCACAGACCCCTGGTCTGAGCTTTTCAATGTGCATGTTGGCTATTTCTGACAAAAAAACTATGAAACCCGTTTGGGTCAGGTCTTCCTCCCATATGTATAGTCTCTTCTCTCTCCGTTGTTCCAGTCAAATCCATCTACTGGTCCAAATTGTCTGCATCAAAATAGAACCTAATCTTGGGTTTCCTCATCCAAACAGTGTAATCATAAGGATTTAAACATTAGGCTGCATGCTGCTTACATGTAATAGCACCCCCCACACACAAACACAGTGTATTTACTTGCTATGTCTGTATACATCACATTAAAGAGACATAAAAGCCTACATATTGGGATGAATGTCACTTTAAATCCAAGGATTAGCCACTTTGATGTAGTTTTACCTTAAAGTTAATAAAGACACAGCGTCAGGATTCTTACATCAGCCTACAAACCACCAATCCCACAATCTTGTTCACGTAAAGAACAAGACAAGATCATGCTGAAGCCGAATTTGTATAGCTTATCTTGTGTTACATTGATGGTCCTCAAGGGATTGAGGCTTGTGTAATATGTCAGCTCACCAGGGAGATCTTTAAATTTGCCCATAGAGAAATTATTTTGTAAGTTTAAAGATGTTTTAATCACTTCATATGTGGATAAAAGATAACAGAGCATCATAAACCAATCTAAAATTTCAGCAACAAACATCTTTTACACTGTTCTTGTCCATTTCCTGCTCCTGTCTAAGATGACTTTTTCTTCTAGATCCATTACTCCTTTTTTTTTCTTACTTCATTCCCGTATCAGGTTAGCTCACACAGTCCATTTTGAGTTGTGTTTGTGCATCAAGTTGAATTTCACATTGGAGGCAAAGCAAAAGGATGAAGGAGTTCCTTTGCATTTATTTTGGGTGGTTTTCCCAGTTAATCAGGTGTTTTCCTTTCAAATCTTTCACAATTATATCTATTTCTCTAAAGTAAGGTCAAATTAGTTTCTTAAAAAAGGTGCACACATAATGAGGAATTGTCTACCCTTATTTGGTTTCAAATGACCTTTTTTCGCTGTGGAGTTTGGGTTCCCCAGGTGATCTAAATTATCAATTGAACTTGCCAGGAAGGAGAAAAGGCAGAGCATTCCTGGAGTGGGAGTCGCTCCACACTGATTCTGATTTGAGCGAATTAGATCGTATGATTTCATTTGTTTTTTGTATTTGTATAGTGTCAAACTCTTTCATTTCAATTTAAAGCATTAATTAGATTTAGTGAATGTTTGATTATCCCTCACCTTTCATTAATGTTTCTGGTGAGCCTTTACTTTCTGAAGCCTCCAAGTGTGCCTCATTGGGAGAAGGAGGCCTTCATTTGCTTGTCACTTCAGGCTTCCTAGTTGTGCTCAAGTATGTTACCTCCCTTTTTCTGTAATTTGTCATCTGCTTTTTAAAAATGTTCCCCATCCTTATTAAAACAAAGTCCACCGTTATCCTGGTGTTAGATTGTTTGGATTTCGATGTTTGTGACCACAGTTTTATATCCGTGCTAGTAAAGGTATTTACAATTCTGTAGCCTTCATGCTGCATATTGTAGGTTCTTTTAGGTGAAAAACTGTGTTTTGCTTTAGTCCGCCACAAAAAGATAAACATTTAGTATTTTAACATATACACATAAAGGTTTTGGTTAAACTATTTTATAATTAATTATTAATTATGGAGTACCCGGTTTATCAATGTACTCTTATAGCAGAGATTCATGCCATTTCCTTTGATTTTTACTTTTTGAATACACACTGCTGTTTGTCCCCCCCCCCCCAATTTCTGAGTCAATATTAGTACCATTATTGACAAAGAAATCATCAATACATGCTTTTTCAAGTTCTGCAAAAACAACAAAAGCAATATTTTTTTATGAAATCTTGAGCACCTCAAATTATTTTCTATGTCCCCCATGGATGATGGCCCATCTGGGCTTTCAAGAATTTCTTCCTTTTTTTATTTTTTTTGCTACTTTAGTAATAGCACCTCAGCAAAAAGCACTGCAGTTTAATATTAGGAGCAATAATAAAACTGTTTGATCCTCTCATTTGTAATGGCCACCCTTTATAAACGCTTTTACCCAATAAATTGTTCTAGCTTTGTCACTGATGTAACTCCTGATCTCTCCCTATAATTTTAAGTTGATAATAATGGAATTCATATTTGCAAGACAACAGATCGTTTTCTTGACTACTTTGTAAGGTAACTGAGCAGGATAAACAAAATATTATATTCTTTCAACATAGACTTTCAATTTTTCCAGTGCTGAATTGATGCACTGGACTGTAATCCACAGTGTATTGGCCTAAGATGTTCTATAAAGGTCAGGATGCCTACAAGTAGTATTGACAAGCTTTAGATCAGAAAGAGTTTGAAAAACCAATCATGCTGTTTTGTAGCATTCGGGAGAAAAAAAAAACCTATCATGCAGCTGTCTCAGAAAGTGATTTCCAATGTTTGTATGAAACAAGTGGGAATATCTTACTCTAAAAACTGGCTTTAATGCATAAACGAAAACTCATTTAAAGTGCAGATCAGAAAACAGAAGCTAGTCTTTATGTGGTATTAAATGTGGTGTGTTTATAACTTTTTCTTAGTGGATCTGAGCTGACTTCTGTCTTAATAGGTACTCTGAAAAAGGTGCAGAAGCAAGTTTAGCACATTGTTTCCCTCCTTTCAGGTAATTGTTGCAGCTTCTTTCGATAATGTTATTCTTTATTAACAAATTAAATGTACTTTTGTTTAAATATGCAGAACAAAAGAGAAGACAGGTTTGGTCATTGGGCCTTTGCCAGGTTTAGTACAAGAGATGCCAAAATTCTTTGCTTTTTGCTTGTGCCAAACTGCATATATCTGTTGTTTGGAGTATTTTCTAAGATAATCCTAGAAGGATGACTCAGCTAAGTACAAGACTATACTCCAGTATAACCTTTTTTCATTATTAAGAATCAATAAATGAAATAATGTGGGGAAAATCCAATTCAAAGCGCAGGAAGATATGTAGCATTTGCAACTGTGCAAGTGAGAGCAGGAAGAGGAAAGGGACAGCCCCGTCTTGCACCCTTCAGTTAGTATTTGGCAATGGGTGATTCGCCTCATCCACTCCTATCTGGTTACTGTGACACTCCAGCCCATTAAATAGAATAGATTATTGATTTTACTCTCCTCGCCTGCTCTGAGATTTTCAAGCAGGCTCTGTGCAGTAAGGGGAGGTCTGAAGAAAAGCGCAAGTCATTACGTGCACTGGCACACAACAATGCATCGCTTACACAAATGAAGAGCGATGCATAGCAAACATTATCATTGCAGCTACACCCTTCTAATGGCTGTCATGCAGAAATTAAGTCCAAGCATAAGGATTTGAACGAGAGTAAAGGTAGCATTAAAAAGCAAAGGCTGTTTTTGTATTGATCTCGCACCACAGAAAAGACAAGGTGAGCCTGTTTGATAATCGACAGAGGAGGCGAAGAGAAAAACTCCCCGTTCATCATCAGACTTGAATATTGACTGATGACATCACATCCCCAGGCCCAGTTCACAAGACTGTTCACTTGGCTCCGCTCTCCACCAGAATTGATTTGCTACTCATATTCAGCTCCTGTTCTTTTCCCAGAATATTTTGTCTTCCTCTCCTCTGTGCTGTATACCCATGTTTGTTTATTCTGGAAGCCTCTGCAAAGTTATTATTTAAAAAATATTTTTTGCATTGATGTTATTGACTTATTATAGTTTAAACGTTTGTAGTTTATTTCTTTTCAAGGAAATACATAGAGCACACCAAGTCTGAAAGTTTTATCAAATTTTAGATAAAAACTTCTCACTACAAAAATAATTGGAGTCCAACACTAAACTTTTGAAAACAAGAAATTATTTATTTATGTGAAGTTACTCTTACCTTAGTGCACTTATTGTTTTAAGAAAAAAAAAGAGTTCCATTATTCTGTTTTCTGAACTCAAAAGAATCACAGCCAATGAGACTCAGAGAACTGAATCAAGACCAACAACTAATCTATATTAAACAATAGCCTCTACATGAAAAAACAAAACAACAACATTTCTTTATCGTTTTGATCTGAGTTGGCTTTTCAGAAATTCTGGATGTGAACATTTAGGGGTCTATATATTTATATTTTTTATGATATGTCTTATTTGGGGTGAAAATTACAATGAACATTTAAAATTTGGAATGAAAAATGGATGGTACTGATCGTCTAATCAATGCGATGGAGACGGTTGGATTTTTCTCTCATGCCCATGCTGGGAAAGAAATGTAAAACCAACTACCAGTGCAACACAAACCGATACAGTAACACAACACACCTTAGATCAGTGTGAGCTCACATAAAACACAAACAGAGCTGCACTTACAGCAGATCACTGCTTAAACCCTAACCGAACAACATAGTTGATATTTCAATTTTCATTTTGTATTTAAATTAATTGGATTTGAAAAACAACATTATGTTCATTTGTCTAATACTACAAAAATAAATTGTATTACACAGCTTTATTTTGTTTTCCATTTTCAAAAGGGATCATACGACGGAGTATTAGGGCCACCCAAAAAAAAAAAAAAAGTTAAATTACGACTTTTTATCTCGTAAATTTAGGAGATAAAAACTCGTAAATTTATGAGAAAAAAACTCGTAAATTAATGAGAAAAAAACTCGTAAATTTACAAGATTTTAATTTTAAGTCGTAAATTTATGATTAAAGTGGAAGTGAGCATGCAGAGCAGCAGGTGAACGCCGCGCAGCAGCAGAGCCGACCCACTAAACTTTGTTAAACAGGCGAGATGAATGTTCATTGATAACGTTCCTAATGTCTGGAAGCTCATTTGTTTTATTTACAATTTATTAAAGTTTTATTTATTGATGGGTGGTTTGCAGGATCTCTGCAGCTCGATGAAGCCATCGTCAGTATTCCTGCAGCTGTCCACGTCAATCCTTACTTCCTCCACCAAAGACAAATCTCTACATTTGTGTGACGCTTCCGCCGAGGAGAAGCACTTATTTGTCATTTTGAACGTTCTAATGCTAATATAAAAGACTATTTTCATTCCTCTTTACTGTTTTATGCTGAAACGGGACGTTTCATCTGCAGGAGGGGCCGTATGGAACACTGTTTACTTCCGCATTGGTGTTAAGATGACAGGTTCATGACGTCAGTTGACAAATGAACTTCAGGGTGTGAATGAAAAGCAGAATAAAGGCTGCAGCGATCCTTTGCATCCAAACGTGTCTCTGAGCTCCTTATTTTACGCATTAAACTCTGCTTTACTGACACTGAACCCCGGAAAGACGGTTACACTGACAATAATCTGATTTTGAGTCATCAAAAGGTTCAGAATCTCTTTGTTTTTAAAACCTGTAATCCGGAAATAAAGCTTCACAAAGGCTCCACGTATTTCATCTTCAAGATAGGCTCCGATAAACGGACAACTTCGGTGTTTTCTATTTGTTAATCTACGACTTTTTTCTCGTAAATCTATGAGATTTTAAGTCGTAAATTTACGAGATAAAAACTCGTAAATTTACGAGATAAAATCTCGTAATTTAACTTTTTTTTTTTTTTTTTTTTTGGTGGCCCTAATACTCCGTCGTAGGATCAAAATGTATAGTTGTAGAAATTTTATTTAGAGTTGCAAAATCAGACTGTACTGGCAGTGACCGATGAGTTTGAGCAGACAAAAGTTGGAGCCTTTTAAACCCGTCAAAGGATGAGTAGGTGTAATGTAAATTATTTGAGGCACTTCTTGTGATGATGGACTGATTTTCTTTTTCCCATCCAAGATTTTAAGTGCAGTCGTGAATAGCAAAGACATTTTATAAACCTGCTGGCCTGAATTTACATGAGCAACTACTGAGCAAGTTGGAGCTGACTCTACTTTCATCCTGGTCACAGAGCCAGTTACTGTGTCAATAACTATAATCAGGGTCAAAACAGGAAGC
This sequence comes from Oryzias sinensis, assembly GCA_037389245.1. Lineage (NCBI taxonomy): Eukaryota > Metazoa > Chordata > Actinopteri > Beloniformes > Adrianichthyidae > Oryzias > Oryzias sinensis. The sequence continues at coordinate 10,590,967 of CM074491.1, forward strand.
AATGCACTTACAAATGACAAGGAGGTTTTTTAAGTATGGTGATTTTTTAGTGACCATGGGTGACGAGATCCTTCTTTAAAGTTTTGACGTGCAACACAAAAAAGACAAGGATCTACCTAAAAGTCATGTATTCAGTGTGCTCAGAAACAGTCACAGATGCTACAGAAAAGAGTTCAAAAAGTGTGTATAGCAAGATTATTTAATATCGTACTGTTTCTTGCTATATCACTGTTTACCTTTCAACTTTGCATTCTTTTTATTTTCAAACACCGCATTGTGTTCTACGCCCTGATTGGCTGTGGACCTTGTCAATCAATTTCCGCCTGAAACATATTTGCTATCCAGAATGTGTCCAGCTGCAAAATCGACATAAATCTTAAATCGTGATCAGATCTTTGTTTTATTCTAAAAAAAAAATGGACTCTTTTTTTTCTATGAAGGTTTGGACTTTTAAAGTTTAAACAACAGAGAAGACAGTGGACATATTCATGTCCATGAAAGGTGTATATAGTGTGTGGTGAGGAGTTTTACAGACTGAAATCATTTATAATTATTGTAACAAAAAAACATAAGTGCCTTCTTTGTGGATTTTGTCCACCGTTCTTTTTAGAACTTAACTCCTGCAATAAGTGAGGGACCACTGTACACTTTTTTAAACGACAAATAGTTAGTCTAACCTGCAAAAAACAATGCAGAGTTAAAATGCATATTTATAATATCAAAGCTAAATTACAAACTACAACTCATTGTACAGGAGTGTGTTAAGGTGACTTTCCTGTTGAAGCCTGATGAGGAGCCAATGGGTTCAGTTTGTGTGTATGACAAGCTTCTGTCTTGTAAATATGTCAGTCAATTCCAATGTTTTGTTCATCTGTTTTTGTTCATAAAAAAAAAACAGAGGGAGAAAATAAAAAATTCACTATATCAGTAGATGATCCTGACAAGGTGACTGCAAAGAAAAAAAGTAGTGGCAAAGTGTCATGAAAATAGCAAAAAACAGCCGTCAACAGGAATAAACAGCCCAAGCTCTCCTTTCCTCCCCCATCCCAAGTGCAGGTGAGCGTGTGCTTATCTAAACTTTCACCCAAATGTTGCTAATAAATACATTTTAAAAAATCTTGCAAAACTACAAAGTAATCAAGGAAATGTGCAAAGAAACTACATTGTAAGCTCCATTTTGGTGTTTGTTGGCTACTGGCGGTGTAGGACCCAAAAGTACAAGAGACCAGGCTTGGTGACAGAAACATAAATGGATCGTGACAAAAATCCCCGGAGAAACAAAAGCAAAGCACATGAAAGGAGATGACCTGATGAAGAAGATCTGAAAAACAGGCTGAGGGTAATTAACTGAAATGAAGACAGATGTGGTTGATGATGAACCTAAAACCTGTGATTGACAAACTCAGAACATGACTTAAAAACAAACAAACAACAAAAATGACTTTTTCTTTTCTTTTTACTAGACTAGTTAGGTAGTCCCCTACTTCGCCTCACACTCCTACACAGTAGGTAGCGGAATTGTACCTTGACGTTGGTGTCGCCTGGCATTTAAACTACAAGAAAAAGAACAACTTAAAAACCAGACTAAACCACATAGTCCTCTCAGTGTGTTAATTCTCTGTGTGGATGGGTCCATGAGACTGTAATCTATTGCTTTGAGTCTTGAAGAAGGTGGAGAAGCTTTGTATAAATGGGCACCATTTACAATTTGTTTGGTTTATTTAATCTTAAGTAGTCATCAAGGTCAAAGTGAAAAATAGGTTCTTAATCAAGATTCTATCATCATAATATTGGCATTTGTTATTGGAGACTGTGTTATTCCTGATCAATGGACTTCTTCCAATAAATATGTTTTCATTAATGGGATATCTGGCCCTTAAAGCAACATCAATGTCTTTATGCACTCTGCCTTTGTGTACCTTTACTGTCAGCTACAGCTTTCCTATTGGCTCTTTACACTTGATGAGGTTAAATGTGTTTAAGAGATACAAGTTTGTATCTATGGCCATCTATGACTTACTTCTCCTAGTTGAACCATAAACCAGCAGCACATTTATTTGGCTGTATCGCTGTCTTTCAATACTTTGTGGACAAATGTATGAAAGTATAAAAACATGCCACCAAATATAATTAGAAACTTCTACAATTTCCTTTGACTTTTCCCCCAAAAAGGGTTTTTAGTTAACTATGCGCAATTGTGACCACATTTCTGTCTATTAACTTTTCCTCTTTTCTTATTTTCCCAGCTCCGTGAAGGGGGACTCCTCTCCCTTCACTGACTTGTCTGATAGGATTTAGTCCCTTCCATGCTGATGCAATCTCAGCATCTGGGATTCTGCCCTGTCTCTTGATGATATGGCTCGTACCTACATCCTCAGCAGTCATACAGCAATCTGTCAGCATTCTGGTACCGACAGAAGCACATGCTGAAGTAAAGTGTGTTGCTGAATTAAACTGCGATTCAACAAATGTCAACAAGGGAATCTTGGTTATAATGAGCTTATCAGTAAGTTTGAGTTTAAGCGATTTAAAAAAAAAGGTGTAGACAGAAATAAGCAAGTTTGAGGTGCTTTTAAAATGATTTTTATGCATGTTTGTGCAATAAATTACAAAAATGATCAAAAGAGTAAAAAACAAAATGGGAAGGGGGATTATTACACAAAATACAACTTCCTGACCCAATGCAGCTTCTGCAGAAATGTGCAGACATGCATTGCAGGTTCTAAGGTGATAGATTTTTCATGGTGGCCTTTCACTTTTTCTTCTCTGTTCTGCTGCCACTTCTAGGGGCTGCAAACCAGCCAGACTCATTTTTTATGCTGTAAATCCCCTAAGGAAAGCCTGTGGTCTACCTTATGGCTTATAGTGAAATGCCACCAGTAGTGAGTGCTACACCCCCACATTCGGCTTCCAGGCATTAGAGCTACAAAGCCCAACAAAGCATCCCAGAGGTTTAGGATTGAGGAAAATGATGTTAGCTGCTTTTGCTTTTCACCTCCACCAGCAAAACTAACAGGTCCTATTCGTCAGTGTTAGGAGAAGTGTTTAGACATTAGTTCACGTGAGCCAAGGGTGCAAAAGTGTGTACTTAAACAAGAATCAGGAGATATTTGGTCATTTTCAGCTCAGCTTTGATGAAAAGTAAACACGCTGCTTCGCAGCTTCTCCTCAGGAAACAGAAAATTAGACTCTTAACTCTGTGGCTCTTGTTGATTAAATGTCACAGCAATAATGAGACATTACGAATCCACTCCTTTGAGGCCAAAATGGAGAAAAAACATTAAGCAATTCCACATTCAGCTAAATGGTAATGGTGTAGTGGCAAAAAAATAAACAAATAATGAAATGAATGTAATTGTGTTGGAATATACTGTAATTCAGTATTAATGCAATCAGTTGAACATTCAGAACACCTTAGGCTTATATAATCGCAGCCAGCACAATGATTCTTAAATAGTGATTGAATAATTTTGGTGCATTGTTTGGTGTGGGCTTGTGTCTCTAAGTGTACTGAATGATTATTTATTTATTCTTATTTTTAACAGAAATGCTACACTGAAGTCAATAGTGCAACGGAAAAAATATGAAGATAATCTCAGCATTTTTCCTTTGACTCCGTCATGTGATTGCAGTCTTTCTAAACCCAAACAGATTTCAATTGCCAGTGTTCTGCAAATTGCAGGCCTTGCTGCATCATGACAAATGTTGAGGAATCATGCTGATCTAACAACGTGTTTTCTATCTCTTTATCACCTTTTTTAATAATTTAAATGTCTGAATGTCTGTCCAACAGCACACATGTTGAAGATGAAGTGTTTTGACACTTTAAAGGTTTACAAGACAAAATCTGAAGAGGTTTTGAACATTAAATACCGTAATTACAATTCAAAGGCATTTCCTTAAGCCATTTTTACTGTATAGAACTAATGAAGCCGGCATAATCAAGAATCGATTATTCTGGTTATTGAGGGCACTTTCACATGGCCCTCGGATGCTGAAAGTGGGTGTAATCAGTGAGACTCTTCAGGAGAATTTGTTTGACACTAAGATGTGGGGATGCAATAAAAAAAACCAACAACAGCAAAAACAAAAACGTCCACAGTAGTAATAACAGACAGAAATGATGCACATCAATGCACATCAATTTGTTTGTTGCACACATTTACTTAATACACCATCAACTTATCACAAAAGCCATTCCTGACATGCAATCAATAAAAATAGTGTTCAGTTTTACTGCATTAAAAAAATGAATAAATATTTAATGAAATTCATTTTTATTCAGAATTATATTAATCCTCTAAAATAATATTTCCAATGATGATTATAACTACAGCACCTCGGTCTCATGTTGGATGATCTGAAAACATACAGCAAAAGCTACTAATAGCATTTTTGACCTGGAAATTCAAGATTCAAGATTCAAGACGTTTTTATTGCCATATTCTGTGTGGTTACACAGAGAAGGAATTTGAATTTAGACTATTATACTTTAACTATTATACACACTGTGTTTTATTTAATTTAGGCCCTACTAAAATACTTTGTTCTCGTTTAATCCCCCAGAATGTTGCAACGACCTTTGCATCTCCAACAAGCATTTAATTTGCATTGCTTATGACAGAAATGTACAACTAAAGCTGCCTTCCCTCAATAAAGACATCAGTTATATTGTCTTCTATGATAAAAAAAGTACATAATTTCAATGCTGCTGTTCAAATTCTTTAGATGAGAAAGATTAAGTGAGGTTGACAGGTGGAAAAAGAGTGACTGTGTGTGCAGAGTGGAAACAGCTAGTTTAGAGAATTTGGTCATTAAACATACACATATTAATTATTTCTATAGTGTTTTTAATATTATTATTATTATTGTTATTATTAAAGCCTATGTAAAGCCAAATAAAGGAACATTTGCTGTAAAAAAGTTGTTTTGCAGATACACAGACACATACAGGAGAATTATGGAAAATAACTTCAAAATCAGCAATGACTGTCAGTTACATATACATCATAAAGAATACATTACAACGTTTGACATCATCAACTTTTAAAGTTTTAGTTGTTACATTGTTTTTGGTCAGAAACAAAATGCTGGTTTTGTTTTAACTTATTGAACTGATTTGATATTAAACAACATATTTTATTTTTTTAAATAAATTGAGTTCATTTGAAGTTCAACTTGATGTGATTTGTCCAAAGCAATCGAATCAGCAATGAGAAGATTCTGTATGGCTAATATTTTTAATGATGCATTGTGTTTTTTTTAGTTTGAAACAAAATCTGTTCAATATAAACGATAATAGTGTGATAGCAGCATGCTGTCTTTTTCATTTGCTTGCAGAGTGCCACCTCTGAGAGGCCGAGGGGAAATAAGCGAGATTGTTACTCGGGTGAGGTTAGATAGTTTGAGGTGATGAATGACTGGAGGAGTTCAATTAATGAGGACATGCATGGAAGCTAGAAGACACTAGGAGAGGATAAAACTTTAACAAAGACTCCCATCAACACAGAAAGGCATACTACTACTACATACTGTGTACTGTAATTACGAAGGTATTTGTTTGTAAAAAAAGATATAAATAGACTTCAGCAGAATTGTCAATATTGCAGGGTTGTTCTCTCTTTTTTATTCATTGCCCCTAAAAATATCAAAAGTAACATTTCTTTTGACTTAATGTTGATTTAATAAAAATTAATTAAGACATTAGAAAGGAACAGTTTAAAATAACGATGACAGTGACTCACATGTGCACGTGGGTCACACTGTCCTAAAGCTACATTCACACTGAATGCAATCTGCACGGCGGGGTCGACCAGTTTAAAATGTTAGGTCGACGTATAAATGCAGTCAGAAGGGCTGCAGCGCGTTTGAGCATCAGCCACAGTGTGGCGATCTGCCAGCCGTGCGTTTCAGGCATTGCGTTGCGTACTGGGTCTCATGGCGCGATGTTTTCAGAGTTCAAATAGCTGAACTTTGGCAAAGAAGACGTATCACATCAACCAATCAGGGACTCAGTTTTGGCCCGTGATGTGTTGATGAAGCCATTAGCAGGTGGAGGAGAATCTGATCGTTCTCCTTCTAAACTTTTTCTTTTTACATTGAAGCAATAATACAAAAAATCCTCTAATTTTGTTCTTATATTTCCTCCTCAGACTAATGCGAGCCAAAAAGTCATCAAACTGGGTCAGAGAGACTGAAGCAGCGTCGTAGAAGTCATTCAGAAGAGGTGAACCATACCGTACTGAGACAGTCTTTGAATGATCTCATTAACCAGACATGGAGATGTGATTACAATTATTTTTATAGAGCTCTTCAAAATGAATAAACATGATCTCTCAACATCAACCATGCTATCCCTGAATAAATGCTTCCATAGCACCTGGATTCATCATTTCCTCCATAAATATGAAGTGATCTGACATGCAGACAACTTGACCTCAACTCTTAGGCGCCGCTGATATCAGCTGAAGAAGGATATGGACCTCTGTCTAATGTCTGCAGACACAACAGCGAAGAGAACTATAAGCTTTGTTTTAAACCTAGAAGAACAGCTGTTAATCAGCAGAAGAAGGAATACCAGCCTTGGTCTTTCGACAAATATGGACCCTTTTTTTACTTTCTATTTTACTTCATAGCATTACTTAGTCATAAAATAAAATTAAAAAAAGAAGAGAAATAAATAAATAGAAATACAAAAAAATAATAAAACAAATGATTAATCAATTATTTAAAATTGTCAAATTGAATTTTAATTATATTACTTCACTTGTTTAAAAAGAATTTTTTTGATAAGCTGATTCATGAATTTTTCCTAATGAAACATAATTTTGTACATATTAACTTTTGATAATTGATCAAATTTTTCTATGAAAATTCCTGAAACAGTGTTTTGTCTAATCATATGAATGACTTTTATAAGTAACATAATCTGCATATATTTTATATAACTGATCTGCATTTGCAATGTTGATTTCTGATATAGTTATTTTTACATAATAATTTAAGTAATTCATCTTTGTCATGTGCTTTATTGATACTTTACGATTCTTAATTCTGTCTGATAAAAGTTATGAACCGGATATTGATAAATCATGTTATAAAATGGTTATAGTATAACGGGGTGGGATTATATAAGTTCGCTTCCTTCCACTCCCTTTCAAGCAATATATATTAATATGCCTAATTATCCTTAGTTTCATTAGTTACTGTATGAATGTATAACTGATGATTATATTGCTTTTGTGTATCATTTCTATTTGATTGCTTGAAATAAACTATTTCAAATTAAAAATAAAAAAGAAATGAGGCGGAAAACTTTAGATAGTAGCTCCTCCCATAGGCGTTTGGAGCGTCAAGTTTATGAACACATTTTTGGACTCCAGCAGGGAATTTGACACGCATCATAAGAGGGGCAGTAGACACGAATTTCATGCGCAAATTGTGTCTGTGTGAACACAGCATAAGGCGTTTAACATCCTAAAACGCTCTCGTGCCCTGCCCTCTAAAAATAGCCCCCCTTTCATATACACAAGAAAAACAATAAGTGCCAATAAAACCAAATTTTGTGCTCAAACAGCTGGTATTAAAAAGACAAAACAGTTTAAAAAGTGCATTGTATTGTCATGGTGGTGAGTGGCTCGAGAGCCGGTTGGACCCAGACGCAGAGGCGGAGGCATGGGGATCAGGGCTAGTGGGTTTAATTACAAGAAAACAAACAAAAGGCGCTGCCGAGCAGGATGACCAGACCAAACAAAACTAACGAGAGACAAGAAACATGGCATGACAGGAACACCAAGACAGGAACACCAAGACAGGAACACTAAGACAGGAACACTAAGACAGGAACACTAATGGACCAACACAGGAGGAAGGCAGAGACAAGACTTAAATACAGACAGGGCAGACAAGACACAGGTGGACACGATCAGGGCTGATGGGGACCAAAGGAAGTAAACTCAAGAAAACAGACAAGACAGGAGACTTTCAAAATAAAACAGGAAACAGAAACAAGACAGAACAAGGACAACAAATTCGAATCATGACATGTATAACATATCGCAAATAAAGCTAATATTGAAAAAAATGTTGAGGACATTTGCTCTTTTTTCTGATTTTGTGACAGAAAAGTCAGGATTTTTGTAAATGAACTCTGGCCAACAGTCTCATTCAGAGCCCTTTGTTTGGTTCTACTGGAGTGATATAGCTACAAGATCCTTTGTTATTACTTGTACAACTTTAACACCCAGTTTTTTTGGTCTAACCCTAAGGCACAAAGTTAAAATGTGTTTGCTAAAACTTTTAACTGGTGAGTAACATCCCAAAATAGTCCAAATGCTTGAAAACTAATAGACGTTGCATGGTAATAGTGTTATGTTGGCTTGTCTGAACAATTATATAAACATGTATGAGTTAAACGTCACGGAGGGATTTATATGTTAAATCAGATTGAAAGAAATTATATCGTGGTATTCGTTGGGAAGAGAGTAACTGTTCAGTCTAATGTGTTTTCTTAACCAGTAACACATAAATATGCATTTTTTAAATTAAATAAGCAAATCCGTCTGAGTGAAACAGATTCAATAGGCAGCTGTTACCAGTAAAAATGCAAAATGATCAAGGTTTCTAACATTAAGAACATTTTTATATGTATTGCTGGGTTCCGTAGCGCTTTTCTAAGCAGAAAGCATATTGATGGCAGATGTTCCCCGAAGCTACAGCAGAATGTGCTCTGGCATCTCCCCTCCCATCTGCCTGCCTCTTCATTGACAGCCGTGTCACATTCGAAACAATCTTAAGGCAATAATTGCCATAAACCACGAAAAATGAACAAAAAAGAACGAATAGAAATAATGTTTATCTGGTCGGAACAGCAGTCCCTGTGAAAACACGCTACCGTGGGGAATGAGGAGAAAAGAAACAGCAATGAATGAAACCTTGATTTGCACACAAAAGAATGAAGCCAATTTAAATCAAATACATACCCCCCTTTTCTCTGCATCTTTTCAGATTCTTTGATGCTTTGTGTAGAAGATGTCTCCTGCAGTTACAAGGTACAAGCACACTCTGTTGATACTTGTCTACTAGCATATCACCATCTGGACAAAAAGTGTTTTTATTTATTGCAATGTAAAAATAAGTGGACACGCTTTTAGATCCAAGTTTTTATGAAATGGGGAAGACAATGCCAGAAATATTAAAAGGTGGACTTAGAGCCACTGAGGAAACTTCACAGAGACAGGTTTTGTGCTGGATTTTTGTCCAACTGGATGAATGATATTAAAAAAATCATTTACCTTTAATCTCACAATTGCTTTACATGAAACGCAGAGTCAGTTATGCCAATATGTGCATATAAAATTCATTTTGAAATTTAAAAAAACAAATTAAAAATTGTGTGATTAAAAAAAAGTCATTGTCTTCTCTGTGTGACAGAAGCAGTGTTTATATCTTTTTTGTTGTAATATGAAACTATTTTCTCCAATGTCACAATGATCGATGTTATTATATTTTTCCATAACATTTATGTCCATCTATCCCAAGACAGTTTAAATAGAAGTGTCGATCAGGGAACGGTAGTTTGAATGACACAAATGCAAGAGGTGGGATGTGGACAGGAACTAAATGAACTAAATCTTAAACAAGGTTAAAGCTTAAAACACACACACACAAAAAAACAAACAAACAAAGTATTGAAATTTAAAGACCCAGCTCCATGAAATCCATGTTTTTGTTGTCTTTAACATGTTCTTGTGGCATTTTTTCTCGTGGAGGACATTTATAAAGAAAATTATTCTTAAAATTGCATTTCTGAGTATTTCTTTAGAAAATACTCCAAGACCCCCAAAAGAGCAGAAGAGAGGCATAAACCGAAGTATCTAAGTGGGGCGGTTAAAAAGAGAACCTATAGGAATAAAGATTGAGGACAATAGATGTTTATTTCTTAAATGATCAGCTAAGTTTATAAAATAATCCGTTTTGAGACCATTCACAGTTCAATTCAGACCTGTAACACACAGATGTGGAGCTAAAAGCAATAACATTGTGTGTCAAAGCTTTATGGGACTGCACAACTCCAAGTAACATGCTAGTAGGTATCCAGAGTGAGAGCCAGGAGAGCCCTTCACATGAGAGGTGAAATTACATTTTTGTGACATTTGTTTCCCTCCCCACTGTTGCACAAGGCTCATTTGATGGTGCCATGGGGCTTGTTGGTTTCCACAGTAGTGATGTTGGGTCCATTAGAAAAAGCTTTCACTTTACTTGTTGAGAAAAAAAAAAAAGCTGGCTTGTTAAAGCCATAGTTGTGAATTGCTGGGTGTTTTAGGGACTAGCCTCTGAGGGTGGCTTCAAAGTGCACTTTATCACCCCGGGGAGTCAGAGAAAATCACTTAGTAGGATGAGTGCTTTGCTGTTTTTTGAGGAAGACCCATAGAGAGGTGGCAGAGGACGAACATTAGATTCCATGACATTCCACTCACTTGCCAGGTCACACCGACCCTGTTACATTTTTCTGTATTTTACACCTTTGTCCCTTTGGTGACAGGTTTTGGGATAGATAATGTTGGCAGGGCAGCTGGGAGCACAAAGTACAATGGCCTAAGAGGGTTTCCGCAAGCCTTAAAATCACTGCAATCTATGGACCTCACGTATCTAAATAAGGCTACTCATTATTTTCTGTCTCTGAAATGCATTCACAAAGCTGACAAGGGGAACAGAGGTGCACAGCTGTATGGAGAAGCTGTGGCCATATTTTCAGCTGCTCCCAGGCGATGGCACCTCGTTTGGTGGCATCATTAAACCAAGCCCTTGCAGCTCCCTTGGAGGAGCAAGACACACTAGCCTGCTGGACTACTCCCAGGGTCACTGCTTTATTGTGGGAGGGTTTGACTGCAAGACACTGATGAATGTCAGGAGACTGAAGCCCACCAGCCATCTGGCAGGCTAAAGACACTGATGGTGGATTTCCATCGATCTGTGTCATGTCTAGATGACAGTAGTCGATTTGTGAAATCTAACTACAGGGGCGGTGGTCTGTTGGAGTATTTCAGTCTGTGCTTGGTAATCTGCCCTAAACATGAGACTGTAGAGCACAAATGTTGCTGTCTCAAGAAACAAACATCAAGAAAACACACTTTATTGCAGAACAATATTTTAAAAAAGCATGTTGTTTATTTTAGTCTTTTGGATATCATTTTCTCAACCTTCCAGTTGTTGCAGTTTTGAATTTCCAACTTCAACAACCTGCAACAAGATCAGTCCACATTTTTTACATTAGTTTTATAAATTACTGTTTAGTTCCTTATGCTCAGGATTTACAAATAGGTACACCAGATAAGTGAGGCTGGGAGCAGCTGGAAATATAGCAAAAATGACATATCTTCTCCATACCGCTGTGCAACTCTGTTCCCCTTGTGAGGTTTTAGTTAAGTTTTGCTAAAGATTGACTAAAAATCAAATATATAATTAAATTTTAATACAAAGAGACAAAATGAGAATCAAATCAAGAAAGAAAAAGGAAAGTTAAAAATGTACCCTATAGAAGAAAGCCCTCAGTGCAACATAGTCGCATTTTGATCCACTGCGGAAATGTTTGTTAAATCAAGAATCTCTGCGATCTGCCATTGAGAAAATCCGAACAAATCATTCAAAAAACCTTTGAAATAATTCTGTAAATCTGCCATCAACTGCCATCATGTGACCATTTCTAAGATATGTTGATGCCGGAAACAAAGTTTCCCAAATCGGTTGATGTTTTTTGTTATAAAACAAAATGTGGCCTTTGCTGCTCACATTGGATCGCTGTCAGTGTGTTTCTGGATGATATCGGGCCACATAGGGAGAGGAGACTTGGAATGCAGAGTGGAAGACATTAGCCTCTCAGCATGGGTGAGAAGACTGAGAGAGAAAGAAATCAGAATGGAAGAAAATGTTTTTTATTTTATCTTAATCTCTTTGGAAACATCCCCACAAATCAGAATGGTTCTGTCAGGAATGCTGCAGATAAATGAATGCACAGTGATGTGTAACAGTCACATCAGCTTTGTCAAACACACCAAATCCTTATTCTTCCACGATGCTTTGCTACTGTTTACTATTGCAGTGACAGCATGGATGTAGTGAGCATTAAGTCATTTGGAATAATGTGAATATATGGAAAACAGTATGCAGCTGCAACAGATTCATTATGGGAGAATCTTCAACAGTCATAATATAAATGTAAAAAACAACAACACAAATATAGTGTTTTAGTGACAGATTTGTCACAGTAATAGGATTTCCTTTTTTCTGTTTCTATTTTTTGGAGATGAAAACTCCTTTCATAAATACAGTAGGTAAAATAATCTTTTTATTTTTGGAAAGCAAAAAACATGTTTATAATTGCATTATTTTTGGAAAAGAATCTTTGTTTATAAAGGTTATGAGGTCAGAACAGGAAATCCAAATAAATTAAATATAAGATCAGTGTAACCAAAGTTAATGGGATTCAAATTTTTACCCTCTTTATCCATTATATCAAGTAATTTACATATTAGCAAATATTCATACATGGACTTTTAGTGATTAGAGATAGATCTTTTATAGAAACAAACTAATAATAGGACGGCTGTGAAATTTTGCTGATTTGTACCCAAATCTTTAGTAATTGTGTCAATAGCAAGCTCATAAATGTGAAATTGTATTGTTTAATTCATGTCTACTATTCAAATTTTTATAAAAAAGTTCATCCTTTACTTCTGTCGTATTTTAACAGAATCTACTACAGAACATCATTAAAATGTTTTATTTAAAAAAAACAAAAGACATCTGTAGGATAATATTAGCCACTCGGGGTCAACAATTAAAGGTTCTGTTCATACAGTTATGGAGTTATTGGAACAGCTCTTGATTAATTTCTCTACTGTTGGCCCTGCAGCACAAATGACTGAAAAAGAATTAGCATGAAGTAAATGAATTGACAACAGAGTTTCCACAAAGCTGATTGATTAAAGGAGGTGAGAATAAACTAGAGCTGAATACAAAACAAGACAGAGGAAAGACAACAATCTGACAGAAATAGAACATTTTGGCTCTAAATTCTGGCTATCATTTGGTTGATTAGGAAAATTTCAGACTTGGTTCATTTTTAGTCTGCGCTCACTGATAAAATAGTTCAAATTTCTAAGATAGTTCCTTAAAGATTGTCTAATTATTGATTGCGACAAAGTTAATTCTTTAAGATTAAAAGCACTTAAATATTTGAATATGACTAAAACTTTATTTTTTTATTAGAGATTGAGAAAATTGTTTAAGCAATATACAAAAAGAAACAGCTGGTGCACAAGATTTAAAATTGTAGTTTAACCTCTCTCCACAAAGCCTCAAAGGGCTGCATGGTGGTGAAGCTGGTATAAGCGCTGTTGCCACAGAGCATGGAGGTCATGGCTTAAATCTCCTCTGGGGCCTTTCTGCGTGGGATGCATATTTTTCTGTGAGTGTGTGGGTTTTTCTCCTCGCAGTCCGAGGACCTAGATATCAGGCTGACGGATGTGGTTATTCTAAATTGTCCTTTAGTAGCGGATGTGAGAGGATGTAGTTGTGTTGTCTCTGTGTGTCTGTATGATGGACTGGCGACCCATCCAGGGTGCATCCTGCCACTCACCCGCTGACAGCTAGGATAGGCTTCAGCAGACCCCTGTGACCCTGACCAGAATGGAACTGGTAAAAAGAATAGATGCCTTGTTAAGTACAGTGAACAAGTGAAATCAATTAACCTCTGGAAGCCCTTACACAGACTGTTTCTGATTGCTACAACTGTGTCTTATTGGTGCAGAATTAGAATTGTGACTAAGTGATTTCCACTCTTTTTCCTTCATTTCAACTGATTAAATGTGCTCTATAGCTCATACAAAATCTGTAATAAACATAAACAACCTAGTATTCTCCGTACTATTAGGCGCACCGGTTTTAAAAGCGCAGCGCCAATAAATTGTCTATTTTTATAATTATGTTGGATATAAACTATAAGGTGCATTGAAAGCTATGTCACACTGGCGCTACGTACAATTTGCACATTATTCAATAATGAAATCTGGTCATACGTGAATATACGTGAAAAAGAGAAGAGTTGTAGTTCTTTACATGACATTTTGACAGATGTATTACAAATGAACCACAATAAAAGCATGTAAAGCACACGCAAGTCTGTGCTTGAATTTCTTCATTTTGTCATTCAGAGCACTGGACAGAAATCACATGACATCAGCACCATGGTCAGCACCCGCCTCGGGCCCTCGCAATGCTGTGTTTTATTTAAACAGTCGGATTCCCCCGGTCAGCACCAGTTCTTAGTCAAGACCGTGTAATACTCCTACTCACACAATCTGTTCATTTTCCACAAATACATTTTTTGTCGCTGGTGATGCATACCTAATATACATAATTAATAAGTGTTCCTTGTGTTTGTCATTCAATGTGCGCTGATGTCCGTCGAGGCTTTTGGCTGACGGGTCTTCATAGTAATTCAATTTTGAGACATTCAAAAGTTTTGGTCGGTTGAGAATTACGCAGTTTATGCGTCATTGGTGTAGTTTATTCGCAATTTTTACTTGCATCCTATGCAAACGTGTGTGATATTTGCAACATGCATACACAGATTTGTGGCTTTCCACGATCGTTCCACGTATATCTAATGAACCTTTCACACATGTACCACCGATGTAAAACTTTCATATCTTGTATGGGATGCAGATGAGACTCTAGAGAACTCTGGAATCCACCTGTTTAATTGAACCAAACATTGCGAGGGCCTGCGGCCAAATACTCCCTACCTTGTTTGCAACATGTTAAAAAAATGATAGTGCCAAAACAAGCATACTGTGACTATTCTGACTCCCAACTTTGTCAGTAACACATTAAAAAAAACAATCTGACACTGCCAAACGTTATCCATGTTAACGTCTTTACGTCCAACTTTCTTTGAAGTACAATAAATTAATATATAAGGATTAGAAGGTGAACAGTCATTGGAAAAAAAGCTTTTAATTGCACCTTCTGTTGTTTCTCTTTCGGCTTTTCCCATCAGGGGTCGCCAGCGAACGAGTCGCATGGTACACTTGGCAATGTTTTACGCCGGATGCCCTTCCTGACGCAACCCTCTCAAAGCAACCGGGCTTGGGACCAGCACAGAATTAGAGAAGGGAACAGGGAGCAGCCTGGAGTTGAACCCTGGTTTCACGGACGGAAGGCACCGCAAACCAGCACGAGCTAAACCGGCTCCCTTTTAATTGCACCTTCTAATGTGGAAAATACGATATATGTATCAGTTTCTTGGGTGTTGCAAAAATGAGGTAAAAGAACAAATAATTAGTGAGTTTTTAATACGCATCTCCTTAAAAAGACTTTTTTTTTGTTTGTTTAATGGTAAGCTAAAAATGATTACAATCTATCTTAACAATAGCTGAAGCACAAGAGGAGGTTTTGATAAAATGGGACAGAGAATCTGGGTAACATTGCTGACGAGACTGCAGCTTTAACTAGGGAATGAGCCTGAAATTGGCTGAGAACTTGTTTAATGGTTTTTAAAGCAGTTGGAGCTTCTGACTCCCAGCTGGTAAGGCAAACAGGCAGCAAAAACAACACTAGGAACATCTGTTTGTTGGTAATGTGTTACAGAGTTCAGACTTTTCAGGAGCATTTAAGCAGTAAAAAAACAATAGGAAATGTTCAGAGCAAATCAAGATTCTCACCCTGTCAGAAACCACACAAAAATAAGTTATGCTCTGTGGTGGTTTTATTCATTCAAATTTGGTACAAAAGATCAGGAACTCACCTGGTGGATAATCAAGAACATGCTGTGTGCAATGACTAAACACAGATCATGAGGATTTGGGCCAAAAAATGATTTCTGTACTTCTGCAGTTTTAAGACATAAAAAAACACAATAGTCAAAGGAAGACTTTAATAATATTCAGAACACTTGTATTATACTTTTTCCCTCAAGTGCTGCACAGATTACCGTAAAGGAGCAGGCCTTGCAACTAGAAAGTCGCAGCAAAGCACTTTTCTTGCTCTTAAGAGTCATTACATACAAGGATTAGAGGACAAATTCCAGGAAAAGCATCAGCAATTAGAAGTCCAACAGCTGTCAAGGTATGTAATTATAGCCAATGTGTGTGATTAGGGTAAGAGGTTCAATAAATTACATTAACATACTTTTAAAATTACAAGGGAGATTCTACAAGAGGCAGAATGCATGTATTGATTTTCTTTCCCTCAGCTGAAATTTATATGGTGGTGGCTGACCAATGAGGGCCATTGCTGTGCTCAATTTCCTGACACAAACAGCAGAAACTCTTAAGAGAAAGTAGGTGGTAAAATTAAAAAAAAGAAAGACAAGTGGAAAAAGTTTTATTTGTCTTACTGTTTTGGCTAAAGCTCCATGCCAGTTGCCATTAGTTTTATTTTAGTAATTATTTTTAATGCAAAACAGTGTTGGTTGATTATTTCTCCACACTCAACATGACATTTTTCTTTTATTCCTTTTTTTCCAATATTAGAGTATAGTTCCACATAGTGCTTCATCTTTCTATCAATCATCTCATTAAAACTCTGATGAAGTTTGTTGATAAAGTGCTGTGACTCAGTAAGAGTTTACAGCTGAACAGGCCCAAATACTTTTTGAAGTCACAGTGTGTACCCATGTGCATGTCTGTTGCACAGTTGCCTGGCTAAACCTGAAACGCAGCTGTTGGCTCTAATCGACTTTTCGGATAGGGAAGATTTTCCGGTTCAGGGACACACACCTTCAAATCGGCTCAGAAGCTTGCTGGCAGACAAGGAAACCCCATCTCCATGGTCAAATGGCACCTTTCAACCCGTCTGCTGATGGGCTGGCTGCAAGAAGAGACTTGGGGTCCAAGGGATGGGGATGGCAGCACATGCACGGCAGTCTTTTACGGTAGGAGAATCTAATTGCACGAGGCATCTTCAGACCCCACGGAGCTGGCAGCGGTCCACACCCTTCCTCTGCCCTGGTTTCGAGGACTGCATAATTTGTCTGAAAATCATGCCAGGAGCATCGCAGGGCTTTCAAAAACTTCTGTCTTTTACATCACTTCTTCTTCAAAGACATTAGCTGTGTTTACATGGACAAAAGTATTCGGAAAGAACGCCTGATCGAAAGAAAAATGCGTCACGTTATGCCGATTGTTTACCCGATCGTGTTGAATGTAAACAGTTCATTCCGATCTTGTTTCCAGTCGTGTCCAGACAAAATAAAGGCTGATGTTATTCCCACATATATACGTGCAGCCAAAATGCAGATTGCAGCATTTCTCGCATGGATTTTATGTTCATCAAAGGCTAAATGTTGTTAGCCTTCTCCTAACCCTGGCTTCTTCCAGCTCCATTATTCCACAAAAAAAGCACTGACCACATGGATTAAAAATAAAATGATGAGCTAACAGGCGCTTCATAATATTCATAACATTAATAAAAGCACGTTTAGAAGATCATCTAAACGAGCTGCTGCATAAATCTATATGGAATATCAGTTTGTTTACAGTGGGACTCATTTCCTCTACGGGTATTTTCAACAATACTGGGCATGCCCAAATGATTTATTCCGACCGAAAGTGTGACCCATGTGAACGTTCATTCTAATCGAAAAAAGTTTTCCTGGGCCCATGTACGCGGTTGAATTTTAATCCGACCATTGATCCAATCAAGATATTTTGCGCATGTAATGGCGGCTGTTGGTAAGTTTCATAATTGAAACCAAATTAGAATACTGCTTATTCTTAAACTGCAAGTTTCTAAAATAATTTAAACTAAAACACTGATTAAGTCACACAGCCACATTTTGCCCACATTACACAGATGGAAATTGGTCATACGTGAATATATGTAGAAAAAGTGAGAAAAGGTGTGGTCTTTAAGTGGTATTTTCACAGATGTATCATGAATAAAACACATTAAAACCATGAAAAAAAATATTATAAACCACACAAAAAACACACAAATCTACATAAAAGACGAAATTCATTATTCCTGCGTCAATTACACAATTTGAGCGTGATATGTAAAGTCCATTAGACATACGTGGAATGGCCGTGGAAAACCACAAATCACAATTGCACAAGATTTCTGTTAAACTGTGTAATTCTCAACTGACCAAAACAACTCAGAACCAAATACTCATAAAGATGTTACCGAAACCCTTGATGGACATCTGTTTAAATTGGATCAGAAAAGACCAAAATTTCATATATGTAAAATATGCAAAAATGTAAAAGGTAAAAGTTTATTTTTATATATATTATTGATTTGTATACCAACTAATATATAAAAAGCAAGTCAAATAAAGTCCATCACACTTGCCCTTGTTTTTTGTTACATTTTCTGAGTGCTTTTTATTATCTTTTAGTTTGTCTTTAACATTCAAAACACACCACTGTGTTCTGTACATTTAGCTGCTTTCTATATGGGCTTGCTAGCCCCGTTTGTCTCCGGAAGAAGGCATGCAGCAAAGACGACATTAAGAGAATAAGACCTTTGATGTGATGGAGGCGGTCTCTATAATACTTTTTACTGTCATCACTTTTACTTATTAGAGCCACTTACTTCCCAGTGGCCCTGTAATCTATTTGTAATATTTGCCAGATAAGTGCACTCCTTTCTGTCTTCAAGGAAAAAGCGGCAGTCACAGCTTTAGCTGGCTAGTTTAAATGAAAACATTTACTCTTAAAAGGCATGACAATAGTATTAGAAACTAAATGAACCCAAGGTCTTTGCTTTTCCTTCCATTCCCACACTTAAGCTATAATGATGACACGCACGCTAAAAAAACAGAGAAGATATTATCAGAAAAAAAGAAAAGTCAGGTTTGAAGATGCACCAATGTGCAAAAAAATGTGACAACGTCCTTGGGGAAAAACATTAAATGAAATTTATTTAAGATGTAACTTTTTTCCAACTAGTTAGTTCCCAGGGAGTAGATTGCTTAACCCGTTTCTGTAAAATGTAAACTTCTGTTTATTCAATTTATAGAAAAAAGAAAAAGAAAAAAACTAATAACAATAATGCATTTAACAAGAAAACAAGATTTTCTAATTACTATAATCTTTTTAAGATAGAAAGTGAGAATTTAGGTGTGTCATACATGCTAGCAGTGATGTCAAGATGAAAGAGTTTGCTTATTTTAAATACATATTAATTAAAACACATAAGTACTTTTGGGAGGATTTATATAGTTGAATTTTTGAACACAAAAAAACATCTTTCCTTTTCATATACCAATCAATTGGAAAAGAAAAACAAGCCGTCAGGACAGACTGGGATTGAGGTCATGCTTTTTCAAAACATTATTTGTGTTTTTTTATTTTTTTTTATTTGACTAAATGAATCGCTAAAGAGTATAAAATGTGTAAGACTTGCTCCTGGCTTCGACAGAGAGCTCCAATGAGCAGTATTTTAGATAAACACTGTAAATAATTTGTGCCCCTCTGTAACTTCTGCAGACAAAGGTTTTGTGTTTTTCCCATCTGTTTATCTGCACACAAACTATATTTGTTGGTGCTTTTCCACAGCCCTAATGTTTTTCTTGGTTAAGATCTACCTACATTTTTTTCTCTAATTTAGATAGCTGATCACTTCTGTAACTTTTCATCTTAGCAGTTCTGATTAAGATTTATTCTAAACCTGAAAATGAAAAAAACACTTTATTTTTCTTCTCACTTGCTAGTGTCTTTTTTCAGTATTTAAAATTAATGTATCTCTCTATATATATAACAATCAAGTGAGTGAGAAGTGTCTGCAAACTGTCAGGAAATGAGCATTTACCTTTTTGGACAATATCATGATTTTCTTTTTTAATATAAAAGGTTGTTTTTCTTTTACCTTGACAGAGACGATGCATGGAAACCATTTTCAGTTTCAGTTTGCGTTCCCTTGTATTACAGTTTATTATTGTTTAGGCCAATAGAAATATCAGCAAGCAAACAGTCAAAGTAAGACCTACTGATCGCCAAATGAACCAGGCTGTCTGATGAACAACTCGCTGCTGAACGCCTCGCTGCTCACCATTATCAGATGCCTTGCCTCCCTCCTCCCTCTAATCAGAGCTCTTGACTGAGTGCAGATGTCATAATTATTAATCTGCTCAGATGAGCCACTGATGATTGATGAGAACCACATCCTAATCAATGGGAAATGCATGATAAGTGTTTACTGTGAAGATTACGGCAGCCGCACCTCAGGTGGAGGAGCTTTTCTCCTCATTATACCACCAACCCAGCACCGGTAAATAACTCACCGACACTCAGACCTGATCTTTAATCAGGGATTATGTGGCACTTGACATTATCCTCCAGAATATGTTACTTTCCCAGATGCTCTGAGCCACAGAAAAGGGGTTATTTATGGGCTATTTTTCTCCCACTGGTTCTGATGGAAATCTAAAGTATTTTGGAAGCCTGCTAAACGGAGTCTACAGATGCAGCTACTTCATTTCTAATCCAGGTTTTAATTGACTTTTTGAATGTTTTTCTTTTGGACTTTGCTGCTAAGTGAACCCCTGCTACACAGTCATGTTCTCTTTAGTCTGAAGGTTAGTTTAGTTTGTTTCATGTCTACTAAGTTGGGAAATCATAAAGCCTCTGTTCTGCGACATTGAAAAAAGCAAACACAGTCTCCGCAGTGTTCAGCGAGCCTGACAATCTTAGCCAAAAGCTTAGTCCAGAAACCCACAAGGCACAAAAAAAAATGCTGGCTCAGAATGCAAACACCTTTCATGAAAAGCAGCGCTCAGGCTTGTTTGGAACTGCTCAAGAAGCTTTGAGGATGAAAGCAAAAAGAGGTGGATTTTGGGGGAGATTGCCCTGGTAAAGCTTCCGTCAATCACTCCTCTGGGAAAATGGTTAGGTGGCAAAAGGGAAACGAGATGGTCCTGGCTTCCTGTGCACATGTTGGCGCACAAATCTGTTCTTTGTTCTACCCAGAACAGCAGTGCCAGCAGGACAAAGTCTTGTCATATCCACCAAAACAACTGTCATCGTAAGCTGTACATTGGCTAACATTACGATCTTCTTTGCTACCGCCTGTATAATTTGGGTGATGTTTTACAGCATGGCTTAAATCTGTATGAACCAGTGCACATGTGAACGTGATATGAAAGTTTGCTCCTGTTTTTTCTTCTTCTGTAATATGGCAGGAAACAAAAACAGACAACATAGATTATCCTGGAATGCTACTTCACCATTTTCCAGCTAAAAACATAAATAGGCAACTGGAAATATGGCAAATTTTATAGGATATTCATAACCGGCTCAGTGGCCTTGTGGTTAGAGTGTCCGCCCTGTAACTGGAAGGCCGAGTCATACCAAATTGCCTCCCTGCTTGACACTTAGCATTAAGGGTTTGAATTGGGGGGGTTGAGCCACCAAATGCTTCCCGAGCGCGGCTGTGTCTGCAGCTCACCGCTCCCCCAGGGGATGGGTCAAATGCAGAGAACAAGTTTTGCACACCTAGGTGGGTGACAGATAACGGGACTTTAATATTCAATCATTGCAAGCTGCATGTCAAAAATGATGTTTCTATACTTGAGCAGACAAAGAAAGCTACACAACTTTCCCAGAAATACTAGAAAGAAAGAAATAGTTTTCATGTTTTAGGTACTAAAAGTTCAAAACGTCTGAGCAATTAAGTATTTTAAGGTACGTTATCAGGGTATCCTCTTTTTTATGTGAGGAGACAAAATAAAAAAGAGCATTTCCATAAGAAAAACAAAACAAAAACAAATGTAGAAATGACAAAATTCTCTAGATGGCAATTCTAGCAATTTATATTGTGGGGGGCACAATTACACAATCACACATCATGTTATGACACTTTTAAATGCACTCATTTAAACTCTTACAGAAACGTAAGCCTTGCTCAAACCTTAGGTGTAAATTAAAATTTAAAAATGACAATTCACAAAACATCACTGAGATCAGATTTAATGATGATAAACTTTCTGCATGGGAAACAATATGCAGCATCAATTTTTACAGATCATTCTCATCAGGTTCTGTTTTGGTACCAGTAACTTTAGAAACTGCGTTTTTTTTCTAGAGAAATATTGCACTGGATAGATTTAGAGTCGCACCTGCCTGGGTTTATCAACTCTAGGTCATCAGAACCCTCCAAGTGAAACCGAGTGCTGCTGCTGTGCAGCGTTGGACGCTGGGAAACAGCAGAGTG
This sequence comes from Oryzias sinensis, assembly GCA_037389245.1. Classification (NCBI taxonomy): domain Eukaryota; kingdom Metazoa; phylum Chordata; class Actinopteri; order Beloniformes; family Adrianichthyidae; genus Oryzias; species Oryzias sinensis. The sequence goes on from CM074491.1 coordinate 10,613,185, forward strand.
GAGAGGTGGCGCCAGTACGCTTGTCGCCGCGGCCCACGGCTGCACTTGCCTTGCTGATACTGAAATAGTTTCAGGAGATTCCTGTTTTTTTCATTCCGTCTTCACTTTTTTCAACAAGTTATATCCATTTTCAATTATCTTAGGGTACAACAATACTAAGTGAGAAATTAAAACAATATGAAAGTTTAATTAACATCAGTATCTGTGTTTTCTCCACATTTAACCATAGTTTCTGAGTTGAAGAGAGTAATCTCATTTTGCTGTTTGGGGAGAATTTAAAAAAAACAAGTGAGGCTGTCAGTTTTGACTTCTATTGAGACATTTAACTCCAAGCTGAATCATTTTGGTATTGACATATTAAAATAGTTTTTTTTTTTATAACCAGTTGTGTTTGGTTTTAAAATACTGTTTTAAGATTTAAAATATATGTTCAATAGTGTTTCGGTCTTACAAACATACATAATCTTAGCTGTGCTCTTGCTCTCTTTGACAAGTTTGCTTTACAAGCTAAATAGTGTTTGATGGGAGTTTCAGTCATTTTCTGTCTAACCGTTTGAGCCTTCCTGATGTTACTGTGCCCCGTGGCTCTGTTCGAATCATTTTTCATATCTTTAGTCTTGTGTACGAAAAGAAAGGCTGCAACCATAAAGGAATCAAAATCTAATTAAATTTCACTAATTTATTGATTAAATAATGAAACCCAAAAAAGCTGTTTATCACTACTGTTTCAGTGTAATCAGAATAAACTAAATATTTGAAGGAGACAATGAGTTTTCATTCAAACAAGTCTTCATTCAAACGAATACAAACTACTAGCTTATTTTCAGAAATTCATCTTTTGTCTGCTCAGAAGTAAATCTAAACTTCACAAAATGAATAATCCACTGGGAAGTAAATTAAACTAAAACAAAAGTTAAAGCTAAAAACCATCTTCAGGGCAAATTTCTGGAACATAAGTGTGGGATCTTTAGGAGGGATACTTTATTCTTATATGTGGGAAAGGTGGAGATGAGTGCGGCGAGGTCACCAGCATGACAGCATAAGGTCATCAGCCCCATACCAGTCCGCCTGCTGCTCCTCAAGCCCTGACCTTGTCAAAGTCAAGTGTTGAGTTGCTAAAGCCCCTCAACCCAGAGCATGCAGAGCTAGACGCTTTCAAAGCAAGATGGCTGAATGTAGCCAGGGGTGTTAGTGATGAAGCTAGCTAGCAGTTCTAATTGTCTCTGTGTGGTTCCTAGCCTTGACCCACACTTGGCTGGCTCTCTTTATCTCCCTCTTGTCTGCCTCTCAGTCTTCCGCTATACATCCATAGTGGGACGGCTGGCTGGTATCCAGCAGCATCAAAATAATGTCAGGACCGCTCTCTGCGATCCCACTACTCTCATCTCCAAATTAACCTTTATTTCAAACAAGGAGTCCTTGCCTCCACTCTTCTCTCATCATGTCCTCTGGGCAAATTAATAAAACCTTAATTTCCTCATTAGCCCTGGTAATTCATGCAGGGAGTACCATGCTTTACTTGTGAAAGTGCCCATTCACAGACAGACTTCCACTACTCTCATTTGGCTTCCTTTGATCCCTTCAGGGGAGTGTTGGGGTTTTCAAAAGTCACTAATGACACTTTTTTTGTTTGCATGTGAATTAAAAAGCTGGATGTCTTAGTTTTCAAAACCATCAATATTCTTGATAACTTTAAGCTTTAATATTGATCTATATCTTTTTTTATATGCAGAAATTAAAAAAGTTAGTGGGAAAATACTTTGGTGATTACAGTCATTGACAAAAATAGCCATTAAAGACATTACTATTAATAATGGCTTTTATTAAAAGCCATTACTCAAAACTAGGTTGCATGCTTTACTGTTTGTTTTACAAAGATGTAAATCAAGCAGCCATTTATTTGTATATATGCTGCAATATAAAATAGGATGCATTAAAAGCAGTTAATACTGTGTTAATAATAGTAACTTAGACTGCGGCTACAATTATTTTAGGGTTTTTGTTTTGTTTGTTGACTGAGCCGAAATGCTGAAAACTAGTGTTTTGGCTGATGCTAATTGTAGCATACTATGAAATGTGATTTCAGAATACAAGTGAGCACATGAAAATGTTTATTAGACTCCTGGGAAAGACTCATGAAAGTGGATGTTTTTGTGTGTAACTGCAGCAATTTAAATGAATTTGGTTTATTTTGGAAATCAGCATAACAATATCTTTAATCAAGTCACATTGCAGTCTAAAATTATAAAACGCTTTTTGGACACTTCACAATTTAAACCAACATTCCTTCAGTGATGAAAAATAATTTGAGATTCTATTGTGAGCTCTGACAGCCTTTAGACCAGGCACATTCAAAGTCCGGCCCCTGGGCCAAATGTGAACAATATAACATTTAATGTGAATACAGATTTAATGTTGGCAAAGGCTTTTTTTTTCCAAAATAGATTTTTTTTTCATCATATTTATATTCAAATATGACATTTACAGTAATTTTGGTTAAAATGTATTTGGATCCTTTCCTTTTCTATGTGAAAAAATGAAAAGCATCCCATTACAAAAACATTATTCATTCTTTTGGGATGTAACGTTATTAAAAAGGGTATAGAGAATTTTGTCCAAATGGTAGGCTCCACACATTTTTACAGCACTAAACCGGGCTCTTTTTGCAAAAAGTTTAAACACCTCTGCTTTAGAGTAAGACATATATTATTATTAAATCTGCAATAACCTATTCCTTCAACCTTAATTTTTAACGTTGATTTAATATTACAAATGTATAATTTATAGAAAATATTGCTGTTTTCTGTTCTGTAGTATGGATGCGTGCAGCATCAAGAGCTTTTATGGAGCACTGCTGGACCCTTACTCCCCTGAGGGAACTTTGGCTGAGAGTAACTCAACTCCACCTAAACTTATCTGACGGGTTACATGGTGACTTGTGGTGACTCATAGTCACCATGTGACCTGCATAGAAAAAAAAGGAGCAACAATCATTATAGGTTGTAGCAGCTGAGTGAGGCTTGTTGTTTGATGTTGGTGTAAAGGTTACACTCTTTGGGCAAACTGACATAGAACTAAATAACCAGTCAAGTTGTATTGTTTTGCTGAGAACTTCAAGCTTATTTTCTGTAATTTAACAGTTTTGTGTGTGTGGATATCCTGCAGTGAAACACGGTAAATGTTTCCAGCAGTGAGAAGTTGCTTTGTGGTGCTGTATTTTTTTCACCACAACTTTATTTATCTGGATTTTCATTCTCAAACGTGCAGGAGAATTCTTAATTTAAATCCTGAAATGATTTAGTTTTAACTTTCCCCTTATTTTTCCTTCATCATACAGTATAAATAAAGAATACATTTTTTCACAATCTAACAACTGAATTTTAGGGTATATTCAGACTGGAAAAGTTTGTTTTATTTGGTTCGTATCAAGTCCTGAACCTTGCGTTTGGTCTTTATTCCGACTGCCGTCAAGCAAACTTTCCTTTTTCAAACCAAAGCCTGTAAAGATCTCTTCACTCATTGGCCAGTAATCACAACGGCGGGGCAAAACAACTTGAAAAAGAGATTATGAAAGTCTGGCGCTTTGCAGTCCTTGTTGGGATAGTTCACCGATTCAGACTTCACATTTTGCTGAACAATTTTGAACGTCTGCATAATACTTTGATACGGTGGAGGCATGCTGCAAAGCAGTTACTGGTAAGTACATGGGTAAGAAGGTATGCTGAAAAGAATTTTTTCAGCATGAAAATTCCTCTTCTTGCCTTAATTAGTGTAATAAACATATATTATGAATTTGGTCCATCTCACATATTTGCAACCCCTGCATGTATATATCACATAGATACTGTTCGGGTCAATTTGACCCGGCAGTCACACACGCACACACACGCACACGCACACACACACGCACACACACACACACACACACAGGTACCTAGGTGTTATGACTTTTGACAGGAACCATTTATATTCTTGCAGAAAAACTCAACCCACATTCTGCGGACACTCAACAGGGGAGGGGCAAAACAAATAAAATATTTTCTGCATGGGAGTCCTTCCAACATTACACAAGCAGACCTTTACAAAATGAGAGAAAGATGACAGTCCAGGAGGTTCTGGAAGTCATCACTGATCATGATCAGAAGAAGACTATCTTGAGCTAAATTCTGATTCTAATGAATCCAAATTTTGAACCAGATGAGGGAATTGTTATTCTTGTTCCTCCAAGCAAGACATTCATATCAAAGAATGGTGAAATACATTAGTCTTCATCCCCAAATATGCGTCAGACAAACCTGTCTGCAGAAAACATAATAAAGACAGTGCCAGGGCCCACTAGGATGGCAGTGACTCATGTGACCATGTCAATTCAATTCAATTCAATTTGATTTTATTTTATTTGTATAGCCCAAATTCACAACAACAGTTGTCTCAATGGGCTTCGTATAGGTTATTGAAAAAGTAAAACATAAAATCCCGGTAAGGAAAAACTCCTAAAAAAAATGGATTCCGAAAAATCGAAGAAACTTCAGGGGGGGCCAACATGAAGGAGGGATCCTCCCCCAGGACGGACAGGCGATTTACCACAACTCATAGAGAATAATTGATATATCTATCACTACAACTACATATTTAAAGTACAGCAGACGGGCTTCATCCAGATACAGTCGGGGGCGCAAGTCGAGCCGGAGACAGGATCCAGGTCAAGACAAGCATGACCTGTGCGAAATTAATTTGCACAAAGCCCTGTGTGATGACTGGTCACTCTTGTGTTGTGTATATGTACAGACACACACACAACTTCATATTACAATTGCTTCTCTGTCGTATTGTGATTTTGTTTTTTTCTGGTTCACAGTGCATGTATGTAAAACAAAATTTCAAGATTATGTTTCAATGTTATGTAAAACTATTGTATTTTATATGGTTGTCTTTTAAGAGTAAATACAGTAGTGAAAAATTTGAAAAAAGTTTGAACATGTATATTTTAAAGAAAAAAGAGTGAATTATCTAATAATTGAACCACTTCCTGTTAGAGGTAAGGAACACCATTTCACTAAGTTTTGATAGAATAATTAGTAATGAAGTTAGTAATGAAATATTCACACTGCTTGTTAGGATTTTTTGGGTTTCAGACATCTTTTAATTAATAAAACCTTCACCGGGTCAAATTAACCCAGTAATAACATCTCTGTTCCTCACAAACGAAAATAACGGCAGGGTTAAAATAAGAATTCTAGATAAGCCAATTTTTTTCTTTACACAATTGGCAGATTTTTTTTGCCTATTTAAGGAAAATCTGCCAAGGATGTAAGACTTTTGGACTTATTTCTAAGGTGTCTGCTTTTGAGGTGCAGTTAATTGACAATTTTACTTTGCTGTGTAAAAGGTTCACTGTTAAATGCACAACCAGGTTACTTATAGTAAACACAAATTACCTACATTTAAAGCCAGTTGTTGATTTCTGATGAATAAAAATCCTTTTGATATGAATCACTAATAAACATCTAGACTAGGTGAATATTTAAGTCACATAAACATACATGCCTTATTAGCTGTTCTGGGCGAAGTTGTTTCCCTAGACAAAAATAGCATGTGACTCTTGGCGTGTCTGATTTGTCTTGTAGACCGTGTTATGTGTTGGGCATTTAAAGCTGGCACAGTTTTGGTTATGACTAGGAGCTTGGCACAGAAGGCTGGTTGAAGGAGGGTGGTTGGAGAAACTGAGGGAAGACTGCTTTCTTTGTTGGGAGATGTGTTCGGTGTCTCAACACAGCAGGACATCACAGGCTCACACTGTCAACACATTCCTTTAATGTTTCCAGTCTCCAAAAAGAAACATCACAACACTCCACCTACAGAGTGCAGTTTTTATTTTATTTAAGCCTCGTGTTTTCACAGATTTTTGACAGAGCAAACAAATCACAAGAGCTGCTCTGAATAAATGGTTACAGTTCAAAGTCAAACTGGTGGAACTGCAGCATTTTAATGTAGAAATTTGTTATGACAAGACTAAACAGCAAATTAGGGAGATACACATCTTTTTTTTAACAGTTATGTTTTAGTAAAAGTGTTTGTAATCCTGATTTTAAGGTCTTTGTGCTACACTTAAATCAAGCTGTTACTTATTTCTTTGTACTTAAAATAATTATCCTGTTGCAATTCTCCAGCAGGGAGTCTACGGTTTCTAATATAAGAAAGATATTTGATATCTTTCTAAATAAAAATAAAAAATTAAACTTCTTAGTACACACTTTTTCCAAAACAAAAACAATTAAAGGTTCAGCAGAAGTTGAAAATCCAGAAACTAAGCCAACAAACAAATAAAATAATAAAAACCTAAAATAAAAACTGATTTAGAGTAAACTGGAAACAACAAAAGGGTTCAATAATCAATGAGATCAGTTGTTTTCATGAGCTTTCTTATAAATTAAACATTTTTGGTAAATTATTATGCTAAGATTAACAACATGAAAGAACCCTAAAAAACTTGGTTATACTATTTTTAGATTATAATAATACAAATTCACCTAGTTAGGATACTTATTCTCTGTTTTAGGTTTCTAAAACATATTATATTGAAACTGTGTGAAGAGAATTGTAACACAGCTAAGGTTTGTATTTGGTCAAAATTCTCTTCAGAGTCAAGGATCTCTTCTGCTATCCATTTTTTTAGGCAACACGAAAAAAAAAAAAATTGGGAACAAAAGGACAGGGAAGCAGTTTACCTCGCAGCACAGCAGAAGCCATACTGTACAACACAAAGGGTCCTTTATCTTGGAAAGGGGTCATCTTATAGGTGGCATGCTCTACCCCTTCACCAAACCAACCCAATTACAAATCAAATTCAAAGCCAAAGAACATATTCCAAGAAACCAAACATTCAAGTGCATTTTACCTGTTACAAGTTTACAACAAAACTGTACCCCAATTAACAACAGTTTATAACAAAAAATAATACAAGACAAAAATAAAACGTTTTAAATATAAAATCAGGCAGATATCATTGTAAAAACAATCTGCAGTTTTTTAAGATAGACAAATATGAATCTATGAGGTTATCATCAACAGGCAAGTTTTTTTATAGCATGGCACAAAAAACTAGCTTTGTGACAAAGCAACAGATATATTATTATAATTATTTAGTAGTATCATTGTTAAAAGAAATCCATAAATACTGATATCCATGAATCTTGAACTTTGTAGTTCTCCACTCAAAAGAAAAAATAATGTTAAGCGTATATTAAATGAATAAAAAATAAAAATACATTTTAATCGTTCATGTGGAGTAAAAATGTACAAAAACTTTGTTTCTCAACAGTTTTGGAACTTCTTCTAGTTTGGACCTCATGGGCCACCATAGTACATTCTCCAGTGATACAAATCTAATGACACTCTTGAGGATGCAGGTGTTCAATAATGTTTCTTCCCTTGTCCTACTTTCTGGAGTACCATAAACATTGTGCATGCAGACTAACACTGCCTTTGCTGGCTTCATATTCTGTTTGCACCTGACACAGAAAGTTCCAAACAAACTTCCATTAAAACCCAAACTTTTGGTTCTTGAAGTGAGTTGTTACCTGTCTCCCTCTTAATCCTTGCATTTCCAGCAACATGAAAAATACAAAATGATATTTTCACAGCAGAGAGCTTTGAAAATGTTAAGCACAGAAACACCTTTTGAGGTAAAGGAGTCGAGTGCATATTCACCCCTCTCTCTTCTCTTCCTCTGTGTTTCAAAGATATAAGATGTGACAGTCAAACCTCTGTAAGGGTTTCATACCATCTATGCTGCAGAGCTTAGTTATCTTGGTGGCATTTTGCTGGCAATATAACAGAGAATCAATTATGAGTACACAGATATGCAAAAGGTTTAGTCGGAAAAAAAGATGGTTCTTGACGGTTTGATGATATGATGGAGGTAAATAAGCTACACTTTTCCTGAGCTAAAAATATTATCCCCTTGAGCAAATGGCTGCATGTTAAGATAAAGAGTAGAGTGGAGCTCTTTCAAAAGACACAGGGTGGAATTAGTGATATGAAAAGAATCAACACTTGTAAAGCTCACATTTCAGGTGATGCAAACTTATGGAATGCTTCGAACATACTGCCTCTTCTGTCTCAATTAATTACTCCTGCTATCTCCCATAGAAACATCAAATCAAGCTCTACTTTCTACTGAATATTGGATGTGCAGACCAGCAAGTGAATCAAAAAATGGTTTATTTTCCCTCCAAAAGCAATGGAAGTATGCAGTGGCATTTAACTCAACCTACCTTATATTGAGCTTAATGGAGTTTGTGTTGAGCCATGTTTAAATGGCATACTGTAAACCTGTAATAAAAAGACTGACAAGATTCAGTAAATAAGATGCAATAATTTACTTCTGGACCATGAACAATGTTGTTATGTGCGAGGTTCAGACCCAAAACCGAACCCAAAAACCTTCCCGTGTATGAAAGGTCCTACCTGCACTTTTCTTTCCTTTCCTTCCTTTATTTTTAAATCAATTTTCAAAGTTTTTATTTTCTTTTAAAGTAAATTTTACGTTGATTATTTCTATGATGAATTGTGTAATAATGCATTATTCTGTTTTATGAAGCACCTTGAATTACTTTGTGTATGAATTGTGCTATACAAATAAACTTGCCTTGCCTTGCCCTGTCTTACACATTTTTTTCCAGTTCTTCTCTTATCTCTTGGTATTACTCCCCAATGTTGCTGTCACTTGGGATTGGTACATCTATGGCCTACTTCTTGTTCAGCACTATCTGTTAGCCATTACCATCTGTCTGTACATTACCAGCCATTACCATCTGTCTGTATCTGGAAGTCCCACAGGATCCAAGTTTGGTCATTCTCAACTACTTTCGGAAACGTTTCCCCATTTTGACCTTGAGACTTCCAGCTAACTCTTGGTGCAGATGTTTCTGCACACTATGTAAGCAACTTGGTTATTATGTCCATGTATGCCCTGCCTAATAGTTCTGTGGACCCTGCTGTGTGCTGGATTGTCTCTGGGTCGTTTTAGCACAGCCTGCACATGGAGTCCTGCCTGATGTGGTAGGCCCTGACCTTTTTTGATCTTGTACTTGGGGTACAGGGCTGCGTCAGGAAGGGCATCCAGCGTAAAAATCTCTGCCAAACCACATGTGTGACTCAAGGAAAGCAGATTTGCTGTGGCTACCCCTGAAGAGATTGCCAAAAGGTGAATGGCTTCTCTGTGTTTCATCACACTTAGAACTGTTATTAAACCCACCAGAAATTTAAAGGAACCTCCTTGTCTTGGTATCAGTGGCTTATGTCTCCTCTCTTGTCCAGTTTATAATGCCAGCTGAGTGTATAGAGCATTACTGGGGACAGCCTGAACTTTATTCTTGCCATCAGTTGACTTCTCAGGTCTTGCTCAAGACTTGCTTTGTGTAGGTATTTGGGAATTTCTGCTTTCCTTGTTGCCTCTTCATGGTTTCCATTCCCAGGGTACTGAAATCCCTTCAATCAATTCTAATTATCATCCCTCTCTTTCCATTATCGTTGCTGTAGTTTCTAGTGGTGTGGATCAGTGAGTGTCTCATGTCTCATTCAGTCCAAGCATTCAGCTTGATGTCATCAAGTCAAGTCATTCATGAACATGAGGGTGGTAACCATAATTCCAACCATGGTTGATTTTGTAACAAGTCTTGGTGACGACCTAGCTGAGAGGTTTATGGCATCACTGTGATTTTCAACCTAATGTCAGTTCTTCTTGTGTTCCCAGTTACTGAGCTGTCCTCCTGCTGTATCTCCACAACATCTAGGTAGGAGAGTAGTTGGTTTATGCAAATATTGGAACATTATTTGATGTTGTGGTGAAGTTCTTTTCATTCTCTTCAGACTGAGGCTGCTGGTAATAGTAGCATTTAGGGGTGTAACAATGAATCTACTTAATGTCACGGTTTTACTTTCTCTGCTTTTGTTTTTCGAGTTCGCTTCCTGTTTTATTTTGAAAGGTTCCTGATTTGTACATGGGTTTTGAGTTTTACTTTGGTCCCCATCTGCTCTGCTTATGTTTACCTATGTTCCCTTTTGTCTGTGTGTAGTTAAGTCTTGTCTTTCCCTTCTTCCTGTGCTGCTCCATAGCTTAATGTCCCCCGTTTCCAGTGCGCTCAGTATTTCGAGTTTGCCTGCTTTCTGCAGTGGTTTTGTTTAAGTTATTAAAGCCCCTGTTACCCTGGAACCTTCTGCCTCCTCATCCTCTCTGCGCCTGGGTGCTTCCCCCATCCCCCGCCGTAACACTTAATTGATGAATCAATTTATATTCCTGCTAATATAAATGTGAATGGATTTGCCATGAATTCTTGTTTACTTGTTTGTTTGTACACACTTAATTTACACTTGATAATCTTTCAAAAACACAAGGAATCTAGAAAACTTTGCACTGTTCAGTATCCAGGTATTTATCTCTTATATGCACAGTGGTTGAATTTATGGCCAAAGATGTCCTGGATCAATTTTTGGTCAGTGAATCAAATTGGACCATTCAAAAGGAACAAATATTAACTATGAATCGTATCAGCAACCAAATATTATGATGTGAATCAAATCTATGTTAAAATAAACCCTTAAACCCCTAGTAGCATTCTAACAGTTCCCTGTTTTCATGTCAGAAACTCCTGATTTTTGCCTCTGGTATGACTCTCACCATACATTTGGCTCATAGATAGACAGGTGAGGTGAGGCGTGATGAGCTTTACCTGGAAGTTTGCAAGCATTGATTATTTCATTCCAAATGTATGAAATGTATGTATGAGACCCAAATGTCAGTGGTGTTTTAATATTTTTTCTATTTAGCTTTTCTTTTGACCACATGCAAAGCTAAACTCAAGCCGTACTGGAGCTAGTAAATAGAAAGTGACTGAGCTCTACAGAGGCAGGACCTATGAAGGACAGTTGTTTGTTCACAAACACACTGTTGGCTCTGGAGACTTATTGATTGTAGGGGGTCATCCTCTTTGCTTCTAGCTGTCAAAGAATTGCTTAGACAGAGACAGAAAAAGATCTCAACTGAGTAAAGACAGTTAAGTCTATTCTTCCTTTCTTTGTCAATGGCCTTTCTTAAAGAAAAACAAAACAAAAAATACCTCTAGTGGTGCTTTTTCCTTTCTTAGTTACTGTTGCAATTGTTAAAAAAGGTATTTCTCTGACACCAGGACAAAAGCTCATTCAGACTACACCTGCATACTCCTCCACCCTTGTATACTATGGTAGTGACAAATGAAAAAGGACACACGTTGCGTCGCTCACGCGGCTTCCCGCCCAGTAATGGATTCACCTCCACACCATCATCACCTTCTATTAGGCAGAGGACAGAATCAATAGATTTCTAAATGCAGTCGAATCATTCATCATAAGAGACATTGTACCATCTGCCTCATCTACCTCCTGCTACCTTTCTGACCTGCCTTGCTAGTTTTGCCAGCTCACATGAAAAATAACTATTTATGCTGACTCCCAAAGAGAAAGACTTAATCATGCTGCATAAAGGCATTTCCATTTGCCATGATTTTAAACACTGGAGCCCAAAGCCTTTTGTTTGAATTTGCCCTTTGAAAGCATGTGTTAAAAAATATGCTGAGTTTAAATTTATAGGATGTCGATACATATAGCAGGTGCAAACTAAAAAATGTTCGGGGAATCCACCAACTAGGAGCCTGTGGACTGCACCAGTTGGACATGGCCTTTCTTTATCCGGCTTTCTTTTGGGAGGCTGGGAACTGGCTGCTAACACATGATTAATTGCCGCAATAAAGCTCATTATGGAGATTAAGTAGGAGTTACAGGAGCATTATTGATCACTGTCCTTTAAATAACCTTAAAGTTGCTTGTTTGTGTGTGTTTGTATGATGCTGGTCAATGTAGAGGGCAAAACAGGAGGAGAAGATCCAATGCGATGTTGTTCCAGTGAATCAACATTCCAGTGACATAAAAACCAAACAACGCACATGCCTGTCTTTATGATGTATACAATCCAGACTCAAAGCACAATAGAGGATGTTATAACACAAGAGAAAAAAAATAAGCTCCTCAAGCATGGATTCATCCATCTGCTGGTATATCACTGTGCATTGATGTTGCATGTACTGATTATATCCCAAATCATACACAAAGCCTTTTATGATTCATTTATTTATGATTTTCTCTGCCAGAAAAGAGAATTGTACCTTTTTTATGCTGCATTAAGCTGTTTTATGTTGTTTTTCCTATTATTTTAGTCTTTATTCAGACAAAAAGGATAGCACTTTTATTATTTTAATATTCTGTCATCTTTTGTTACCCGGTTTTATAATCCCCTTAACTTTCCTAGCTTTTGGAAACCCCTGATGATAATGCCAGAACAATGCTTTTCCATGTATGATCCTCCTTGTAACTCCCCCAGAGTATAAATCGCTAATAATAGAATCCCAACTATGTCTTTTCAGTCGTTGTATCATTGACTGTTTTACACTGTCAAGTCTTTACTGTCTGGTAAACTGTAATCACACAAGAGTGTTTGTGTTGGACTGCACAGAAGTATACCCACTTATTATAGACAAGAGGCTCTCAAGCCCTTAGCATTCACCAAGGTCGGTACTTCTGTTGTGCCCATTAAAGCAGAACAAGAAGGATCCTAAGCTAAATCTAAAGACACTGAAAGAAATCCATGATGGTAAATGGCAAAATAATTTGTCATCAGGCTGCAGAATTTGGCATAAGTCTTTCCTGTAAGGTATGATATAGATTTTTGTCATAGTTTAGTCAATGAATGACAAAAGATTAGCAACTTACACACATTTTAAGTAAAATGTGCAGCAGTTACAAATGTGTGTGGTGTTGCTTCAGAAGAATACTTAACCTGTTATTGAATGGAAAACAAAAATAATGATGAAATTTAGTTTTCTCTTGACACTATAAAGCATAATCTTGTTCATTAAGAATAAAGATACAGATAAAGTATCTTAGGCTACGTCCGAATTCCGTCACTACTCACTACATAGTGCACTAGATAGTACATTATATCGCCATTTGTTGTGCTGTCCAAATCTATAATTTCAAAATTTCCCAGAGGTCTCTGGGAAAAACCAGTGTGCATCAATTCTCACTAGATTGGCGAATATAAACCACAATGCATCGTGTTTTAACAATTTTTGCGAAAAAAAATTGTTTATATGTATTTTTTAAAATAAAAATCAACATTTCAATCTTCTCAATTCAGTGGATTCGTAAATAGTAAATCGTATTAAATGCTCTTATTGATTAGATTTTCACTTTGTAAAGTTGCTGACATCATATTTGCCATCTAAAAACAAAAAACCCAAAAAGGAGTGAGCCTGGTGTCCGAGTTGCTTTTAAAATCCAGGGCACTAGAGAGTCCCGCACTGTATCGTTTTTTAGTAGTTAGAGATAAGGGTGGAAATTCTGACATAGCCTTAGACCTTGGTCTGAGTGAATACTCAATTCTGATTGGCTGCAGGGTGTCCATTAAAAAAGGAAAATTGACTGTGATAATCAACACCTATAACATTCTGATACTCTGATGTTCTGTATTATTGCAATGGTTTAAACATCCGTTGATAACCGGAACAACAGAACCTTGGAAATAGGTGGACTTATGTTATTTCACAGTTTATCACAACAGAATTTTACAATCAACAACTTGCTTTAAATTTAAATAGTTTAAATAGTTCTGTCTTGGTTTCTTTACTGCTTGATACAAGGTTAAAAATAATTGTATTATTAATTAATGAAAAGAATTGATTGTTTGTTTGCACACATTTAATGATTAGAGTTAATGGTGGATACTTCATGCAATAAAAGTGATCTAGGAACCTACTTGTAGATTTTATTTCTTTTAAACAAACTTTTGTTTCATTATTTGTACAAAGACAAGTGGTGAGACGTGAACTTTCCGTCTGAGATGATGCTTTGTACTACTTAACATGGGTTTTAGCGTATATGCCACTTTCCTCTGCTGCGGCACGCCGTTACCATCCCATCGCATCATGCTTCAAGAAGCATTCTGCTTCTTTTGAAAAGCTATTTAAACCAAAATAACAAGATTTAAGTAGTAATAATTGATTTAATATTGAATTCTGTCATGAGAGACCATGGTACTGACCACAGTTCGCAGAAGCATGTTTCATGCATCTGTGTCGTCCATTCATCTCTGATGATGGACATCTCGTCGGGCATTACGCCTTAATAATTTACATGTAGTAGCCAGAGTGCTCAGAATGACATGGTATCTTCATGTTATGATGAGAAACAGAAAGTGCCCGAATAAGTTATCTTTATTGAGTCCCAGTGGTGGTGGAGGGTTAAGGCTCGGAAGATTTGTGGCTTTGACAGGGGACGGAATGGAACCTTGCTTGGAGAACTGAAGAGTAACAAACGGTGACCAAGGTGGAGGCGTAGCTGGAGGTGATACCTGGAGAGGCAAACATAGAGAGGATAAGCTTGCAGCATGAGGCACTAGGCATAGAACTAAACGTAGACTTGGCTTACAGCGTAACATGGGTCTGAACTCTACCGCATGAAGCAGACGGACTGACATTGGCAGACAGGTGAAAGGTCCATATGAAGGCTGCAGGCTGATGAGAAGATGGGTGGCAGGTGTGATGAAGATTCTCTGGTAGGTGTGGGGGAAGACCAGGATCCTAACACTTCGTTACTGTACTGACCTAAGAAGATAAAAACTAGTGGTTGTAATTATTTTCATTTTATAATGCAATATATCCATGAAAGTTCAATGTGCAAATTGCTCTTTAGTAAACAAAAATAGTTTTTTGAGTAATTGTACGGATTTTTTTGAACCCATCTTATCTTATGTGCCACTCTTTCTACCAGCCCCCAAATGAAACAGGCCAGAAGATCAACACCTGCTCCTAACACGTGCCCAACAGATGTGAACCTGTCACTCATATCTCAGTTTGCTTCATTTTTTTGCCTCAAGACATGAAAACTAATTTAGAGTCAGGAGTAATGACGTCAGCTACACTTGTCATGTTTGTCACGTCGTTGCAGCAGAAAGACCTGTTCTAATAACATTAATAGTGCGGGGCTGAAAAGCTCAGGCCCAGCACTGGCAGCACTGGCATGGGGTCATTTTTAGGCATGTCTTTAGATAAGAGAATAGCAGGGTGAATGTTAACATACCTTATCAGACAATGCCAGGAGAGAGCGTTGTCTGCTTTTTACAATAATTCAGCCTCAAGTATGGAGTTGCAGAAATGGCACATAGGAACCCATGTGCTGCAGTCAGATTGGTCAGGTGTCTATGACATGATATAACTTTAAAATTATTTATAAAATGTGGTGCATGCAGAAATTTATACAATAAAACAATCAGCGGATAAGCAGAGATTCTTTTTGCACTTCCTGGAAGCATATCCATATGCTCTGGGCAGGGGATATGTGACATAGAAAGAGAAATAATTCCCTAAAGTTTTCCCTTAACCTTGCATTGTACACACTGTACATCTGCACCTGCTTATGAAAAAAAAAATTCTGGTTCTATATTTAAATCAAGGACACAGAGAAAATCAGGTCTTGCTCACTGCTTCTACGTGCTCCCACTATCAGTAATCTACAGGTGAGTAACCATGGGCTAGTAGACTGGAGTTTGCCAGACAGAGATAAGCAGATTCATTGACATGGGACACCTTGGCATCATTTCATTCCCAGGCCTATTATACCTTATTGATCTCTGCTCCAGTTGCTTTTTAAATCCCACAACACAAATGAGGCAGCTGCTTTGACTCAGAAATTCTCTAACCCAGGCTCCCCTCACTGCCAGACATTTGCCTCCAGCTACAGCATTAACCCAAACATTATTTTAAAGTATTTTAGGTTAGCAATTAAACTCCCTCCAGTGCCGTATCCCTATTAACTCGACTTTTGATCACCCGGTGGGTTAAAATACAGAGTGAGTGGTTTTAGCTAGCATGCAAATGGGAATTTTGTCTGCCGTCCACAAATCAATACAGCATGAGATCATGATTTGCATTGTTGCTGTATTTAGAAATGTAAATGTTCACACACACAAAAAAACACCAATAAAGCAATGCATGATTGATAAGACATGTAATATAAAAACTACTCACTCCTCCAGCTTCGATCCCTATAAAAGCTTTCTCAATTTTAAATGTACTTCTGACATTACCAAAACGCCAGACTACTTCTTGCATGAAATTAAAGCAATGGAGCTTGCACAGTTGAAGAAAGAGCAAATGGGGGATAGAAAAAAATAAAAAGGTAATAACTGCCTTGGAGACTCTTTGTCATTATGAGAAAATGACAAGAATAAAGAGAAATCCAGAAATTGATGTGGCAAATGCGTGCAATCGGTCATGCGCACATTTACAGGGAAAACCGATAGCTGCTGGTGGATGACAGAGTTAACTAGCAAGTAAATTGCAAAACACAACAATAATATCTATTTGTTTTAGTTGAATCTGAAAAATACTGTGAAGGAGAATACTTTTTGTATGTCAAATCCATATAAGATAAAGATGTGATTATTGTGGGTTTTTTCTATTGTTTTGCTGTTACAATGATCAGCACTGTTAAAGTAAGCCAACACAAGCAAAAAAAAAGATAGATTTATGTAAACATATTTGTGTGTATGTTTATTTTATAAGGTCAAATGAAAGATGTTTCAGAGTGCAGATATAGCTGTCATTTTGGAGGTAAAATTTTCACCGTGACAGCTCATCAGTTCAATGAAAAAATACACAGACAAGTGAACATGGATGCTACAGACGATTTACAACCAGCTATCTTCCATAATTTGAAGATTTACTCATCTTGGCCCTTTGTTATGAAGGCAGACCTAAAATCATTTTAATTTGCTGTTCTACCTCACTCTCAAATAGTAGCAGCCATTTCCCCCTCAGGTTTGAGACAAATTATGTTCAGAAAAAAACGCTCTTTAAACGACGATGAACCACAATCGCATTTAATTCACTGCTATCTGTTTTAGCTCATTCCTGATACTGACTCCATTATCAGTCAAAAGCCTGACAGCGACTTTCCGTTTCCCAGCCTCATTCTTGTCTTTGACGGTCTACGTCTTAACATTTGGGAAAGTCACCATCCGAAGCAGGGTTTCATCCTCGCCATCTTCCACACGTGACAACAAATATTATCTTTTTTACTGATATGAGCCTATAGCTAAGTTGCTGATTAGACATGGGGTCACGTCATTCTCTTACTGTCTGGTTTTTCATGCACACCTATTTGTCAAGCTTGGAGTAGCAGACAAGGTGAACCTCTATAAGTGTCAGCATGTCAGTGTCACTCAGAGATGTGAAACTTTTCGTATGAAAAAATGTTTTAAAACTACTCTATAGGGAACACACACTCACACAGTCCTCGCTTTTTTTTAATTAAAAGCCTGATTGACAACATGGCCCATTTTTCCCATGGCTGTTTCAAATTGAGAAAGGGAGATAAGACTTATATTTAGGAGGTCATATCGCACTCATCTATTTACTGTTAGTCATTTTTCTTGTCTCGCCTTACAAGAATTTTCTAAAAAACAAAAAATTCTTCTCCATCCTCTAGGTTTCAAATCTCCCAATCAAACCTGTGTGTCTTTTTCCACATCTAAATCCCCTTTCTGCCCCTGGAACATGATGTATAAGAGTGAGAAATGGAGACAATGGATTTTCCTCGTGTCCTAATGCGCTTTCCATCTAAGCTGTTACACTGAGTCAATTTCCCACCAGCCCAATGACTGATTAACGTGGCTTTTTTTGCAGTGTTTTTGGTTGCTCCTGTGTTTACTCAGCAGTAGGGCAATGTCGGATGCCTAAACATTGTCATTTTTGAGCCCTGATCCATGCTGGAAGTATAATGACAGACCGACATTAAAGGCCTGACAAGACCAAAGAATCTGTTTCTCCTCAGTCTATTTTTGCATCCCAGTAAGGTGTCACTTGATCCTACCTCCTTCCTGACAGTTCAGTAACGGGATATTATATTGTGTCTGCCTGTAAGATTAGCATAAAAGGAACAGGAAAGCATTTTACTCTATGAACCAACAGGAGATATGACAAGCTCTGAAACATCCGTGCTGGGCTTTGATTTGCATGGCCTGGTTTGTATCTGGTATGTCTAAATGCAACTCTTAATCAAAAGAGATGTACCCATTTGTTCTGGAATATATTATGCATCCCCATTCATACAGTGCGACTGATGGTAAAAGTGCCTTTGTAAGCAAACAAGTTGCATTGTTTGCGTTTTTAACCTTGAGAACCGCAACCTGCGATCATAAAATACTTGTCAGTGAGCCACCCAACTGTGAGCACAGCCGCTCGGTTAATTTAAGACGAGCTTGCCTCGCCACCACTAACGGTTTGTCTTCATTAACGTTGGACATGCATCTTGTCACTGTGATGGTAGGTCGTCTTTAGCTGGACTTCCACACAATGAAAATTAAAAAAAAGTTAAAAAATAATACACATTTATAATTTTCTTTGTCTTCCAAAGAAATAAATTGGTTATGAAATAAATATAAATTAGAAACTTATTTTCTGTAGTGTCCCTCTATTTTCTGCATATATTCTACTGGTTAAAGCCAAATCCGATCATCTTTTAATCCATTGTAAAGGCAAAAATACTGGCCTTTAATTATGATTTTGAATGTTTTTAGCCACAGTAAAAAATAAAAATCTGTCATTTTCTAAGACGTACTTTCTACATATGGGCAGGAGTTTATTAGAAATTTACCTCTGAGTTGTGGGTGGGACCATTTCCCATCATACCTCTGTTTACATGCTCTTCTGCTAGCTTACAGCCCTTCACAACCCCAACCAAATATTACCGATGCAACAAAAATGGTAAGCAAAATTGGAGCTATCCAGCCGTACACTTGGAATGGAGAAAAGCAAGGTGCTTGTAGCCTGCATATTGTAGCACCTGTGTTTCTTTTTTCGTCTGCTCCTGATTCACAGTCATTTGAATAAAGAAATACTCAGAAATGCAACTTTAATATATATATAGGGCCTGCACAATATACCGCAAATTTATCGTTATCGCAAAATCCAGCTCTGCAATATGCATATCGCAAAAGACGGCAAATATTGCAATAAATCGTAAATCTTAAATGTGTTAAAGCAATCTTATGTCAGCTTGAACCATTTAACGAATCAAATAAATCCCTTTATGCATTTGACCAATCGGATGCAGGCTTATTATGTTAAATGTTTGTCACCTATGTCGACGAGTGACATTTGGTGTATAATTCTTAAACTGTTGCAATGTAATGGGAATGGTTATTTGGTTATTTTGCTATTTGTTTATATACCGCAAATTATATCATTATCGCAATTTTAATCTCTAATATCGCATATCGCGAGTGGGTCTTTAACATTTGAATATGTTGCCTTTTTCCTGGTTATTATCCACATCACATCTTTATTGCACATTTCTATTTTCTGTCTTTCTGTTGTGACTGACTTTAAGGTATTGGATCAGGTTAGGACTTTTGTATTGTAGTATTGTGTCCTTGAGACTCCGTTCATTTCTCCTACATCACTGCCCCCCCCCCCCCCTCTCTCACCACCCCCACCCCTCCAAACAGCGGGAAGATTTTCTAATATCCATTACTTCCACCAGGGTCAGTGCAATTCCACAGGGTTCTCCAAAGACTTGGCAGGTGCCGATAAGGGCCTTGCTCCAGACACTGTATTAACTTAACAAATCCCTCCATGACCCAGAATCACCTTCAACGGCATGGCATCCCACTATTTTCCATAAAACCATTAAAGTCTACCTGGTGTCATATAGGGCGAGGCAGTTGTAGGGGTTGTGATGCACTCTGTGCCTTGCACATCCCGATGCTTTCCTCTTAATATAAAACCCCCCAACAATAAACTATAAATGGAAGAAGACGGCGTTGGGATTCAACACCTGCTGTCCACATGTTGTCTGGACAGAGACGGTTCATGGAGCATGTATCTCTTATCCAACCAGGCATTTGGTCCTGCAGTTTTGCCTGCACCCTGCCTTTCATGCTTTAACAGTCTCTCATCCTTTCAGTTGCTATTTTGCTTCTAGTCTAACTCAGAGGGTCATTTTTTTGCTCAGCCTCATGTTCATTTCATCCGATAACGATACTCGCTTCACCACAGCTCCACCCAATTTTCTTTTACCCGACCTAACACCCAGCTTTCGGTCTGCCAATCATGCTTTAGTTGCATTCAAGTGGCAATAGTGTTAATGATTCATTTCCCTTGTAATCCCGGCTCAGGCTGATAAGCCTGTGACGGCTGCCGTTATTTGCCGTTGTTTTCTATTGTTTGCAGAGTTGAATTAAGCCTCAGCGATCCGTTCGTTGAGCCCCTGTTAGTGGAAGAAATACTCTTTGACATGAGCTACTCAAAGAGATAGACTAGCCATTCTTCACCAAGATCAAATATTGTGTGTTTGGTATCTGCCAGTCTCCAGATTAATCTTTTTGTTAGATAAAAGGATAATTAATTATTTCCAGCAATGTCTCGTCCAGTACACTTCGAATCGTTGGAGGGAAAATTGTGTAAATATTTTCCCTTGAGTCTCTTTTTCTCATAATGAATGCATTTTTTTTCAATAACTTCATATTTTTTTACCATATGTTGGTTGTAATTTGTTTCGGCTCAAATTTAAAAAAAAAAAAAAATACTGTGCTTTTGTTAGAAAAAGTAAAGAAAATAATTATTACAAGTTAGACATGTTCTGTCATTTATTAAAATTACTTTTTATGCTACAGTAAATGTTTTATATATAAATATGTTATATGGGTTCAAAATAAATTGAATTTATTCTATTTTTAAAAATTAATTATAGACCAAAATACTATTATAGCTTGTTAAGCTGCTGAATTCTTTATAAATTCCATTCTGCTGCTCTCCAATAACCTTTGTGTTCTTTCAGGCCTGTAAGGGCCCTTTCTGCTAAAATGGTGGCAATAATGCAACAAGCAAGCTCTGACTAGGACAACAACAAAAATGAAATAACACAAAGCAGAAACGTTTCACTTGTCCTCTTACTGCCAAGTCTTGATAAATGTCTGAAACCCTTCACTTCTCAACATTGACCCAAAAGATATCTTCTAATCCTTTCCTCGTGGTCTCTTCTTCAGATTGACTATTTTATTTTTGGCTGGTGTAAATCTCACTAGTATAAATTGCTCTCTTTGGTTTAGGTATTTCCACTTTCAAGACCATTTCATGGGCTGTTTTCACTCATGTCGTTTTGCATGCAGCCTCTTTAAACATTTTATTGCACTGAAAACACCAATAAGGTCTTAGATCAAGCCCCAAATCTGATGCTTGTTTTGTGAGGAGTTATCACAGGCAGTAGAGGGATGGATTGATAACAATTTTGCAACATGACAAGTTTCACTGAGTCAAAATTCAATCATTTTTTGATATATTTTAGAAGGGTTTCCAGTGGTATTTTAAAAATGAGTGTGCCATTTTTTGCCAAAATCAAAAGAAACTGTCATTTTCTAGTAGATCGTGTCTGCAGTGCAGCGGTTTCAGCTATGAGTTGTGGATGGGACCGTTGCCGAGGAGCAACCCCCCCGCCCCCCTCCTGTTGCTGAGAGGTCAGAGCAGGGAGTTTGGTGCACGCCTATTGTATTTTCGACGTCACAGATAAGCTCTTTTTCAAACAACATTTTGTCTTCTCCTCTCAATTCACAACAATTTAAATAAAAAAAATACTCAGAAAGCTTTGAAAAAAACATGTATATAAATATATAAAAACAACAACATGTAAGCAAGAGAGAAGCACGACACGCTAAACAAACGGAATGTCACGTCACACGTAAAATTCCACAAGAACGTGTTAAAAACACTATTTTCTTCAGAATGGGTCTTTAAAGACTTATTTATAATTATACAGAAACGTTTTTTGGGACAACTATACATAATCAAATATATCCTTGAGACTTTAAATAAAACTTGCGTATCATACCATTATGGGAGAGTCACCCAAAGAAGCATTGTTGTGGCCATAGGTTGGTGACATAGGTTGGTGTCTGCCAACACAGACCCGTGGTTGTCTGACACCAGAATGAGGTAAATGAAGTACCTAATATTCTAATCATCACAGTGTCTGTCAGGGCAAGGTGAACAACAGCCCGCTCATAAAGACATCAGGCTAAACATCAGTGGAGCGCGCTGTGGGTAATAACAAGTTTCATGAAGCCATAAATCTCCCTAATCTAATGATTTGGCTCACCTGCTGAACCACTTTGATGTGTCATGGTGCCCACTTGTCATTTCAAGGGGACGAGTCGAAGCGATGTCAATGCTTTCCCTCCAGTGGACAGATTTATCTCGTTTCTTACGGGGTGCCTGGGTGATTTTATGCACCATGTAGGGAAATAGATTTGAACAATTTTCTCAGGCAGTTACAGCTTTTTTTAAATTCCCATTAACGGTAAATCACTGCATACATGCTATCTGAAAAGGCATGCAGGGACTGCAGCATGTCTTTCTTGACCTGACTCATGCGTAAAACAGAGGGTCTACCCAGTTTTGAGGCTTGCCTACCAAAAGCTTTTCCAGGTAGTTTAAAATCACTGCTTAAAATATAGCTTTGCAACGGAACGACCACTACCTTTCAAGATGAAACTAACTGAACCAAAACGCCCACAATAGCCAACATAAACAGAGTAGAAATGTAACAACAAATAATTCGTGGACAAATGTAAAGCAACAGTTCTCATGTTCTTAACAAAAAAAAAAGGGTCAAAATGTTTATTTTTCAGAACATTTATTTTTAAAACAGCTGAAAACACCTCTTACATGCTTTTCTGTGTCTCGTTACGGGGCACGTACCCGACAGGCGCTGCTGTGACGTCATCCTAAAGCTACATTGTAGTTCGCTACAGATTCCCTTAGA
Source organism: Oryzias sinensis (assembly GCA_037389245.1). NCBI lineage: Eukaryota > Metazoa > Chordata > Actinopteri > Beloniformes > Adrianichthyidae > Oryzias > Oryzias sinensis. The sequence goes on from CM074491.1 coordinate 10,636,096, forward strand.
ACAATCCCGTAACAACGATGAACTCAGCAACTCATTGATAAGTGATCGGATCAATTCAGACTCATCAAAAGCAATTTTTAACGTGATGCACATTGCTTCTCAGTTTTCCAGACAATCTATGTCACAAACACTTATCAATACCTTCTTAGTGGTTTTCTTGCCATTAACCGCCCTGCAGCATGCCTTCACGGGCCAAAAAAGCGAGTAAAAAGTGTTGAGCTTGATGTTGATACAGACGTTCAAAGCTTGTGAGCGATTTTAAAGTTTTAATGAACTAAAAGCGCAGGACTTCCATCATTTCTGCCTCTATATAGTTACTTTGCCCCGCCCTCGTAATTCCTGACCAATGAGTGAAAAGATCTTCAGTCGTATGGTTTGTTTACAAACCTTAGCTCCGGAACAGGAAAGTCCCCTTGACGGCAGTCTGAATAATAAAATATAATACATGTAAGCAAAAACAAGGTTTTAACTTGCAACAATTTAACCCAAGTCTCTTTTCCTTATTAATAATTCCTTATTATTTCTTTGATTTTATTTGCTGTCAATTTTCAACTTACTTTTAATTCCAATTGAATTCCAATTTAATTTTTACACCTGGTGAGACAAAATGTTGGATTCTTCTTAATATTGGTGGACACATCCCGGCAGGAACCCTAAATTTATTCATGGACAATTCTAAGCTTTTAGAGAAGTTCTAAAAGAAAGCATACATTCACTTATAATTGAACATGTACTGTATTTGTCGTGCTTTAGAGTATGAAGTTAACAATTTCATTGTATTCAACAATGCAACCACATAACAAAATGTTACAATTAAAATGCAATTTCATTTGATCTAGCAAAGTGAACATTATGTTTTTATTCCCTTTGCGCACTCCCCACATGGCTTGACTTCACATACATGATGTGTTCCTTTTTTCTCATTTGAAGGGAAATGTCTTGCTATTGTGGGAGTGTGTTATGCTCAGTAATCTACCCCTGGAGAGACATCCAAATTAGAATTCACCAACAGTGACCCATATTACCTCTGATTCAGTCTAGAGGCTGGAGGGCATTCTTATATTCCACCCTCATCATGTCATAATTGTCACACTGATGCAGTCGGCATGTAGGTCTCCTGGATTTCCAACAACGTCTGTTTTTCCCTTTTTTACTTTGTTGAAAAAGGTGAGACCAAAAGACCAAATTTTTGGGGTTTCCTAATGTGTCAGGGCAATATATTAGCTGTAAAACAGCTAATGGGGTTTGTGCGTTAAAGTGTACATTATAAAAATAATATATTAGTCACAGGAAAAACAAGACCCATAAATAACCAGATGCATATTTCTGAACCTTTCAAAATTGCTTCTGCACATCCTGAAAGATTTTCTGCTGTCAAAAATATCTGAACTCGTGTGTATACAGACATGAAACCTATTGAAGACATGTTTCAGACAAAGCCACGACCCTTTTCGAGTTCTTCTCTGAGCGTTTTTTGCATTAGGCGGATTTCTGTGCAGACACAAAAGACAAGGTTAGTGCAGTTCTCTCTAAAAGGCAGTACTGTATCTGTTTTTTTTCTTCTTCCAGGTGCTTGTTTGTGGTTGGTTCTTTAAAACAGCTGCCTTTGTGTGATCTTAAAACATTTCTAGTTTGATGCTGCTTAATTGTCCATGGAAACTAGAAACCATAACATGAATAAGCACTCGTGTCATCAGAGTATGCCCTTCATTCCTGAAGCGCACTTTTACTTCTAATCTTTTTCTCTGACACAATGAGGCTTTCTGGTAGTGTAGGGGTAAGAACTGTCACCTCATGGCAGTTAGGGCTCTGCTTGTAATCCCAGCTGGGTCCTTTCTGTGTGGAGTTTACAACACTCCAGCACATGTTATGTGTAGTTCAATTTATGCATTTTTTTGTTCTAAAACCATTTTGTTTCACATTTGTTAAACCAGCTTTAAATGGATTTTTGGTGCTTCGCAGCTGAAATCTTTGCAACAAAAATTTGACTCTCTTCACAAATATCTTGCTTTAGCAACTCTCCTCATCATCGCCTAAAGACATGGAAGGTGATAAAAGCTTTGCCATTCAAGGATAAATGTTCAACTAGAAAGATAAATAACCATCAGCCCATAATCAACAATGTAAGACTTTGTTTTCTATTTTCCAACCCATCTTTTATTTTGTTAGTTATGCATCTCCTTCTGTCCATTGCTCTTCACTTTCCCCCTTACTTTAACCCCTAAGGATACTGACTCCAAACCTGTAAGACTCAGATAAGAGCTTTTCTTTAAATCTCATCTATCCAGACCGTGTATGCATAAGGAAAATGAAACACTGCCTGCCCCTCCACCAAAACTATAGATTCATTTTAGAGCTGAAGATGCTCAGCAAGGCCTTTTTGTCTTTTGCCATTGGGGATGCTGCTAGAATCACTGGGAATAAGGTTATATATTGGAGTGTATCCCAAAAGAGATGTAGAAAAATACCTTTTTTCCCATGCATGAGAAACAACTTTACATTTCTGTCAGTTTAGCCCCAACCAAATCAGAGAAGCAGATCTTTTGGTGGAAGAAGAAAAAAAGAAATGAACCAATGTTCTTAATCCGTCAGCCGTCACACAGGTAATTTATTTTATCGTGACCATCTCTCTGCAGATACTCCTGTAAGCTGTAAGCAGTTTGCCACAACAGCTGCCATTGCTGTAATCTCCGTGGTTGGAGATGGACAGATATGATCTCCAACTTACCTTTTCCTCTGCAACTTTCAGGCGGGCAGGTCTCCAATGAAAATGTGTGCCACGTGTCATGATGTTAGGTTGAACATAGTTTAGATAAAAGCAGTTCCTGTGCTAAATGAAAATATTCCAGAATTAGCTAACTTCTCTCAATTCAATAAATGTGAAGCACAACATTGGTAACATCTATTATTGAGACTCAAGTTCACACAGCCAGCTCCATATAAATTCTACAGCATCACTGCTAAGGAACAAAAAGACCAACATTGTGAAATTTGTGCTTGGCTTTGCCTCCCAGCGGTATAATTATTATTATTACCAAACTTGTGCAGCAGATTATTATAAGAATGCTGTGATTTTATTTGAAAGCTTTTCTTTATAGCTGAGCCTAATGGTATTCTGTCAGATGGAGTGAAAAATTAACAGTTTATTACACCACAAAGCTTCAGTGCAGAGTGCAAACACTCATCTGATGCCTGCAGTAATGGATATATAAAAAAAAACAGAAGTAAGATCCAGCAGGGAGAGAAAACACACATTCATAACTTGCTGAAAGGCATCTTACTGCAGAAAATGGGAAAACAATATAAATCTTTAATGCTTTGTTTGGAGGAATGACCTTTCTTCCAATTAGAAAGACAATGTACATGGGTTGACATATAGTGGCAATCTCAAATCAAACACAGGTGAACAATCCATCAGTCTAAACATTTGCACTTTTTTTTTAAGATATATCTTACTTAAAAGGTTAAAAGGTTTGTTTGTTTTATCCGTCTGTTGGCGTCCGATCTTTTAGCTTCCACAAGTACAGTTATGGTTAAAGAAAAATCAAAATCACATTTTAATGGTTTCTACATAAAATCAGGAATCAGCAACTACGAATATTAGAGGGTGAAGATAATCTTTACCTTTAAAAGTTAAGGGGAACAAGGCAGCAACAACAAAAAGCAAACCCACTTCAGCTTCATACAGACTGGTCCCTGAAAAGATTGTCTGGCATTAAACCAGTCCGTGGCCTGAAAAAGGTTAGAGACCACTGACTTGGACCTCCCTTCCCAGTTCTTCCACAGAACAAAGATTCATCTGTGTTATTCTTTTGAACAGAAAGGGGGATTTATAACAATACATATTATTCACAATCATACAAATACTGGACTGATTCGAACCGGACCGCTCAATAAATTAAAGGGTTCTTTTTTACTTTTGGGATTGGAACAATGCCATTGAAGGAAAAACAAATGTACAACATTTTTCTGGTGTTTAGATTTATTCATAACAGAGTTTATTAAGCCATAAGTTCATAAGTTGTCCTAAAAAGTACAACAATGTCATTTTAGAATGTAACAGACTTGTTTGCAGTTGTATTTTAGTAAAAATGTTACAATTTTAAAAGGTTTGGGAAACATCAATAGGTTTCTTGAATCTTAGAATTCATCTTGGATATTTTAGCCAAAAAATATGCCATGTACTGGTTGTTTTGATATCAGTACTGCAGGACTGCTATGAAAAGGGCACCAGAAGCAAGTGCAACATGTACTTTAAATGACAATGTAGGTCGTTGTGATTATGTTTCCAACTAACAACCCTCAAAAGGGTAAATCAATAGGTAATTTTGGGGCCAGAAGGGAGTGTCTAGAGTCAATATCCTGAATCAAGTAACACAGTGAAAAGCCCTTGGGGTTTGGTAAAAGGATTACCCTCTGCTACCTTTAAGTTCTCACTCCATAATTGTCTTAGAGCAGTTATGAACATCAGAGCTATGACCAAATCCTCAGCCCTCACTTTTGCCAGATAGAAAAATCAATATGCATTTAAAACACTTCTTGCCACACAGGTACATTACTTTGTTATATGACAGTAGAAACAAAAGCACACTCAGAAAACCAAAGATCCTGGAATAAAGATACAAAGCTATCTACAAGTAATGCAAATATTGCAAAATATGATAATCCTACGGCTTCGCTCAGCTTTTCCAAAAGCTTTTTTGTTTTTTGATTTATACTATTTATATCCTGCAGAATTACTGTTTGAATGGCCCTTCAAGTAATATTCATGTAATTATTTCACAGAATGCTAGGAATGAGTACACTAAATGAATCAAGCCTTGAAGTGAGCTTTATCTTTTGGCATTTATGGGTATTGGCCTAATGCTTGACAGAGAAACTGAAATGGAGGAAAACATTTGTATTTTAAAGCTTCATTGTGTGTCACTTCTAACTAATATCCACAGTTTGTGTGAAATATTAGACACCTTTTAAATAAGAGTAGTTTTACAATGTTTTTCTATTGGTATATAAAACATGGAACTGAGCAAAGACCAGTGTTTGCAGTCAACTGACTGGAAACAAAAAGCTAACTAAAGCAACACTAGATTTCTGTTTTATAATATGAGACCATTACTTCTGCACTTTTGCCACTGGCCACTTACAGAGTACATTACCGCTCAACAGAGATCCAGAGCTTTTATGAAATGTTTTTGTTGAAAAAAATGGTGACAAACATGAAGCAATGTTGGATAGAAACAGTGTACAGTCGAGTAAAGAGAACACAACACTGGACCAATTGAAAAGCTTTAGTTAAAACATGACAATGGCATCAAATGAGAAAAGATTAAGCTATAACATATGGAAGAGTGAAGCTACGTTCACATTGGAAGAAGTCCAGCATGAACACCATTATGCTGAAACCGCCTTCATGCATGTTTAGTACCTTACATGCTCGGTGTGAATGTGGCATAAGGGAAGAGGGGCTTTTTTTCATTCACCATTGCAATAAACCAGTGTTTTTCAACCAGTGTGCCACGGCTGCCGTGGGAGATGGTCAGGTGTGCTGTGGGAAATTGCCCTCATTAACTGATCTAAAAACATTTACCATCTCCAGGATATCAGCTCTTTGTTCATCCAAACAGGCCCTGATAAAACATTGAGTAGTTAGGAATATGAAAGATCATAAAATACTTTTTTCTATGTGTTTATTTGATTCTATTAAAAACATTTTGATAAGAATGACGGTACTGTGATTTATCTATAGCTTCATCTGTTTTCGGAAAAGTCCCGTCCCTTTAACTGTCTCCACCAATCATTCTTGGAGGCTTAATCACACGTCATCAGTCTGACCAATCAGAAGTGGTTAAATCTTCACTTCCTTGTTCTGATTCTGCTCATAAACTTGCTCAGTTCTAACAAAAATACAGTACCAGCCAAAGTTCGCCTTTAGCGGTGTAGCTTTCCGTGGGATCCGGTGACAGACCGTGGAACACGTGAACAAAACCATGAAGCTCAGAGAAGCGAGTCTATCTGCGTTCACAGCTGTTTGCCCTACATCTCCCATGATGCATTGGGTTAAAGTGAAAGCGTCTGAGCGCACAATGAATCTTTGTTGTTAAACGTCTTGAAACCACAACGAACATGCATCAAATAGTTTTTAGATCTTTTAACTTAACTTTATTACATCTTTTAGAAAAAACAGTTGCAACTTCCATCTTTTTCTACCACAATTAACACAAAAATGCATGTGAGATTGCGGAGGGGCTGTAGATCAATGCAGACTATGAGTTTCTCCTTTTTTTTTCTTTTCTTTTTTTGGATGCTGGTGTGCCGCGGGATTTTTGTCAAGGTTAAATTGTGCTGTGGCTCAAAAAGGTTTAAAAATACTGCAATAAACATATGGTCATACCTTGAAATCTTTTCAATCATTTAAAGTAACATGTCGTGATCATCCTCTTTGGCACACCCGAATGATGGATGCTCTTCTGTGTTTCAGCAGAAACCCCAATGTCTAGAAGTGTAACTTTTAGAAAAGAGAAACAGCGAGGGAAATGTGTGGTATAGATTGAAGGAAAGCCACTTGAAATGGGGTTGAGTGACCCAGAATGGCAGTACACAACCAGCATCAAATGAAGGAAAGGAAAAGAAAGAGAAAAGCTTACTGGATGTATTGAATCATTTCACTTTGTAGTCAGTCAACGGACTGTATGGGATCTGTGATTGAATTTAGCACAAGGTCAAAATGTGTTATCAGAAATACACTTAACCAAAGACATCTTGAATCATACACAACGCTGAGCTATATTCTCTTCAAAAAACAGTGTTTTGAAAAGCACAAGGAGCTGCAGTGAAACTAGCTCTTCTTTTAACTACACTTCCCTTTACTAGATTGTAAAAAAGCCCAACTACCTCCAGTGGTTCCTTCTTGGACACTCAGCAGAATCTTTCACAAGCTTCATAGCACCAAGAACTGCTTCAGGATTGTTTTGATAATATGAAGATTAGCTTGATTAGCTCCATTTATAGTTCAAAGCTTGTGTTGAGGACATTGTGGTATATAGGATGAAATTCTATTCAAAGCCAAAGGTTTTCCAGACAGCCCAGAAAAAAAACATGAGTCTCCTGCCATTTGGCAAAATCATTAAAATGGACAAGCAGTAAAAAGATGTAGTCGCTTTTAGATTCTTGTTTTGCTGCCTGTCTGCTATAATCCATTAAGTGGAACTTCAGCTTTGAGGAGGTACTAGTGCTTTCTTTAAACCATGGCCAACTTGATTTATGTCTTTAAGTTGAATCATGGCATCTGGACTTCAAGTTTTCTTCTCCAGGTGCCATGATTCAACTTGATGACAATAGCGTTGAACGACGGTGAACCTTCATCGACAACTTGATTTATGTAAAACACCAGCTTGAAGTTAACCCATCACTCAGGCCCAATCCAAATCAGCCAGACGTGGACTATATATGTTAGGAGCTGGCACCTACTGACCACTGTGACAAATCAAATAAATCTTTATTTATATAGCACTGCACTTTTCATATGTACAACAACACAAAGGGTTTTACACCAAAACAATACAAAAATATGAAAAAATCCACAACTATGTAAAAAATAGAGCCCGCCTTCACCCCCAGACCCACAAAAAACCCCAATCCTCTTTCACACCTCCCACCCCCTTAACTCATGGAGATAAACATTGGCAAACAGGACATCTAATCAGCAAGACATGTAATTAGCAGTACCTGGAGTACCATAATTTAAAAATACAAGTCCATGGTAATAGCGATCTGAGCTGTTTGGCACCAATAGACTAATAGAGAAGATTTGGCTTTTTTCAGTACAACCAACAAACTCACCTCTTCTGATTATTGATATTTAACTATTTCTGTGTTTTTTTTTGTCTGTCTCTTGTTTGAATTATTCTCTTCTCACTGCACAGCCAACAGAGAGTTAAAAAAAAACCCCAGTCTGTGTCTTGTGGTTTTCATTTTCTGGTCTGCTGGGGCTATACTTGCTAGAAGAAAGTCTGACCTTTTAAGTAATAGAGTTTTGTGCTATGATTTCTGATCTTGCACAGGCAGGAGAGATTCCCACTGCAATGTGTACGTAATATTTTAGATTTTGGAGACAATTTTTATTGGCTACATAATTTCATTCACATAATTGACTTTCTTGCTGAATGCAAATATACAAGAACCTAAAAGGTGCGTTCCCATTTGTACTATTTGACTGAGATAAGAGCTTGCTCAATAGTTGGTGGATCTGCGCAGATGGTAGTACACCATGCAAGACATAGGAACATGACTGTGTGAATTGATGATAATGTAGCCTCATCACTAATTGCAGGCAGGGAAATGAATGTGATTTTTTCCTCTATCTCAGTGGACTAGCACATCAGGTACCACCGGTATAAAACTATTTTCATAACCACTACTGGCAGCAAGTAATGGCCTGATCATGTGCAATGTGCAGGCTGTCTGCACTTCGACCACCAGCGCTAATCATACAACCAGATTACATTTATGCTGCCTTATGATGTTGCTTTGAAATAATTGAAGTGATTTAGTGCCTCATTTTGTTTGCTTGAATTCTGAGTTAAATTTCATGTGAGTGTTTTACAAAGAAGTTTGTTGCTTCAAAATGCGTCCTCTTTCTGGCTGTGTTGCTAATCAAAATCTCCACACCTCAAGATTAAGATTCCAAGATACCAAGTAGTGTTAGAATAAGCTGTTGTTTCTGCTCAAGTGTCTGATATTTATTCAAATGAAGAACATTAAAAACTAAGTTGCCACTTAACTTGATGAACATTCATTCAGAATTTCTCAGCGCAGAACAAGAACAAGACAAACTATTAAAAGAAACATTCTGAAGAGTGCAATTTCTCAGCGCCCTCAACTTTAGTTGAATTTGGTTTCTAGATTAGTTTAACCATGAGTTAAAATATAAAAGAACAAAGATTAATCTAATGTCTAATGTGAACAAAGAAACTCCTTTTAGCCATCACATTGTTTTTCCAGTAATTCATCTCTTTAATCTTGAACTGACATTGAGACCCGAGTCATTTTTCTGTGACTTTCCACTTAATTTAATTTAAATTTTAAGTTGTGTCAACGTATACTAATGCAGAATTGTTATTGCCATTTTTCTGCTAATGTCCCGCCAAATTTCATTTGTTTTGTAAAAGTGTTTGAAATACTGTGCCTGAATTCTGATCTTCCATATGTGTCCTAAACATGTTTTTTATGAGCTACACAGACTGTCCAGTCAAAGATGGACTACTTAAGCTATTTCCTTCCAACTTTTACACTTTTAAAAGTATACAATGAAGATTTGTGTGATACTTTGCTGAAAGACAAGACAGTAGGAGTTGTATGTTTGTAAAGTGACAGATACATGAAGAAATTCATTTTACTGGCTTGCTTTTTCGTGCAATATGAAGAATCACTTTCATCACTTATGTGGATTAAGTGATCATTTATTCAGTCCTTGACAATGCTTTCTGCTGGCAGTGTAGCATCATGGGAGGTCTGGCCTGGGGGAACTTTCCTTTTGATGGAGCATGCAGGCTTTTCTTCAGAGCTTGCAGTCCCCTCCAGGAAACCAGTAGCAAGAAGCAGTAAATCAATAGCTATGCAGTGTGGGCAAATGACAACCCGTTTAGTTTGGCGGCCTACTTCGTTTCACAACATGTAGTCTGGCCTTCTAAACTGAAGGCAGGGTCTCGGGGAGAAAATATTTCCCTGCTCTAAATCAGATTTGGCAGCAGGTGGTCAGTGGAGTTGTGAGTGAGCTGCCTCTACATCTGCCAAGGACTGTGGAGACAGAAGAAAACACTATTTTTCTCCACCCAGGTGACTCTGCTGCACCTCCCACAGTTTGAGTATCAGTTGCACCAAGCTGCTGTTGATTTAATATCTGTCAGCAATGTTACATCTTCAAAATAACAGCCTGTTGACTTTACTTTACAGAATGACAAGTGTGACAAACTGTACAAAAACGTCTGGTTAAAAGAAAAGCAGAAGTTACAACATTTACTGTACTTAACTCCATTAAAAGTTTTACTAAAGGTAAGTTTTTGGAATGAATAATGATCACAATTTTTGTTAAATAAAGACCGACATCTGTCACTGCTGTGTAACCTACAGCATGCTAACACAAGGAACTGTAATATGTTTTTCAAACCCACAACAATTTGTCCTTTTAGCAGGGAAGCCATTCTGTGAGGGTGGGTGATGGAATAAAACTAAGTGTAGGATGAATTATCCGTGTGGAGCAAAAACTCGATTATACCTTTATTTATCTGATTGACTGGTCCTAAGGTAGTGAGGTTCAAATTCCACTCCTTCACTCACACTTGATAGTCCTATTTTCTGTAAATGTCTTATCATTTATTTCAAAGAAGGAAAACTGTTGGTTATTTCTCCTCAACATTTCTTATAGATTGGTGATACCAGTCCTGGAGGAAACAAGGTAATAATTTTACTGCATTAATACTTTGTCCATCTTTCCTAATCCCTATAATGCCATTCAAATTTTCTAATATTGTTTGTTGCAATTGCAGAACGAAAAATAATGTTTTGCGTTTTTTTTTTTTTGTAATAATTTATTTTCTACCCAAACAATTTTCTATGAACTCTTTCTTTTTTTTCATTTTGTAAGGCAACAATACTTCATGCTTGTTGTCTGGTTAAGTATTTTTGTTAAACCACATAAACTGTAAAATTATTTTTTCTTTTCAGGAGGAAAGGATGTGGGTTGCTGGTGGGACAAAATAACAAACCCTGTAAATGTACATGTTCACAGGCTACCATTGGTGATGGCTTTTATTTGTTGACAATTGAATGCACCAAAAGGAAATATAACTTTTAGATTTTTGCTTTTACTTCTGTAACTTTAATGTCTATATATTTTAAATCATATAAATATTTATACTTTTGTAACCAAGTGTTCTTATATGTTTTAGAAATAAATAAAACAGAAGTTTTATTGCAAACTGATGCAAAATTCACAAATGAATAACTCAAAAACTGATTGTTAAAAATAAAATAAACACATCTATTCTTTTTATAAGCTCTTGAGCTTTTCACAAATGATGCAAGGTTTAAAGTTTTTCCGTAGTTTTGCAAGTGATTATGTCAAGAAGGAGTCTCTTATTTTGGCATCTTCCACTGACAGGAGACGTGCTACACTTATTAAAGTGTGGAGCCATTGTCAAATTGCTTTTAGAAGCCTATGGATGCCTGAACTATTGCTCCCCCAACCTTCTCCAGATTATTCAATCTCACAGTCCCATTGCTAGCTGCAGATAAGATGGAGAATCCATGCAGTGCAGCCTTATCTGAATTTAGCACACACTCTCAGGAGTATGGGATTTCACTACAAATTCCTTCCCTGCACACCAGGTATGACCCAATTAATGTGAGAATTTGCTGCCTTTTCTTTTCACTTCATACCACATCAACAAATTATAAGAATTTAGAGGACCCTTATAAGGCCTTTCGCACAAATATTTATGTGGAAGTTAAAATATGTATGTGTGTATACTTTTAGCCCCAGAGATAAGGATGTTTCGTTTCTCTAACATTTTGTTTTACCGCTGCTAATGCTGTTTAAATCCATCTTAAATTTTGGCCAATGTGTGAGCCTTTACTGAGTACCTGGGGTGCACTCATAAATCAATGCTAAATACACAGAGCAACACCAAACAAAGGTCACCGTCTGAGTAAGCCATTCTTATCTCTGCTGCTTGACCACAAATGCATGCGCCCTATGGCACTATTCAAAAAACAGGATTTCTTACAAAACACAATTTACTCTCAAAATAAATTGTGGTAGAAAGAAGAACTGCGGCACTGTATGGCCCATAGTGGTTATTACTCCCCCCAAATACCCCCACCCATTTACCTTCCCTAACCCGCTAAGCGACTGCTTCAGGCCTTTCACTCTCTGTCTCTCCAAAGCAACCATTTTATTTGATTCCCTGGGGATGAGGAACATTTTCATTTTGTGTAACTATGTAATTTTTGGAAGAGTTGGTAAAAAAATGAACTTTTAGATTTTCTTGGCCTAGAGATTGTTAACTACCCCCATATTCCTAATATGTTGTATGTCATATTGTTTCATTCAGCGTGATTCAGGGATTCACACAATAAATATTACCAATATCCTGTGTAAGCAACATGGAAACACCATTTTTGCTAGCTTACCATGCTAACGCCATTCAAAACCGACAATTTCCAACATTTTGACCCAAGTGGCTTCCCAATGATGCTCGAGGAGTTAGGAGGTGATAGATCAAAAGCAATAATATGTAGAGGCACTAAAGGTGATTTTTCTTTTTTTATTATTCAAATGGCGACCCCTCCCTGAGGTCCTAAGTCAATGAAACCTCTGTGGTGGCTGTAGACTTAAGGTGGCGGGATGTGTGTGGATTTTGAAATGCATTTTTGACACACACTCCCCCCCCCCCCCCCCCAAGATATTTTGGCCCCATCATTTCTAGACTGGCTGTGATGTCATCTTTTTCGGGGGGGTAAATTCATTCACTTTTTGGAAGACAAGATAAGATATAAAGGTTATATTTCAGGGATGCAAAGCAGCTACCTGACTAAATGTTGTGTTTTACTTTTGTTGCATTTTTTTTGCAGTTAAACCTGTGATTAGAAGATAGATATCAGTAATCTCCTGAGAGTTCTACTATCGGTACTTAATTTGTCACCTGTGCATTACTGTTAGTACACATTATGCCATTTGACTCTTTACATTAAACTTTTTTCTTCATAAATTCTAAATCCTTTAATCTCCTCCTTAATGGATTTTTTACCACCTGAGAGTTGTTAAATAAGCTCATGCTAAAGCCTTGGCTAGAATACATCAACATTTTCCCTCACATTGTGATCTTCCTTGACACCAGTGCTAATCTGAAGGTAAATGTCAAAGATTCTCCATGGGGAGAAAACTTAGATGACTAAATAACTTAAAATCATTACTGACAGTAAAATAGCCCCAAGGTGATGGACATTCTTACTATCACTGATAGTCGACCTGAACTGAACCCAGCATAGGCTAATTACTTACCTGCTGGATTCATGTAACAAAAACAAATTTGATATCATTTTGTGATTAACTTAAAGGCTACAAAATAACACTTCACTGAGCCTGCTGTAAATTAAAAATGGTTTATAGTCATCTTTAACAGAGGCTGTTAAAAACCACATCTTTAGGTGCACTACTGTGCCTCTCTTCTGCATGTGCAGATGCTTCTGCATCACCTGGATCAAAGTGAACCATCATGCACCCTCTTCCTCAACTAAAGGCCTTGTCAAACAGCCACTACGTATATTCAGTGTATTTTGCAAGACAAATGGTCAGCTGTGAATATAAATGTGAATATGAAGTTATGCACTTTCGTGTGAAATTTTCACTTATGTTTCACCAATGTTCCGCATTAAAAACAATGAAAGATGTACGGAAAAACACCCAAAGAACACGTAAATAGCATGAAAGCCAAACTTGGCCTGAAATCTGGACCAAAATTTGTGCGTCAATTTCATAATTTTAATGAGATCTGCACGCCGTATTCGCAACATAAAAGTTATACATTGGTGGTACACGCATGAAAAGTCCATTACATGGAACAGTCGTTAAAGCCACCAATCTTTGTATCCTGGAAAAATCCCCCACAATTGCGTAAAATCTCTGTAATAATTGAGTACAAATAACGTAAAGCACACACACGCTGAGTAATTCTCAACCGACCAATAATTTTGAACAGCTCAAAACCAAATTAAAGTAGGGACCAATCGGTCAAAACTCTCAACGCACCTCTGTGCACATTGTCAAATGAACGCAAGACACACTTATGAATTATTTATATCATGCACGCATGCATCACCAAAGACTGAAATTTCATACGTGGAAAATGTGCGAAATGTGCATAGCGGCAGTGTGACACGGCCTTAGCAACTAATATAAAACATAGTAGTACAAATGCACAAATAAATATAAAACATAAATAATGAATATAAGTTTAGCCTGTGAGTGCTCATGTCAAATAAAATAACTTTTTATGGAATGAGCACAAATGTACCTGATGCTACTCTCTATTTCATGGGGCTTATATATTTATATTTTATGGAAGCTATTTAAATTTTGCTTCCCCAACAACATTCTGCACCTGCTCCTACACCTGGCTGTGATTCCTTTCTCCGGCTCGACTCGCACCCCTGACTGTCCCCCCCAACCACGGCTGGATGAAGCTCGTCTGCTGGACTTTATATATGTAGTTGTAGTGTTAGATAAGTTAATTCTTCTCTATGAGTTCTGGTAAATCGCCTGCCCGTCCTGGGGGAGAATCCCTCCTTCATGTGGGCACCCCTGAGGTTTCTTCTTTTTTCCGGAATCCGTTTTTTTAGGAGTTTTTCCTTACCGCGAAGGAGGGTCTAAGGGTAGGGATACCAGTTTATTTTCGTCAGTTTGTTAGTTCAATTTAGTATTTTCCTATTGAATTCTATGTATTCATGATCCTTTTGATCTTATGTTTGACTTTTTCAATTACCGATATGAAAGCCCATCGGGACGACTGTTGTTGTGAATTTGGGCTATACAAATAAAATTGAATTCAATTGAATAAAGCTGGTTTGCCTTCATATATATTTAACTTGCTTTTTGAACTGAGGCAACAGCAAAAACAGACAGGTCAATGAGATTGTCGGATGTGTGCAGATGATAGTAATTGATATTTTTAAATAAGGTGTATGGTTTATTATAAACCTGTTTCTTGTATGCTAATGGGTCTGCATATGCTAAGTGATGAGTCACTTGACTGCCATAGATTCAGGAAATTGGTTTGCCTTCGTCTGACAAAAGCCTCGTCTGTGCCACATAATTGCCTTAGACCTTCAACAAAACACACACACACACACGAAGGGGTGTGCGTGATTGAGATCTGAATTGTAATGTTTCATGTCTTTGAAGGTGGTTTGCCTCATAACTTTCTGATAAAGCATGTGTATGTCTTTTCATATGACCAAAAGTAAAAAAAAAGGTTAAAAAAACAATTTCTTGCAATAACTTATCGTATGTTGGGGGGATTTTGTGCATGTAATCTTATGACTATCTTTATATTTGTATATAAACGACTATGTATGACCAAACTGTTTCGGAAAAAAAAAGCTCACAAATGGATGTGTCCGCTTTTTAATTTGCATTTAACTTGTTTCTTTGAAACTACATGGGGTATTGCAGAGGTAGAGCAATTGGACTCTGATCAGAAGATTGCATGTTTGGTTCCCACCCTATGTGTCGAATTGTCCTTGGGCAAGACACTGAACCCTAAAGTGCTTCTGGGGGTTTGCAGGTTGGCGATGCTGAGTTCCCACAGAAAGCGATTCGTACATCAAATTCACATTAGACACCTCTCTTTTGACGTGCATCAAATTTGCTACTTGACGCTTGTCTAAAAATGTTCATGAACTTTATGTGTAATGGAGGAGCTATATGTATACCACCTAAGGTTTTTGGCCTCAGCGTGACATGGGAGCATTGACTGTATGTCTGTAATCTTATTTACAATGCGTAAAAGACACTGATCATGTTGAAAGATTGGATTTATTTATTTTGAAGAACTCTAAAAGCATTGGTAATCATATCTCCATGTGTAAGTTCATAAGATCATTCAGAGACTCTCCCAGTACAGTGAGGTTCATCTACTGTACAAGTTGCATCTGAATGACTAAATTACCTTTCAGCGGTAATTTCATGTCTCTGCGACCCAGTTTGACAAATTTCTATCTAGCATTAATTTGAGGAAGGAATAAAGGATAAAAGTATACAATGTTTTTATTATTGTCTTGATGGAAAAAGAAAAAATATTACAAAGTTCAGGAGTAGAACAATCAGCATCTTCTCCATGTTGGTTTTGAACTTCACCAACTGATGGCGTCATTACATTACAGGCCAAACCTGAATCCCTGATTGGATGATGTGACACTTTTATTTGCCAAAGTTCAGATGTTTGATCTCTCAACACGCCTCACTGCGGTGCCAAAATTGCAGCGAGATGCCCAAATTGAGCTGCTGCCAGACCGACGCACCATGCCTGACGCTCAAATCGCGCCGTAGGTCCTCTGATCCCATCTGGACATCGGTATAAGTGGAGCCGACCATCAACGTGTGAATAAGGGTGAATGGGACAGTTACTGTAAAGTGCTTTGGGCCTTCGAGGAAGGTGGAAAAGCACTGTACAAGCGTGCTAGTCAGCATTTACCACCACATTAAACTTAATGCCCCTGATGCCTGAATCACATTTGCTGTGAAGGCAGCTTAAGACAGTGGAGCATCAGTGTGTGAATATGTGTGTGAATGGGTGAATGGGACTGTGACTGTCAAACGTTTTGGGCCTTCTGAGAAGGCAATAAAGGACTTTAAGTATTCGCCATTTACTATGCTCCAGGTTAACTTGCTTAGTGTTTAAATATCTCCAGGTGAAACTAAAAAAGACTCACAAAGATCTTGCAATTATCTTGCAATCTAATAAAATCCAAGCTAATAGCCTTAATAAACTGAAAAAGTAATTAAACAGTTAGACACAACAGAGGCAATTACAGCAATTAGTGTTTAGGAGAGGTTGTTAATGAGGCTGTGTGACCAGTTTCTGTTGAGCCTTTCTGAAGATGGGTCTTTAGCTCTGTTGGCATCACAATCATTGCCCAATATGACATGTCAGAACCTTGGTTTTGAGATCGAGCCAAAAACTCCAGTTTACATTGGTGCTCTGGGTGTATCTTCACCACGGGGCATCCTAGGATCACCTTTAGATAAAACACACAAAAAATCAACAACATATTCATAAAAACACATTTCAATAATGTCTCAGTCCAAAAGGTAAGAGTTTAGCCACATTCAAAACGAATTAAGGAACCCATTGGGCCAGATTTTAACAAAATAAAAGCTGTCAAAGTGTTAAATTTCAATTTAGAAGCGTCATACATTCAGATAACAGAAAGAAAATATTTAAATAAGTGTAAATTAAATTGACAAAATAAGAAGGAAGAAATTGAAACCACAGAGCTGGAAAATGTTGCCACATTTTTGCAAATGTGTTTCATTGAATTTCATTCATTTCCAGAAATAAATACTAGCGTTTATGGAAAATTACAACAAAATAGATTCCAGGGTTCCTTATCAATTCTTTAATTTCTGGTTTTCTCCTCCTAATACCTATATTTATTAAAACAAGTGGTAATCTGGCTAGACAAAGAACGTTTGTCTAGGCCCCCCGGAAACCTTTGTGTCCCTATCATGGATGCAAATAATTGACTGGATGGATGTGGACAAGTATTTCACGAAGTGATGGCCTGGGACCCAAAATGCAGGCTTGATGGCAGAAACTTTGATGAATGACTCAAAGCATGGCAAACCCAAGTAACAAAAAGAGACAAAACATGACAGCAACCGAAAAGATCACCTGAAAACCAGGGACGTAAATACACTGAGGATAATTAACTAAAATGAATACAGCTGTGATGATTAACAGTCTGATCCTGGTGTGACTGTGAACATCCAAGATATGCCACAAACCAAGCAAACATGTTAAATCAAACAAAGCACACAAAGAAAGCAAAAGAAACAAAGTTTTGAAAACAAAATACTTGGGAGGTTGCCTTGTGGCTGGAATAACAAAGATAACAAATAAGAAAACCACTACTGACAAAGCTCATGTGTTCTTTTGACTCAGTTATCCTTTACATTAATGAATAGTGAAGAGAACTGTGAGGACTTAATTAAGTGTCCAAGCCCTTGGCTATTTAGAGTGAGAGTGTCAAACTCCTTTATGCACTTGTGCGCAGTAGGTCCTTAATTCACTGCGTCATGCCAAGGACCCCAGAAAGAAACCACGCCAGCAGAGGCTCCCAGGGCAACGAAACTCTTGAGCCGAGCTCCCATGTCTGTCTGCAAACCAGTCATGACAAAGCCTGTCTCCCCAGCACTGCTACAATATGACGAGTAAATTGGAAGTCTCACCACCAAGTTCAACATTTGACAGGAGCAAGAGGTCAGGACTCAGCTCGAGGCTCTTGTTTACAGTAAGAGTAGAAACCATTTCAGCCTGTGTTGCACTCTGGCCTTACTGGTAAATATCTCCTAGTTTTGCTACTGGCTGCCTGTTTTAATGCATTATGGATTTATTCTGCAGAAATTTCCCAAACCTACCTACTGATGACTTTAAAATTGATAACCTGGACTTTGCAATGTGTAAGGTTAACTAATTCCTGCTCTTGCATTTGCTTGTTAGTAAAATCTAAATTCATAAATAAACAATAAATCCCATTCATTAAAATGTAAAAGAAATGTTTCCAATCTTCAGCATTTCTATCTTTTTACTCCACCTTTAATGCATTCTGCCCATAAATCAACCAATCAAGTTGGTTAAAAATACACAAGAATCAAGGCCGGATATATGGGTGAGGGGGGTAAGGGGGGTGGACGGGGGCCACCTAAACTGACCCCCCCCAAATAAGATGATGAGTTGAAAAAATTCACATAAGTAAAAAAAGAAAAATTACAAAAAAAGATAAAATAAAAAGAAAAACAAAAAATAGAAGAAAAGAGATAAATGCAGCACACTTGGGTAGTTTATTCATATCCATGAAGGATACAGATATGAGGATTATAACTTTAGCAGCCTGGCAAAGGGACCACCAGCTGTAGTTTTTTATTTTTTTCTAGCACAGCGATATAGGGTATGAAGGTGCTGTTGGTTGACCACTGTAAAATGTCTGAAGATTTTGAATTGATGTGATGAAGCCAGTAGAGACGTAGCATGGAATTACATCAGCTTTGAGATTGTATTCCAGCCAAACAATAAACAGTACTGTTTTATGATGATGTTATATAATAAAAAAGGAGGTTTTTCCAACCACTTCATAGGAAGACGAAAAACTTTCAACATTTCTTATTATAGAGTTTTTTTTTAGTTCTCTGACACATTATAAAAACATATAGGTACAATAAATAAATAAACAAATGAAGAAAGATATTCAACGAGGAGTGAAACACAATGGACGTCAGCCAAAATGGCCGGTCTGGAGGCTGACTCGTTTTTCATTAAGATTAACTGTGTAACGGGGGCGGCCTATCTTTCTGTGCCTCAAGCTGACACTTGTTCCCCTCCTACTGCAGATGTGTGCACTCACACACATCTAATTTTGTGTTCATCTGAGGCTGTTTGCTGAAGTGTACGGTTGTGCTCCTGCGAGTGTGTTGGTCTCCGTGGTCAAACAATGGGACATTATCAGACGTTGCCTCCAGCATGTTAAAAAAATCAGAGGGGAATTCAGACCAAAAATCAGCATGTTACCAGGGGGAGCTATGGGTTTACACGATGAGGGATCCTTTCTCTTGACCTATTTTAAACAAATAAATGTAACCGATTTTCGTTCAGTTTACCTTGTTGTCCGTCTTCAGAGAACCATCATTTAATGTGATTATTTTTTGTACTTCTTTAGCAGTTTTTGTGTAACACTAAATTCACACTGGTCCGTGTGCGGTGAGTCTCCGCTGCCTTGCGTGAGGAGTCGAACCGTTAGTCAGTTTCCATTGTCTCCGTTGAGTCTCTTGTTTGTCCCTCCTCCCCCCTGGCTCCTGATGATGTCATCAACATCCAAAACTTTAGCAATCAGACCCCATGTCCTCCCCTTCCTCATTGAGTCCTTATAAAATGCATGTTTTTTTTTCATAAACGAAGTTGTGTTTTTTTCCTTTCAAAATTGAACGTTTGTCATCTATGGTGAAAATAGACATGGTGTTAACATGTGTTATCAATTGGGCCCGTCACCTGAAATATAAAATACAATTTTCTAAAGTTTTATTCTAAAAGAACAACAGAATTTATTTTTAAACTTGGACCTGTTTCCTGTTTCTCCAGCTTTTTGCCTCAACATTGACGTGTCAACAGAATGGAAATAGAACTCCTGCGCAAAGCTTGCCTTGCGGACTGAGGGCCGGACTTCAGATGCAGACTTGATGGAGGCGATGTAAACATTCTGACTGATTAATGAATGTTCTATTATTCTGTGTCAACGCAACAGAGATGCACTGCAAATGGACCAGAGGCAATCGGCCTTAATTCGCCCACTAAGGGAGTCAGGATAGATGACCATGCTCCTGAAGAGTCTAGAAGAATGTAAGCTTTCCATCTATTTTCCCCAAAGGCTGAGAAGATAAGCTCAGTTTTCATCATTTATTTAGGCTAAAGGTGTTCTTGCTGTATAAACCAATGAAACAGCTCCGTGGAGTCACTGTCTTTCTTTAAACTTACAAGTTTTGGTTGACTTTGCTCTGTGTCACTAGTTAGAGAAAATTGTTAATTTAAAAAGTAATTTGCATTTACACACAACTTTAATTTAGTCTCTCTTTGAGTATGCATAAGGAAGTTGAAAAAGGTGGAAAACGACATTCAAGAAAACCAGTCCAGCACGACCAGACCAGAAAATGAGTGGCTGTGAGCAAACACACACAAGGTCTCAACAATTAACTTTGCAAATAGAGACTGTTTTAAACGTAACCTTTTCGTATTAAAGATTTCTGCGTTTTAGCCAAGCTAAGAATTGCTTGAACAAGACTAGAAACCAACATTTGCAATGTTTTTCTATTATTTTACTTTTCAAAAGGCTAAAATTAAAGCTAAAAATTACCACTAAAGAGTGAAGCATAGCAAAAAAACTTTTTTTGGAACGTGGGATATTGTTTTTTTTAAATAATTTTTTGCCAGACCTCTGCACATTTTCTATGTTTTTTTGTGTTTAAGCTGCAGAAAGTACATGCTTTTTCTAACTAAATATAGATTACTTTAAAGCAACATGGACTCCTGCTGTCAGCTCATGCACTATTTTCCTCTGTTCTATAAGTTGTACCTGAGTATGTGAAGTGTAAATCCTGCTGTGATTTTAAATTGGAGCCTTGAGACGATACAGAAATATGGCGATGAAAAAAAAAGCAAAACCACCTTTTATGTATTTTACTTTACAATAACTTTGTTAAAGTTGTGTAGCACCTTGAAGGGACCTGGATTGTGAGTTGAAGCTTTACAAATTAACTTAATTGTAAATACATTACAAACAAAAAACACAAAGAATTTGATTTCTGACAACAAAAAGAAAAACAACCAATTGAACAAATCAACAATTCATAGAAATGTGATGTAATAAGTAATATGAATTGGTTATTAATTTAAGATTTTAAAGTTTCGGTTTCTGAAATTAGACAAAAAGAAATCAAATACTGAAAAAAAAACAAGTGTCATACTTTATTGAAACATTAAATTCAGGGAAAGAGTAATGCAGTCGTATTAAGAAGGTATGGTAATGATACTGGTGTAGTTTTTAGCTTTGGGCTATCACTTTACATTTGGCAGATGAATATCTGATCCCCTGGTGTCACAAAACTGGCAGACGGCTGCTTCCAATTGCAGCAGGTGCATTAGCTCAGCCTAAAGTCCACAAAGCTAAATCAGGGTCAAGCAGGCAAGGGTCAATAACGAGCTCATGGGAGCATTAGAGAGGAAATGAGAGAAGGCAGGATCCAGGCAAGATTCGGTGCAGGCGGAAGACAAACAGAGTCAGAGACAAAACAGGGTCAGGAAATCAGAAGATCATGTCCAGCTATAACACTATCACACTGAGTGAGGATCAGTGCAGTGCCTAGGTATACTGTGAGTGATTCCAAAGGAAAGTCAGGTGTGTGGCATCCAGAAATTGTGCGCTGGGGTTGCTGGGAGATGAAGTACATTCAGACCTATGGAGATGGTTCCTGCCGGTGACCAGAGGGGGAGACAGAGCTCTGACCTTTGACACTTGGACATAGTTTTTTTCATCTTGTAACTTGTTCATACAAAAGTTAAGAATTTATTCCAATAAAACTACAACGCAGATGAAAGGGCAAAAGGGATGAAGATCTTTTTTTTTTACTCAGTAGAATCTTTTCCTTATTTTATTTAAGTTGTTGTCAGCAATGATTGATTTTTTTTTTTACGTCCTCACTTTTGTGTTCATTTATTTTGGCAGCGCGAGTCACGTGCACCGTGAGAAGACAATCTAAACGGAATTACTGCAAAATACTAAATGTCACGCTCGGATGTGCAACATAGCTCCTACATTTATTTAGAAGATGCAATCATGATGAATCAAAGAGGATATGTGACACGTCTTATCTTCAGATCTAGACAGTGTTTTGCATCAAATGAGCAACCATCTTTAAATGAACAGTTGTAATAGAAACACAAATGTATATTAATAATATAATAAAAAAGAGTCAATTAATGTTCTTTCAGGATGGTCATATTTCCTATTATGAGAAAATAGAATTTATCATTTGCAATGTGCAAAACTACATTTATACAGACTAATTTGATGTAAGTATGGCCCCAAGGGAGCATAGAACCAAAACTGTAATTTGTTTGATGGTTCTGATACTAATCCATTTGATGGTTGCCTTTTTTTCACATTTGTTTTGTCTCCTGTTGAAGCTTGAAATAGGTCTGATTGGATTATTTTAGAAGTAAACTTTCTGAAATATTTTTTAAAACAGGACTGCATGCCTGTTTTAGAGGTAAAAGTAGCCTTTAAACAGAAGCAGATAAACAACTACATACTTGAAAATAGACAGCTCAGGTTTCATGTCCGCCCTTCACTATTGATGCAGGTTAAATTCAAAGCTCAATGCTTCTCCAAAAATGTGTTTTCGAATGCCTGATGCTTCCACAGCGTTTGGGGCAGCGAGCTAACTATTAGTCTTATTTACAGTGCATGAAAGACACATACGATGTTGAGGGATGAGGTTTATTTATTTTGAAGTGCTCTACAAAAGCCGGTAATCTCGTCTCCAGGCCTGGGGTCATTAGATCCTTTACTTTCCCATGACGGTAACTTTTACTTTAATATCAGTGGTCCTTCTATCTCTCTGTAGATGATGAGTTGCTGCCCCGAAAGAGTCCAAGGAGGAAAAGTGAGAATAAAATTAGGGGACCTTTGCATTATTGTCTTGATAGAAATCAGAAAAATGTTATAAAGAATGTTAGAATCTCCTCCATGTTGGTTTTGGACTCCAACGGATGATCGGGTCATCAACACATCAGTGGTCCAAGCTGTGTCACTTATTGGTTAACGCGACAGCAATTCAAGACTAAAGTTCAGATATTTGAATTTTGGATGAGCCTTGACGCCCAAAACATGCTGCTGCCAGACCGCCGTGTTGCTCAGAACATGCTGCAGAACCTCTGATCACATCTGTACACTGACTTAACTCGGTGTCAGAATTTTGTGTGGTAAAATGTATGCTGGGGTACCTATAGGATCAAGGATGCACATCTATAAGGAGTGTTCATATACACTGCTTCAAGACAAATACATTTTGTCCCACAACTTCATTGGAATTCTCTTTATCCAAACTTTGTCCCATTTACTGTCTGACCTTTTATGTAACCAGTGAGGCATTTGAAGAAGATGTTGTTAACTCTGAAAAAAACGAGTTCTGTGTCAAGGTGCATATTGAACACAGAAAGGTCCTAAAGTAAAGCAAATTGGTAATAGCCACAAATCCTTCTCTACTCTAGAGGTTATTCTTTGTCAAATAAATAAACCAACTCACTGCCATTGCTGCTGTGCTTTTGTGACAACCGAACACATACTGTACAAATGTGATAGGGTGGAAAAGTCCAGACCTCAGATGGGTTCTGCTCCTTAGATTTTTGTGGCATATAAAATGTTTTGCCCAAAAAGACCATTGCGCTTGGCTCTAGCTGATTACATAGGATAGAAAATAGTAGTGAGCCCAGCTAGTGGCAATGTTTTTCCAGGAGATCAACATCCTTGTGCTCCTAAAATGCTGATAGCCGAGATTCTTCAAAGGCCCCATATGATCAGTGTGATTCAATTTTGACTTTGAGAAAATATATCTGTTATGAAATATTGTAGAAAACAAAAATTCCTTTCTGCTTTTTGACAAAAAAAAGTTTTCTTTTCATTTTCTGGCAAAAATAGCAGGAAACGGCTACAGATGGCTGCTCAATCCGTTGTTGAGAAAAGTTTGCACCTTTTGGTGTTGGCTGTCATGGTTTTTCCCTCATGACCATATGCTCAACATTAGCACAGAATCTGACAGACTGTTTGCCGACTCCAGCATCTTTCATATTTTCACATGCTTTGACTGAAATGTTATAAAGCTGTTCCTGTGTAATGTTTTGCACCGTTATCTGTTAAGATGCCACAATCATCTGTTTTTCAAATTCCGTCCTGTTCATGGTACCATGAAAAATGTTGTTTTCCAAGACTGGAAAAAGTATGCTAACTTTAGAAACAGATTAACTTTTCTCAATGTATATACAATAAATATAAAAAACAAATGATGATGTCTTTAGTAAGTTCACACTCACTTTTACAGTCGGCTGGTGCATAGCTGCAGTCATGACTTAAAAGAATTAAGTCAAAACTCATAAAAGCGGATGGTCTTCTTTAAAACAGTTAAAGCTAATTAAAGTCATCACAATTCATTTGACCGAAAACATTTACAGGGCAGAGTGGTTATAGATGCATTGATTTAGATTTTTAAGACTTCATGGTTTCGCTTTCAGTGATTCAAAAGCTCACCAAGCCTTGCTTTACTGAGACTGTTGGAAACAGCTCCCAAAACCTGAAATGGTTATCAGTTATTTATGTTTTAAAATTTAGTTTTATGTAGAAAATAACATTTGAACCAAAAATGAAACTTCATAATTCAGATTTAACATTATGTAGCTTTACAATTTATGTATTTAATTTTAGCTTTACAGTTTAGATTAACGGCCCAGATTTAGATTCCACATTTACCTTTTAGATCTAACATGCAATGCTTAGGATCAACATTTAGAAATAATGTTTAACTTCTGTAGTTGGCATTTAGATGAAATCATTTAGTCACATTAATAATTAAGTAACATTTATTAAAGAAAAATGCACTCTTTCATTGGCTTAAAAGTGAGTTTAATGCCAGCGTCCAGCTGGCATTAAACTCACTTTTAAAAATTAGTTCTGTGCCAAAATTATTCTGTGCTTGTGTCTAAGATGCTGTCATATAATGGTTTGTATTTTGAATCATCAACATTTTCTTTTATTCACACAGTGATGGCATTGTTGTCAAAATAACTTTGTCCCGGTCTGTTCCCAAAACAGCTATTACTACCTCACAACTCACCAGATCAGAAGATTTGCATAAAGGTGCTGATGGAAGGAGACACATTGCAAAGACTGTACATCTAATAAATTGCTCCAGCAATGGCAAGCTTCTTGGCTGGTGACTGCTGGAACCACTCAATTTCTCAAAATCCTTGCTGGAGAGCAAAGGGAGAATTAGGGGCTTTCTTGAGATACAAGTGCTTCACACTGTTTGTGTAGTATTAATTTAAGAATTCTTCGTGTTTTACAACATGCATATAAACAGCAGGCATATTTGAGTCCAAATTTAGCTTAAAAACCCACTCTGATCATCTTTTGATCTATTTTAAAGCATTTCTAGTGGTCTTTTTATTGATTTTGCCGTGACCCCCCTACCCCTTTCCATCACTCATAACTGAGCGTTGTGTTTACATGCTCTCCTGGTAACATAGAGCCCATCACACCCCCAACAAAAATAGTGAGCAATATTGGAGCTATCCCGACCTACAGTTTTGAGCCATTTTCTATGTGTGTCAAATACCATCTGTTTTTAAACAACATTTTTCACCTTCTCCAGATTCACTTTTAGTTGAATAAAAAGATGCTTAGTAATACAATTTTTGAGCTTAATTTTGTGTTCTCCATAATCAGAAAAATGCCTCAAGAATATGTTAAAAGCACAAAGAAATAAGTTTTGAAGTCCTTGTGACATTTTTTAAATAACAATAATTTGCAGATTTCTCCCAATTCTGTCTTCAACCAATCAGAAAGAGGTAAGACTTTGTTGTTTTACATCTCCTCAGTCCTCTTTTTAAATATCCATTTACAATTGAGTTAATTTATTAGCGTTGGTTCAAAATATCACATGGATGTCAGAGATGTTGCAGCACATTAACTTGTTATATAGCTTAACGTAATGACTCAAAAAGTTTTATACACTGCTGTTCTTAGTAAGAAGGGTTTTTAAAAGGTTAATGGCTTCCATTTCTTCATTGTGTTTGTGCATTATTCAAATGCCACTTAGGCGAACTTTAATCAAAGCTCAGCAACACACAGAAAAGTGATGTGCCTCTGTTGAAATATCCTCATTATTGTTCTCATAAATTATTAAAGTAATCAGACAGTCATGTTGTCATATTATGGTTGTACTTGGTTATCAGATACTGTAAACATGAGAGAAGATGACGTTTAATTTACTCGGTGAAGGACTAAAATGTTTAATTTAATATGACTCAACACCTTAACTGAACTGAGACTGCTTTACAATGTGTGCACACTATCGGGATAAAAAGCAGGAATCCACAGACTATATGAGAAAATCACAGATCAAATCCAAAATCTGTCACAGACTGCATAAAATTTTGAAAAAAAAAAAAACACAAATTCCCAATTACACTGTTTCCATTAAATAATAAATGTGAATTAACACAAACCAACTAATGTGATACGTCATTCAAAAAAATGGCGACAGATGTAAACAATACTTTGAATTTATTATCACAAATCCAATTTGCAGAATTTTATAGTCAATGGAAACGGAGCTACAATCGCGCACACATTATAAGCTTCCACAGTTTAAAAAAACAAAACTGCCTGTTTTCTGCTGTTGTTCATTTTTGCATTTCGGAATCAAGTCAGGCACATTTTTTTGATTCATATATTTACCAAAAAACAGTGAGATAAAGAATAAAGAAAGCTTTTAAAAATACACATGCAACAAATATTAATATTTCTATACAAAATATGTGAGATTCTTTTTTTTTTAGACTAAAACAGGGGTCACACAACCTTTACCACTGAAAGAGCCATTTGGATCAGTTTCCCACAGAAATTAAGACAAAGGAAGCTGCAACACCCTTTGAAAAACCCGGCATTTTCAGTGAATGGTAACATTTCACTCATTTTTAAAGTTTGTTAGGAGGTGTTAAGTTTTTTTGTATCCTCTTTCATTCAACGGGTTCTGATGAGAGCTATTTCCCAAAGAGGCCACAAAACTAGCAAATATGTCGTAATTAACTAGCAGTTAATCCGCTTCTCCAATAGAGTATTGTCAACAAACAACTTTTTTTCTCATCTGGATCAGGATGTTTTTGGGCAAAAGCTGCGTGTTTATTCTGGAATGTCTCGCCACATTTGAGACTTTGTTTGCTTATTCCTCATAACATTAATCACACTGGTAAAGTCATTGACAGCAAACAAATCCAATCAAATTAAACAAATTAAACATACTGTTTTCTTCAGGAACTTCATTTTTTTCCAAATTCTCCATCATTGTCTTATCTGGGTCAGAACATTGATGGGATTACACGCCGGCGTGAGTCGTGGCGGTGACGCAGGTCGATAGTCACGTAGAACTTTACCTAAAATGTCTACATTTAGATTTTTTTAATCCTCAGCTCGTTCATTTTTTAGAAGTATTTTTATGAACGTTTTGACTGCTTGCCGACCTTAGTCGTCAGCAGAGGAGAGCTGCTCCAGGGACAAGCAGCTCACCTTGTTCTGATCCGCTCACAAAAATACAACAGCTCATCAACAAACGATCCAGAGAGGTTCTGCATAATGAGGCATTAATTCACTCCTCATTCAGCAAGTACTGTCTTTTCAGAACTTTCCACCCCATAACAGACTTCAGCCTGCGTTCCCAGTTGCAGACATGCCCCCTCCACATGTTTACGCTGTTCTCTCACACATCCCGAAAGGCACCACAGCAATCTTAGAACATAATAGTTATTTTACAAAACCCCAGAGAGCCGCAGCACAGGGATGAAGGAACCACATGTGGCTCCGGAGCCGCAGGTTGCCGACCCCTGGCCTAAAAAGTTTGACAGATCAGTTTTTTAACTTGTCAAAATGTGTAGCACATATAATGATATAAGCAGAACTGACATGATGGTTGAAGGGGGCAATGAAAGCAGCTGAGGCCGAAATTATACTTAATTTTCTAAAGGCATCACAAAATTACACAGAAAACTTTAACAAAAGCTTTTGGTGCCAATGAAATGTTACAGTTTATCCCTAAATAAATGTAAGTGCTAAGATTGAAAAATGTTTTTTAACTAGGATTGGTAGAGTTAATGGTCAGTCTTTTCCTTAGTTCTTTAAAGTATAATCTTATGTTGTCAGAAAACCTTATGTATTCTTAAACAATGCACAACAAACCCTTTGAACTTTTGTACACATTATGACTCTTTTTGTTAATATTCTGGCTATAACCACTAACAGTCAGCGAGGTAAAGGTGTATCATCAATTAAAGTATGAAAAAGCAAAGAATCCATTATGATTGACAAACTCACACTTTCATTAACAAAAACAAATAAACTCAATAGGACTTTGATGATCTGAATACTATGCCAAATGCTGGTTATCAGGCATGTTCAAGGATAAAACTAGAGCAAGTGATGAAAAAAAAAGAACAGAAAAAAATTCCCTTTGAAAAAAAGTGATTCCTTTAGCAGTTGACCTATAAAAATCCACCAATACATTAACTAATGAATCAACAAATACATGTTAAAAATATATATATTATAAATCTTGTGTCTATTATAATATTTTTATTAATCTTAAGAGCTTTATACAAAAAGTACCCTCTTCAGATGCAGCAGAATGTGTTTAATACGTCAAAATAAATATTTTTACACTAAGAAGGAAGCATTAACACCAAACTGAGTGTTAAATGGAAAATCCCACACAATGTCAGTCGTGAGCAGAGATCCCACTGAAGGATTCCGTTTACAGTCATAAAATGTTTGAGGACCACAAAGAAAGAAAAACAAAAGACTTCCTCTGAAAGTTGAACGCTATCAAAGGATAAGGGTGAGAAGGTTAGTCTGCAATAACAACTTACTTCACCACATTATGTGGGTGCACTCCCAATAAGATCACTGGAAAATGGCAGCTGTTAGAAATAATGCAATTCATTCTGTGCTGCCGCAGGATACTACAGGGCTCTAAATGAAGCATGTCTGCTTTTAGAACCCTAAAGAAACAAACTAATAGCCCTGCAAAGACTTGCCATTTATAATATGACTATAATTCCTATGATTCATTAGGCAGGAACAAAAAACAATGGTATACTCTGATTAGAAGAGACCACAGGGGAAATTCTCATGTTAATTTATTCTGAAATCTCTTATTGACTAAGCAACTTGTGGTAATATTGTGTAGATTAACTCTCTAGGTTGTATATTGTATTCTCACATTTTTTTCTTTGCATTACAGATAACATATATGTTGTTTACATATGTTTGTTAGTTAGTCTTTCCTTAGGTTAAGAGAAATGCTTTGAGGCAGCAAAATCTAGCCCAAAATCTTTACAATTCTCAAATCAACATAACTCCAGGTGGAGCTGTGAGTGCTCAAAGATAGCCCAAAATGAGTTACTGTTTTTATATTACTTAATTTCCTTTATATATGTCCGCCATCATCAGAAAACCCAAAAGAACACTTTTATCAGAGTGAGCCTTCAAAATTGGAGATAAGATGGGCCTGAAGTCAATAAATTGGTAATTGCTGCTGAAGACGACAATCTCTAAAAATCATCCAAACAAAATGCAAAGTTTTTACTTATATTTGTGTCTCTTTTAGGGGGACTACTACAAATAACATGTTTCCTGCATTAGAATAAAGAAATAAAAAATGTTGACTTCCTTTTTGATTGGTTATATCACAAAAAAAATTTAAATGAGGGGCTATACCAGCCTAGTAGCCTATGTGAGAGTGAGTGTAAATGTAAGTGAGTGTGAGAATATAAGTTTGTGAGTGGTTCATAATGAGATGTGACTTGTACGGCCCCACACAGCTTAAACTTAAAGCCTTAGTCATTAAGAGATTTAGCTGTAAAAAAATCCTCCAAGAATAACATGTACAGGTATGTGCATATGGGAGTCTGACTCAGGTGAAATTCACGTATGACACTGGAGGCCGCACAGACTTAATTGTCAGAATTAAAAGACAAGTGATATTTCAGAGAAAAAGAACTGGCATACTTGCATGTCCTAAAGTGTCCTAGCTGTGGGGCTTTGTGAAAATAATTTATCTCTGCCTATAAAATGTGTAAACCAAAAGATCATTTGTTAATTACCACAGAGTTCTGACAACACTACTCATGCATCTCTCACTTCCTGCTGTCAACACCAAATGGCAAACAACTGTGAAAGATCAAACCTCTGCTGTGTCATTTCAAGGACAAGCGCTTCATTATCACATCCAAAAATCAAATTTAAAAGATAGAGATATAAAATATTATTGGAATAAATATGGCTCTTAAAACAATAGACATATGAAAATTAATTTAAAAAAATCTTAACATTTGGTTGATTTGTAATGTACAACCATTGGCAACCATCGGGACATAATTTAAAATTATTGTTGTTGTTTTGAAGAACTTGAGATTTTTTGGTTTGCCCATCTTGCTGTGCTTTGTGGTGTTATGTTTCAGTAATGATACAGTCAATAGTTGATAAATTATTTTGGATTGCAATAGGCTTGCAAAATGTTGATAAATAAATACAGTTCCTAAAAGAACACATGGTCCATGTCAATATAATTACTCTGTCTTTGAAAGGACTTTCAGTGATTTGGAGGTGACTTGAGGCTGGTTGGGTCTCGATTTGGGACTCGACTTGGACTTGCCCACTGTTGACATGGGACTTGTGGACAAAGACTTGACATTTTTTTTTTTTGGCAGGGGAAATTAATATCCACTATATCCACTACACAAACAGTTAAAATAAATATATGTAAACTTCAGCTCCAATTTTGTTAAGTGAGCTGGACTGCAAGCTATTCTACTTCTCATTTAAAGAAAATTAAAAAAGTTAAATAGCATTTTAATTTAAATTGTCCAATGTGTGTGTGTTATTTTGTATAAAGCATATATTTGAATAAAAAAAAGTGTCTTACCTTTCTGTGGTTAGGTTTTATAATGCCTCATTTCACTGGATATCAGTATTTCTTTTAGAGCATACCAGGCTTTCAAGACTATCTGAAAGAGCCACAGGGTTTTACTTAGGCATGAATAATACATTAAAATTGTTTAATTTTTACACATTTATAGGAAAAAAAAACAGCAGTATCTGATGGTAGCTAGAAGAATATGGCATTTTAAAATTGCACTGTTACATCCTGGGTGCAGTACTTTGTCCCTTTACTCATCTTTTTATGTAATTTTATGCTACATAACAGGAAAAAGTTCTCTTTTTGGGATACATTTTCTCCGCACACACAGACACAAATCAGTTTCTATTACGTGCAGCTTGTCCAGCTTTATTTCCAAGAATTGTGCAACATCTGTGAATGTGTTCACAAAAATCTGAGAACTTTATCTCATGTTCAGTTTTAAAGCAACTAAATTTGAAGAAAAGGGGTTAAGGATTTTTTTCTTTTAGTTCTATGTTCTCATTTTGTTTTTGTGGCTGCGAAACTGTGATGCACTTTCAAAGGGCACACTGCGGAACAACAATGGTCAACAGTGGTCAAAGAGAGATCAAATGGACTTTATTTAAAAGCAATTACAGTGAGTGCAAGGCAGCTGTTTTCACTCCGTGTGCAAAAGGTGACACTTTGAATTTGGACGGTCATTCTGATGGCAAACAAACCGCAGACCAGGTGGAATGATGACCCAGCAGAGCAGAGAGGAAGGGAGTGTCCTATAGATTTGTAATCTCTGTGGAGTGGGTTCTGTTTAGATCAATGTGTTAAGTACTGTTATGTGGTGGACAACACTAAAAGGGAAAACCATACATTTGAGTTGAGTTAGCTTTAAAGTTCAGCAAACTTCAAAATATACCATTAACAAAATAAAAAAACAAAAAACTATTTTGCTTCTCTGTCCCTTTTTTATATTATTTTTTAGGCAGCAAACCGGGCAATTTTGCATTCATGTCTGTAGAAATCTACCATAAAGTTGAGACGGGATTGTTGATGCACATTGCTGTAATGGACTGTTGTGAAAGAAGGTCAGAAGCTCTCAGTCAAGTCATTTTAACCTTTCAGGATAGGAGTGACTGCAGCAACATGACAATGACTGCATGGTGGCTGCCTCCTAACAGGACAAGAGCAGAAATGCAGAGTGACACTTATCACATTCACTCCAGCATCAAGAAGATATTTACATAACTTATTCAACACTTTAAAGGACAACACGAATAATATAAGAATTGATGTAACCTAAAAAACGTTTTTTTTTTCAGAAAATAGGGGAAAAGACCATATGTGTTATAGCTAACCTTCCACTGATCCATCCATCCATCCATCCATCCATCCATCCATCCATCCATCCATCCATCCATCTATCTATAGATATATATCAGTGGAAGGTTAGCTATAAGACATATGGTGTATAGATATATAGATATATAGATACATACATATATATATATATAGATATATTTAATCTTTTAAGCCCCAACAAATCTCTGCACTCTCACTTCGAGTAGTTTTACCTGTGTAAGCCACGAGGCATCTTCCAACTGCTTGTAACCTGACTATAGCAGTAAAACACACTCCCCCGAGCAATCACCTTCCTTAACAGAGATTTAAATCACTTTGGAAGCTTCCCTCCACCGTCTCTCCTCGCAGCAGGAGATGTGCTATGACAATGACTGGGGCTTTCGCAAACAATGGAGCCCTTTTTCCGGGGTACACATAACTCCACCTGACACCTGACAGTGAGCGTGAGCCCCCACTGGGAGACTGAGATCTCCATGGCTATGAAATTTGACCGAATGTTGTGTGGCCTTGGGCTGTGAAGCCATGGCAAGACTCTATACAGTCAAAGGGAGCAGGATTATTTGTTACAATGGCTCACCGAGGCAAATTAAAAATAGAAGATTGTTTACAGCTACTGTGATGACCAATGTGTGTCTCTTCACAGGGAGCAAAACATGGCAGAGCAGGTACGACGATCTGCTGATGGTGCGTATGTAAATGTAGGTGAACGGAACACGGAGGGAAAATACTGCTATGAGGAGTTACTGCTGAAGAACTACAGACACATTGTGATTCCTGCTTTCAAAGTGTCACATGTACTCAAAGAATCAAAGGCATCTTTTCCTTTTTTTTCTCAGTACAATGGGAAACAAACCCTTCGATTATGGCTCATTTGGTGTTTGATTTAATATTTGTTTTTTGTTTCTTCAATTAGCAGCACCCTAGTTCTGAAATGCCAACAGTTCCTATTTTACACTGTGTAGCAGTGTCAGACTTAGCAGTTTGGGGCCCCCAGGAAAAAAAAATGACATGGAGTCCTCTGCAGCTATTTATTTTTTAATAGTTATCTTGATTTTGACATTCCTATAACTTCTTAACAGGTCCACTATCCTCAATGTCAAGAATCCAATTTTTTTGACGAGCATCTAAAACGAAAATCAAATTTAAATGTTAAAGAAATTTATTTTTTATTTATTAATTTGCTTGGAAAATAAATATTAACAACTAAACGCCCCTTTCCAAAATGCTTTTAACTGAACATTCAAAATAGCTGCAAAGCAGCTTATCACAAATTTTTCAAACATGCCCTGGAAAGGAAGTAGGTAAGCAGAAAAACAGGTAATCTTAGTTGGACACAGGTAGACACACATGAAACAAATGCCACTTTGTTACACTGCCCCAGGTGGAGGAGTTTAAATA
Source organism: Oryzias sinensis (assembly GCA_037389245.1). Taxonomy (NCBI): domain Eukaryota; kingdom Metazoa; phylum Chordata; class Actinopteri; order Beloniformes; family Adrianichthyidae; genus Oryzias; species Oryzias sinensis. Next base: position 10,669,895 of record CM074491.1, read on the forward strand.
TCCTGGTTGTCTTGTTCATGAGTGAGGGAAGACCAGAGTGCAAGATTTAGAGGCGGAGCAGCGTCCATTGTGGTGAAGAGAGAGCTGAGCCAGAGAGCAAAGCTCTCAATTAACCGGTCAATCTTCGTTCCAATAATCACATATGGTCATGAGCTCTGGGTTATGACCAAAAGAACAAGGTCCTGCATACAAGCGGCTGAAATGAGCTTTCTCTGTAGGGTAGCGGGGCGCTCCTTTAGAGATGGGTGAGAAGCTCAGTCACCTGCAGGAGCTGGAGGGGGAGGAAGTGGCCGGGGACAAGGAAGTCTGGGCTAGACTGCTGCCCCTGCGACCCGATCCAGGACAAGCGGAAGAAGATGGATTGATGGATAGTATAATTGTTCTATTTTTGATGCATGTTGTCAAACATTGTTTTTGCTATTTTGTTTTTTAAAGTACTGATATCTGTGATACTAGCCCTGAAATAACTTGGTATACAATCAAAACCAAATTCCCAGTATTGCCCACCTCTAGGGTCTTCTGTCTTTTCTTTAGCTTGTCAGGTTTTATTAAAGAAGACAAAAGTAACAAAAATACCTGAATGATGAAACATCATGGAAAAACAAACAAAAATGTTCCCCCAAATGAACATTTTCTGCCCCTTCTCCTTTTCTGTTCCTTTTCTCATTCTTGACTTTATCTTCTTTTTGAGCTCCGTTGATTCTGTTTTTCTTCCTACACGCTTCTGGAAATGTCTTGCTTTTTTTCCTGCCTCTTTCTTCATTCACAGCCGCCGAGTTAACTACACTTCAATCTACCGCTTTATTATTATTATTTTTTTTTTCTTCAGTCTTTTTCAGCTAGACGACAGAATAGTCCATTGCAGCAGAGAGACGGGGAGGACAAAATAGTTTCACATGAGCAGTCTCATGCCATTTCAGTGATTTTTTTGTATTTGTTTTATATTTCGTTGTCTGTGACAGACTTAAATAATAATGGGTGTGGGAAATTATTTGACATTTTTATTAGGTGTTCAACTCTGGGACACCAAAGTGTTGGGGGCCCGAGGCAATCCAATATGTTTGCCCTCATGGTAGGCTGCTGTGCCGTTTAACACTTATACAATAATTTTTGAAGGCTCTCAAGAAGTGGGGGAAAGATTTCTCTCCCAAAGTTTTAACTGGCAAAATCAGAAAACTCCTGACCTCTTGAGGATTTTTAACCTATTTGTTAAACAAACAAACCTCTTCTGAAACAACAGCAGTCATTGTCTTTGATTGGCCCTCTGTCACACAGCTGCCTAAAGAATTCGAAAAGCTCTACTAATTCCACCTGCTCAAGTGTCTTGACAGTAATCAGCCGTTTTGTAATTGAGACTGAGAATTCTGCTGCTCTGAGTGGGATCTTTCGGTAACCATGGAAACCACAAAACGTTTGTTATCACAAGAGGCTCTCATTTCTTGATAACATCTTTTCTTTCTTGACTGAACTAATCATCCAAGACACTGACAAAATGTGAAAGTGTTAACAATCTAGAACTCATTGTTGCCGTGGGCTTTAGGTGTCTATTTTTGCCGTGGAAATCTTCAAAGTGGAACCGGGTTTGTTTTTCAAAGGGGATGGTTTGGAAATTTGAGTTTGAAAAACAGACTAATAATATAAAAATTACAACAAAAGTTAGTTTCCTATATTTTTTTATGTAGTAAACATTTAATGCATGGTCTATTTTTCTTTTTTTTATTTCTTCAGTTCTTTCCAGAGCTTCACAAACCTCCCCAGGAGAAGCTTTCATCGCCGATAACTGAGTGAAAAAGCCATTGAACTGTTAAAATGGAACCTTGTAGTCCTTTACGTTTACCTATTAAAATGAAAGGCCTCACTTCCTATGTTTTTTTTCTTTTTTTAACACATGTTGTTTAAATTGGTATTCTTTCTCCAGTCAGATCATGATTAATTTCAGGGTCATTATTATCTCCAGGGCATCAGGCAATTTGCTGCTCAAAGGGGACATTGATTAAAGTTTTTTCTTTCCCTTGGCACATATGAAATGTGTGTTTTATATATTTGAAAGGTTTTGTTACATTTGGCTTTTTCTAATGATATTTGAAAAAGCATTCAGTGATTGTTGATTTGACACTTTCCATTGCAAAAACACAGACAATTTGACATTCCACAGTCATTAATTACCAGACCTGGCTTGTCCTCATTATTTTTCTCGTTACCTTTAGCTGTCAGTTCTGCACTCTTCAGTCATCTTTTAAAAAACGTCAATTAAAAGCAAAAGTTAAGCTTCAGAACATTTTTTTATTTAGTGTGTGTGAGAGTGTAGGTGTGAGTTTTATTATTTTTACACCAATCACTTTCTCCACTAAGAAGTCATTCAGTCAGTATGTTACAAAACAACTGTAAAATAAGAATTGAACATACAATTTTTCATCTTAATAATAACCCAAACTCCTGAGAAAGATCAGCTTTAATTTTAGGTTCTCATAAAAGAAAGCAGAAGTAATAAAAAAGTGGTTGAATTGGCTTAAGATTAAGCAAATAAAACCTGAGACCCTTTTCAGTGCATGTAAAGATCTTATTTTTTAATGTATTTGACTAAAAATGCTGGAACCGATCAAAAAAATTGGAAAAACTGATCGAGGGAGGTCCAGCATTTATATTTTTTGATTTGGGTCAGGTGTTTAAAACAAGACAAAATAAAAGAAGAAGTAGTGATGGATAAATAGAAAGTGACAGCTAATAATAGAGGCGGATGCGCAGGCAAGAGGAAAACAGCTGACAACCTGCTGATTGGCAGCTGTGAAAGCTCAGTCCACTGCAAGTTATTTCAACAGATGCAGGAAACAAGAACCAACATTATATTATATTATAATATATTACATTACATTACATTACATTACATTACATTATATTATATTATATATACTTACACATTTGGACCTCGGCACTTCAAGTGATAACAGATCAGCAAAATAAATTTATGGTAACGTGCAGCTGAAGGAAAATACTCTGCACATATAACAACATAGTCAAATTAGCAAAAACCATATAATTACAATATTTACTACAGATCAAAAGTAAAAACATAAAAAAAACAGTAAACAGTATAGAAAAAAATAAATTATCAAAACCTGTTTCTGGAAGGCTGTAAAAAGGGATGCATCCTATTTGTTTTATGAATTGTTTTTTTTTTTGTTTTTGCTGTGCTCAGGAATGGGTAGTTTAGTAAAAGAGTACAACACACACACAAATACATTAAAATTTGATGCACATATTTGACATGTGTCCCCACATGAATGAAGTTTTAATGCTGCACAATCATCTTTACAGCACCTCCGTGGAGTTTTTTTTTTTTTTTAATCCTAAATGGTCTGATCACCCAAAAAATAAATAAATCATGGAGCTTATTGACCATCATGGCTGATATCCATGAAATAAAGTTATTATGAAAACTGCAATGCATGCACACTTTGTTTATCCTAAGTGAAAACAGTTTTTGTTTCTATGCCATACAAGACTTCACAATTTAAAATTTCCCTTTCTATAGAATGCCAGTGTTTCTTTAGAAAGCCATTTACTGAAATATCCAAAACTCCCAGCTTACTTTATCCATGTAGGTTCTTCTGCAAGTTTGCGAAACATTAGACCTTCAAGTGTTTACAATCATTATAAAGTTCCTCTAGTTCAACCTCCTGCGTGCAGTTCTGACCTTGTTCTGCGGTTTTGATGAGATCAAGATTGTGTTGTAACTCCTGGAGCTACAACTGCACAGCAACGTGCAAACATGCATTCAATCAGAACAGAAACGTGAAATGAAGAGCTGAAGACTTTTGTTATGAAGAAGCATGATAATCAATACAACAAATCTGATCCAGAGCAGGAAAAACAAAATCACAACTCTGCATGACAGCCCGCATTCTGTTTCAGTCACGTTACTGATCTGATTTTCCAGACTGCAGAGAAATATGTGAAATGTTTTATTGGCAATAAAATCATATAAAGAAAGCTATACATCCAAATTATTAGATATCTGTTTTTGTTTGTTCTCTTTTAATCTCTAAGGAGATTAAAGTGTTCAATAAATATGTATTTATAAATGTAGAACCTTATCTTTTTTGTTAACGTGTCCAAAGTGCAAAGCTTCAATTCATTTTCTACACATTTCATCATAATAAAGCAACACGTTTAGGGAAGGAATATTTCAGTTTGCACAGTAAAATTGCAGAGAATTTCTGAATTTGATAAGGAGCCTGAAAGAAATTGTAGGTTTTACACTGATGTTTTAAAAGAAAAAAAAAAAGCCAACTATTCAAAACTATTCATGAAACTTTGAATGCACCCAAAGCCCTTTTGGGGATAAATCCACCGATCCATGAAAACATTTCTTTTTGCTGGTGGTATTAGGTCATGGCAGCGTGGTCACTCAACAGTTCACTGATTCATCTTTTAGCATCTTCAAATTCACTCACATGTATAGAAAGGTCATACAAAACAGCCAAACCTTGATCTGGTGAGGGAAATCAAAACATTTCCCTTAAATTAGGGTTTTCCTAAAAAAGCACAAATACTCAGATGGAGAAAACTACTAGATATAATAAGATACACACGATTCTGTTTTGCAATTATAATAAATAACTCAAAAACTGTAATAGTGTGAAGGCAACTGCAGTGTAAATCAGTTAATAATGAAATGTGTTGCCAATTATGCTAATTTAAAAGACATTTATTCACTTAAAAGTGTTTTGGATGAGTTGTTAACTCCAACACTATCTTGTTTGGCTACCCTTAACTCTCTTTTTGCTTAATTACTTCTTCAGATACAAATAAGAAGAAAGAAAAAAGTCCCGGTTGTCAGTCTGACATTTTAAAGGTAGGCCATGAAGATTAAAGAAATGTCTGGCAAATTCAATTTTAGTCAAAGTTGAACGTGAATCTTAAGCTACGTTCATACCGTTCTGTGTAATGTACATTCAAACGGCCGCTTCCAATGAAAAGTCTTTCGAAACATGCATTTCAGGCTTCTGCGTTCAAAACTCTTGTAGCTACGCAAGTTTTTAAGACATTGTTCGGGCTCTGTGTACAAAATGGCCATTGAATGTGCATTGCAAGTTAACCCAGGTTGAACTGATTGACTGATCAGGGACTCAGAATTGGTTGGAAGAATGGATGACATCTCCTTTAGGTGTAGGAAGTGCCAACCATTTGAAAATGATCATGTATTGATCATTGATCATTAACAATTGCCGTTTATGCCCGGCCGGAATGTATGACAGTAAGTCCTTCATATATCAGAATAGAGCTGTGAAAGAAAAAGCCTGCAGCAAGATTTGAACCACTTCAACATTTGGCAACAAATCTCTTCAAACTGTATAGGTGGCAGACATGCGCTAGTAGACAGTAGAAAAAGAGGAGGAATCCCCTCCCTGCTTATCCCGGCGTAAACACCATGTGCTAAACGTGAGTTTAATAACCCACATTCTTGAATGTGCATCACCTGCCCAGTGTGATTTCAACTGCATATTGTTGCCGATTTTGTCATTTAATTTAATTTATTTTTTCTAGCGAGCTAATATTTTGCTAACAAGTGCGAACAGAAATAAAGTAACTTTGTTCTGTTTTCTATTTGCTACAGCTCTACATCTACAGTCTCGGCCTTAACCAGTCTGGATTTGAAAGTCTTATGTGAATATTGCTTTGGCTTTGGAAGGCTGGATCAGATGCTCCCACAAGAATAAACTTCCCCATTGTTGTGTCTACCCATCATAACAGATGTAACAGAAAGACAGAATTACTCGCATAAAGCCCTTAAGCAATGTAGCAGTCCAACCAGCAAGAAAAACTGTTTCCTAAATCTAACACAAAAAACAAAGTTCAGCAGAAAATTCCAATGATTCAAACAAAAAGATACTGCTTGAACACACAAACATTTATAGCACACGTCTTTGATAAGACAACCACAATTAAAGTTATATTTTGTGTCCGTTTTTATGTCTTGTTTATTATAAGTGGGCTGGATTTCATGAACACGTTCTGTAAATGGAAGGTGTGAAAAAACAACCTTCTATAAGTAAAAGAGCTGTTTAAACAATTTGTTCAATCTTTCAGGGAAAAACAAAAAGATAAATATGCAGAAATGTTTTATAAATCATTGAGAAACAAGAACATTAAAATCGTTTTTGTATGTTAGTTTTTTCTGAAGAAATCACAGGAGGTTGTCTTTGACACTTTAGAGTTGAAGCATTATGTTTCAACACAGCTCAGATGGGAAATGCCATACACCGTCTCTGCAGGGAACATTTGTCAGCCACCAATATAGAGGAAGGAAGTGTGGGTCTGGTAATGTTCTTGCAGATTTGATCTTATTGCAAGAAATTGTAAATGCAAAACACATTCATTCAATATCTCAAACTTTCTTGCCTTTTCTTTAGCACATTGTTAGAGATGGGTTTTTTTCTCCCCCTTTTCGTAAAATGACGCATAATTAATGAATTCTGCAATCTCAGAAGGTTTATCAAGAAGTATTCAGACCTTCCTCATCTCTTTAACCATTAGTTTCTTAGGGGAACAAGAAAACTGTCTTTGTTGGGAACTGGTGCTGTTGAAGCACATGCAGGAGACTAGGCTTGTTCCAGAAACTTCAAACATATCAAAAATAAACTCAAACATGACAAAACCATGAACTTAGAGCACACCAAAACAGATGACCTAAAACCAGACATCTAAGTAGACTGAATACAATTAACTGAAATGATGACAGCTGTGGATGATTGTCAGCTTGAACCCGGCATGGCTGTGTCAGAGTGAACATGTAAAAAAAAAAAAAAAAGACAAAAAACAAACAAAAAAACACAAGAAATATCACCTAAAAAAACTAACTAAAAAGCACAATCCTCACAGTCTTTGTTAATCCAAATGGCTATTTATATAGTCTGATTTTTTTGTAAGTTTGGCATTTTTCAGATATGTAGAGGTTATCTGTTACAAACATGTATAATTTATCAATTTATGATAACATTTATGAAAGCTGAATTCATAAATGTGCAACCTACATGCTAAATTTCTTACTTTTTGCTGATTAGTCCTAGACATTTCTCATAAACTTTTTTCAGTATGTACTGTTTTTTAATCAGGAAACACTGATTACATTTTCGCTGTTATAAAGTTAGATTCTTTAGTGGGATACTTTCATAGACACACCGATCAGTCATTTCAAATTTTAAAGTTAGCTGTTTTGATACTAAGTAGGTTTTTTTTTTATTTGAAATGGTTTATTTCAAGCAATCAAATAGGAGTAATACACAAAAGCAATATAATCATCAGTTATACATTCATACAGTAACTAATCAAACTTAGGCTAATTAGACATAATAAATAAAAATTGCTTGAAAGGGAGTGGAAAGAAGCGAACTTATATAATCCCACCCCGTTATACTATAACCATTTTATTACATGATTTATCAATATCCGGTTCCTAGGTTTTATCAGACAGAATTAAGAATCATAAGGTATCAATAAAGCATGTGCCAAAGATGAAATTACTTAAGTACTACGTCAAAAATAACTTTAGAAATCAACATGGCAAATGCAGCATCTGAAATATATGCAAATTATGTTACTTTTAAAAGTCATTCATATGCTTTAAAACATAATACTATATCAGTAAAATAGACGCAACACTGTTTCAGGAGTTTTCATAGCAAAATTTCATCAAGTATCAAGAGTTAAAAACATGTGCAAAGTTATGCTACATTAGGAAAGATTTTTGAATCAATTTATCAATTTTAGGAGCTAGTGAAGTAATATCATCAAAAGTCAATCAATTTAACAATTTTCAATAAGTGATTAATCATTTGTTTTACTTTTTTAAATATTTTTTTTTTTTTTTTTTATATAATAAGGTAATGCTGTAAGGGAAAAAATAAAAAGGGTCCATAATCTGTCGATTGTCCAAGGTTGGTATTTCTTCTTTTACTGATAACAGCCGTACTTCCTGTGGTTCATTACTGTGTGAGCTAAAGTGATTAACACGCATCAGTCACCCCAAAACCTCTTTTTTTACTTTTATCCACCACATTTTAACATTTTAAAACTGGAGTTTTAATCTCAGTGTTTACATTCTTTTGACCACCATAACTTTTCAACCATTTATGCAATTAACATAAATCCAGTGGATTTTGTAACAGAAAAAATCTACCTTGCGATGATATGCAACACTGTACATTAGTGAAGTAATCAGTTGATTGTGTTTCTAAGAGCAGATATGCAAAGGCGCTGTCTCTGTGACAGAATCAGTTAATTCATATTGATCAAAAAAGCAGTCAAAGAGTTACGGTGTGTCAGAAAGCATGTATTTTAGGTGTCCTTACAGTGAGACCTGTAACTTGTGCTATCATAGGCACTTTAACGTTAGGAGTTGGGTCATCTAGACCCACTAGACAGTCCACTGAACCTTTTTTCTTTAATGATTTGTGATCTTCACTGGTGTCCATGGATTACATGAAATTCCACCTTTATCCACCTTTGTCATGGTAGGGAGAACACGTCAATGTACAACATGCAAAAAACATAAAGATGTACATTTTAGATATTTTCATTTTTATTTTAAAAGTTATTTCCTAAGCTAGATGACCATCTACAATGTGTCAGAGGAACCAGGTGGATTGCCTTTTGGCTTCCAAGCACTGCATTTGTTGCGTGACTCATCACAGTTTCTGTCAGCATTCAGCAGGCACCTGACAGTGTAGCTTTACATCCTGACATCTTCACAAACACAGTACCACAAAATTCCAAGGGAAACTTTAGAAAAACAACTGATTTTAGTTAAAAATATATATATTTAAATAAATGTTTATATGCATTCTCTTTTTAACTGCATTTGTTTTTGTTTTGCTTTTTAATAGAAGTCAAATTTGTACAAAGAGCAACCAGTAAAGATTAAGTCTAATAGACAAAGACATTTTCTTTTACAAATGCTTTTTAGAGATTCCCATAATCAACAATAAGAGAAGGTGGTGAGGCATTTTATCATGTGCATATTTTCAAAAGGTGACCCATTCTTTGCTGGTGCCTCAATTGTCTCCTTACTTTTATCTTTAGCCCCTTGTCTGACTCATTGCATGCACTCCATCAGTGGTCAGTAGTAAATCTCGAGAGTCCTGCAGAAGTGTGTCCGGATTAAACCAAACATGTTTGAGGCATTAGCTTGCGCTTGACGAAGAAAGCACTAACGAGATAGCAATCAGAAAAGGCCCAACTCCAAAGGCAGGCTGCTTGCCTGGCAGCGCTTGATAATCTCTTTGTTGGTTTCACTCAGCTCCCTTTAATCTGACTTCACATAATCCTTTTTTATACCCTCCTGATCAAGTAAACGCTTAATTATGGTTAATGAATTTCTTCCAGAGCTTGGGTAAACATGTCTATCAAACAAGATCTTGCTGATTTCTAACTAAAGAGAGACGAAAAAAGGGAAACGATAAAATATGAGAGAACGATCACTATTTGTGAACATTTTTCACGCTGGGAAACTAAAGTCTTATGTTGGGTATTGATAAGAGACATAATATATGTGGGGGGAAAAAAACAACAAAATATGCCTTAAAGGAGGGTGGTGCTGAGATTTTTCTTGACACTCTTTTTAAAATCTGTTTTTTTGGAGCAGTACAACATTTAGCACAATAAGCTCCAGTATAGACGGCAGCTGCCCCTCTAGCAAAAAGCTTTGCCTCTCTCACTTGTCCCCTGATTTTTAAGTTAATAGTAGTATTATTACTGACTGATAAAGACATTTTCCTTAAAAGCCTCTTTATGTATTGCAAATTCTTAACCCTCCTGTTATGTTCATTTTTGAGGAACAGAGATGATGTTCCTGGGTCAATTTGACCCGGTGATTGTTTTATTTTTCTAAAAAATGTCTGAAACCCTGAAAATCCTAACAAGCAGTGTGGTTATATCATCACTAACTCCATTACCAATTATTCTTTCAAAAACTTAGTGAAATGGTGTTCCTTACCTCTAACAGGTAGTGGCTCAATTATTAGATAATTCACTCGTTTTTCTTAAAAATATACATGTTCCAACATTTTTTAATTTTTCACTACTATATTACTTTTGAAATACTAACATATAAAATACAATAATTTTAAATAACATTGAAACATAATCTTGAAATTTTGTTTTACATACATGCAATGTGAACCAGAAAAAAACAAAATCACAATACAACAGACGAGCAATCGCAAAATGAAGTTGTGTGTGTCTGTACATATACACAGCACAAGAGTGACCAGTCATCTCACTGTGCTTTATGCAAATTAATTTTGCACAATTCGCACAGGTCATGCTTGTCTTGACCTGGATCCTGTCTCCGGCTCGACTCGCGCCCCCGGCTGTCCCCCCAACTCCATCTGGATGAAGCTCGTCTGCTGGACTTTAAGTATGTAGTTGTAGAGTTAGATAAGTTAATTCATCTCTATGAGTTCTGGTAAATCGCCTGTCCATACTGGGGGAGGATCCCTCCTTCATGTGTACACCCCTGAGGTTTCTTAGGTTTTTCTGGAATCCGTTTTTATTATTAGGAGCTTTTCCTTACTGCTAAGGAGGGTCTATGGGAAGGGATGACTGTTTAGTTTAGTCAGTTTGTTAGTTCAATTTAGTATTTTCCTATTGAATTCTATGTATTCATGATCCTTTTGATTTTATGTTTTACTTTTTCAATTACTGATATGAGGCCCATCGAGACGACTGTTGTTGTGAATTTGGGCTATACAAATAAAATTGAATTGAATTGACATGGTCACATGAGTCACTGCCATTCTAGTGGGCCCTGGCACAAACTTTAGGTTTGTCTGATGCATATTTGGGGATGAAGACCAATGTATTTCACCATTCTTTGACATGAATGTCTTGCTTGGAGGACCAGGAATAACAATTCCCTCATCTGGCTCAAAATCATAATCATTAGAATCAGAATTTAGCTCAAGATAGTCTTCTGATCATGATCAGTGATGACTTCCAGAGCCTCCTGGACTGTCATTGTTCTGCTTCTGCTGCTCATTTTGTAAAGGTCTGCCTGTTTTGAAAGGACTCCCATGCAGAGAATTTTTTAAATGTTCTGCCCCTCCCCTGTTGAGTATCCACTGAATGTGGGTTGATTTTTCCTGCTAGAACATAAATGGTTCCTGTCAAAAGTCATAACACCTATTTACCTGTGTGTGTGTGTATTTGTGTGTGTGTCTATGTGTGTGATTGGGGTGAAATATGTCTCACAGCTGCAAATAAAGGAAAACTAATAATAATAAGACATCCTTGTACCTTAAGTTTGACTGCCGGGTCAAATTGACCCGAACAGTATCTATGTAATATAAACATGCAGGGGGGGGGTTTCCACATATGTGAGATGAACCATTTTCATAGAATATGCTGATTACACTAATTAAGGCAAGCAGAAGAAGTTTCATGCTGAAAAATACTTTTAACTGTTTTTCTTAGCTGTTCAAACTTTAAAATGGGTAAATTTGACCCGTAACATAACAGGAGGGTTAAAGAAGCAATAAATAAATAAAACAGTTTGAAACACGTTTTTGATCCTTTTATTTGTAATGGCATTCTATTCTGCTGTTCTAATTTGCAACCCTTACAAAGTATTCTGCCCCCTGTATAAACTGTTCCAGCTCTGGCACAGAGTATATTTTAAGGTGAGCCCTGTTTTGTCAAGTGTTTACCAATTGAACACAAGTTGCATCCAGTCGCCACATCCTTGCAGTAGGCCCCAAGCTTTCATGGTCATTCAGCATTATGATATCTTTCCAGTGTTATAAAGATCTGCATTGCAAATGTTTGTCGGGAAACTTACAATAGGTTTATTTTTTCTAATAAAAATTAACAGCTAAAACATTTTGTTTATCGTACAATCAGTAATGGCCAAAGCACAAGAGAAGAACATTTGACTGACACATAAAAATATTGTTTTTCCAGTATATAGACTATATATATGACACAGTACTTAACATGCATGGGACAAAATGAGCCTTTTCACTGTTTAGTGTAGCACTTGCATTTTTATTTTTTAATACCCCTGTTGTTAGTTGAAAAAACTGTAGATTGTCCAGCGTATCAGCAAAGTGTTTCTTTGGACACGTTTACATGTGAGATGAATTTCACAAACTCCTGTATAAAAATTGCTGCAAATACAAAGGGAGGCAAACACAAAAACAGAAGTAAAGAAGCATAATTTTGCTACCCTCAAATGTGAAACTCTCTCATTGGATGTATCATTAAACTATGATTGCAAATAAGTCTACTCAAACACTTAAAATCCCATATAATCTAAATGAATAAAGTACATAAATTGGGCTTCTGCATCCCTGTTTGTGTCCGATAAGCTTATAGGTTGGCTACCAGTGTGCCTATCCACGTTATTTACTCTAAAGAAACGAGCACAATGAAGCCATTTACTATGGTGATACACAGGTTATGATCATAACACACTCCATCAGTTTAAAAGGCTCGTTGCTTATCTTGGCTCTAAAAATTGTTTATTGGAGGACTTGAACAATCTACGAGACATGACTGTTTACTTTGGTTTGCCATTAGCCGCGTTTACATGGGCAAAAGTAATCGGAAAGAACGCCTGATCGGAAAGAAAATGTGTCATGTAAACGCGCCGTTCGGAATACTCTGCCCCGATCAGACTCATTCGGATCAGAATTTCTTTCCGATCGAGATAGGTGGGTTATACCGATCATTTATCCGATCGTGGAGCATGTAAACGGTCATTCCGATCGTGTGTCACTACTGCTCTGGGTTAAGTCATGCATAGACGGTGTTTCGCTGTGAGAAAGCTTTGAGCGCATACGGGACCGACCAGCTCTGCGGACGCCCCGTGAAAAGCGCCGCTCCGCTGTCGCCCCGCTGGCTCTCTCCTCTCTCTTTCAACCCTCACGAAGGAGAAACAGGGAAGGAGCGCTTCGTGCACCCCGATGCTCACTCAGTCCACTGGCACCCGAGTGAACCGAGGAGCTGGATTAATAATTTTGTGTCGGGGGGGGGGGGTAATGATTTGTTACGTGTGCGTTTTGTTATGTGTGGGAGAATTCAGACTGCGAGCCGGGCCGCCGCTCGGGGTTAGCGGCTGCAGGACTCAGGAGGAACCGTGTTGGAACAGAGCTCGGGCCGCTAGCTCACAGAGTGGCTTTGGGGCGGTCTGTGTGAACTTTTCAGAGCAGAAATAAATGTCGCTCAGTCCTTAGAAAGCTGCAGATTGCTGCGTTTCTCGCACGGTCCTGGATTTTGCGTCCATCAGGCTAATGTTGTTAGCCCGTGTTAGCCTGTCCTAAGCCTTCTTCCAGCTCTGTTTCATTCACAAAACAGCACTGATCACACGGATTAAATATAACGATGAGCGAACAGGCACTTCATAATATTCAAAACATTAATAAAAGCACGATTGGAAGATCGTCTCGTATTACGGAGCTGCAGCACATGCCGTCTGTCTGTGGCAGTGGTTTGTTTACAACGGGACCTAGTTCCGGATCCGGGTGATTTTACACTACTGCGCATGCCCAGATGATTCATTCCGAACGAAATCGTGAGCCATGGGAACGTTTGTTCTAATCGGAAAAAGGTTTTCTGTGCCCATGTGCACGGGTGAATTTTAACCCGACCATTGATCCGATCAAGATATTCTGCCCATGTAACCGCGGCTAATTGTCAGTCTCTATCCATGCTTGACAGTTGGGCCAGGGCAATTTGTGCTTGGCATCCTTGAATAGGTTTCCCCTAATGAGGCTGATAGAATGACCATTCATCCACAGGGGGCTCTTGACGTGCCACAGTTCAAATGTTAATCACCCAAGCTACTTTGGCAAATTGACAGAGCCCCATTCACCGCTTGCTCTGTGAATGTGTGCTCCCTTAAAGCCGGGCTTGTGTGTCTCCTCTCATTTCTTGATTCGGTGCTAGATGCAGGGAGTCCCTGCTGACCCTGTTTCAGCTTTCCTTTCTTTACTTTTGTTTCAGTGTTAACGGACAGAACAGAAGCATCCTGCTTTGGAGGATGGCGCTGTAGCCCGCTGAAAGGGTCCCATCCGGACTCCTTCCATCATCATGTCAGCGTTCACAGGGAGTTCAGTCTTTTGAACAAAAAGGGCTTGTTTGTACACCTAGCTCACCCCCCTAAAGCCTGGGTTTTCATGACCCGTTCATTCATTTAGAGACCAGAACAAGCCCATTCTTGATAAAAGAGAACCTATATTTGGGGGTGAGGGAAGTTCAGTTGTCTAACAGAAACTGTGAACGTTGCACTCTTCTTTTTTACTTTCCTCGTTCTTTTTTTTATTTGAATGTTTTGCATTATACATTGAACCTCTTCTAAAGGATAAGAATCTTTTTTTAACACTGATTTGGAATTACTTTGTAGAAACCCCATTTACTTTGAGCAAACAAACCTATCCTTAGTCATATGTTAAGATCAAAGTCTTTCAGGTCATGGTTATGGATTTCACTGCAGTGGAAGTAGAACAATCTATATTTACACAGCGATTTCAACAGCACGACATCCAAACAATCCAGCTGTGGTTCAGTGAAGTCTGCATTCTCCATCACCGAGTGTACAGCCGGCACACACAGATCCACGCGAATGCATCATAGCTGTTTATGACTACAACTCATTGCCTGGTTGTGGTTAGACTCTCAGTGGTACTAATGGCCTGTAACACTGCACTTCCCTTGAAACAAGTGATGTATTACAGTGAGTGCTACATTTCTAGCTTGGGATCTGGTAGTAAATTGGCTCCTTTCTTGTCTGAGGCGTTTCTGTGACACCAAATTTAGCCATATATCAGGAGGAACCTTGCTGTTGAGGATGATTCAGTATCTCCTGTATAAACACATATACTATAGCATGATTGATACTCTTGTCAGAATAATGAACACCGGTGAATGATTTCCTCTCTTGTCACATTAGTAAGTTGTAACAAAGCTCCTTTCCAGCAACAGTGTATGGCAGGAGAGGGATCGCGGCATCTGTCGCTGACAGTGATAAAACTACCATTTAACACAAGGCGACAACCAACACGTGTACAATCATCACTTTCTCAAGGTGTGAAAATGCCACTGTCATATTCTTAATCATAATATCTATCCCAGCCCAGAGGGCAGATTAAACAGCCCATTATCCAGGCTCTTATTAAATGCAGGAACACATAAAAAGTAGAACCAGGTGCCCCATAATACATATATTTAATAATAAAAGGTTCTATTCAGAGGGATATCTCATGTTAGGTGTATAGGAGATAAATGCAGGAAAAGGAAAGGAAACGTAACAATATTTTGAAACATTCAGAGGAAGGACAATGGTAACAGAATGTTTATAAAGAAGATGCCAAGGCAGGTAACAGGAAGGAGGCCTTTGTAAACCCCCCCCCAAAAAAACAAAAAAAACAGTTGATTAGGTCATGAGTGTAGTCGGTGTGAATCATGGTGCAGAAGATAAGGGTGGGTGGAAGAGGGCATTTTTTTTTGAGAACCCTTAAAGAAAGCAGCCAAAAATTTGAATAAATACTTTCTTTTTACTGATATTTTGTGAACAATTCCAGTACAGTATCTTAATGAATGTTTCCAAAATGAACTGTGTGATTGTTAAGATTGTGGCTTTTTAAATTTCTTTGTTTTCTCGGTTTTTCGGGTCATATTTTGTGTCCAGGTTTTGTTCAGTTTTTGGGCTAATTTTTCTGCTCCCAAGTTTAAGCTTCTAAATATTAATGGCTGTTTTATTTTAATTATTTAGACATTTTTAGCCTTAGCATTTTTAGATCCAATGTTTTCAGTAAGCAAGGCCTATGTCAACAGTTTAGTCAGGTTTTCTTCTCCCTCTTTCAGATTTTACTGCATTTTTTTTTATAAGTTACCTTGAAGTTGATCTGGTATTAAATAATGAATACAATTTAACAAAAAGCTTTGGTTTTTTTAAATAGCTGTATTTTAGTATTTTTTTTAAATAGTAATATGTGAATCAATTAACTCTTACCTTTTAATTTATAATTTCAATTAATTTCAGTTTAAAGTCTTATGGTGATCAACTAAGAAAACTTCAAAATAAAATACCGATATGACCAAATCAATTAAGAATGTTTTGTGTTTTGCTTTGAGTTATCATTGGATCAACGACATTTTGATCTTGGCAAAAGATTACCTAACAGTTGATTGTTTTATCCATTTAAGATGATTCCAAATTAAGTGGAATTCTAAAGTCAAATGAATAGCAAATCAGCAACACACGGTGTGCAGCGGTTAAGACCACAAACACAGCTATTCCAGCAACAGTGGCCCAAAAGTTGTGGTGCTACAGATTAGTTACCTTGGAATCTTTTTACAGGCCAGAGTGCTTTAGCTTTAGCACTTGATATAAATGCGGCTGCATCCACTGTAACTCTTGTCAAGACTGAAGGCAAGTTCTAAAATGCAAACATTGTTAGACCTTGAAAGATAAAAAAGATTTGTTGCCTGACAGTTTGTGCCTTCTTAACCCAGCACCATATATACCCATGTCAAAGGTGGAATTGAGCTATTTTAATCCCTGTTGTTTATTTCCCATCTCACCGAGGATGTTACACTTATGACTTAACACACAAGGTTATCAACTAAATTATGAGAGTTCATTCGGTACTTTACGTGGGCAGACAAGCTTTGGATTTCAAGAATACACGTGTTTAGGTTACAGCAATGTTATAGAGCAACTTTCAACCAAAGCTGTGATATTAGTTGAATTAGTTCTTAGTTTAATACATGTTTTTTTTTTTTTTTTTCCCATGAGGAGTTTAAAAAAAATCAATATCACAAGTAGACAGAAGACTCATCCATGTGTTTTGACTGTTTGGGCCAAAAACTCAAACATTTATGTAAACTGTAGCTTTTTGTCTCAACTCCACCTCATTCATGAAGAACATATCTTAAATTTTGACACAGGTTTCAAAAATAATGTTTAACAGAAGCAGGAAAGCATGCGCACTATGTGTCATTTGAGTATCCTATCTCACTTTTTGTAAGAAGAATAGTTTCATCCTACATCAGATAAAATAGCCCTTAATTGTTAGAGTCAACATTTTATTAAGTTGTTAACACTCTTTCCACTTTATTAATTTTTAAATATGGGTTGCATGAAAACAAAAAAAATCAAAATTTAAACATCTTACTTGAAACACTTATTTATTCATCAGCAACCTAGTTTTTTCTGTCGAATTTGCTACATCGTCCAAGTCCCTCTGTAAATATTTGAGGAAAGAAGGAAAAAATCTAATCATATATAAATTAACTTAAATGAAAATCAGAATAAATAAAGCTGCCTGTAGGAAAGAATAAAGTTATGAACTATAAAGTAAAGGGAAATGTTTTTTTTAAAGGATAATAAATAAATAAACAACACACCACAACAGAAAAAGATCATTTTCAATTGGAAGGAAAAAGAAATGCTTTTAAAATCCCACTCTAATCATCTTTTGATATGTCTTCAAATCGTTTCCAGTGGTCTTTTTGTCATTGATTTCCCTGGGTGTAAGCCTGCTCACACTTCCCATCACCCCTTTGTCTACAATCTCTCCCCCCAAAAAAAGAAAATAAGACAAAAAAATGTCAAACAACTGCTTTGTTCGATGAATCGATCTCTGCACACACTTGTGTTCTCAGACAAGTGAAAAGTTCATCTAAATGGCATGGTCAAGCTGTAACTGTAGCTCTGCTTAACTGTGCATGGAAAAGTACTGAATGATCCTCCTGACATTTGTTCTGTCACTGGTCAATACTTCTGTCCATGCAGTAAAGCAGGGAATAGGAACAATAACAATTTAAATGTGGTTTGTTTAGACCGATTAGCATTCAGAAAGAGACTGAGACATACAAGACTGAAACAAAGACTAATTGCTTACCTAAAGGTGAATAAGTAAATGGTTTAATTTGTCAAAATGTCAGTATATGTCATTCATGCACTGATCCCCATAAAATTAATGATCTTCACAGCCATTCTCAAAAAATGAACATGACAGAAAATGTAGAATTCTTGAGACCTACCCAAAATGAGAGAGTTGGTGTGACCCAATATCAAAAATCAAATAGATTCAGGGATTTATAGAATTAGTGTCCATTTGCTGATTGGGCAAAAAAAGGTATATCTTTATACATGTTGACGTCAGTTAAGTTGGCTGTGTAATGTTATACTCTAAACAGTGCTTCCTCCACAGGACTACCGTTAATATTATGTCCTTAATAAAAGACTTGTAAAAATAAAAAAAGTAACATCTCAGTCCAAATCAAGATGGATTCACTCACTAATGTTAAGTGACACTGAATGTAAACCTCATCCAATTACACTCACTGGCCACTTTAATAGGCACACCTGTCCAACTGCTCATTAACACAGATTTCATATTAGCCAATCACATGGCAGAAACTCAATGCAATTAGGCATGTAGCAATTGTCAAGACAATCTCCTGCAGTTCATCAGAATGGGGTAGAAAGGTGATTAAAGTGACTGAAGGTCTCATGGTTGTTGGTGCCCAATGAACGGGTCTTGAGTTTTTCAGAAACTGGTGATCTACTGGGATCTACTTTTCACACACAACCATCAGGGTTTTGCAGAGAATGGTCCAAAAAAGAGAAAATATCCAGTGAGTGGCAGTTATGTTTGCTGAAATGCCTTGATGATACCAGGGGTCAGAGAGAAATGACCAGACTGGTTCCAGCTGATAGAAAGACAACAATAACTCCAATAACCACTGGTTACAACCGAGGTCTGCAGAAGAGCATCTCTGAGGGCACAACACTTCCAACCTTGGGGCAGATGGGCTACAGCACCAGAAGACCACACAATATGTCTATGAGAACAGGAAACTGAGGCTATGATTCACACAGCCTCACCAAAATTGGACAAAAGAATAATGGAAAAACATTGCCAGGCCTCTCCATTTCTGCTGTGACTTTCGGACAGTAAGGTCAGAATTTGGCATCAACACGAGTCAGGCTTATGGTGGTGGTGTAATAGTGTGGGGGATACTCCCTTCGAACACTTTGGGCCCCTTTGTACCAACTGAGCATGGTTACAACACCATAGCCTGAGTATTTTTCCTGACCATGTCCATCTCTTCAGTGTACCATTTTCTGAAGGCTGCTTTCACCAGGATAAGGCGCCATGTCAAAAAGCTGGAGTCATCTCAGACTGGTTTCTTGAACATGACAATGAGTTCACTTGACTTGAATGGTCTCCACAGTCACCAGATCCCAACCCAACAGAGCACCTTTGGAATGTGGTGGACCAGGAGATTGGCATCATTGATGTGCAGCTGACAAATCTGCAGCAACTGTGTGAATCTATTACTGAATCTATTCTACCAAGGATTAAGGCAGTTCTGAAGACAAAAGGGGATCCAACTCGTTTCTAGCAAGGTGTGTGAGTTCAAGTATAAAGGCTTTTATTTATTTATCTTTTGATGGAAATGCACTACAAAAGACCTAGTTAGGGATTTAAGGTGACATGTCAGGCCAAAAAATTGAATTAAGATAGATAGATAGATAGATAGATAGATAGATAGATAGATAGATAGATAGATAGATAGATAGAGAGAGAGAGAGAGAGAGAGAGAGAGAGAGAGAGAGAGAGAGATAGATAGACTTTAATAATCCCGAAGGAAAATTAATTAAAAAGGAAAAAAAAGACTGAAAAGGAAATGGCTTATTTAGCTGTATTTTAGTATGTTGCTTATCTGCACATATTTAAACCATGGCATACAAAATGCAGAAGCTGTATATGTCAGTCTTTTTCTTGTTTAACTGGGACTCCCCTTTATTCTCACATTAAATTGTTTCTCTAAGTTTCAGTTTCACCTGAGCAGATATGACATGAACTCTGGAGAAGAGTATAGGAAAATCAAGCAGCTTTGCCAAAGTTTTCACCTCGCCCCTCAGGCGTTAAAACTTTTAAGGCAAATCTGTCGGTGGGAGGAGGAGAAAGAGAGAGTCTATGTTCTTCATGCTAGAGCTCACCTGAGAGACTGACAAGACCTTGCTTTATGGGTCTTCAATTTCCTTCATGTACAACATTTAAGTTAATACAAGTCTTCATCCCTGACCAACCTCATCAGGAACTTTGCTGCCAAGGAAATTATGGGGCTTAAAACGGCTGTACAGCAGCAGGGTAACTACAGGGTGGAGGAGGAGGAGCTGCTAAGGCAGGACAAGGGAATAGCTATACAAGGTTAGATATGCCACCACATAATCACACAGATAAAACATGGAGACTGCTTCTGTACTGATGCGGGCTATTCATTGTTCTATTTATCTATTTATATCTATATTCTGAATATCCCAGGATATTACCATCATCCCTTCCACAAAAATGAATAATTTATTTTTTAATAGCAAATACAACAAGTTATGATCACAGCATCAATCTTGTTTTGTATTAAAATGAATATTCTGAAAAATAAATGCTAAAAGTGTTTTTTTTAATGAAGCCTGTTTTAATTTTTGAGGAGTGTACAGAAGAAATCAGTACTACTACCTCACAGGAAGGTTTCATTTTAAAATTCTCAATATTTAACACTGTGGTAACAGATTCTGTAAGTGTATCAATATAAATGTCATTGGCAATGTGCAAAAACAATCAATTTATACAATAATGAAAAAGGGATGCCAGAGTATAAAAGAATGCATGTTATACATTTCCTAGATATTCTCGGTCTATAAAATGCTAAAAAGTGACACGGTAGAGGTTTCTCTTTAAACCTTCCGTGAAAAATGAGAGGCCTTGAATACACTGCTTTAGCAGTCAATGTAAAACCTGCTTTTAACACATTGCTGGTAACATATGTAAAACTATTTCTTCTCTGACAAGTGTAGTTTTTTTTTCTTGTTGTTCTTTAAATGTTTGGTCATAACTCTGGTGAAGTAAATAAAACCATTTCAGGAATTAGGACGAGGAACTAAAAACGTAGAATAACTCAAACTGGTGGTAGCATTATGTGCAATTTCAGCTATTTTTTTTCCAAGTTAACACATTCAAACATTAAACTTGGCTGTTCTACCAAAAGTAAATAAGAGAACATAGTTTCTATTTTAATCAGATGTGAGTGAAAGGTTAGAGGTCACTTATGAGGAGAAGATTGATTTGATACACAGGAAAAATGCAGTTAAATGAAAAATGACAATACTCTGATCTTCTGTCACAGGTCTGTTCCACGTGTTTCCTTTGGATTTAAAAAGAACAAAATTTAAAAATTGCAAAATTAATCAATTATCCACAATATTATTAAAATGTACAGAGTAATTTATTAATTTATAGTGAATGTTTAATCCATTAAAAAAAGCATTGTTAAAATACAAAATGAAACATAAGTGCAAGCAAATAGTTAGCAAAGTTAAAACAATTAAAGAAAAGCCCCTTTTCTTTCTTGTGTTTGGCTTCTTGGAAGTAACCGTCTGAATAAGATTTTGGATTGAAGCATAAGAGAAAGGATAATAATACTGGCAAACTATGCCAACAGTAAAACTTATGCAGCATGAAGCTCCAGATAAACATATGGTGTATTCAATCTTGCGAAGCCTTGAGGGACCCCTGCAATGAGTAAGATTGTAAAGAGTTCCAATAAGAAGTGTCTGCCTATTCTTTCACTGTATTTGTCCAAATAGTCACCTACCAGTTGTGTGTCATTGTTTCAAGAACACTCAATTTTCACATGAATGTCCTTTTGGTACAACAGTTGAGTCAAAATTATTGTCTATGTTTGCATTAAGTCTTCTTATCAGTTCAGAATACAGTGGTATTAGAAAGTTTGGGCACCCCGGATAATTTCCAAGACTTCAACTTCAACTTTTTTACTGATTCTTGAACATTGTAAGAATCTGCTGATACTGACTGGAATCCATGCGACCTTCAACTTTGACAAGATTTCCAGTACCTGCACTGGCCACACAGCCCCAAAGCATGATGGAACCGCCAACAAATTTGACTGTGGGTAGTAAGTGTTTGTCTTGGAATGCTGTGTTCTTTGTTCGCCAAGCATACCGCCCCTTGTTATGTCCAAATAACTCCATTTTAGTTTCATCAGTCCACAGCACCTTATTCCAAAATGAAGCTGACTTATCCAAATAGACTTTAGCATACCTCAAGCGACTTGTTTGTGGCATGTGCGCAGAAAAGGCTTCTTACTCTTTCATACAGCATCTCCTTGTGCAAAGTACGCTGAATGGTTGAACGATGCTCAGTGACACCATCTGCAGCCAGATCACGATGTAGGTCTTTGGAGCTGGTCTGTGGGTTGAGTTTGATTGTTCTCACCATCCTTCGCCTCTGCCTATCTGAGATTTTTCTGGGCTGGCCACTCCAGGCCTTTGCTTGAACTGTGCCTGTGGTCTTCCATTTTCTCACTATATTCCTCACAGTGGATATTGACAGCTGAAATCTCTTAGCAAGCTTTTTGTATCCTTCACCCAAACTATGATGTTGAACAATCTTTGTTTTCAGGTCATCTGACTGTTTCTAGGTTCCCATGTTGACATTCTTTAGAGAAGATGCAAAGAGGAGAAAAACCTGCTAATGGCCACCTTAAATACCTCTTCTCATGATTGGCTTCACATGTGTATGTAGGTCAAAGGTCAATGAGCTTGTAAAACAAATTTTGTGTTCCAATAATTATTGCTAAAGGTAGTTTTGTTTAAGTAATTATAGCACAGTTTCTTTAAATCCAATAAACTTTATTTCATTTCTCAAATAACTGTGTTCATCTGCTATATGATATATTTAACTGAAATTGATGATCCGAACAACCAATGATTTAATCTTGGAAATTATCAAGGGTGCCCAAACCTTTTCATACCACTGTATGTCCATCAGTTTCTCAAATAGTTTATGTAGAGTGGTCATAAAAGATGCTGTCCACTAAGTGTAAAGCTACACTCACAATGCCCTCTGCAACACACTGTTAAGCGACCATTTTGAATGAGAAAAGCTCACGTTCAGGCGTAGCACATTTGTAAGAAAGTTTTCGGGCTCTACACACAAAACGGGTGTCCATTGAACATGAGTTGAAGGTCAAACCAGGTCAAACTTTGACCAATCACGGACTCAGATTTGGTTAGTAGACGGTGTCCCTTTTTATTCAAGCAAGTTTCAACCGTTTGATCAGGCAGCTACAGACCATTTAGAACATTATGGGCTAAATGGCGTTCAAGAACCCGCATTTAGTTTGTTCAAGAATGTAGATCACATGCCCGGTGTGAAAGTAGCTTCAGAAAGACACAAGTCCAGGGTGGAGTCAGGTATCACCCACCCCCCACCCACAAGACTTGTAGCTTCAAACATCTGTCTTTGGTTTTGATATACATCCAAACTACTCACTCAGAAGAGAAACCACAAGCCAAGTTAATGTTTCAACCCTTCCTAACGATTGGTTAAAAGACAAAGTAAACCTCTTCATGGTGACCTGCAAGGAGAGAGATCTGTCATAAACGTCAAGAAAAAAATCAAGGTCATCTGTAATGCTTTTGATGGTTTATTCATCCCGTAAATGGCTGGAGTTAGCATTTAATTCACATTATGTTCAAGCAAGTCTTCCTCTGAGCCAGCTGCAATGTGTCAGAGGATTATAAATGACACCTGCCAAAAGAGGTGATAAACTTCAGCTATTTCAACAGCTGTTGTTCTGCAGCAGACATACCACCACAGGAATGTAATAGGGCGCTGAGAAAGGTCTTGTCTAGAAGCCTTGTCAGGCGATCATTTGAAGGACAATGAAAAACACGGTCTGTGTGTCTCACTGGAAGGAAAGAAGTGAATATAATGGGAGTGAGACAAAGCATCTGCTGCTTCAGATTTGTAAAATATTTGGAGTGATCCGCACCAGGCTCAGGCATCTGTTGAAGACAGTGATGGCTGGAAGCGGTGTCATTTTTAGCTTCTCTTGGATCACGTCTGGCAGGCCTGACACCTTGCCATTCCTCAAAATATAGGACTTGCATTCCAGCCAATGAAATTTCCAAAGTAAATTGATGTAATTTCTACTCAGATATTTGTTGTCCTGACAGTATCACAGGAAGGGAAGCACATTATGAAGGCAATAGTGATGAGGATGGAAATAAAGAGCTTAATCATTACCCTGTAAGGGAGTAGGAAGAACTGCCTGCATTCGACATCTTTTCCACAGTTTAACTTGTAAAAAGAGTCCATAGAAAACGTGATGGAAGCACATTAAAGCGATCTCTTCTCAGCTCAGAGAGTTTCCGTGTAATATCTTTGCACATGAATGGAAAGCCCTGTGATTTGGAGGATGTGCAATGCAACATAATTTGGCTAAGCATCAGCCTTAATATTTTACTTGCTTAATCAAACTGCAAGAAAAGCTACACACTGCTAATTGGATTGTGTCGTTTAATTCAATAATGAACGTGGGGAGACATAAACAAATGACATACTCTACTCATTTATGCAATTAATTCCAGATCATATTGTAAGTGTCATTCCACAGAGCAATAATAAAATTAAAAGCTCACGCTTTAAGTGCCCTTAAGTATGTAGTGTAACAAAATACTTTTAAAACATCTCCACGGAGAAAAGAAAGGCCATCAGTTCTCATCTGTTTTTTTCTGGAAAGACTTTAGTTCTCTTTAGTCACCTTGAATTAAAACTTTTCTTTTCATATTTTAGCCCCTGTAAGTATGTTTAATGGTACAAGTATGATTCAAAAGCATAGCTTCAGACAAACTAATGCTTGAATGCACGTTACCGAGGGTGAAGTAAAAGTAGCTTGAAGTGTGAAGCAACAGTATAATCACAAGTATTGTATAGTATAATTCATCTTGAATTATTGAAAGTAAACAGCATCAAGTTTTAGTTAAATTCATACAAATGTAAACGTGTTTCAGGCTTCCACATTCAAAACTTGTTGAAAGTTTAACCAGACTGAACATTGACTAATCAGGGACGTGGATTTGTCAGTGATGTATGAGTAGTGTCCTATTTGATACATGGAATTCTGAGCCGTTTGAATGTCGATGATGAAGGAGAAACTAATTATTGCGATTTGTGCTCAGCCGGAATTATATCAAGTTCATGTAATGGAATCCAGCTGTGAAAGAAAAAGCCTGGAGCGACCACTTCCCCACTTCGACATTTCACCCCAAAAGTCTTCCAACTGCTGATGCATGCGCTAGTATCGGTTAGCAACAGTCCAGCGTGAACACCATATGCACGTTCAAGAACGCCTGTTCTGCACATTCTTGACATCACAAACTTAGTGTGTACGGAATTGAAATTATGACAACACAGGAGCTAGAGCTCCTAAACACAAATAAGGTCCAAGGACTATGTTAAGGACCATTAGCAATACTTTACTTTGCCCATAAACGTTCTCCCTTGTTTTCCAAATATAGCAGATGATGTGTCTTGCTCCAAGTTAACAAAGGTTTGGACACTTTTTACATGTTTGCACCTTAAGTTGAACATTAGCACTATAGTCATAGTAGACAACCTTAATTTGACCTGCTATTGTAAAAACCTTTTAAAAAAATATGTGTTGTTTCAGCACTGAGATTGACTTTCTTTACATGCAATGAGATTATAAGTTAGTTTTGTAAAAATGTGAGAGCTTCCTAACTGTTTAGAGCACACTAATAACAATCAACCAACATTAAGCGGCTCCCGGCAGATAGCAGTGCATTACCTAAGGTTTAGCCTCTTGGGGCAGAAATCTGTTCCTTTCAGTCACCATGCATCTCCATGGCCTTAAAAATCTGGATTCAGTTTTCCATTACTATTTATTTTTGCTCAACCATGATAATTTGCGCTGTTTTATCTTGTTTGCATTCTTTTTTTTTTCTTAGTTCAGTTTTGAATTTAAGTCCCAGAATAACAGCTCAATATTTTTCTTGGATCCTGACAGACTCATAAGTTCATTGATGTGCTCTTAACGAAGAAACACATAAAAATAGAAGACATACAAGTGTGTTTTGAGATTCCAAAACTGACAGTAGTCAAGTGTCCAGAAGCAAACGTATGATTTGGTGTCTATTTGCATGAGTTGGTTACACAAAATTGTGGCCACTGAAGTAAAGGATAGTTACAATAGCTCAAATAAAAAAAAAACGAATTTGATTAAACATGTGGGCATAACTAATGTGTTTTTTTTATTGCTGTTTGTGAGCTATTTTTGCTTATAGCCGAAATCAATAGAGTTTGAGTTATCAAATCTTAACGTGTTGCAAAGAGAGTGCCAAAGGGGAAGGCATGCAGCAGCTAAATCGATTTTGAGAGATTGCCTTATTTAACAGGTGCCATAAATAGCAGCGTGATGATGTTAACTGTTGCTAAAGTTACAGAAAGGACAAGGAGAGGTCAGACTGCAAGCTCCGCTCACTTTTTGGGAGTTGGACTTCATCCGGCATCTTATCTAGCCCTTGTGCTATCTTAGATGACCCCACCCTTGCATTGACGTGTTCTCCCTACCATGACAAAGGTGGATAAAGGTGGAAAGATTCCATGTAATCCATGGAAACCAATGAAGATCACAAACCATTGAAGAAAAAAGGTTTAGAGCATTGTCTAGTGGGTCTAGATGACCCAACTCCAAATATTAAAGTGCCTACTATAGCACAAGGGTTACGTACATGTATGCAGCTGCCCAGGGTACATCTTTGAATTTTTTCTTTTTTGGCTCATTTTCAGACATTAAGTTATAGCCTGGCAAAACAAAGACATGTTTTATCTATTCTTGAAAGACCTTTGATTTTGATGTGAATTATGACACCTGGTTATGTAGAAAATAATCAAAACTACATAGAATGGACTATAATAAAAATGGATCAGTTGAGTTGAAAAAGGGGAAACCATTCTTTCATAGCTGTGCAGCATTTATTTGTGACAAATATGAACTCAAATTTGAGTAAAATTGTTAAAGATTTACTCAGCTGAAAGCTGTGTTTTGGGTGTTTTAAAATGTTCTATATATCCATGTTAAAATTAAAACTGGATCGTTTTTAGTAAAGATTATCGGAGTGGGACTTTAAGGATAGAAAAACAAAATTCTTTAACTAAGCAATTTTCTTACATAATCTTTAATAAGAAACAATATTTGTTCATTTGACCACATTTCTGCATCCTAACGGAAAAGAAAAATGCAAACTTGAATCTCGTGCTTCAAAATAGAAATGTCAGGGCTATAATTTCAACACCTGACTAGCCAGTGGCTAGACAGTTGCTCATCCCAGAGAGTTGGAGGTATCACTACTTTAGTTATTTATTTATTTTATTATTATTTTTTTTAACATAAATACATGAAGTTACTGCCTCACAACATCATAAATGAACAGTTTTCAATCAAAAGAGCAATTCCACCAGAGCTGCTTCCTTAACAGTTTTATTTTGACTTTTTCTGTTTCATTTTTGATGTCTTCCTCTGGTAGAATGTCACAGAGGGAGGAAGGCCCTATGGTGGCTCTCATTGTCCAGGTTTCTCAAATTGGCCTTCACAGACCATAAAATTCCCCCCAGGCAGCTGGACACCTTCTGGCTCCTTCCTTGTGGACAGGCCACATAACTTTCTCTCATAGAACAGATGGGAGAAGGAGAATGGATGCTGCCGGACTTTCATTACTAGTTATAGTTCATGTTCTATTAAAGCCCGAAGGAGAGCTTTTTGCAAAAGACACACTTCAATTTAGATTTCAGTATAATTGCTTCTTCTCTGCAATTGTTAAAAAAAATAGTCTTGGTCTCTTTTCTTAAAAGACGTTTAACTTATCATTACCATCAAGTCATTACTGTAAATGTGTCGACTCAGGGAAGCTGCTGCTGTAGCAAGGCCTGAAAATGCTCCTTGAAGGCTCAGAACTGGACACTTAGCTACCATCTCAAACTGTGGTGTCCATCACAAGTCTAACTGATGGTTTTATTAGCGCCCATATAGTATCGTTGCATAATTTGAAAGGCTCCCAAACGTGTGGATAGAAATGCAGGAATGCAGCTTGACAGGTCCTAGTAAATGATGCGATAGTGAGCTTCAGGGCCCTGGGGAAATGAATGGAGTCTGGTCCTGGGCCAACATCAAAAAGCCTTGCCTTAGGATGCAGGTGACCTTGAAATACAGCAGTTTCCCCTCAGGTGGAAGTGAACAAAGATTTGAAGTAACTATTTGAAGAGGACTTTTTTTTTACAAATCAAACAATTTATAAGGCACAGTACAGGACTGTAGGTACTTAGCAGCTTACTACAGTTTCATTTGTAAATGTGTTCATCTTTTAGACTGTGGACTGACCACAAGGCAGAGAGATCCATTATTAGCTCATATGTGTCACCTGCAGGGTGGAACAGTGACAGCAGCTGCTATCTGCCTCTGCAGAAGTGGATATTGTGCATCTCCTCCAGGTAGGGAAAGTAATAGCTTCTGTAAATTTAAGTTGCTTGTTGCAGACATGGCATTTGAAAGTGCAGTCTTCTTTGAGGAGCTTTTCTTCAATGACAATGATGCAAAGCTTTCTCTGTTTCATCAAGATTTCTTTCTTCTTTTTTTGTGGATTCAACAAGATGCTGGCGGCTTTCAAAGGAAGCAAAGCCTTTGATGACTGAAAAAGCCAGCATTTTCCTAAGTAACTCCAGTAAAATATTTGTGCTCTTTATCACTGTTTTTTCTTTGCTTTAGGTTTTTTACTGTGTAGGCTGGTAGTATCTGCTCTTAAAAGAGCAAAATACAAGGCTGGTTGGCATGTTTGATAGTGTTTCTGAAGGAAAAAAAAGACCAGTAGCTTAAAAACAGTCAAAGGAAGCTTCTAGTCAGTTGCTTTGTTTCAGTATAAATTCTTAAAGGTTTAGCAAGACTGCTAGAAGGACTATCTTGGATCTTAACAGTTTATAAATGTTTTTTTTATTTTATTATTGTTTTGTCTTTATCTTTATCAACTCTTGGACCTGTCCCCAGGTATGACAACATTCATATCTTTGGAGGGCCTGTTAGCACAAATAACCCAGCTGCAAAAATATGAGACTCACCCCAGTTGGCTAATGAAAAAGGCAAACCATCCTGATTCAGGAGGATCCCTCAAAGAGTGGAGTCCCGTCCAGCATCCTGCCAATAACATGTCTCTCCACAACACGGAAACTCATATCAGGCATTACTGCAACAAGGATAAATAGGCACATAGATCAACACATGAGCAACACACATAAGGACATTGGTAGATATAACAGATATCAAATGCAGCAGATACCAAGATGTTCTGTCCCCACTGCTGTTCCAGATATCCTCAAATCCTCAGCCAAATAATTGATAAGACTAGCTGTTGCTGACTCAGGAATGGGGCCATCATCAGTCAGCTCCTCTACATGGATGATATCAAGCTATACACTAAGAGCGAGAGTGACATTGACTTCCTGATCCACACCACCACGATCTACAGTACTGATATCTGCATGTCATTCAGACTTGAGAAATTCAGATGACAAAGAGAGGCAACCTAGTCCACAAGAAGGGGTGTCCCAGAAGGAACAATAGCAGACATTTTGAAAGGTTACATTTGATCTGGAATATCATGGGCAAATGGCAATCTAGAACAGGCGACTAGAAAAGCCATGACAACCAAATACTTCCAACAACTAAGTAAGTTCTGAGAAGCCATCTCACTGGCAAGAACCAGATCCGGGCTAAGAACAGATACACATTACCAGCTATTGGCCATCATTTTTATACCGTCAAGGAATAAAAAAGGATGAGATACAGCCCGCAAATGTTAAGACACAAAAACTCTTCACCTTACATGGAGGGTTCCGTCTCAAAATCCAACATCCTGACTGTCTGCAAGGACTGAGGCCAAAGATTAGTCTAGTCTAGTCATGGCCGCCACTATCCAGGATGAAACATCCAAGATCATAAGTTATCAAATACAAGGCCCCAACTGACACTGTTCTCAGTGCTGAAAGACATCAGCACTGAGTACATCCGAAGATCATCATACTGTAGAAAAACAAGCTTCAACACGAGATGTACCACCAGACCATAACTCAAGTGGCTGATATCTAGAAGTCCTACCATTGCTATAAAGGGCTGGTCAACAGGACAACACAGAAACTCTCATCCTGGCAGCACAGGAACAAGCCCTTTATCACCGGAACAATAGAGGCTCAGATCTACCACACCAGACAAAATGTGCAAACATTTCTCTGAAACAAGCCAGCACATAACTGCAGGGTGTAAGATATTTGTAGGGAAAGCATCCATGGAGTGCATCAATAAAATGACAGAAATAGTGCACAGAAACATGTATGCAGAACATGGACTGAAAATCCCAAAGTCAAAGTAGGAAACACCTCTGAAACTGTTAGAGAATGAGAGAGCAACTATTCTGTGGGACTTCCAGATACCAATGGGCAAGGATGGTAATGGCGAACAAACCAGACATTGTAGTCGTGGATGAATAACAGCAGAAAGCTGTGGTGTTGGATATGGCAATTCCAAGTGATGGTAACAACAAGAAGGACCATGAGAAACTGGGGAAATACCAGGGACTCTGGGTAAAACTGAAGAAAGCTTGGAAAGTGAAGGTGACAGTGGTGCCCATGGTAATCAGTGCACTGAGGGTGGTAATCCCCAAACTGGATAAGAGGCTACAGAAGATCAGAAAAGTGCAGGAACAGCAAAGATACTACGCAAGACTCTCAACCTCCCCAGCTACTGATGGAGGACCCAAGCTTGGAGGACAAACCATGAGTGAAGTGTGAGAAGACAATTTATATGTGTGTGCATGTGGTTTATAATCATCTTCTTTTTTCAGTCAATTTGAAGATCCATAGATAAAAACAGGTATTGTTCTATATTGTAATCTATTGTGCGATGTTGTGATTTCTACATCATTTCTAAAAAGAAAAATTCCAGTCATCATCTTTTTTTGCCACAACTCAGTTGTTTTTCCATCATTCCTATTTTTTTCTGTTCTAAATCCCCCCTCCACCCCCACCCCCCAACTGTCCTGACACATTTGATGTGGTTTAACTTCTCTGTCTCAATCTGGCTGCCTCCCATCTTCCCTCAATCTCCTTCATTCTCTTTTACATACTCCCTGTGCTCTCCTAGTGCCCCGGTCAGTCCATTGGGATTAATGGATAGTGAATGATAATAAATCTCCCCATTAGGCGGAAGGTCCCTGTCCATCGTTCATTATCCACCTGCTGCTCCTCAACGCCGTGGTTTGAGGTTCCCTTGCTCCACGCACATCTGGCACTGTAACTGGGAAGGTTAATTTGTATTCCAGATGAGGACTACTTTATATTAGACACATTCTCTTTCAAGTATGACCCAAAATAAAGTTTAAGATTTTTTTTTTTTTTTTTGCTGGTTTTTACTACTTTGTAGTGGCACTCATTAAAGACACAAATAAGACGGAAAGCTTTTTGTAAAACAAGTTTTCACCTATAATTTTGCACAATTTTTTGTGTTGTGATTGTTGTAAAATGTGATATCTTAAAAAAGCTGGTAAAGAGATAGAATTTTAAGAAAATATTTAAATCACTCCAACACAGAGGTTGACAGAATGTTTTCCTTTTTCTCTTTATTAAACTCACACTTTTGCATGGCTAAATATCTTTAAGCAGCAACCTTCTCATCATTTCAACGGTCTAATCTTGCGGTGAGCAATATGAAGTTTGTTATGCTTTGTTCTGAGTCACGGTTGAGGGGAAAGACTTGAATATCATTTTTGCATAAAAGGCGCTTGGCTAAACTAACTTTGTGACACAGTCTGTGTTCTGGTTGACTAAAACTAATAAAATACTATTTAAGTATATTTTTCCAATTACATAAATTGACCTAAATTAATAATAAATTACTTGGTGACTTGCACAAATATTATTTTCTAAAAATAAATATTGATCATTTTCAATTCATATTTTTAAAACTAAATTTTTTAAATGTAAAAAAAAAAGAAGTTACATTTATTGATATAAATGTGATTATGTGAAAGCATTTTTTTAATTTAAATTCATTGAAAGTGTCAAAGTGAACGTAATTACTTGCTATGCTTTGGGTTATAGGGGGAAGAATCACTTATGGTATTAAACTTGAGTGTATTCTTCGGTTAGGCTTGGTCATGTCATTACAAGCATGAGCTTAAATAATCAGTAAGTCAGTCAAATCATAGTTTACAGTTTTGTAAATATAGTATGAAAATATATATTGTTTATTTCTGATAATACAAAAGTAGTTTTTTACAATATTAGGCTCCTACTCATTCTGATGTAAAGCTGATGTACAAGTTACAAACAACAAAAATGTTTGGAGAAAAAAAAACTTTATTTTTTGAGCACAAGTTTTTATCAAACTCATTGTTGAAGCTGTGCAAAATCGAGAATATAGTCATCTTTACTTTAAAAAAAGGAAAAATAAAAGTAAAAGAATCAGTCTTCTGTCTGTTGAGAAGCAGACTCAGCCTCAGGTTAACGGGACCGGTCGAGCAAGGAGGAGTTTGTAACTTTGCGGATACAGATAAGACCCTTTTCTGTTTTAGCACGACCTAGCTTGTCCCACCACACAAAGCATAAAGCATCCATAAAGACATGGTTGGATGGGTTTGGCTTAGAAGAGTTTTAATTGACCCCACAGAGGCATGACCTCAACCGCATCGAACACCTTTGAATGACATGGGATGAAAACCTTAGGCTTGCAATTCTACTTGACCTGATCGGAAGAATCCTCCAAAGAACCACACATTTGCACAGAAACACTTTAAAATGTAATAGAAACTTTTCCAACAGGAGTTTTTAATGGAAAAAAGAGGGCTTAATGTTGGAGTCCCTGTAACAGACATTACAAGTTTTCTGTCTGTAAATTGTCTATTTTACATACCATCTTCTAATGCACGGCAAAACTTAACTTTTAATAACTTTACTTTTTCTGAAAATAAGTAATAATGGAAATTCTAAACAGCCAATATAAAAAGGAGGTTCTTACCTTTTAAGAAGAGCCGTCCCTATGACCTTATTTAAAATCTAATCAACTTTTTGTAATAGATATTGCTGGAAAGTCTTTAATGCAATAATTATAGCTATTAATGAAATTAAAAAGTCAGTCTTATCTTGGGAAAACGTTGCAAAACTTACAACCTTGCAAAGTCATGCCGCCAGGATAAAACTGTCTAACTAAAACTGGATAATCTTGGATTTTATTAATATTGATGAAAAGGAATTACAACACCAAAAAAGAAAAAAGGATTGTTTGTGTTTTTTTTATTTAAATCTTCTTATAATCCATACAGCAAACTGTACAATTGAATTATTCACAGTGTGTTAAAAAGAAAATTTTGCTTTTCTATAGCACTTAGTTCATTTCCCACCATGATGTATTCAGATGTTTGTTATTCTAATGTCTTAACACATACAATTACTATGAAAACAAAACACCCCCATCCCTCCCACCTTTTTTTTTTTTTTTACAAAAACTTACAAAAACTATATTTATAGAAATCCTGCATGTCCACAAAGAAAACCCTGGTTGGAACCAACAATTTATTATATTGTTTGAGTTTTTCTACCCAATGATAGATGCTTTAGCAACACAAAAATAAACAAAGATAAACAAAAACAAAAAGCATGTAAAGAAAATCAAAATTAATTGTACACATTGCTCATGGAACACAGTTAATGTAGCTTACATTTTGTGTTACTTGTTTTACATTTCATACAATTTTGTGTAAAAATGACGTTATTCACATAGATTAAAAAAAGGTGCACATTTTTCTGCACCAAACAGAAGAGCTAAATCAGAAAATCTCTTAAAACTCAAGCTGAACTGAATTTGTCTGTAAGATTTTCAGTGACTTTTTCAAAACATCATGTAGGTGAACTACAGTCTTGAATCACCTGTATGGAAAAATGCACATCAGGGTAACAGTGACATAGTAATACCACACACCAGTACCAGTCATACTTTAGGCCAAGTTGTAATTGGGGTTTTTATGAAGAGCAAAGGTCCACAGACACAAGATAAAACTACTCTAAGATAGTCTTCCCTCAACTTGTAGGGAAGCTCAGCATTTCCACTTTATCTTCACTTTGTAAAAATATAGTAGCCATCAAAAAAGGAGATATACATACATTTTTCTATCTGGATTAGGGTAATTCACTATGATATAATCTGTTTTTGTTAAATAAACAGGATTTGGGAAAATGAATCATGGAGAAAGTGAAGAAGTAGGTTAAAGTGACCTTTCTAAAGAAATAAATAACATTTGTGGGGGGAAAAATCATTTAAAACTGTAGAAATTTAGCAAAATACATTTTATTCTGCTGATTTTATCTATATACTCTACTTTGCAGAAGGGGATTGATAAACAATTATACAGTGAAGCTCTACCAAACCAACGCTAAGTTTTACAGATTGGAGTTCACTTGAGTTATAGATATTTACTATCAATTTTTTACTTCACTATTTTTCTGTCTGAGAATCTACAACATAACCCTCACAGAGGTTTGCTGTTTTTTGAGTTCCTGAGCAACAGCAGCTCACAGATTCCTCGAACCGTCAAGCATAGAACTTAACTACGAACCAAAGTCAATGAGAAAACAAAACTGTCAACCATTTTGGTTTTGTTTACCACGGCCTTCCACTCAAGACAAATCTAGATTTCTACAGTCAACATCAGGTAGTTAAATAAAAACAACATTGTAATTTTTGAATCTTGAAAAGTTTTTCCTCTGCTCCCAACATAATCATATTTCCACCTTAAATTTAGTAAAATGCAAAACAACCATTATACTGACCAAACTAAAATATGACATTCAGTGGTCATGTGGCCACACAAGGACAAAAAAAAAATTTTTTCTTTCTAGGAAGGAGCCTCTCAACTTGAATATGCAGTGAAATGTTCATGGTTTTTTTTCTTTTAAAGATGCCTAATCTTGCCAGTTCTGCCCCAGTCAGCGCACACAGGTGTTTTAGATGCACTGGCGATCTACAGTTTCATGAAAGGTCAGTATGAGATCTTAAAATACTCAGAAATGAAAAGAAAACTGAATTTATTTTTAAACTGACGTGTTTTTTCTTGATTTAAATGGATACATCTTTACAAATAGATGTTTAAATCCCTAAATGTTAGCTTAGTCTTGAATTTTTAAGTATGTTAGTTGGCAAAGCAAATGAGTCATGATGTCACAAATGTTTCAAATTGACACATTTCAAACCTGCTTGGCAAGATGTTTTTGAAAATGAAACATTTAAAGATGCAACTGCATGTTGGCATGGGAAAGTGATTTTACCCAGTGAGCAATTAATATTGCTCCTCATGTGTGCGTTCTCTTCATGAACTTCTGACCTGCGGAGGCCTCAAACTCACATCTGTTGAAGGGGATGTGAGGTTGCACACTGATTGGACAGCTGCAGGCTTCTCTTTTAATAAGCAGATCAAAGACAGCCCTGGTGCTGATGGTGCATGAAACATTATTCCTTGTTGCCAAGCAGGAAATTACCATGCACAAGTCCAAATGTTGCTTGAGCCAACAGATTTGAATCACACATCATGGATCACCAAAACAAGGGCCACTGTGTTTTGCTTTGAATTATTTTTATTATTATTTTTTTTAAGAACAATTGGATCTGAGAAATGGTTAACAGCTGGTTAGCTGTGCCAGTAATGGATGAAATCACTCTTTTCCTGTTAGGTATAGTGTTTGCCATGACATCAATGTCAGTCAAAATGGTAGAGCGAGAGCAGCTGTTGTCAAAGAAACCTTGGAAAAGAACAAAGACATGGACACTGACTTGACCCTTCACCAACATTTCACGAGCTTACAGAAAGGCTTATCTTTATGGTTATCTTTATGAATCTTCTTTTGAGCTTAGTTTTTACTTAAAACCAGAAAATAACATCATTAGTTTAGATACAAATCCCTGTAGATTAAAAAACAACAAAAAACCTATTAGGTTTTTGAATGAACCAACTGAGTCCCTTAAAACACTCAGATTTACTCTTTACAGGATAAAAGGCGGGTTCTGAAACAAACTAAAGTAACAGTCCTGGTCCACACTGCTCTGATCTTTTTTTCTGATGAATGGTCAGATCTTTGGCAATTAATATTTAAATGAGTGAAATTCAGTTATGTACAACGTAATCTGATAAGAAAGAGAGGTGAGTCCATAATACTGTCCAGTAGTCAATGATCAAATCTTGTGTTTTTAATATACAGTACATGTCTCGTCAATCCACTTTGCATCAGTAGTAATGGTTGCTTTTGTGTAACAATATAGCTAAGAACAGATCACATATTTAAAAGAAGGGGAATAAAAAAAAAATCAAAGCTGATGCTTGCTGTAGGTTCTACCAATCACAAAACCCCAGATAGTAAATTTCTACAGCTTGATTCTGTCGACCAGTCAAGCCTACACAACTTTGAGGTAAAACTACTTCCCGCTGCCAAAGGCCATTCATAAGTGTTAAAATCAACAAGATAAAAGGTATCATGATTTAATTTACTGTATGAAAAAACAGATTTTCAACAAAAACTCTCTTGTGGTTCTATCAATTATTGCCTTTCTCCACAACGCCATTCTTCTTGCTTATGACCAAAACATATTTTTTTATTAGATGAAGATCCCTTGATCTTTATTTTTAAATTTTTTTTTTTTCTATTTGAGTTGCGCACGTAAACATCAGACTTGAAACTGATTCATTTCGGTGGATCTTTTTCAGGCAAGGATTTTTCCCCATAAAATTATTTTAAATCCTTGTAGTTTGGATTACAATGTTGACTTTGTCACACCTGCGTAGCTGATGCTGCCATTTTGAGTTGCCCGTGTTTTGTTAGTGTCCCTATGTCACTGTGGTTAATGGTGTATCTGGTGATCCCGTCTATGCCATTGTCTCTGGGCTCTGGCACCGCCCCCGACACATTGCTCAGGAGGCTTTTGCCCTGCGGGGAGCATATTGTCATGGGAACACAGGAGTCATCCCAGTGTTGCAGCTCCTGTTGTCCTTTCCTGGGAGTCGTTGGTGGTTGTAGGCGTGCATGTTTATCACTGCATCCGTCTTCACCATGACCGGAGGCTGGGGCTTGTGTTTCAACCGTCTCTCGCAGGTGAACGACAGTCTGATCTCGTCCACCATGGCGCTGCACAAAGACCTCTGGGCGAAAAGGGAGGATGCGGGGGAGAGGAGTGAGAAGGAGAAGAGGGGAAAGGGATGGGGGGTAAATGCCTTAGCTTTAAATTGTTCTGACAGCAGAGAGTGTCGGCAGTCTAAAGAACACAAAATGGATTTAGAACATTCATGTTGCGTTAATGCCAGTGTGTGTACATGTGGCTGTCAGCAATGTCAGATTGCACTACTGCCAAATAGTGTGCACATGCCCCATTATTGCTGCTGTGTCAAAGAGAGTGTAGAGGTTTATTGCGTCAGCATGCATGCAACTACTCACACCGTGACTCAAAAACATCTGTGA
Organism: Oryzias sinensis; assembly: GCA_037389245.1. NCBI lineage: Eukaryota > Metazoa > Chordata > Actinopteri > Beloniformes > Adrianichthyidae > Oryzias > Oryzias sinensis. Next base: position 10,707,331 of record CM074491.1, read on the forward strand.
TTTCTTTTAGAAACAGGTTTTTAAATTTTGCCATCTCCGATGTCTAATCGGGGAATAATTCTATGTGCTCCAATTTGCAATTATGTCTGTAAAAATAAGTAAATGTTTGGTGTTATGGCCAAGTGCTCGGAGGGATTAGCCAACGAAAGGCATGCAAATCCTTTTAGAACACGTTTGAACTAAAAGCCATGAAAGCAGCATAGTTTAGAGGCTGTTTAATAATTTTTGTGACAAAATTGTCATGGTTGCCAGCTTCTCTGCTATAGTGGGGGGTAAAATAGACTCAAATTCAAGCCCAATTAATTTAATATCATTTTCAGATTTTATAAGTTTAAGGAATAAAGGGCAAATAGAATTAGGGACACACTCAAAGTGATCTGTGGGGATGTATACCTGCTCACGTTCTGCAGTCTTCCTCAGTTTGTAGATGAATTCAGCCATTGCCACAAACACAGACAGCACCAGGCCAGATGCCAGCACAATGAATAAACCACCCAGGTTCTGGATACCCATGGGGCCTGTCTCGCGACGCTCTTCATCCAAGCAGCTGCTCCCACTCCACCACTTCTCCTTCAGCATGTGTAGGCGCCCATCCTCCAAGATACTTAGTATTGCTATGGTGATTTTGTCCCTGTAAGGGGAGCCTGCAAGCGACATAAGGCACATTTAGCTTGGGAAGAAATGCCAGCTGGACTGTGTGATAATAAGGTACATAAACACGTTGTGTCATACTGTCTGACTAGCAGCTACATGTTTTGTGACGCTGCTGCATCTAATAGCAATTACTCCAGTTTATCTTTCAAATAACAAACACATAAATAATAAAAAAATGGATGATTTTTTTTATAAGTCTCTCTGATTTTTCCTGCAGTTATTCCCATGTCTTACCAATGGGAGTGCCAATGCCATAGCCTTTGCTGTCGATAATCCCTCCCACCTGAGTCAGATTACAGTTTCTCCTGGTGATGTAATCAATAGTGGTGGACTCTGTAATGAGGGCATAGTCTGACTTCAGCACTCTCTGGATCCCATCCTCAATTGACTTCACCAGTGACGTCCGTGGCCTGCTGCTCATGAAGGCCCACATCTTCTCAAATGTGGAAACTCTAGATTTCTGCGAGGAACAGAAAGAGCCAGTTAAATAAAAAGTCACTTTATGCCAGTTTTTTTTTTTTACTATCTCCCTTGCTGCAGGCAAGGGAAAAGCAGTTGATAAAAAACCCCAAAAGCTTTTATTAGTACAAGAAAAGGTTAAACCTGAACAGAATAACTTTCAAATGTTATAGCCTAGGGTATTATGGGTGGAAATACCTTTACCCGTGAAATTTAACTTGTTTTTCTGTGGGTGACTTTTCCCCTTTTTGAATGCTTTTCGAATGCTTGAAAATGTCAGAGATTACATAGATGATGTTTGTTAATATGAAACACTTAAAGACACACCTTATTTAGCCGGGTGCCAACTAGATTTTAACGATTACTGCTTCAGATCTCCATTGTTAAAGGATTCAAGGATGGTAAATTGAAGTTTGACGCACATCTCTTCTCCTAAGTGTTAGTGAAGCAGCTATAATAGAATGCCATTCGATTAGTCTTGCATGGGTCTGTGTGGTATTTCATGCAATTTTCTGTGAGGTCACATTTATACCATGCCTAATCCTTGATAATTACTGTCTAAGGACTATAAGCCATTTCAAATTTTGAGGGATGCTACACTAAAAAGCCCTTTGTTCTTTGTTAGGTCCAGTAAAAGTACTGTCCCAGCTGCACAGAACTGAGATGTGAAAGTCTGATATTAACATTTATTGAGATCATCACAATAAAAATGACATATAGCGTTTTTATAATTTATTTTGACCAAGAAAATATGTCTTGTTCGTTTTCTCTAAAATGTGACTTTCAGGTCTTTCTGCAAAAAGCTTAAAATAAATGTATTTTTACAAACACCTTAATGTATTTTAGAAAACTGGGTTTGAATCCCTCCTCCATTTTTTTTAACTTCTTGTAAAAACAACATCACTGAAGCAGGAATACCACTTATTTACATCTTGTTTCACACAGATGATTACAACAGTAACACAGAGGTGAATTTATTGTATCTTTTATCAGTTTGAATTCAACAAACACGTTGCGAGGAAGAAAATTCCTACTAAATCAGTGTCTTGTAAAAGATGGTGGGAGTGTTGAATCGTATCAGAAATTCCCAACAGTTTAAGAAAGAGCCCACAGGTACTCATTTGTCACTACTACACTTTGTCAAGCTCCAAAGTCTCAGTGTTTAATCATCTCTTTAAGTCTTTATATCTCCCATAAATCGGGATCACAACAAGGCGTCTCATGCGTTCTTATTATGAGAATTTAAAAGATTTTTGTTGAAGAAAAAGGAAAAAGAGGCCAAATGAGTTCACATGTTCATAGCTTTTATCTATACTCCCATTCTCGTCTGTATTTTTCCTGCTTTACTGCCTCATTGGGTTAACATCATTAAGCCTTTCTGCAAGGACGAGAGCTGGCAGAGGGCGCTTCAGCCATGGGTAATTAGACACCTGTGTCTTTTATTCATGACACTGTGGTCATAACTAATAATTCGTAGTGAGGAAAAATGATCAAAAACAAACTTTTTTTTTTGCAAAGCTGTCCTGAAGACGAAACTGTACTTTTCAGTCTGAAGCATTAAGGCTGAAATGTTAAACGGTTTCGTCCTGAAACTCTCCGAAAAGTTGCTAGTGTACATCTAAAGTAAACGTAAACTTAAAATGATTTAACCCTTTTTCCCTTGAAATGTAGAGCAGAAAATGTTGATCCAAGCAAGCATGTGAACATTTGAGCAATAATTCTGACCTCATACGTGTACTTTTAATTTATTTTTATGGAATTTAAATCCCTTATTAGATGAAATGCAAATGTACAAGAAGATATGTTTTATTAATATATTGAAACAAGCATTGTAGCATGTAAAACATCTGATGCTTTGGGATCCAGTTTGTTGATGCATTTCTCATAGTAAACATACATTTTTTTGGCTTTGAACACTGTGCTCTATGCGTTGCAACAACTTTGTTCTTTAGAGTTCTTTAGGTCTAAATTGATCACGAGACAATGATTGAAGTATTAAAAAAATGTAGCCTCTTGGTGGGGTTTCAGTAAACCCGTTGATAAATTTTACAATTTTTGCATGAAACGGGTCCTTTTGTTCACAAAGATTGTTCAACATCAGCAATATTTGCCATCTGCCTGCAGCTAGCTGCCAGCTTGTCATGCATTAATATCAAAGACAGCCAACGTCCACACCTAAACAAATGCAGGCAAACTCCGTCTCCCTGCTGCTTTTCTTCAGGCTTTGTTCCTGAAAAATTCATTATTGAGTAATATAAAACTTGGAAAATGCTGACTGCAATTAGTTCACTAACTTCGATATGTATGTGTTTTGATCAATTTGGCAAACCTATCTTAACGCTAACATTTGATTGGTTGAAATTCCCTAAAAAAAAAAAAAATAAAATAAAAAATGGGTAAAAAAGATTTTAAATGTCCAATTGGAAACATTTACCTGGAATAACCCATAAATTTACCCAACTTTTACATGCTAAAAGCCCAGGTGCTTTCGCATGAATCTTTAAATTAGGGATGCCCAAACTTCCACCTTTTATTAGCCTAAAAGAGAAAAATATCATTGAGACCATGGCAAACAGCAATTTTCTTCATGCTTTGAAAAGTGTGTGAAAAATTGAGCCGTCACTCCTCGCAAATAATGGCTCTTGTGCAGTTTTATTCTGCTGATGGCCAGTAAAAGCAACTTTGCTGTTTCTAAAATTCAGTTAGCAATTTGCTATCTTTTCATACCTTTTATCCTAAACAGCATAGACATCTATAGCAGTGGTCCCCATCCTTTTTGTCACCGCGGACCAGTACAACGCAAGACACGTTTACCGCAGACCGGTGGGGGGGGGGTTTGAGGCGCAATGCAAGACACGTTTACCACAGTCCGGTGGTGGTATTTTCTCTTTAGTAATAATAATAACAATAATAATGTTTTTTGCTCATTTGGTTGTTTGGGTTTAATTTTAGCGGGGTGTATCACGTGATGTTTGGTGTTGCGACTTTGACGTGCGTTAAGTGTGACGGATGTAACAGAGAGAATCCGGTCACTTTTCAATATAAAACGTTTTTTTCGAAAAAACAATAAAATGAAAATTATTTTTTCCTTCTGTGCGTCCCGGTGCCAAGTGTCCCGCGGCCCGGTACCGGTCCACGGCCCGGTGGTTGGGGACCACTGATCTATAGTGTAAGTAATTTTGAATGTAGGATTTTTTTTTACTATAAGCAATTGAAAAGAACAAACAAATTCAGCGCTAACATCTAATATTTATGCACCCGAAGACAAAGTTTGGAGCCATAGAAAGTGGAGCAGATGTGCCCTGGGAGGTTTCATTTTTTTCTTTTACTATGGAATTGTATGAACTTTCAGGGTTATCCTCAATTTCAATATATGTTTTCATACTGTTATTAAGTCTTTGAAGACTCTCACTCATCCAGGTCGATTCCATCATAGTAGTAGGTTTAGGGGCTGTCAATTGACAAAGCCTTTTGGATAAGAGGTGAAACGTCTTCTAACTTTAAAAACGGTCCAGATTACAGCCCCTAAACCTGCTATACTGTTATTAAGCTAAAAATCCACAGCAAAGAAAGCAAACTGAGTTTACAGTAAAAATTTAGAATTTACAATATTGCTTTTAGTTTGGATTTTTGCAGTTTAATATTTTTAGCCAGTTTGGTCAAAACTATATATTTTTTCTCATCGTTTACCTTGAAGAAAGACATGGTTGCACCGTCTTTGATTACACCGTATTCAATCTTTGTCTGCTTGGCAATATCATCGGCTGAGTCGACCGGTGTGTCCATTCTTTCCACAGTGAGAAAAGCAGCTAAATTTGCTGTGTACGATGATATGATGATGAGCGTGAAAAACCACCATATCCCTCCAATGATCCTGGTGGACAGGGCTTTGGGCATCAATTCTGAGCCTGTAACACAAAGACAAAAAAAAAATATGTTACTGTGTGTTTCTTTGTGTATAAGACAGTATTATGAAACCTGAAACACAAAATTTTGATTTTTTTTGTTAGTTCTCTTGCAGATGGTTTCTGTCTGTAATTTTGTGAAGAGCAAATAATTTAGATTTAGATTTTGTCTTCAGTTCATGGAAGAATTTGACCTATTTACACTCACACTGTCAATTTTTGAAATTCCTATGTCTAACAGGTTTGCAAGCTTTTTTTTTACTGCAGCTAAAGAATTTTATATTTGAAAAAATATATATATATAAGGTATATATTCTTTTTAATTTGTATTTTTTTTCTGTATATTTACAACTAAATCAAATAATGAATCTATAGATTTTATTGGAGTTTTTTAACATGAAATTTTAGACCTCCAAAAAAGGGTCTGTGCATTTGGTTTAATGTTGACTTCAGCCTAATTTTTAACTGACAGTAAAAAATAAAAGTTTTCTAGAAAAAAAAAAATAAACATGTTAAAAGTCACCACCGCTTGTATAAACAATATAAAAACCGTCAGATACAGTACGTCTTGGCAGAAGGACACAACACCTCTGCATCAGCCTTGACTTTGAGTGGTCCTCAGCCGACTACCGCTTTTACAATGGCTCACTGACTAGTGTAAAATTTACTTTATACCTCATCTCTGACAACCTTTAAAATACCCTTGTGCTTCTTAAACTCTGTTACTTTACCAAGAAGATTTATGAGAGCAATTCTGAGTGAGAGTAACAAGGCTACAGAAAGGGTGGTCAGCCCTTTAACCCCTTAAGCCAAATTTGGTTGAATTTGTCCTTTGAGGTTTGATTCTCCTCTACATGGTTACAAACAAGGCAAGACGTTAATGTTCCTTACTTTACCAGATGGACTAGATCCAGATGAATTCCTAAATTTAACCAATTTAGGAAGTGTAACGTTATATTACATTGCACACAACAAAGCTGAGACAGGGGAAGAGTGTGCAACACTCCACTAGAAAACTCCAAAATATTCAAAAAGCAGATTATTCAGAGGGTTCCAGGGAGATGTAATAGTGTCAATACGTTCAGGAGAGCTCATTTCTTGTAAACCGGGAGAATCTGGATCTTCTGGTTTTCGGGAATTTTTATTCCCACAAGTAACTTGTCACCTTACAACAAAATGTCTGCACAAATCCATGAACATAATTTTCTGCACTGAACACTCTTTCCTGTGGCGTGCATCTACAGGCTTACCTCTCAGAGCCAGAACCTTTTTTCAGCTCATGAGTATGAGGAATAGACATACCCAACTCACGCTTGACAAGGTGGGAACCTCTGCAGCAGATGGAGTGTTAATATCTTACGAACGTATTCGGTTTCAATGGTGAAAATCATGTTTTAATATTTTCTGGTAAAAAATTGATCTTAAAGTTAAGTTTTTCGAGTATTTATTTATTCAAATTGATGTGAATGAGGAGCCGATACAAAAATACTAGTAATTCAATATAAATAGCAAAAAAAAAAAAAGGCATGTGTGATGGACAAGTTACTACGGCAAGCCACAAGCTCCATGCTCCGCTCCATTCGGATGCACCCACTTGTAGATGACTAGATTCACGCAAGTCTTTTTTTTTCCTCCTCCGAGCTGGCATCTGGCTCCAAGCTGTACGGCTGGATCTCTCCAATATTGCTTGCCACAGGTAATGTTAGGTTGGGAATGTGAGGGGCTGTAAGCTAGCAGGAAGGATGATGGGATAGCAGCGGACCCTTACTCCATGCAATCAGTCCCCCCCCACAACTGAACTACTGCCATGCTGCAGGAATTATGTCCCAGAAAACAATGTTTTGGCAAAAAATTGCGGAATCATAATTAAAAGACCACTTGGAATACTTTTACAGTAGATCAAAATATTATCAGAGTGGAACTTTAAGAGAACAGACAACATGAGAGTCAAAGTAATTTGTCAATACCAGTTAAGTTTTTTAGCTTTTAAGTAAAATAACATATTTTACTGTGCTGTGATATTTTGTAGTTTTACTTTTGATTACATGAATGAACGATGCACTATGTGCTTTATCCTGCAGTTGTAGACTTGTTTAACCATCATACATGTTTGCTTTAAAGTGAAATAACAATAAAAAAAGAGTATGCAATGTATCCAAGCATAAATTCGGATGCTTCTTCTGTTTTTGTAAAACAATTAAATACACGATCCCAAGGTGGTTATAACACACAATAAAAGAATTTGTGTTTCAAGCAGAGTCAGACTGACATCACACGTAAGAAAAACTCTAACATAAAGACATGTAACATTATTTATTTAAGGCTTTACATACAATAGCATTTTATAGAAATAGCCACCTTTCTATTTTGATGGATTCCGTGTGTGAGATAGTGAGATGAAGCTACAATTTCAAAGTGCTCACATAAAAGTTGTCATTTACTTGTGTTTAACCTCACGCACAGGAAAGTACCAGCAGAGAGCATTTCTCATGAGAAAGAAAACAAAAAATCACTACTGATCACATCTGCTGGATCAAAAGGACAGACCTTTTAGATAAATCTTAAAATCTCCAAAATATTCTGCTTTGAACCTTTCTGGTTAACATTTAACACAGTTTCAGGTAATTGAATTATTTACAGATACCTTTATTTGCTTTACATTTAAGATTCTCCTCTTTAAACTGCAAAACATAAGGGTCTCAAGCAAAACAGAAAATTAATTTATGGAAAATGATCAGACTTGTTTGTTGTGAACAGGAAACCCAACTGAGACGCCCAGGAAAACCATCTAAAGAAGACAAAAAGTGTTTGCTTTTGCACCTCCTCATACTTTATGTTCTTTCTGTTGTCTCTGACACCTTCCTCCCACAGACAAGCTGGAAGCGTACATTATTTATTTATTTTTATTTTTTTGATTTCCTTCAAACCCGTCCATTTGCATTTTAAACGCGTCAAGGAAATGGCTTCCGCTTCTGCTGCTGTCACCGCGGCTGGCTGACAAGCAAGGGATCTCTGTTAATGTGACACCGACAAAATATACACCTCTCTGCAGGCACCTCTGTGCAGCGTGTGCTACAAGGCACTATAGCTCAAATGGGTGTCACTGAAATCCAACATCAGTGTCAGTTTAAAGTCAGACACATCGTATGTTAATAGCCAAGTTATTTTTAAGCACTTGGTTAGTTGCATGACTTTTTCTAAATTTGGCAAAATCGTGCAGAAAACTTAAAAAAAATGTACAGGTAATGTGCAAAGGTAACAAGGTCTTTACGTTAGTTTTGATATTGCGGTGTGAAAAATGGCTTTCAGGGAACTATGAATAAGAGCTGATTAGCAGCAGCTTGAGTCTGCGACTGCAAATGAGAAACAGCGGAGCTCAGGCATTTACAAACAACCCTGTGTGGCGTGTTATGAATTGAAATTGAAATTTCTCTCCTGTTTGGTTTAATAATATACACTACTAACTAGCTCATTTTGTTTTGATGCGCTCTTCCCTTCGTCTTCCAGCACACTCATATTTCTTTGCATGCAGCAGCAAATTGGCAGAGCTGCGACGCGGTTTCACAACAGTGCTGCTGAATTTCTGGGGTTAATGAATTGCTGAATGTGTTTGCGGTCCCTGTGGGCAAAGATCTGCTGCAGTCTCACTAAGCCCTCTTGCTTTGTCTTGTTATGGTGAGGTTAAACATTTTGTACATTTTTTTGCCCATTTCCGTTTCTTTACAGACAACTTCATTATGTAATTTCTGACCCTTCAATTGCTCGCCCCACTATCAGGGAGTCCCAGTGAGTAGAAACCAACTCCACATTTTAGTCAGAACAAACACATTTTAAGTTTAGTTATATTCTTCATATTTGATGGATTTATTTTTTTAAGAATCTATGAATCACACTTGTCCTGGTTGGCATTTATCTATGTAAATCACATAAGCTTAGCACAAAAAAATAAACTTACAACCAACTTGTGTTTTAGTTGTAACAATGCGTCTTGATAGTAAATCTTGAGCTGCATTCACACTGAATGCGATTCACGCATCGGGGACTTCTAGTTTCAATGTTAAGTCAATTTACAGGCGTGATCTGAGGTGCTGTGGCGCAATTTGAGCATGGGGCACAGCGCGTCAGTTTGGCAGCAGTGCGTTTTGAGTGTTGTGGTGCGATATAAGCGTCAGGCGTGGCACATCCAGAGTTCAAATATTTGTCAACCAATCAGGGATTCAGCTTGAGGCACGTGACTTTTTCAGAGACTCGATCAGCGGTTAGAATCCATTTCAATATGGCTGATTCATGTGAGTATTCTATTCCTGAACATCCATCCATTTTCTTAACCCCCTGTTTGCTGGAGCCCGTCCCGGCAACTGTTGGGTGAAGGTGGGTACGCCAGCCTTGGGGCGGCTGGCTGGTCGGTGGACAGAAAGCGACTGCAGCGTGGAGAGGCAGCCATCTCGGTCCCCCTGAATCTAATGATATTTTTCTGTTTTCATTGAGACAATAATAAAAACATCCTCTAGTTTTATTCCTATTTTTTCACATTTTTGCTCTCTTGGACTTATGCAGGACAGCAAGCCTTCAAACTGGGTCACAGAGACACAGAAAACGGGCGTGATTCAGATGTGATAGCTCCTCCCACACGAGTCTGGGGCGTCAACACATTTTTGGACAAGCGTCGACCAGCAAATCTGACCCACATCAAAAGAGAGGTGTCTGACTCAAATCTGATGCTCGAATCGCATTCGGTGTGAACTCAGCTTAATGCTTCCTGTTCATTTTAACTTAATTTACAAGAAACATAGTTATGGAGGTATTTACCCATAGAGTTTGTACTGAATCATCTCAGTTAACAATAAAAAGCTTTTGCTATCATTGACTTTTGTCTCCATTAAAAAATAAGCAATAAGCCAACCTGATCCTGAAACAAGGTTAGAGCTGCTCAAAGGCCATTTCACCCTCCTAAATTCTATAAATAAACCCCCTTTTATTGTGCAAGGCACTTTTTTAGGGGAGTTTAGAGACATTGGATCACCACTGGTTGCAGAATCTTATCTCAGTGCATTTCTGCATTTAAATTGTCTCCAATAATGACAAGTCTGTTGTTTTCCAGTGAGGGAAAGAAAATCTTTTTTTGCTGTATGTCCCTGACACTCCCCGTCATATCAGAATGAGAATCAAAATCACTTTTATTGGCATTGCTCTGCTACAACAACATTTGAAATATGAAATAAAGCTTTCAGTTGAAGGCTAAGTTTGGCTTGAAGTTTTTCTGTCCTACAGGTGACATCCAGACACCTACTGACCACATTAGCACGGTTTGTGCTCAGTTTTACCAACTATTTGTCTTATTGTCAGCAGTTGTAGACACTAGAGACTCAAAACCAGTCAAAATACTTACATAAACTACATTTGATAAAAGTCCAAATTCATAGACACCTTTATTAAGCCTGTGGTTAATTAAAGACAAAAATTCTTCAGCAACATTTAAATTATATTTAAAACATCAAGGGGCAATTGAAAAAATCACTGACTGTCATTTGCAGTTTCTCACAAGCTGACATGCAACTCCTTTACATCCTGAAAGCAAAATACAATCTTGTTGATGAGGAAATATATTTTTAATATAAATATATAATAATTACTTTATAAGAACAGATTCTTTGCTAATGTCACCATGCCCAGGATTTATGAAACCAATCAAATTGGAAACGATCATAAGCTTGTTGGTTAAATATCCTGAAAGGAGGAGCTGGTGACACGTTCAAATGACAGAAATGCTGACTTAAGTCCGCAAGTTCTTGGCCTCAATGGTCAAACTGGTGGCATTAGACTTAAAAACAAAAAAACACCAAAACCCTTTCTTCAGAAGCTATGCCCATACCTTGTTGCATCAAGGAGCCGACTCCAAACCAAAAGCTGTTAAGGAGGGTGAAGTTGTTCTCCACCACATCTGATCCTGGATTACAGGGATGGGCATCGTACCATTCGTAAGGGCTAAACCTAGCAAATGGGGAGAAATGGATGGAACAACATATTAGGTCTTTCCAAATCAAACAAAATATTTCTTCATAAAAATAGATTTTATAAACTTCTCAACTTAAAAATTGTTCTTTTATAGCCATTTTAAACTTGATTTATAGATTTGACTGAGTAACCACAGCTGTAAACAGTCAGAAAACTGTCAGAATAGAAGTCTTTCCTTGTCTTTTTTACATTCAATTTTTGTATGCCACCTTAGTTAATAGTTTATGTGTGCATTTGTTCTGTTTACATAGTTAGATGTGGATATTTATTATTTATTTACTTAAGCATTCCCGATTAAAATATTTTTACAAAATTCAACATACTCATAACTGATCCCAGTATGAATACAGTTTTTTCTAAAAAACATTCAATGTTACCATTATAATCAAAGGTGACCACAGAGGCTGAAAAATGCATAATTTAGAAGAGATGAAATATCGTGTTTGAGAGTGTGAGGGGTAAAACTCTTCAAGTCATACAGACCCATAAAACATGCATCTCTCCACATCTTTGCCATTTAACGTGACATCTGCAGAACCTGCCGTGCACCTTTACTGCAAAAGTCATTTTCGCAGGCAAACGCTGAGATAAAACGTGTTAAATGTCACTTCAATTCTGACTTTAAATGTATTGCTAACTCTCTTTTTCTATCTGGCTCCTTCTGATGATAACAAGAAGAAGCATGAGCTCATACTCCAGCTAAAAGAAAGAAAGGTAAAAGAAAGAAAAAAAAAAGACATTTTCCACAAAACAAAATTAAAGAAAGAAAACTGGTGTTTGTTTTTTCATTCTTCAGGAGAGAATATTTCTTGAGAAGCGACATTAAATAAGATTCATAGTTTTGAAGGGATTGATGGACTCAAATCTAATTACATATACTGCAGACATACTTCCTAATGTTTCATTATCCTGTTTTTATTACACACTCAAGAGGACCGAAGATTAATCATAAAACTGTCTCTGCTGCCTTTTCCAGTCATTATTCAAATTTTGTATTAAAAAAAAGCAACAACTACGCTGAAGAAACAGCGTTTGATTTTGTTTTGGTTTTTATTTACCTGCAACACAAATATTTGCAGTCACCAGAAATGGCCTTGAACAGCTGTTGTGCAAATATTTTATTTGCTACCTCTTAAAAGAAATCCTTCTGCCTAATTTTGCACTTGAATGTTAAAACGAAAGCCTTGGCCAGTTAATAATATGATTGCAAAGGTAGAGAAGCGGAGACTGCCAAAATACACATGAATGGGCTTTAAATGAGTCACAAATGATTTGAGTGCAGTTTTTACTGAGACAGTGTAACCGCTCTGATTCATCACTCTTGGTTTCTCAGCTAATTTCTAAAAAGGTTGTGCTGTCAAGCACAGACATCAGCTTGCATCACGGCGCATCCTTACAACAATGCAGCCTACAGACAGAGAGAGCGATCTGGAAATAACTTATCTCAACGCAGCAAAGAGTATTAACAAAGAATACACTCAATGTTAGTGCGTCTCAGCCAAAGTTCAGAACATGTTGTGTAACACGTGAATATGTGTTTTTTTTTTACTTTTTCTTCGCAGTCTCATAATGACAGGAGCAACCATGAATTGGAAGGACTCATTGGTCACTATGTCATACAATTGTTTATACCTATCTATGATGCTGGAAAATTGGGAAAAGCTAATCCTGCTCCCTACATAACTCTTTTATTTTGAATGTATTTTCTAGGACATAATTTCGGCAGAGCGGTAGGAGTTCTTTAGAAATTCGCATTTGGGTTGTAGGCAGGGCCGTTGGTGCAGAGTATGCCTACCTTCATTTCCTATTATCCCCTTTTTTCCTTTTTTACACTGTTTTCCCACTAGCTTACACCCCCTCATACCCACAAATAAACATGAGCGGTGGAACAAAAATGGCGAGCAATATTGAGGCTATCCAACCATGCAGTTTTGAGCTAAATGCCAGGTCAGAAGAGGAAAACTAAGACTTTAGTGGATCAATTTATCTGCAAGTTTGCAGGGAGCTTGTGGCTTGCCGTAGTATGTCACAGTTTTTTCCAACAGCATTTTTTTCATCTACTCTTCTATGATTTGAATAAAGAAACACTTAGAAATGCAATGTTAACTTTATTTTATATATGTCCTCCACCACGAGAAAAATGCCACAAGAACATGTTGAAAACACAACTTTGATCAGAATTGGACTTTAAACCTCACAAATGAACAGCCATTGCTGTCAAATTCTTTACTGTCCTTGCAGAACCCTTCATGTTTTGATTGCTCTTTTCACTGACAGATATATTTGAATCTATGCATCATCATATTTAAATGAAAAGATGTTCTGATAAATAAACAAAAAGGTTTTCTATGAATACCCAATCTATAGCTTCAATCAAATACAGTCATCTGCTGTATTTTCCAAAGACAGTTCATTTTTGTATAAACAACCCTTTTTCAAAAGCAGGGCGCCTATATTTAATAAAATGATGCTTTAGTTTCACAGCATACGGGAAAAAAAATCCATCATTTTGTCAGCCTTTTTCCAGTGATGCACTGTGGGAAAGCCATTTTGGGTTTAAACAACTATTGTGCAGCAATAAATGTTAAGAAATGTAATTTACATTAAAGTTCTAATCCTGCTGTGCAAATTCGATAAGGAGAAAAAATATATATTTTTATTCATCATATCAAGCCAGCAGTGTCTTAATGTTTGATGTACAATTTAAATGTAATTTTGAAAGCTGAATTTAGGCAAACAAAATTAAAAACTTTTTCTTGTTTTAGTTTAAATATTAACTATACACACAGCACGTGTTTGTGTTTTGTTATACTTTTTCTTTTTTTGGTTGCACGGGTTTATATGTTAAGACAGAATAATAATGAATGTGAAGCACAGAATTTAAAAACCCAGGCCTGCAACTGCTGAGAAAATGACATTGAATTCAAAGTCAACCCATTCTGCTTGAAGTAGCCTTCTGGCTATCATTTTTTCCTTTAAAGGAACTTTATTGATACCCCTTTGGCCCCCTTTTACTTTCAGACTGGCTTTCAAGAACTAACTGGAACAGTTTAAGATCATTTTGTTCTCCTCTAAAGCCACTCCAGAGTTAGTTTAGTCTCACAACAACAAATGAGGAGAGAAGGGTGCAGCTGTTTGCTCTCGAGCCTAAAGACTCTCTCCAAACTGCTGCTTTTCTGGAACGTCCTCAAACACCACTTTGCATCTGAATGGGCAGGAAATGAATAAAGTGATACTAAAAGGGATATTCATCATATTCATGACCCAAAAATAAATTTAAAAGGGATGATCATAGATCACCATCATAATTGTGAATGACTGGCTACAGCCCGAACGTCATTATTAACAGAGTATGCGAAGGATAATGATGCAATTTCACATCAGGTGTTTGAGTTCTTTATATTTATTTTTGTTTTTTGACTGGTTTATGGTTTTTTTAATCATATTTTCATTTTTTTTATTTTTCAAAGATGTCACACTGAAAATTACACAGCGAATAGAACATGCAGCTTCACATTATTTCTTTGTCTGTTGCATTTTTCTTCCCTATTGGTTCACTGCAGAGATCCCGTGCAGAGTTAAATGCTTTCATCTCTACCCACCAGCTCACACAGTATGAAAAACCGGTTTACACTCGAACCCCGGCCTGTAATGATAGCCGAGTAAATTACTGTGACGGCACCGCAAACCTGGCAGAGACAACCAGGAAGGTCGAATTGCTCCAAACTCATAGCTGTACTTACCTCGCAATGACAAAAAGAACACAGCTAACGCCGAGGTACGCCAGGAGGATATAGACCCAAATGTCTGGAGTCATGGGGTTCAGAAAGGAGAAGAAGCCGCTGTTGGTGGAGTTGGGCTTGCGATACAGGATGCTAATGCCCATACTCATGAAGGGTTTGGAGAAGTCGATAAACTTCTCCCGTGTGTAGGTTATGGTGAGAGGAGCCACAGCCAAATCTGCTCTCTGCAGAAAAACAGAAATCATGGAGTTTATTGAATATGTTTTGTTTTTGAACTGTTTTTGACAGCTGGTTTAGGTAAAAACAAGCCTGTATCTTGAGGATCTCTAAAGCTAAGTTTGCACCGGCCTCAGTATTACACGTTCGACCACTTCCAATAAAAAAATCGATGCCGCATAAAATGTGCTTTGTGAACGTGCGCCACATGCCCAGAGCAAACATAGCATTAATCAAACACTGTGGTTCATGCTAAAATGGCACAAAACTGCCATAGTATTTATCACAGATGTCCTGAACTTAAGTTGGTGGTCCTGATAGTTACCATAGTGACATTCTATTTTTTCCAATAAAATCTCAATTCAGACTTTGAAGAATGCATAAATATGGAGGAAACTTTGTGATCCACACTGTGACTGACTTAGTAAACATTTACGCTTTCATTTATTATGCATCTTAATATAAAAAGCTCATTGGCTGAAAATGAGAGGAAGTCACATGACAAATAGGTCATGCAAGGCACGTCTGAGAACGAGCAGATAAGTTCCAGTCACCCAGTGTAGGTTTATTACTACATATCCTGAAGGTTACAGTTTTTTTAATGCCCCTCACCCACGCTCACTCGGCTCCGAGCAGCTCTACATGAGGGCTGGACAGGAGGTTAATGAAAGCAGCTGCTTGGTTCGTGCTCTGATACCTCTCTCCTTCGAAGAAACAACACAACTCACAAAGGGAGGCTGTCTTTGCTCGCTACACTCCAAACAGTGGGAGAGTAACGGCTCTTGCAGAAACAAGTTCACTGGTGCATTTTCACCCCATTCAGTTGCTTCACAAGTTAGTTTCAGAACTTTGATGCAAAACAATAGGAATAACTTCAGCAAGAATAAAATAAATTTACGTTCATGGCTGAACCTCGATGTGCAAGATGTGCACCAACATTCATGCATCATGTTTGTGCATCATAAATCATAAATCTTACTGTAAAGACTGATTATTTCTCTATTCAAATCGTGACTCAGAAACATTTGAAAAAAGAAAAAAATGCTGTTTGAAAAAGAGCGAAGTTGTGATGTAGAAAAGTCACTGGGCAGGCCACCAGCTCCTTGCTTCGCCACATTCTGATGTTAGACATAGGATTCTTTGTTTTCCTCTTCTGTCTCAAAAGAGTACCGCTGGATAGCTCCAACATTTTTGTGGCACCAGTAACGTTAGGTTTGGGGTGAGAGGGGCTTTGGAGAGGGGAATGGGGGGTGAAGTTGCTCCGCGTCAACGGTTCTGCCCACAATTCAGAGGTGAATTTCTAAGTAACTACTGCTGCTTTGCATAAACTATGTCCACTGTTTTTATTTTATTTGGCCAAAAAAGGCAGAATCAAAATTAAAAGGTTTAGATTAAGGGAGAGAAAAAATGGGACTTAATATTCTCTTCTACTGAAAAATGTCTCCAAAAATATTAATTAACAGCTATGCAACAGTAAACAGAGGTCAGAAAAATACTTGCATCACTTTGAATGGGGCCCCAAATGTGGTCTACACCATGGTGGGTAAAAACACATTGGCCTCTGAAGAGACTGAACGATGGCACAACCAGCGGATCTTGGTGTGCATCTGCTGTCTCCCTTAAACTATTCAAATTTTAACATCACACAACACTTGCTCAGTTCGTTGCTGCCAACTGCAGCTTTGAAGCAACCTGCCACTCAGCTGTAAGATCAACCAGCATGAGATTCCAGAGATCCGTATGGTAAGCTAGCATACATGCGGCACATTCTTGCTCTGCTCCCTGCCTATGTACACAAACTGGGTCCGAGCAAGATAACCTGATAGCACCCTGCTATAAGGCACATGGCACAGGTTTTATCTGGGTTTGCAGATGGTGGGGTTTAGTGGTGCTGTCCCTCCCGACCTCATCACCTGACAACAACCTTAAAGGATCACAATGTTTCTATTGACGTAACTGCAATTGAAACCACTAAACCTAAAGTAAGAGCTCCAAATTTGAGTTATATGTTCTCTAAGTTCACCTTGTCTCCAAGCATGCAGTGACAACGTTTTTAAGCAACTATTTGTGCATGTTTGCACACAATGCTTTTATATTTTCAGCAGAATATGTGGTAATTGGACTGAATTTTAGGAATGCTGAAAAAATGGTGTGTTGCATAATTAAAAGAGCCAACAAATAAAAATATTTTTTATGAGACCGAGACTAATATTGGGGGGAAACAATGTTGCCTTTTTTAATGCTGACAACAGAATCATGGCTGCTTTATTCAAGGCACTTTGACAGATAAGATGAACACAAGTTGCTCTTGAGGGAATTGAACTCTTGTCCCTGCAGAAAAGGCTTCTGCCACTCTCCCACTCTGTCAGAAAAACTCCTTGTTCATCAACTTGAAAGCCTACAATGCTGGCGATTAAGTAATTTTAAATAAAAGTGCTACAAATATGCTTATAGTCAGAGTTTCTAAAATGCATCTATTCAAGCTTCTCTCTGCCCAGACAAAGAGCAAGAGTGCTGGCTACAACCTTCCAGTGCATCTGTCGGTGCAAAGATTAATTACCATGAAACAAATGATGTGCTAAGGATGCTATTAACATTTGCATCACAGCATGATTAAAGCGATCATCTATTTTGACTAAATCAAGTTTAACAACGCGTACTGCATCATTTAACACCTTCGAAACAGTGGCCTTTGGCACAGCAGTGAGCTTTGTGACAGACAAAATTAAGGAGTTGCATGTCACACAAAGCTAAATCATTGCACCTGAGAACATGGCAGAAATCTCATTCAGATGCTCCAATGACATCTTGGTGTAACCCTTAAAAGAACCACCAATAAGTTTCTCAGGAAACTACAAGAAAGAAAATGTGAATATAACTTTATATATATATATATATATATATATATAACTTATATATATATAACTCTTATATATATATATATATATAAACAGTTTCATGAAATTCAAGTGTTTTACTGTTTTTTGTGAAATCTGGCTCAGTGCAGATATGCATGACTGATGTTTAAGGATTACATCTACATCTTTATCTCCAAAAACCCATTTTTCAACCTTTGCTCCTTCTTACACTATCTAACTGACAAAGTAAAGGTAAACTTTTTCAGTAAGCAATTCTACAGCTTATCTCTCTGTATTACAAAAAGGGGCTAGGAGTTTTTAAGTAGCCAGTAAAAAGTGACCCAACTGTAAAAATTATTGTCCTTTCAATAATTAATGTGATTTTCATATTCACATATGAGAACAAAAACAAAGCATTTTGGATGTTTATTCTCTTTTTTTTTACGTTTAAAATGTATATACCGGTAAATTATTTAACCTTTTGGGTTATTCATCAGTGGTCAAAGAACCAGATGCTACATCATACGGCGGCGTGGAGAGCGGTATACCATGATCATAATAATGCAGGTTCGATTCCCACTTTGCAAACCCATGTGTTGCAGGAGTGTCCTTGGGCAAAGACACTGAACCCCACCCTCTGGTGGTAGGTTGCTCGCCGGTGTTGACGGGCTGCCGCCAGTGTTAATGAGCGTGTGTGTGAATTGTGTTGATCTTGCTATATAAATAAATAAGTTTGAGTTTGAATGTGTGTGTGACTAGGTGAATGGATCTGTGACTGTAAAGCACTTTGGGCCTTGTATGTGTAGGCACTATATAAGTATACAACATTTATGCCATTTCCTCAATAAACACTTGTTAACTATGTTACAAGAGTAGCAACATTGCTCTTTTAATTGCTTTTGACAATGGACTAACTCAGTGTTGCAACATGTAGCTCCTCTGTTTGAAATCTTGGTGCAGAAGTGGAGCGGTCAACCTCTAATTGGAAGATCGCAGGTTTGGTATTCATCCATGTGTCAAAGTGTCCTAGGGTAAAGGACCGTCGCATAAACATTATGTAAATTTTGAGCATTTTTCGCATATGAAATTTTGGCCTTTCGGGATACATGCGTGATATATGTAATTCATGAGTCTTTCATCTGTTTGTCATTCATCGATGTGCACAGATGTCTATGGAGGGTTTTGGTCATCCTTTCTTTACGTGAATATTGTTTTGAGATGTTCAAAATTTTCAGTTGGTTGATGCATGGATTAAACTTTGTTTATACACAACTAATAAATGAAATCTTCAGAGATGCAAATTTGTGGATTGTGGATTTCCATGACCGTTCCACGTATGTCTAACTGAATATTCACGCATGTACTACCGATGTATAACTTTTATATCGTATACGGCGCATTTATCACATCAAAAAATTACGTAATTGACGCACATATCACTAATTAACAGTGCAAAAATCACACACGGTTCATGTTCTACGTTGAATAACTTGTTTTTGTGTGTTTAATTCATTCTGTCGTTGTTTCGATGTCTCAGATGTGTTATGATACATCTGTGAAAAGTTTCACGTAAAGACCACAACTTCTCTCACTTTTTCCACATTATATTCAGGTATGACCAATTTTCATCAGTGCAATATAGTGCAAAAAAATACATCTTGGCTGTGTGACATGGCCTTAAGACATTAAATTGCACATTGCTCTTGGTGGTTACAAGTTGACACCAGTGTTTTTCAGCAAAACTACCATTAGTGTGTGAATGTGTTTGTGAATAGGGGAATGGGACGGTGTACAGCTTTTTTTGGCCTTCTAAGAAGGCAGTAAAACACTAAGTAAGTATACGCCATTTACCATTCACTTTTTTATTTCAAACTGTTATTTGTTAATAAATTATAGATTTATGCTAAATTTTTAAGCCATGATTTTTCATAATTTTTTCATAATAATTTAATTGTTCCTCCAAAATTCCGCATGGACAGTAAAAGGTTGCGTTTTACAAAAGAATACTGCAGTGGGAGTCCACCTTCTCCAGCCCTTTCCAGTGACTCCTGCCATACAATTCCCTCCACTAAATGCCACTTAAGCTATTACAAGTTTTCAGCTGAGTACAGTGCTGACCTGATGGAGCTAAAGAGAAAGGAAGAGCAGCGACAGGGACACTTATGAAATGCCAGCAGAGAGCTGCTACCATCACTGGGACTTGAGGCTGCTTTGTGGCCATGGAAAGCTTTTAGTTTGACACATTTACAACGGCCCACTACGCCTCAGAATATGTAAAACATCACAATCACTTTTTTTTTTACATCTGATGTCTACAACTTTATGAAGTTGTTTTTTTTTCTTCTTCACTGAAAGCAACTTTTGGACATAGTTGTTCCATAAATGTAACACAACGATGAAATGCGTGACCCTCACTTAATCATGCAAGCATCGTTTTGACAACACTTTCTCTGTATGCACACATACTCACCACCTACTTTATTTGGTTTAATTTCACTCAAGCCATCCAATACAGAAGCTGCGCACAGAAATCTACTTTTGCAACACAATTTAGTTTTAAAGATTTATTACTTGAATTCTAAAGAAAGTAAAGTAACTTACAAAACCTTTAGTTAAAACGGCATAAAATTGGTAAAACTCGCTCAACAAAATGAGGTAAAGCCTTTTGACTGTTAAAGAAAAAAACTAGTATATAAATTTTATTTGCTGCAGTTGTACCTTCCTTTAAGATTCACTTACTGTTTGCGACAGCTTCTGTGGCATAAAACATTTTTGGTAAATAACCCATTAAAAAGGAATTGAAGCAGTTTTTTTGCATGTTTTAACAAACCAGACACTCAGTGTTAATTAGTGTGTGATGCGGAATTGCTGGCAGTCTTGCTTAACCATTATCAAGCAAGGAACTTCATAGCCATTGTGCCAAAATTAATAAAATCGCTGCAGTGGAGACCTCACATTAACTGTTAAAGCTGCAAATAAGACAATACAGAAGAAAACTTACATGTTCAATCCGGTTCCCTTATCATGCCGTTCTGGCCTTTGTCATCCTGAGCATTGTTTCCCATCAGGCGCAGGCGGATCTCGTGACCAAGGAGGCCGGCCAACTCTTTCAACAAGTCAATGCAGAATCGCGCTAAAGCGATCGTTTCAACAAGCGCCCTGTCAGACTTCTTAAGCATGACATATGGCTCCTCCTACGAAATTTAAAAAGATCAAATGAGAAACAATGGTGAGTCCGCTTTTTCAATTTGTTTCAGCTTTGTACACCCTAGTGAAGCAAAGTGATCTGAGCTGACGAGTCCCTGTTGCACTTAACAAATAGTGACCTTTATTCAAGGTCAGTGTGGGAAGTAGGGAGTGTTAAAATATGAAACAAAGCTCCAGTTGTGTTTATTTTTTTTTTTACAAGGCACTAAATGGAAGGATTCTTGTGCCGAATTGGGACTTGAATGTAAGTGCATTGATCAGCACAGCAGTGCGACCCCTTGCAACACAGGTCAGTGTCATGCCTCCAAAATAGCTCTGATGAACTGCAATGAAAAGAGATGTGCTGGAGCATCTGTGTTGTCAGTTTAAACCTCTTTGGATTGAGCCTGCTTCCCACAGATGCTGCATCAGACTGGAGTGTCTGTTTATTGGACTGACTCAACCCTCGAACTCGATTGTTTTTGAGAATATAAACACATTTATAGTTACCAGTAGTTTTTCCATAATTTATTTTTAAGCTATATCCTTAATGGTAATATTTCATGTATCTAATTTTACTTTTTTGATTACTGTACATAATATCACTGCTAAATTCGAAATCAACTTGAATTTGCAAATTAACACAAACTAAGTGGATTTTAATACAAAGGCCACAAAAAGTGATTTGTTTTGGGCAGAGTGGGTTTGGATTTAGACTACACTTTACAGTATATCTGTAGACTTACATTTCAAGTAAAAATAACCTTTTTTTTTTCTCTTCTCAGTTTCATATGATGCTACATTCACACCCGGCATGTGTTGCATTCAAGAACGTGCTATACATGGTTTCATCAATTTGCATTAAGCCTGTGGTGTTCACACCGGACAAGCATAGAGATGCTTAGCTGTTGCTTCATTGGAAGAGGATGTTTAATTTCAGCAATTTAAGACAAAAGTTTGTTAATAAAACTGCAACCATACAGCACTGTGGACATGGACCAGTGCTGCAATGCTAAAATGTAAATTACTGGTTACAAAGATGCAATAAACAAAAACATGTTTTCAAAACTGCTTTATTCATATACCTTTGAACTGAAAATGTAGAAAATATACATATAATGGTTGTAAAACCTTTTCCACATTTGGTTTTGGAAGTTTGAATTTATGTACAGTTACATGTTGCTTGTAGAGCAGTTTGAAATAAAAAATTAAGCATAAAGGTGCATCTCATGTTCCCATCTCAAAACTGCTTTTGCTGTAGTAAACATTTTAATACAATATGATGAGCGGAGTATTATTGGTAGTAATGGTTGTGTGTTTTTAAAGTCTGAATCATCTTGTCCTGTCAGGCATTGGCCTATTTGGCTGGACCGTTTTTTATAGGATAGATGACTGTCACTATTTACAGGCCTGTAACATTCTGCCTGGCTGCTCATA
This sequence comes from Oryzias sinensis, assembly GCA_037389245.1. NCBI lineage: Eukaryota > Metazoa > Chordata > Actinopteri > Beloniformes > Adrianichthyidae > Oryzias > Oryzias sinensis. Next base: position 10,729,804 of record CM074491.1, read on the forward strand.
ATTTGGCCAGTGTAAAAGCTTGATTAGGAACAGAATGCAGCAGTGAAATGGAACATGCTTATGATGCCCTCATCAGTTGTCACAATCCTCCAAGGGATCGCAGCAGAGCCTATGCCTGCAGTGACAATGACTAACACTGAATTGCTCATAAATGGCTTCCTTTATTTAGGGACTGTTACCGTTTTCCTGGCAGACAGACAAGCATACCCTGCTGTGCATTTCAAAACAAGTTGATCCATTTATTCTAAAGCAGTATTATAATTTATTGCCCCCAATAGCAAGACATGTAATTTACTAACTGAACTCGGTAGCTGAGTAATTGACTCTCTTGTGAAGGTGACCCCATTGCCTTGTTTTGTTTTCTTATGTTTTTTTCTTCTTTAATTTAAATTATATGTGTGCATTCAAAAAGGGCTGAAACTCAAATCAATAACAAATCACGGTAAAGAAAGTAAAGAAACCAAATGTTTATTATAAAAATCTTAAAATAGCATTTGGGTAAATAAACCAGAATAAAAAGTCCAGGTTTTACCTTAAATCGTGTGTTCCTCATAACGATAATGCTTTCAATACAAAATAAACTTTTTCCTTCAACTTCATGATCAAAACGTTTGTGTTGAGCAACAAAGCAATTACCATCTGTTTCTAACCTACGTTTCTTGCTTTTTCCCCAGGATTTGGACTCAAATCAAAGAGTTTATCTCATCTCAACCCCCTCAGTCTCAGCATGGGCATGCATAAAGCAAAGGAGTGAGGAGGTGGGCTCTGTTAAAGACATTGACAGGCAATGGAGTGCAAACAATTAATGTAAGAGGAAGAAAGAAAACATTAAGTTGTTTAATCTTTTTTACAAAGTTATTACAATAACACTGTCAGACATCTTGTTCATGCGTCACTAGGAATCACTTTGGTGCCATTTCATTAGACTAGGATGAGAAATTGATACTGAAATGGAGGTTAAGGGGTACAAAACTTTAATGCTACTAAACTAATTTATCTGGGAAAAAAAAAAAACGACATAAAAAGAGTGTTCCCCATGTTCCTTATAAAATGAAGTAATCTAAAAAATATACAAGACAGTTTAAGTGTAATACCCAACTTTAAAGGTGGAAAAACTCTCCGATATGACTTTAAATCAACTTAACAGCTACTTCGAACACAGTAGGTCACTAATAAACCATGTCACTTATTATATTTCCACTTTAACAAACACACAGAGATGGCATCTGATAGGCATTAATTATGCCCCACAACAACCTCTCTGGTCGCAGTATAGCTTTGTGGTCCAATATAGAAAACGCCAATAACGGTGTTTACCATTGTTGGCGTTTGAAGGGGTGTACACTGGAACGTCTTTTCCTTCACCTCCCTGATAGCTCCAAAAAGATACCAAGAGCCAGGGACAGAGTTAAGTACAAACCACTACAAATTAATGGTAATGTGAATTTGGAATAGGCATTTCCTGTGTCTGTCTTTGTGAATGTGTAATTAATGCATTCTGGTAAATGTTTGTCTTTCCTTTTTTTTTTTTTTTGTAACACTTACTTAGCTTAATTTTTGCCATTTGTTTCATACAGACATTTGAAAGATTAAATGTCTAGTGTGTGTGGTTAAAAGCACAGTTTGTAAAGACATTTGTGCAACAGTTTAGTTTGATGAGTAAATTACAGGTGTATTTTTAAAGGCATATTGGGAAAATTGTCAAACAATTTTCAGGTAATTAAAGTGATAAGATTTACAAAGAATAATTTTAAAAAGATTTCCATTTTCTAGCCTTTATTGTAGAGAACGTATTTCTTGGGAATAATAACATTAGAAAATCAAACAAGAACAATTAAGACAATTTAAGACTTCTGAAAACACTCATCTATTGAATGCAGAGAACTTAAAAATATTTGATGGATCACTGGCATGAGTTTGCACGCGGTGTGGCTGATGGGGATGATCAGCCTGCTTAGGTGTGACATTGGAGAGCTCGGGTTGCTTTGACAGCTGCCTTCGGGTCATCTACATTGTTGGTCTCTATAAAAACAACCCAGAAATTTTTGGGGGGTTTGAAATATGGAAGTTTACTGGTCAATCCAACTTTAACATATGGTCTTGAACCAGTTTTTGGTATTTTTGGCAGTGTGGGCATTAGCCGAGTCCTACTAGAGAATAAAATCAGCAATTCTGTAAAGCTTGTCATCAGAGGGCGGCATGAACATGAAGCATTTCCTGGTAGATGGCTGCGTGACTGGTGACTGTTTTGTTTTCCCTATAGGTAGGCTTCAAGTGTGACCTACCAGAATAGTGGTAATGACGAGGGAGCGGTTAGCCAGGGAATCGGTGATGTTAATGCCTTTTCGCTTCGGCACTTCTGTGATGTTAAGACCTCCAGACGCACTCCACTCCCCACCTGTGGCCCGAGGAAAACTGTGCAGCTGAGTGCCATGTTTACCCAGAGAGTGAGTTATGACCTTAGCAGACTCCCCCCGCACCAACCATCTACTTCATAACAGGCTGAATAGACCCCTGGCAGCATTCCATGACCAGTTTGGAAAAAGAGGGTGTGGTTAAGAACCTATTTGGAGGGAGCAAAGCATTGTGGGTAAAGCCTGTCAAAACAAAGTTTTGCCTTTTTTTTAGTAAGGCATTTAAAGGGCAAATAAATGTTGGCACAAATATTGATTTACTCAAATAACATTAACATTTGCATAGCAATAATGTTAAACTAAGAGTGTTCTAGTTAATTTCAACAAAACTGGATCGTTTTGTGAGATGGTTATGATAGATTACTAGCGCGGATTACACTGAGAGAAATATTTTCAATCCTTGGTTTGGTATGCCCGATTTCAACAAATAAAAGAAGTTATACATGCATAAAGCCTTCAGGCAAACATCTCTGCACACTGTAGAGAAACACTCCGAAACATATCATTAGCACAAATAGTCCTGTGGCTGTCTGTGTTAATATCTGTTTGCAAGTCAAGCTCTCAACCAAAACCCTCCTCCGCTTCCTCCTTTACTACATACTGAGCTTTTAATATTCACTGGGGTTTGTGCTTGAGGTGGATCCATTTAAATGTGTACAGCGCCCCCCCACACACACACACACTCGCATGCACATAAAAATGTCTGTTAATGTCCTCCTGCATAATCCAGAGAGAGGCATATGCTCTAATTTGAAAAGCACATTAGTTACAGCTCGTCCACGGCAAAGAGGACTCCAGGAGAGAATTTAAAAAAATGTCAAAATGCTTTCTGCTTTGCACGACTCGTTCTAATTGTACCCAATTACAATTAGCTCAATACATTAAACAGGATTGGCAAATGTTACATACAGAAGTTATTTACAAAAAATAAAAAACAGGAAAAAAAAACACTAACACCAAGATTTCTTTTTACTATTTTGTTTTAACATCCCAAGGATATGCAATTTCAGTCAAAGGCTCCAAACTGTTTATAAATCAATTGGGTTCAAACTTGTGTTCAATATTTAATTAAGTGGATTAGAGAAGACAAGTAAAGGAAAAGCACATCTTAAAAAGGCTCAGACAGTTAAAGCCGATTCCACAGCGGTAAAAAAAAGGAAAATGTGGAAATCATGGTTGTCTGTAAGTTTGTTTGACTAATATCCCACTTCGATAACTTTTAACAAGCGATTTTGCTTTAAGGCGACACTTTGCTTTAACCTGATGACCAGATGCAAGACCAGGATGCCAGTGAGAAGGAGAATTATACTAAAGCTGCAGAGTTACCAGCTCCTCACTGCTAGGTTACAAGCTGGAAAGCCTCTGCTATTTAAAGTCTTTAACCTTCAAGGAGGACGTTCTAATGGCTCTCATCCCCATTTGAGTATTCATACTATATAAAAGCCATTTAGCTTTAAAATAGCTGTAACAACTGCCCTCCAATCTCAAAAAGAAATAGCAATTGTTGTATATTGCTTTCAAGTAAAACACGCCTTTACAATTCAATCCAGCAAAACAGCAGTTTGGGCTTCACCTCAAATTATCATTAAGAGAGGTGGCAATTAGCACCCTGATGTGCATTCTGGCTCAATTTGCTTTATGATAACCACCAACATGTTTATGTTTGCACCAAGCAATTTGCTTCCTTGTTAGGAGGTAAATGGTACTGTCAAATATCTTTCCTATTGAGTAAAAACGGAAAACCTGAAAATTAAATGGTGTACAGTTCTTACAAAAGTTTAAACACATATTTTCCACAAAGGCTTTTTTTTAATGACTGTGCTTTATAATCTGAAGTGCCTAATATAGTGATGTCAAAGCGATTTTGAGAAAACCAAGTTGCTCTGTCAAAATTTTTGGTTGGAATAAAGTATTGATAATATGCTTACTGTGGTTTTTTTATGCGTCACAAACATATTTTTGGGGATTTTTGTTTTTTTTTGTATCATACTGATCTCAACGCAGTGGGTTGTAGAAAGTAATGATTTCCTAAAATTTTCGTGCCATCTGCAACTGTCATGGGGTTCTCTGTGTTGCAGAAAAGCTTGGAAGTTGTAGGTATTGTGAATAAGCTAGAATAGGTCATGTGTAGCACATTACAAACCAGTTCTAGAACCACTGTGAATGTCGCTAATAAAGTCAGACTTAACTGATGGACTCGTGCATTATACAGGTATAGTTTGGTGTTATATACATTTGGAAACAAATCAAGTCATTGACAATGCGCCTTAAAATCCGATGTGCCCTTTAGTGTGGAGAATACAATAATTAAGAGAAACTTTGTTTAAAATGTGTTGTTTGACTTGTATGTCTCTTTACAGCCAAAACATTACCTTTTCAAGCCCATCCTCCTTAAGGCTGACGATGTCCAGATCGAGTCTGTGCGGAGACCAGTCGTCTTGTTGAAGGAAAGCCTCCCCATTAAAACCATCCCAGTGGGACTAAAAGGTAAAACGTATTGCTAAGAAATGATGACAAAAAGAAGCTTATGTTTTAGCTGATTTAAAACAATAGGGCTGTGGTTCATTACTTACGTTGACGATCCAATTTTGATTCACAACTCAGAATCATAAAATTACAAGATCAAGCCTACAATTCTTACTAATCTTTCAATATATTATGTTTGGATGGTTATCATTTTTTATTGGAGGTCTAGAAATAAAAAAATGTCCATTAACACCTATTAGAATAGATCAGGATAAAAATAAAATATCAAAAATACATTAAAAAACACAGAAATTTTAGAACGAAAAGAAATGGTATTTGTCCCTTAAAACTATGGCACACTCAAGCTTTCTTGTGAACTTCTTGGTTAACTTCAGCAGTAAACAAAACAAACGTAAATGTTACTTTGGATTATTTAACAACCAATCCTGAAACTGTTGACAGTTTTTTCCCATCCTCATAGCTTTATTGACATCAGTTACAGTAGATAGATGACAAAGATAAGATAGTCAATGAAGAAACAGCAAAATCTCCATAAAAATGATTCTAGAGCAACCAGAAAACCCTCACAGTCCTATAATTTAAACTGAAAAACTGTTTTCAACAGATGTTTTTTATATTTATAGAAATACAAAAAAAAAACACTCCCTTTAGATACCATTTTACAGTCGTCTTCTGGTACGGCTTCCCTGTTATGCCTGCAGACAGTCACATGACATCACTTAATTTACTATGACTTGTTTATAATGTTCTAAGTGTCGTGTTTTTAATTTATTTATTTATTCAAATTGTTGACTATATTTAAAACAAAACAAAAAATTTTCAGAACTTATTTCAGTAACTGAACTTTATTCTCTATCTTTTAAATCTACCAACACTTGATAGTTTTACTTTAAAAATAAGACCTTTCAGAGACACTTCACTTTTGGCACACACTAGCACATACGTTTACGGTAGTTTAGTTTATGTAGTTAAAATCCAACATTTTTCTGCAGTTGAATTGCCTGAAATGTATTTTACTTTCCTTTGCAATATTTATAAACATCACAAATAAATGATCTCGGATGTCACAAATATTCATACTCAAATTCAGGAATAGATTGCTAATATTCGCGTAGTTGTACAAGTAAACATCACTTTAGTAAATTTATGGGTAGAAGTCTTTTGCATTGTTGGTTTACTTTTATTAACTTGCAAGAATTTACAGTTGCACAGCCAGATTGCACCAAAAAAGCTGACTTACATCCCAAATGTGGTCAAGGCGCACGTGTTAGAGCTGTTGCATGAGATTGCATTATATTCCTCATCTGCATCAAATTCTCAAAAGCAGCACCAAACAAGAAGTACAGGGCACATGCAATTCCCAACAACAAATCACACAGTGACACATTTTGTCTTTCACTGAAAGCAATTTCCACACATACACAGAGCAAAAGTACAAACACAAAGTGTACAGGCTGCATTTCCTTTTAGTATTTTACATCTCAGCGCCTCAGCATTTTCCCTCCAGGCTGCGGGTTAATTAACAACCATCCTTTGCTTGATTCCCCGAGAGGAGGGTGTAACTGCCCACTTATTACGATTCTATGCCTGCCATATTAATGGATGCAAGCCAACAGTTGCCATGTAGCTTTTCTTCATCTCATCTTGTACCCAAACAAATACATTTGAGGACAAAAGTGATTCCTTAAGTCCTGGCGTTTGTCCTCACTCACTTTACCCCCCCCCCATCATCAGTGGGGCAAACCACTTTTGAAAAAACCCGGGTTTTTAGAGATCTCGGTACAATAAAGTACTTTATCACCATCAAGCTCCAGCTGATTTTCCGACCCCAAATTGTGACATCCTTCAAGCTTGGCTCAGCCTGTAAAAGCTTGCTGGAACTTGTTATGACAAGATTGAAGCCTCAAGGAGAAATCTGTGGCACTCTATTTTTCAAAAGCCTCCCAAACCTCATTGGCTCTGGCCTATTGCCATCGAGGTGGGTGGCATGTTCAAACAGCTTTAATTCACAGAGTGACATATATGCCACAGCCATATCACATCCTGAGGGCCAATCTGACCTTCAGAAGACGTTGCACTTCTTTCTGGAAGTATGTGTAAATAAGAGCTGCATTTGTTTCTTAACAGACATGATGCACTCCTCAAATATTACTGAAATTATCAAACATATCTGCTCATGCTTTAAAAGAGAAGGTATAGATCATTCATTTAATACAACTCTTAAAATATGTTGCTTGCTGTACATTGTAAATCTACCCTTTTATGATTTGTATGCTTGGCTGCAAAGCAGATTTATTTTTCCTCTTTTTCATATAATCATAGATTCTGTCAGATGAGCAACTGGGAAATATTATTAATGGACATGGTAGTAGAAATCAGAAACAGTGAAGGAGCAAACTGCAGGAACCGAGCAAAGATAACAGTGGAACATTAATAAACTGTGAAACAAGGGAGAACTTAAGAAACTATGACTAAGCAGATCACCTGACCAGAGGAACTGAGAACCAGACACTCAAATACACAGAGACTGATAAGCTTAAATGAGGACAGCTGTGCATGATTAGCAACATGAACGTGGTGTGACTGTGACAGGGGGGAACACACAACACATGATTAAAAAAAACGAAAAATCACAAAAAACTGCTAAACAGCCAGAAAAATATAGCTTTATAGTTGGGGGTGTGGCGATATACATCACTGCACATTTATTTATTTATTCTTGAAAGTTCTGCATATGGTGCGTGATTAGATTATAATAAAAACATTAAACATTCACATCTTTACTGATAATTTACTTTTTCTGCTAGTTCTGTGTTCCGTTTCAAAGGGCTTCTGGAAACCTTTTGTGCTATTCTCCTTCACTCCCTGAGCCGCGCCTCTCACTCCCTCGAAGCTGCACGCAGGCTCCTCTTCTCACACACAGGCGCCAGTTTCAGCAGCACATACACATCCGAGGAAAATACGACAAATTTACTGCGTTCTAATATTAATTTCCATTGTATTCATTTCCAGTACAAGCTGCATGCCATTCTTGAGTGAAGCGACACAACCGCCGCGGTTTTTGTGTTGGGGGTTTATTACTGTTCTCATTGACTCCAGTTAACCGAGACACTACCGTGACGCCGCCCCTGCTGGTTCATCACCATGGTGATCAAAAACCCCACACCGTTACAGCTCTATTTATAGTCATATTATCAAGGTTTATTCCACAGTTTTGTTTGAACACAATCAAATAGCTTTTCAGTTAATAAAAAGTTAGAATATATTATAAATATATATTACATAAAGTAATAACAATTGCATTATATTTATGGGATTAAAAGGCAATGACAGCATAATCTATGATTCCAGTTTAACATACTCTCTTAATTAAGAATGGACGAAAACATTTTCGCATTTTAGTTTTGATGCCTGTGTGAACAACACATCTAGAAACCTGCACCTTGTAGCTTTGTTTGTGTGAACAGCTGGCAGCTGTTGTGTGGTTAAAGTCTCGTCATTCTGCAGATGCTGACGTGCACAGAAGTCCAGCAGTTATTAAACCAATCCACTAGTGTTTTCCCATTTGCTTTGGCAAAATTCTATTCAATTGTTTTGTAGTGACTTTTGACATAAAGCTTTGCTTGCACTTTTTTGAATATTTGTTATTTCATTTTTTTTTCCGGATATTGTTGTCAATTTCTGATGCTGTAGCTCATTCCATCTTGTTTCATGGGGTATGCATAAACTAAACTCAAACTTAGACAGGGCCAACAGTCAGATCAGTTTGCTTACCTGACAAACATTAAATGTCAGTATTCACATTTGCAAACAAGCCAACTAGTTTATTGAACAAAAGAAGGGTAATCTTAATTTTTGATGGTTCTCTAAAAAAACATAGTTCAAAATCTGAAGGACATCTTTTAAGTCCCACTCCGATGAAAATGGAATTTTAGGTGTTTTTAACATGTTTTCGTTACATTTTCCTGATGATGGAAGACATAAATAAAGTATTTCCTTATTCAAAATGTTGTGAATCAGGAGCAGGCAAAAAATGCTGTTAAAGAGCAGCGATGCTTACATAGAAAATAGGCTGGGTGGGCCAAAAGCTCCCTGCTCTGCTCCATTGTGATGCATCCACTTGGGGTGGGGTTGAGCTGAAGTAATGGCCCCATCCACAACTCAGGCTAATTTCTAATGAACTACTGCCACTCTGCAGAAACTATGTCCCGGAAAAAGACACGTTTTTGGATTGTATTTTAAATGTCATCCTTATCATTAGACTACTGGGAACACTTTTAAAATATATCAAAATATGACTGAAGCTGGACTTTAAAAGAGGTGTGCTGGGGGACTGTTTTCCTCTGCCATTTTTTGTGGAGAAAAAACATAAAATTATATATCTTTGTAGTTAAAAATGTTTTTGAAAAAACACATTTTTGTAAAGGAGAGATTTCTTTCATATCAATCTAAGCGCTATTTTATCTGGATGATGTTGACAGGATGAGGAAGGTAACACAGGCTTTTGATCCATCGAGTGATGGCCTTAACTAGTAAAAAAAATAAAAAAAACCTCCTAAAGCAGCCAAAAGTAGTCACCTTTTACTGTCAAAACACACCTACCACGTCCTTCAAAACCTTTCAACTTTTGCTGGCTTTAAGGTCAACACAAGACACACCGTTTTGTTTTGGACCCATTCTGGCCTTGTTTCTTATTGAGTAAAGTAACAAGCTATCAACTCAAAATTGACTATATGGTTGTGATCAAGACTGGAAGAGCTGGCCTCTGATTACAGGAATTACAGCTGGCCTTTGGTCTCCTTGGAGAACACACACACTCATAGTCACCCACACACACTTTCCTCAGGGGAAAATCTGAAAGAGCTGAGTTGGAGGTACCTTTGAGGAAAAGTACACTGTGTGAGAGAAATTGCTTGTAAAGGCCTTTGTCACTGAAGTTATAGTGCAGACCAAGACAGTGACAGGATGACAAAAGGTTTTTTTTTAGTGTGACATTTGAAGGTGGCTGGCCTAGCCAAAATGGCTGGTTCTAGGAACAGTAGTGCCACACAAAAAGGGGTTGGGACTGCGCGCTGTCATGCTATAAAAGAATGAATAAGCACTGGGAGATATACGGAGGCACATACTCTAACTGCTTTAAAGTTAAATTTAAAGAAGTCTACAAGAGTACAAACCCAAAAAGTAAAGAAAAAAAAAGATGGGGTAAGATGAAACCATGAAGACAAACCAGTACTATTTCATGTAAGAAACAACCCTTTGGTTTCGAATGAAATTTTTAAGGGGAGTATTCAGACTGGAAAGATCTGTTGGCCCCAAAAGCGAGTCTGAATCTTGCACTTGGTCTGTATAAGGAAGGTTTTCAACCAGACATTTCTGTTTGAACAAAGCATGTAAAAATATCCACACGACTCAAGATTTCTTCAGCCATTGGCCAAGTACAAGGGCGGGGCAAAGCAACGAGAATAATGGAAGTCCTGCGCTTTGCAATCCTTGTTGGGATAATTCACGTAATCAAATTTATATTTCGCTGACAACATTTGAGTGACTGTATCAATGTCATGTAAAACACTTTTACTTTCTACTTGGTATGGCGAGGCATGCTGCTCAGAGCGGTTACTTAGAAACGTCCTTAAGTACCTGATAAGTGTTTATGACACATAGATTGTTGAAACTTTAGTCTGTGAAAGCGTATCTCATCGTCACGGTTGCTCCCTTTCCACTCTGTTTACATCCCATAATTCCCGGCTGCAGTGGTCGTTTGTTCCAGTTTTTTCGCTCTGAGCACAGAACCTATTCAGTCCTGAGAGAAATCAGGAAATGATAAGCAGCAGCTTAGTCGGTTGGAAAAACAAGCCAGAACACCTTGAAGGATGATTAAGAAGCGGTTCCTGGTCCCGGTCCGGGTTCCGCTTGGGTGTTTTAAAACTAAAAATTTCTTCCAGATTATCGGGGTAAACTCTGGTTCACCTTTAGCTAACCAAATGCGTTCAGTCTGAATACACATATATATATATACATATGTATCAGGATGTCCCCCTCAAGCTCCCAGGCCTCTGGTAGAGGACCCGAGCTTGGAGGAGAAACCACCTGCGGAGGGTGAGAGGGGCGTTTTTTGAAAGCTGAGCACAGATAAGCATTAACCTTGAGTGTGAATGTTAGGAGTTGTCATCTATTCTCCAAAAGGTTTACCACATAATCAATCTTAACAAGAAGTTTGAGTTAAATAAAGCACACAATTGATTTAAAAATAAAAAATGACTACAAATGATTTTTCCTTTTTGAAAAGCATATAGGCCTAACAGCATGCTATCTTACAAGACAACATTGGCATTTGACACATATCAAATTGACTTCTTTTGCTAGAGGCTAAATTTAAAATGAGGACCTGCTTGCCTTGCAATTTCTATTGATCTTCTCACAGTTCAATCAGTATCGCTGGAGAAATGATCAAGCAACAGTCCACAAGTGCATCATCACCTCTTTTATGTAACTCATGAAGCGGCCTCCAAATCTCCAGGGTTTGTGGCGATGGCACTGCAGAGAGTTTACAGTCATCTGTGGAGCGTGCTGGTATGACACGGACACAATGTGGACTGCATCATAGGTCAAAGCTGCATCTGTCTGGAATAAGGGGTGAACATTAATTCAGCTGATGGCTGCAAAAAAGCAAGCACTTCAACAACAAAAAGATTTCATTTACAACATTATTTTTACTTGCTATATAAAACAAACTAGCATATTTAACTTGTTTTATACACATTTTCTATGCGTACATATAACTCTTGTAATCAAAAGAAGAATATAAAAAAGATACCGTCATGATTCCTTCCAGCAGGCCTGAATCAGGTTTAGGGGGTATCAGCTTCTCCATTGACCATTTCTCAACAATGGACGCGACCTGAGGATTGTCCACATTGAGGATGCGGAAGCCGGTCATGTTAACACCACAGAAGCGATAGGGCTCCAGGTTAATGGCCATTAGGTCCTTTTAAGACACAAAGACATTCTGCCTCAGATCATTTCAAAGCATGTAGCCAGATAAATAGCAACACAGCAGCTCAGTAAACATTCAAAATAAGAATAAAAAGATTTTATTTAATTTGTGAAGTGAACACAATGCAAAACTGTCGAGAGGGATCACATATTCCTATATTGTTGATGTGTCAATTTCCATGCAGGAACCTCCCAAATGGATAAATAAAATTGTCTATCTATCTATCTATCTATCTATCTATCTATCTATCTATCTATCTATCTATCTTTATAATGACAAAAGATCTTATACAACCTTTAAATATTGTCTCCTATGATCACAGCCCTGTCAGAAATTAGTGACATTTAGGGCTATTATTTAGGGGGTGGCTGATTGTAATTTTTGTTGGTAGCTCCTAACAGCAAAAAAGAAAAAAAAAGGGTTTTGTTCAACCATATTAATAATTCAACACTTGCATTCCCTTGGAAGCCTCTGTTTTAGTGGCTGTAATTTCTGGGGCAGCAGCAACTGTATCTGAAGTGTGAAGTCACATGTTGACACATGTAGTGTTAGAACAGGCCAGAGGGCTTGGAAAGAGTGAAAAAAAAAAAGATTTGGATGAGTGCAGATTTTTCATTAGCACCCTGTGGGGTTAGTACTCAGGGAGCAAGAGCATGTAAGACGTTCACTACAGCAAGGTCGTTCCTACTCTCGAAAAATGTCTCATCTTTCTCTTCCTCCCGCAATGAATTACAGTGCCACCTTTTATAATGAACGATCAAAGGAAGCCCCTATATTTCCCAGTGACATCCTGTGAAATGGTTTGAAGGTAAGAATACAAACAATATGTGCTCAATTGTTTATATCACAGAATTAATCTGTTGTGACATTTCTATTAAGGCTCTTTGGGGTGTCAAACAAGTTCTAACTCACTTCCCAGAGTCTCGCCTTGCACACTCACATCTCAATAAGACCCTGCAACAGCAATGGGCTGAATCTTTAGAGGAAGAGCATGTTTTGGGGTGCACATAGGGACAAACATAACAACCGTTTTAGGTCACAGAAATCGCTATTGTGAGACGAGGGCTATGAAAGACCCATTTCAAAGGACAATAAAGTTCTTATCCCCGTACCACTGTGCTGTTGCCTTTCCTCACCTGAGATGATAAACCAAGATATCACAGAATTCGGTTCAGAGGAAATTGTATTGCTGTGTGCACCATTAAAAAATTCATCATCAGAATAATCTTCTTAATGGTGTTTTGGTCAATAAGACAGCATATTGGAGCTTACGTAAGCACCAAACTGAATAATATACATGCTGCAGAACAAATTCTCTCCCTTGTTGTCAAGTGTGAAAGGTGACACACATCATGCCTGGACCTCTGTGTTGTATCATATTATCACAACCCACTGGTCAGCGTGAGTGTGGCACACAGGAGAGGCAAACACAGTGGCAAAAACAAGGAGTGAAGTGAACAACATGCTCATACTCATTTCTGTTCAGTCTTCGCGACACTGTATAGATAGTGATTCAGTGACGATGCTCCCTGCTGAGTCTGCTTGTATTTATGAAGCAACATTTACTGAGGTTTGAAGTTAAAACTCTCGAAAAATAGAAAGGAAATCAAAACATAATCTGCTACTTAGCTTGACTCTGTTAACAAAAACAGTAATTGACAGTAATTTGGGATCTTTAAATCAGTTCAGTAATATTTTGTCAGGCTCAATAATGCCAAACTTTTGTTTTGAATGCAGTTTTGGTGGATTGCTCTGAGTTCTCATTGATTTATTAAGTTTTTGATATTTCGTTAACCCCTTTACACCGAAGCTTTAGCTCCAGTGTCGACATTCTTTCGACTGCCGTAACTCTTGAACTATTATATTAACATAATTCCAGCTGATTCTAAAGAAGAGAAAGAGGAAAGTACCCTTAAGCTGATTTGTGACACTTTACAGAAGTGAAGTGCTTGCGCAATTGACCTAAAGACGACACATTCTGTGCTTTTAATGTGTGCCGGCCTTAAGCCTTTTACATCAGAGAGGTTGCTGGTGACACCCAAACAAGTACACTCTTTGGTATACCGTGACTCTACAACCATTTACGCTGTCAACGAAAATCAGCTGATTCTATCACAGAGAAAAAGCTGCTTTCCGCCATTAGTACATCATTAGTACAGTGTTGAAAATTGTTTTTTGCATTTTCTTTGCAATTACCCAGCTGATTCATGGTCGTAGAGTCGCAGTATGTCAAAAAAACCTGTGTTATTATTTAGGGGTATAGGGAAAATTAGATTCTGTGACATATGTTGATATTACATTTAGTGATACTTGTACAGATTTAAAATGGTGTCAAGCGAATATTATTTATTTAATTACTTATGAGCGTCCTTCAAAGTCTGACACTTGTTTTCAACTACAACCCTCAACCGGTAGTTAACAGCACAGCAAACTGAGCCTCTTTGAGCAGCTATACACCACACCAAAACAACAAGATCTTGCGACAGTCAGCTTGTGTTAAAGGCTAAATATTTTTGGTGTTATGAGACATGTACTATGTTGTCTTTGATGGGACGGGTACAGAACTGAAACTCTGTTGCTGCCAGTAGGATACAAAAACACAGTTTGTGGTGCTTTGTAGTGGGCTCCAGATGAGAATGAGTGAGATGTATCGCAACCCAAAATACTCTTGCCAATACACACCCTTATTATGTAGATTTCACCGGTGACATCTCTCCTGTTAAATGGTTAAGGCCTGCACACATTTACTGCAAAAAATGTGTCGCCTTTGATGCTAATCATGTGATATAAAAGCAAAATCACTTAAAACAGCACTTTGATTAAATTTGAACTTATTGGTTTTATTTACCATTTTGGAAAAATTTTACTTGGTAGATTTGCAATAGACTTAGCATTTAGGAGGAATAAAAATTTAGTGCAGGGATGATGTTTTTTTCTTCTGTCTTCTTGCTGCTGTGAGCACAATTGCAGAAAAATCTATGCATGTGTCTGCTCCCGCCTGCAAGTCTCTGGATAGTGCATCAATTTTTATGCAGGTGGGATATGATGCCCAGAATGTTTAAATAAATATTTTGGTTGAATGCAACTCAAAATATGTAGTAGTTTAATTTAAAAGGTTGACATTTGACAATTCATGGATGATGTGCAGCAGAATGCAGGTGGTTTATGTTGGATTATAAGAAATAATGAGTGTTTTAATGGGTGTTTTAATGCACACACACACACGCATATTGCAGGTGTCTGCACTCATTTATTTTCTTCTTTTTATTCAAGTTTGGTTTACGTCCTACATTTTCTTTATCTTGCTAATTTATTTTTGCATTTCATTTAGTTTTGCTTCCTGATAAGTCCTTTACTGTTTTTGACTGCCACAGCTGCTATTTTTTAAAATCATGACTGTCTCCTGTATAAATAATGCTTTACCTTCCCAATTCTGTATCAGATGGTGAGCATTCATGCAGTTTTTTTTTTTCTTTTTTTATTCTAGCTGCTCTTCTTTCTGCTTTGGGGCTTTTTTTTATTAGACTTCCTGCCACTGCAGAGTTTTTATTTTAGTACATTTTATTCTCTGACAACAGTCTGCATATTTATTATTGGATAGAGCTTTGATTTGGCACATTTTTCCTGAAATATATAAATGCGCTGCAGAGTTTTTAAGGAAATTACGCATAGTTCTCCCTCTGACTGCCTCCTGCCAATCTG
The DNA here is from genome assembly GCA_037389245.1 of Oryzias sinensis. NCBI lineage: Eukaryota > Metazoa > Chordata > Actinopteri > Beloniformes > Adrianichthyidae > Oryzias > Oryzias sinensis. The sequence goes on from CM074491.1 coordinate 10,745,401, forward strand.
TCCTTCTTCTGTTTTTTTTTCCTTGACACAGTCAGCATATGAAAACTTGCTCACACAGCAGTGAAATAGCCCTGTGGGGGTCTCAACCATATTTGATGCTTTGGTTAACAGTGTTCTAGAAAACAAAACAGGCCTTAAAGAAGGGTTTATCTTGTTAACAAAAAATAAAAGTGATTTTAAGATTGAAGTGTATTGTATAACATCAAATATAGGTGCCCAATTTGTTGCATGTTTATGCCTTAGTCACACTTGTTCTTACAGGTAGGTATGGGCTGTCTGGTGGTGAAAAATAGGCAAACCTGGACGGGGGACACATGTAGCCCACAGACAATGTTAAGATCGCAGAGCAAAAATGTTTATGCACATTTTTCTACAGGTATGCGGCGGTCAATAGGTCATGGCAAACACTTTAAACATAAGTAAAGCTGAAGTAGGTGCGACTCTGGCGTGTCATATAGATAATTTGCACGTTCCTTCTGTGCAGCCTGGCTGTCAGAACTAAAATAAAATTAGGTAATCAGAGTGTAGTTTGTGCGGACATCCTATAGGCATTTTACATATAAATTCCAAACACTTTGCGTGTGGCATTTGGCCCTTTAACATCGGAGGTGTCGCCACGGAAATCTAAAAAACATACCGGTGACATACCATTAATCTTTGGTGAAGATGTGGAGCGATCAACCTCCAATTGGAGGATCGCAGGTTCGGTTCCCACCCATGTTCATTGGGGCGGCCGTGGTGCAGCGGTAGGGCGGTCGACCCATGATCGTAAGATTGCAGGTTCGATTCCCGCCTTGCATGCCCATGAGTTGAAGTGTCCTTGGGCAAGACACTGAACCCCACCTTGCCTCTGGTGGTAGGCGGGCGCCTGTGTGTGGATGTGTGAGTGAATGTGTGTGTGACTGGGTGAATGGATCTGTGACTGTAAAGCGCTTTGTCCTTGTAGGAAGAAAGGCGCTATATAAGTATACGCCATTTACCATGTGTCGAGTTGTCCTTAAGGAAGGCACAGAACCGCACATTGCTCCTGATGGTTATAGGTTGGTGCCAATATTCGGCAGTGCAGATGCCATCAGTGTATGAATGTGTGCATGGGGGAATGGAATTTAAAAGGTTTAAGACGCAGCCGCACCTTCTACCACTCTCCATGGGCCCAGACAGCCCAAAAACCCACAGCACCCCTACGGTTAAACCCCCAAATAAGTGAATGTGACTAAGGTATTAGAGAAATTTTGATAACTTAGTTTAGAATTAGAAATACAGAATTAGGAAATGATCTTTACAAAAATGTTTTTAAATCTCCTCCCATTTGATTGAGCATTCTTCCCTTTTGAAATCTAAAATGATCCAATCTAAGTATATTCTTTGTAAGTCAGAAGTCACAATTACTTTTGAATACTGATCTGGCGTTTTAATCTTCTACAACCTCAAGAATGTCCATTAGGTTCACTCCGAAACGTAATGTTTACTACTGCAAACCCAAGATTCCATTATGCATCAGGCTTGTCAAACAAAATTGATGGTATGGACTGGATCCAAACTCCATTGGCAATTAGCCACCATTCATCAAAAACTTAAGCAGTAAGGAGATGAGAACAAACAAGACTATTTGCATTAACAAGCGTGGTACATTACCAGAGTGGTGAAGATATAGTGGTAATACTCCGTCATCATCCCCATGGTCTGGGCCTGAAAGGATGCAGAGACGAAGCACAGGAAAGAAAGGTGTGAATGAATAGAACCAGAATAAAGGGAATGGTTATCTTTTCATGTCAGACCATTTTAGAATCATAGCAGGAGCTTCAGAACAAACAACCCTAAAGATGTAAACTGACAAAAAGAAAAAGGGCCGTCTTTTAATGAACATATTGACTAAAATGTTGTTTATTTCCTGGGCAAGATTATAATGTTGCTGGCTTGAATATCTTGCACAATATCTGATCCACAGAATTATGAGAAGAGCCAATTTTTGTTGCTTTTGTCTGCATCTAAATTGTCCCAAAATGCCTTGGGCATATAATGTCATCACGACACAGAAATGGCTCTTCAATTAAAGGAGCTCAGCAATCTTTGCTTTACATCCCAACACTCAATCACTGGCACTTGGCTGTATATATTCATTCAAAGGCACCACATTCCCATGGTGGCATTGCTCCCCATTTAATTGTACCATCTGTTGTTGGAGAAAAAAAAGCTCAAGGTTATGTAAATAAGATTTTGAGCTTATAGGCAGGCAATTTCACAACAAAAATCTATATCTCAAGTCAGATGCATGACTTTGAAAGTTTGTTTTGTAGTTAATACTGCGGTTTTAGCTCCAGCACACTACGACAGCCGTTTTCCCTTGTTTTTCATGTACAGAATGATTGTTTTTTTTATCAGTTTTAATGCCATTACTTAAAAATAATGTAAGCTTTTTTTTTGTTATTTCAGAAGGTTGAATATGGTTTTTTTTATGTTTTTTTAAAGATTCAGACATTTGTTTCCACTTTGGGTTTAAGAATATCTACAATCTCACAGATGCCAGTTGAGTGGTGAAAGTTACCAGAACGGAACCACAAGCTAACACCCTCACATGGTGTTGGAGATGAGGATAACTTGGAAGCACCTTCTCACACCACTGACCATCAATCTGTGACATTCTGCAGAGTCAGCAATGTTCGTTTCCTGGGGTTGTTCACCTTGCGGACAAGCTGACCTCCTCCATCAAAATGGCAGGCATCATAAAAATAAAAAAAGGCAAAAACAGCCTAGTGGTGGCTCCACCCATTCTGGACACTAAAGAAGTCTTTATAGAAGTGCACCACTGAAATGTCATAACTTATAGCCTCACCGCCTATTGCTTGCAGGCCCGTACTGGTAACCCCCACCATTCTTCTGGAGATTCACTGTCAGAGTGTGTTTGTAGAACCAATTTTGTCAAACTTCTCCACAATTCTCATAGACTATTCAAAAAAAGGTGCAGGAGCCACAGATCTCCTTCTCTGAAACAGTTTTTCTGCTTGTTTGTTTTTTCAAAAATCAAAATGAAATGCCAAATTTTGGGCCCTTCAATCCACCCCCATCCTCACAGCGTTCATAACTATAAAGCTACGCTCACATTAGGCAAAACGCCCTCTCAAGAACACTTATGGTGTTCACACTGCACTGTCGCTACCCGATACTAGTGCATGTCCTATTCTGATATGAAAGATTTGGTGTCATGTACCTCCATCTGGCCACAAACCGCAGTTATTAGTCTCTCCTATGATCAATTTTCAAACGGTTAGCACTTGCGCAAATTAGAAGGGATGCCATCCATACATCCCTACCAAATATGAGTCCCTAATTGGTCAAAGTTTGAGCTGGTTTGATTTTCAATGTGTGTTCAATGGTCGTGTATATTGTATGTAGAGCCGAAAAACTGTTGTAGAGACACGTGAAAGTGGGTGTTTTGAATATGGAAGCCAGAAATGCACATTTACAAGCATTTACATAGACCTTTCATTGGAAGTGGTTGCTTGACCAAGCATTGCTGAGACCAGTGTGAACATGGCTTGCCACCTCTCCATTTACTGTTAGATATCTATCTCTCCATCTCATATTAATAAAGCAAATCATTGTGCTAGTTTTTTTTACTTTCTTTTTTACTTTTCTTTTGAGCTCTAACTAGTCAAGGAAAATATTTGATTAAACAGAAAAATCCTCCCCTTCTAATATGAAGTTGAAATTAATCACATCTCGTTTAACAAAGTCTAGCAATTTGCAATTACTGAGAGGTTGGACATTTTCAGAATGGCAGTATGGATAACCACATTTAAAATAGCATTTTTTTTTTAAACGGAACTATCAACATGTGATGCAATTACTTTCAGAAACTTTCTATGCACATATTTTTTCCAACAATATCTTTTTTTAATATACAAATATAAGTTTTGTGTTTCTAGAGAATCTTCTAGATCATGTGTTGTGTTTGTGGCCTTCGGTGCTGCACAAATCAGTCATCAGGCGGACTTGGAAGCNTTTTTTTTTTTTTTTTTTACCATAAAACTGCTACACACAATATCTTGCAGGTGGTTTAGTTTTTCTCAGTGGATAACGTCTCACATGCTCTTTTAAAGGAGTGCCTTCTGCCTGAGGTAACTCAGGTGCATCAACCAGCCCTGTCTTTGTGGATCCTAGATTTTTATCCTGTCCTTGGTCAGTTGCTACCATGTGATCGGGAGTACCCACAGTGTGACTTGAGGGTAACTGCAGCTGACTAAATGAAGATTTCACAGCAGAGTCTTGCCCCTCCTGATTCACTGGTTCTGAACGCGACAGCATCTGATCAGCGTGACGTCGCCACAATCCTGTTTCTCCAACTTTCACTTGGTACGACACAGGTCCGGTTTGCTCCTGAACTACTCCATCTGTCCACTTTTCCTCCCCCCTGCGGTAGTCACGAACTAAAACTGGGTCACCCACACCAAACTGTCCCTCTCTGGAGTGACCTTGACGACGTAGTAGTTGAGAATCTTGAGACACCCGCACCGCTCCTCTCACATTTGGCTTAATGAGATCCAGCCGAGAGCGCAACCTACGCTTCAGAAACAGCATTGCGGGAGCCTCCTTAGTTGTGGCATGGGGAGTGTTGCGATACGTCAACAGAAAGGTGTCCAATCGCTGTTGAACCGAAACCATCCCTCTCAGTGATTTTAATGCATGTTTAAATGTCTGAACAAAACGCTCTGCCAAGCCATTGGTGGCAGGGTGATAAGGTGCTGAGCGAATGTGCTTGATGGAGTTGGACCTCATGAACTTGTCGAACTCCTCCGAACAAAACTGTGGTCCATTGTCGCTAACCAGGATTTGGGGAATGCCATGGCGGCTAAAAAGACTCCTTAGAACTTGAATAGTTTTTCCGGCAGTGGTGCTGTCCATTATTTGCACTTCTGGCCATTTGGAATGAGCATCCACCACAACCAGATACATGTGTCCTTCAAATGGTCCAGCAAAGTCCACATGAATCCGTTCCCACGGACTTGACGGCCAAACCCAAGGATGGAGAGGGGCTAAGCGTGGTTCTTTTTGTAGCTGCTGACAGGAATGACACGATTTTACTTGAGACTCAATCTGGGCGTCAATGTTAGGCCACCACACATAACTCCGTGCTAAGCTTTTCATTTTTACCACACCTGGGTGAGCGGAATGCAGCTCTTGTAACACACACGGACGAAACTTGTGTGGTACTACAACCCGACTACCCCACATCAGGCATCCCTGTTGTATTGTGAGCTCATCTCTGCGCAGCAGAAAAGGTGCTAACTCCACAGCAGCTTTAGCAGCTGGAAAACATCCTGTCGTAACCATCTCCATCACTCTTGACAGAACAGGGTCAGACAAAGTCTCCCGTCTGATCTCAGCGCTGCTAATTGGCAAGGTTTCTAACTGCGACGCATAGAACACCTGCACCGTGTCTGTCTTTGTTTCCTCAGAATGAGGGAGTGGTAACCGTGATAGACCATCTGCGTTAGCATGAGCCTCACCTTTGCGGTACTCGATGGTGTACTCATGAGCAGACAACAACAAAGCCCAACGTTGCATTCTAGCAGCAGCCATTGATGGAATACTTTTTAGAGGGCTCAGAATAGAAGTCAGAGGCCGGTGATCTGTAAGCAGAGTGAACTTGTTACCATACAGATAATGATGGAACTTACGGACCCCAAAAACTATCCCCAGTGCCTCTCTCTCAAGCTGTGCATAATTTTGCTCTGCCTTGCTCAGAGTTCTGGAAGCAAAAGCTATAGGTTTTTCCTCACCACTCGGCATCACATGTGAGAGTACTGCCCCCACCCCATAAGGGGAAGCATCACAAGCTAAACGAAGCGGCAGTTCAGCATTGTAGTGTGTTAACACATCCTGTGACACCAGCAATGCCTTTGCTTTACCAAATGCCAACTCACAAGCTTTAGACCAAGTCCATTTTTGACCCTTCTGAAGCAAAGCATTCAAAGGTTTTAGAACTGTGGCGAGGTCAGGAATGAAACGCCCATAATAATTTATCATTCCCAAGAAAGAACGAAGCTGCCCCACATTGCTAGGTGATGGCGCCTCCACGATAGCACGCACTTTTTCAGGTGATTTGTGGAGCCCTGCAGCATCAATAATGTGGCCCAGGTACTCCACCGAGTCCTGGAAAAACAAACACTTGTCCTGCTTAACATGCAAACCATATTCTCCTAACCTTCTCAACACTGCATCCAATGCTCGCAGATGAGTGTCTTCATCTGGTCCACTGACCAAAATGTCATCCAAGTAACAGTGGGTAAATGGTAACCCCAAGAGCACCTGATCCATCGCTTTCTGGAATAACGCGGGTGCAGAAGCGATCCCAAATGGCAAACGATTGAAACAGAACAACCCTTTTTCAGTTGAGATGGTTAGCAACTTCTTTGACTCCTCCTCAACTTCCATCTGCAGGTATGCATTTGACAAGTCCAATTTGCTGAAGCGTTGGCCTCCAGCCAAGGATGCAAACAAATCCTCAATGCGTGGAATTGGGTATTTGTCTACGCAAAGAACTGGGTTGATGGTTACTTTAAAGTCCCCGCACAGCCTCACAGTGCCATCCTTCTTGCTGACTGGAACCACGGGCGTGGCCCAGTTACTGTGATCGACAGGGGAAATGACACCCAGACTAACTAAGCGTTTAAGTTCAGCTTCCACCTTTGGTCGAAGAGCATACGGCACCTTACGTGGGGGATGAAATTTGGGCACACAATCATCCTTTAGCGTCACTCTTGCTTTAATTCCCTTTAGCGTGCCCAACTTGGTAGAGAAGACTGCAGCATGTCTTTTTAATACACTTTGTAAGCTTTCTTTCTCACCTTGTTCTACCATCAACACTGACTTTAAGTCTTTCCAGTTCAGTCTAATGGCTCTGAGCCACTCTCTACCAAAAAGTGGTGGAGCATCAACCTTCACAACATACAACGGCAGGGTTGCCAACTGATTATTTAGCCTTACTTTCACTTTAATGACACCCTCCGGTGTAAGCGGCTCTCCCGTGTAAGTTTTCAGGATTACATCAGTGGACTGTAGTGGCACTTGTTTCAGTTTGGTTTCATACAGTCTCACAGGGATCAAAGACACTGCAGCCCCTGTGTCCAGCTCCATTTCCATTTCTTGCCCATTTACTGTAGGCAACACTGTGATCCGACTGTATTTCTTATCACTTGTGACAGAGTTTAGTGCCAACTCTTCATCAGTGTGACTTTCAACTTCTTCGCTTTCACCCTCATTTGCATCAACTCGATACACCCTCTTCTTATCTCGAACTTTGTACTTGGTCGATTTACCTTTAAAGACTTGTTTATTCTCTTTTTGTCTCTTTGCAACTTCTGAGAACCCTTTACTCTTACACATCCTACTAATGTGACCCTTATTTCCACACTGGTGACAGTCACGATCCTTGTACCAACAGTCATCCTCTGTATGGTTTGTTTTACCACATCTTCTGCACTTCATGGTGGGTTTCTGGGAAATTACAGCATTCACTTTCAATGACCCGCTTAACTGCTGTGCATCCCGTGCCACCGTCTCAGCAGCCACTGCCAAGTTGACTGCCTTCTGGAAAGTGAGGTTTTCTTCAATCAGCAGACGCTTCTGCACAGTCTCCCCTTTCAGACCGCACACAAATCTGTCCCGCAGTGCATCTTCCAGATATGCGCCAAACTCACAATGTTCGGAAAGTCTCTTCAAAACAGCCACGTACTGCGATGCCGTTTCTCCTTCCTCTTGATTTCGCATGTGGAACCTGAACCTCTCCGCGATGACCAGTGGTTTCGGAGCGAAATGGTTCTGCAACACATCTGTTATGTCTTTATAAGTCATTTCACCAGGCTTCACTGGAGCAATCAAGCTGCGCAGTAATCCATACGTCTTCGGACCCATCACACTCAGCAACACCGGGACTTTCTTGTCGTCCTCAATGCCGTTTGCGAGAACAAAATGCTCAAACCTCTCAATATATGTCATCCATTGCTCTCCGGACTCTTCAAATGGGTCCATGTGTCCAATCATTCTTGCCATGATGCGTCTGTCTTCCTAGACGACGGGTCTTTGATGTCGAAGACACGTGCAGCGGCCCCACTCGCAGCTAGCTCAATAGCCGTTAGCTCACAGCGTGGACGTCCGTCAGTCACCAGCACTCGGCGTATCCGTCACTTCCACCGCATAGCAGACACTGGAGTCACACCTCGTCGCCAAAATATGTTGTGTTTGTGGCCTTCGGTGCTGCACAAATCAGTCATCAGGCGGACTTGGAAGCTCAGTTCGTTTTTATTCTGTTCCACAGCTTCAACATACACTTGTTCGTCTTTCTGAACAGCCCATCTGGAAGCCCACCGGCGCCCCCTTGTGGTCGCCAACATAATAACAGTTCTAACACATAACAATATCTTTTTTTAATATACAAATATAAGTTTTGTGTTTCTAGAGAATCTTCTAGATCATGAATCTGCCAAACACCACAATAATTACTAGTTTTTCAATTGCTATTAAAAATGTTAATTAAATGTGCTTTCTGTTCAACATTCTTGACCCTGCTAATTTCAAATTCCACACAAATACTGGTCTTGTGGACTAGAAAGAAAAAAAGAGAGAAAATATCAAGGTAAAATAGGTTTAAGTCAGAATTTGTCACATGTTTCAAATCAAAAACTTGTTTGGTTAAGTGCTTTGGGAAGTTTTTGCAGTAAAATGCGGTTTTTGCAGAGTTTTTTGTTCACCAAAAATGCTTCTAGGTTTTCATGTAAAGTTTTCACTGGTATATTTTGATTTAAAAAAATGTATTTATTTGAGAAATGGACCTTTCATAAGCTACAAATACTAAAGGGATTGTGAGGATTTAGATACAATCAAAACTGAAAGGGGCTTCAATTCATATTCTGCTGCTGTGTCTTTCCTTCAAATTCTGAAATTTAAACTGGACCCGGCTTTTTCAGGTTGCTACGATGGACCTTTATCTTCATAGGAGCAGAAATGAATAGTCAAAGAGACTAAGAAAAATGAAATTGATATTTATTCAGTAAATAAACAGTTGGGATGTTTGCCTAGTACTGTGAGCGATACAGCTTACTGACTTTCTGACTCCATGCTGGCCTGTACTCACATTGAGGTAAACTTTTCTGCGGAAGAGCATGGCAGTCATTGTTCTGCACCCACAGTTTCAGCAGGTGGGAATTTGGATTCCTTTCACTGGTTTACTATCCTCCAAAAAAAATTTTAAAAACACAAAAGAAGAAGGGCTGTGTGAGCTTCTCTACCACTTTAGACCAATGTTTTGTCTTTGTACTAGACATATAGTTTACTAATGTGTTTAGAGGAAAATTGTTGTTTTATGAAGATTCAAGTACAATGTACAAGTACATGAAGCCAATGGGCGTCATGGTTTTCCATATTTTCATAATAAACTTCTAGCAACTTTTTTACATTGAGTTTCAAACATACTTACGTACTATACTATAGACATGCACATACTAGACAGATATTCTCCGACATCACCCATTGGATTCCTACCAACAAAAATGAAGCCAGAAGTGGGCGGGCATGTTGCTCCATTTACCTTTTGCCTTCTGCCTTTGTCACATGCACCAATACGAGGGTTGACCTATATGATGCTGCGGGTTTTTGGGTTGTCTGGGCCGGCAGAAAGTTTTAGACAAGAGTGCCCACATTCTAAAAGGTGTGTCTCGCTGTTCCCTTGAGGCTCGTCCAGCCACCTTAAAGGACATCACGAAAACGGAACATACCATTGTCTTGTGTATGGTAAGTGTATTGTGAAGTATTTGTAAGGATAATGTAGTTAAGCACATCTATGACATACAGGTGATGCCATCGTATGGTGCCGTAATGCCACACTCTAGTCATTAATAAGGTGTACATACTGGCTACTTATTAGAGATGTGTCATTCATGAACAAATCAAATCTTTTGAACGGCTCATTAACTTGAACGATGAGAATTGATTCGCGGTCACCTGGGAACTGTTCTTTATTGTGTTCTTTTTCCTCCGACCATGAGTTTTAAACGTTCACAGAAATGCCCAAGCTCACCCTTCTAATTTCAGATGCAAGTATCACATAAGTTGCGAAGAACCGGTTCACACAAAAGTACCTCCATGAAAAAGAAAAGAGGACGGAGCCTCTGAGTCGCAGCATGTGTTGCTAGCAGGGCAGGGGGGAGGGTGGAGGAGAGAAGGAGAGCCCTCTGGTTTAGGTGTTAAATTATCAACATATTTCAAAGTACACATACACACTCATTATACAGGACATATACACACTGTTTCTGCTATTTTTATTTTTTTACAATGATTTCACGTCAGATTTTCATTTTCTTGTCCACACATGTCATATTAAGCTATAACCATAATTGATTATTACGATCAGATCTCAGCCTATCAATCCTCCCTGATATTATTTCCAGGATTAAATAAATAAACTATAGGTTGGCTTTCCTAAAAGTTAATGAATCTAAAAAGAGCTAAAAGAGCCAGTCTTTTGAACCGCTACTTAAAATGAACTGATCTCAAAGTTTCGGCTCCCTAAAAAGAGCCTTAAATGCCATCACTACTACTTACAGACTGCATGCAAGTGTTGCCCGGACAGGGTTTGCAGATGATATGTAAGTGCCCAAAGTATTCCCATACAAACTGTGCTCTGATTGCCTAGCTTTCAAATTTCTAACAGTCAGGCATGAAGCAAGTAGGGGCAAACAAGGACTGCACACTTGAACAACACTTGCACAGTGCACAGGTTTTGAAAAAAATAAAAAACCTTGACAATATGCCTGTATTTCACCCTTCCCCCCACCCTCTGACTCACACTTCCCCCTTACTTGATGTATAAGTGCTCGCTACAATCCGCTGCCCGCAGGATGCCCATACAAAAAAACATGGATGAACATTTTTGCTCCATGGGTGGTCTATGTAAAGCAAACTTTTAAAATTTCATAGACGTTTGCCCATTTTTAGCCAGCCCATATCCACCCATAAGGCCAGTTGTGACAAAGGCATTAGCTATGTTATAAAATCAGTATATGTGCGGCACAACGTAAAATTAGAAAACCCTGTTGGGTTAACCCTTTAGTCAGCAAACATGTCAATCACAAAAAAACCTAATTGGGTCTAAATGCCTTTTTGCAAATTAGAGTTTTAGAATTTAAAAATATCAAATAAAGCAATATACACAATTGCCCTGTGTCAGACTGGCACCCTGTCCATGATGTCCCCTGCCTTTGGCCATTAGTGGCTGGGACAGGCTCCAGCAGCCCTGTGACCCAGAAATGGACAAAACGGCTTAGAAGAAGAATGAATGACAATGCATAGTACCATAACTATAGTATCACACTGGCAATATAATAACTAAATGACAAATGACAGAGATTATAAACACATGAAGGAGGTAGGTGAAGAACAGGTCTTTTTTTCTCTTCTACATTAAAGCTGAAATAAATTAAGTTTAAACAAGTTTGCCAAACTTTTTTTGCCTTAAAGCCTTCTATTTATACTTTTCGAAAGACAGCAGAGATTTTCTAGCAGGGTTTGCAGTGATGCCAGGAGCACGTATATGTCATCTCACATCTCAACAGCTAGGAGAAGAAGTTATATAAAATAAATAAATAAATAAAACTTTCAATGCAATGACGCCTTGTACAAGCATGTTAATAGAAGTTGACAGCGTACTGAACGATGGGGGGATCCACCAGCCTGTTGTTGACATCTCTACAACATCAGACCACCCACACATTTTCAGTTTTGTACATCATACTGACAGCTTTTGGTTGACTGACATCTTTTTAGATAAATACGCATTTTGTATTCTGCTTCAGTGACGTTGGATCCTTGCTATTGATCAAAAGAGAATTTGTCTCAAACACATTTCTTTGAAGATCTTCAATTTTAGGTTTTGCCCATAAATGTTTTTTAAAACAAAAACACAAAAATCGTGTTAACATAATTGACAATTAGGATTTAAACTTTTTTGATGTTCTCTTATAATCTAAACCTACTAATTGAATCTATATTTTGGAAAATACTACTGTACATGGTGACAAGTGAGAGGATCACGATGGCTGCACTTGCTTGACACACTGATAAAATGGAATATTGATATATAAAGCCCCAAACCTTTGAGTAGTGTTTTCTTTTAAAGATTCCACCTCACCTGTTTCAGAATCTGAGCTGCCATGTGGTGACTGCAGTCAAAAATGATGCGAAACTCCCGGCCTCTCTTCATTTCTTTGAGGAGGGGCCTTGTATCCTCAGTGTCAAGAGGAAGCTGCCGGATCTTTAGTCGGATGTTGTACCTGGATGGTGCCATAATCAGCTCCTGTAGTCTTATAAGACCTGCAGACCAAAGTAAAAGTGAGGGTGTCTGTGTGTGCATGGTAGGACACAGAAGAATATGGTCTGCTCACCTGTACTATCATCATATACAACAGTGGCTGTTTTCCATTTGAGATACTGCACCAGGTCCAAGATGGCATAGCTTAACGATGAGTAATCAGGATATAAATTGGCATAAAAGCTGTCCCTGTTATCCATGGGATGGTGTTTCCACCGCACCTGAATGTGCGGCACTTCCAGGGCGTTGCAGATGGACTGCACAGCGTTTGATGAGGAGCTGTGTGAAGGCCCAAATATTGCAACAACTCCTAAGGAGAGCTGGTCGCAAGCTAGAGGGGGAGGAAAAGACAAGAGCTCGAGGGATGAGTGAGTGGCACGCTCTGAAACCAAAGAAAGCAGGAACTCAAGGTGCACACACTGCAAAAACAGGCCCTCTGGACATAAGCCAGAAATTCTCAAAATAAAAATGAAAATCTTTTATAAATCTGCCAATGGGGTAAGAAAAAAGGCCTTAACAAAGGATTCACATGTTAAGAAAACAATTCTAATTGCTAAAACATGTTTTCTCAAACTAAAGGCCCTGTCACACTGCCACTACATTTTGCGCATATTGCATGGATAAAAACTTATAATACATGAATATGCGTGCAAAAGCAAAAAAAAGTTGTGCTCACTCTGTGAAATTTTCACAGATGTATCACAAATGAACCACGGATAAAGTATTAATAATCCACGAAAAGAAAACATTAATCAACGTAGAGCATGAACCATGCAGGATTATTGCAGCATTTACATGGAAGTCAATAGTCATTCTTGCATAAATTGCATTGTGCGCCCTATATGGCGCTCGTAACTGTGAAATGAGCACCACATACTCAACATAAAAGTTATACATCGGTGGTACACGTGACAAGTTTGAACTGCTCAAAACCAAATTCCTGTAAAGACCTGTCGGCTAAAACCCGCAACGGACGTCTGCCCACATTGACATGACGAACACAAGAAACACTTATGTATGTATCACAAAATACCGAAATCTCATATATGGAAAATGCGCAAAATGTTTGCAGTGGCTTTGTGACACAACCTTAAGATTATTTTGCTGTTGAAAAACGTTCTTGTTGAGATATTTTTCTTGCAAGACAGAAAACAAAACAGATTTTTTTGAAATAAGGCCTGTTTTACTTGCTTAGAATTTGGTTTTTGGAGTGCAAAGCTTAGTGCGTAGAAACCATCCAGAGTCCCGGGCTCATCCACACACCGTTACAGAAATCCTTCACTGAACCCAAACAAAAACACTTACCTTTTCTTGATGCCTCAAAGCTGTCATAGATATTAATCCTCTGTATGTCATATGTTAATGTTGTGTTTGGTAACAAAGTTCTGTTTCTGTTTATATTGTTGACAGCAAATTTAAAGGCAAGCTCCTCCGCACTAACGAGAGAGACAGGTCCATCCGTTTGTTCGAATATTCCACCTAAAACACAAAGCAGGAGACACACACACATGAGACCGTCAGAACATGAATGTAATCACAGAGACGAAAATGACAGTTTTGAATAGGGTTTAATGGAGAGAAAAATACTGATGGGCATTTGCTCTTAAGGCTGGAAGCAAGGCAGCATTACGCTTTTCACAAGGTTTTACATCTGTTCAGCAAACATGCAGCAACCCTTTCCATTTTTAGAGAATACTGAAGCAAAAGAAAAAAAAAAACAATATTAGCTTTGAAGTCTGAAGCCATAATGGATTTAAGGAGTGTGCATCTTTGTGTGTTTTTATGCTTGTCTGTCTCTACAATTGTGACAGCAGGATGTCTCAGGCTCTTGTCTCTCCATTAAGATACCCTTTCATTTCACCTGCACACCGCTGTGGTAGAGCAGATAACTGAACTCAGCCACTTTTCTTTTACTTGAAATTCAAAGGACAGTATTCTTTCATTTTTCAGATAGCATAGCCTACTCCTTAAAACTTGCAAAACATGTCTACATGAACATCAAAGTAGAATTCTGTCTTCAGATGATGTTGTGTGCGTTTGAGCATCAGTCCATCACCACATCCTGCAAAGCAGAGTGAACTGAAATTTTGGAGTTTTCTTTTTTTCTTTTTTTTTTTTCAAGTTCAAGCAATAAAACATTTATTCATTTTTCTATTCCATTTTTCCCTTTCGGGGTCACGGGGCTGCCGGAGCCTATCACGGCCACTTGTGGGCGAAGGCAGGGGATGCCCTGGACAGGTCGCCAGTCTGTCGCAGGGTAGAATGTCCTCAATCACACACCCATTCACTCTCACACTCACACCTAGGGAGAATTTGGAGTAACCAATTAACCTATGAAGCATGTTTTTGGATGGTGTGAGGAAGCCGGAGACCCTGGAGAGAACCCACGCATGCACGGGGAGAACATGCAAACTCCACACAGAAAGGTTCCCCAGCTGGGACTTGAACCGGGGGCCTTCTTGCTGTGAGGCAGCCTTAAAACATAATGAAAAATTTTAAATGCTTTCATTTTTTCTGTGCAAAATAAAGGCAGAGTAAATAATCTTAGATACTCAATTTACTATAAAACCAACATATTAAATAAAAATGTAATCAATGAGATAAAAGAAATAACCAACAATTAATTAATTAACTATGATATATTCATTTATTGTGTCACATGTGTTAACATCCCATTTTGGGTTATATTACTACAGTAGTTAACTTTGCTATCACATAACAAAAATAATTTAAATAGACATATTAAACAAGAGCCTAGGTCTTCAGAGATTAAATTCACTATGACTTACTGTCATTTTTTTATCCTTCACATGCCCTTTAATTACAAAATATGAAGTCCTTTTGTTAAATTTGAGGTAAGTATATAGGTTAATTTATTTAAAACTTGGAGGTAAATTAAAAAAAAAAACATTTGGACATAATTCTTTAACAGTAATAGTTGAGAAATGAGTCTCAACAAAAAGTGTTGTTTAATTAATTCACTTAAAAGTTTGGTTTTAAATAAGGGGAGTTTCCACCTGTTTTGGTAGGAGTAGCCCATTTCATGTGTTGGTGTTTTAAAGGTTATGTAGTGGGCTGGCTATCTCAACACAAATAGCGTGTTATAAACTGTATGGTTTTTTTTTACTGTTTGGTGGATAAATTGATGAAAACAATTACATAATTGAAAGTATAAATGCTTAAATTAGTTTTCCTTTTTCCTCTTATATGTGTAGATTGTAATGATGTTTTTCCACTGAATGCCACTCATATGACAGATTTGTGTCTACTCCATTTAATTTAGTGCATATTAAATGAATATGAATATGTCTGTACATGAAAAACGGAAGCTCCTTGACGGGGATATTGCCTTTGTTGAGAATGCTGCTAAAGTGTCGGCTGACCTGATGGGTTGTTTTAAATGTACAAAAATGTGGACATGATCTTCATGGGTTAAAAAGAGTCAACGGCCTTGTGTTAAAGTGCTGTTTAGTGCAGATGTTTTTCCCTTAAAAATGGGAAAAATGAAACATTTATTAGCCTGTACCCAAAGTCATTGGTCCTTCCATTGCTGAAAGTCCGTTCATTACATCCCTCAAACGAAAATGAGAAAGTTCTGTAATGTTTGATATATTTATGTTAAAGTTATGATTGTGCTAAGAACAACCCCAGAATTTCTCAGCAGTAAATATTTTAATTAGATATTGCTGGAACTAATATAAAACACATCAAAACTGGCCACTGCTCCAAGACTGAAACAGTCCTTGCCCCAGAATTCACATGTGCTCGATAAAATAATAAAAGTAACATAAACTGTCAAACATAAGAGAGCAAAGTTCCCACATGACAGGAAAAAGAAAATGGTTGAGAGCTCCTTAAAAGGCAAAAACATCAGTTTACACACCCTCCACTCTCAACAACATATCTTTTTTTTCTGAAGCCGAAATTTCTCTTCTGTCACTCTTGGTAGCACTAAATAAATAAACAAAAGAATTCCTGTCATCAGAAGTTACAAATGTCTGTGCTCAAGTTAAACTTTGAACACAGACACTTGTCAAGACGGATTTCAAAACACTTTTTCCACTCCAAGATCAAATACAACAATTCTTTTGTTATTTCTACAGTTTTGCTCCATTTTGCTTCTCTTCTGTTCTGAATTAGATCCATCTTTGAATTGACAATCATTTTCAATTGTATCCAGAAAGGATGCAGGTGAAGTTTATTTAATGGTTAAAATAGGTTGATTAAGAAAAAAACAATCAAATGTTGTTTGTTGTCTGACTGTGATGTGAAGAAAATACTCTGTTTTATTTTGTAAAACCTTGAAGGAATGATTTAGGAATGGGAAATTTGTTAAATTAGAAATGAGTTAGTTTTAAAGCGTTTATTTTCTGGATTTTTAGAGCCACTAAAATCTCTTGACTATCAGGAATGCAAATTTGTTCTATGCAGATGACATTTCTAAGCCTGACTATCTCCTAACCACTGCATAGTACTGAAATAACTCCTATTGGTATCTACAGGGGACATTTGGGGCTTTTTAATAATAACAAATTTGAAGGTGTGGGGCTCTGGGAATTGTTGTTTTTGGCGGTTTTAAATAAAAATATTTACTGGACATTTAACTCCTCCACCCCTTATTCACTCATCATGTAACAGGACAATATAGTCATATTTCCAATAAACACTACATTTTTTATATTTTGCATCTGCATACATGGCACACTCCTGAAGTAGTCAGCACAAAAATAACCTGAAATCCCCATCAGAAGTAACAACTGAAGAACCTACTCAGATGAGAAGGGAAACGTCTTCTCTGTCAACCTTTATGGTCCACTTTCCCTGAAGAACAGAATCCTGTGATAACTTGACCTGGATGACTGAGAAACTTCACATCACTCCTTATCTGACAAATGCATTCCTACAGACTGCAAAAAGAAAATTCATCTCCTTTTTTACCAGCCTGGATAAATGATGAAAATGTGTTCATAAGTATCAGTGTAGAAAGATTACAATGTCTTTTTGATTCAGGGACCCCCAGAAAACATGGTGAGGAAGATAGAGTTCCAAAATCAATTCAACAGCTCAACAAATACTTATTACCAAAAAAAAAAAAGTTACAACAAAACATCATACTTTATTTGCCTCCAGTCAGTTTTGATCCTTTACTTTTCGGAAGAAAAACTATATAAAACAGCATCTACAATTATTCATAGGTGAGAACTGCTGATAGCCATCTAAAACACATTTGCCGAAAGACAGAGTAAAAAATGACACAAAGGTAAAACTTTAAACTGGTATACTCTGTTTCATTAAAGCAAAGAATTTGCTAACAGTTATTAGTGGTGGTAGTGTAATGGTGTGGGGCTGATCTTCAGATTTTAGTAGGGGGTTTATTTACAATATTTTATTAGTCAAAATAGCCTTACAGAGACGAATCTGATTGAAATATTGTTTAACTGAGAAAGGCGTTTCTAGTTAGGGTGATTTAAAATAACTGAAAAGATAGAATAAGACAATATCTTCCATTACGAGGTAAAAGATTTGCAACAAGATTTTGTATATTTTATATTGATTGTACATATATCCATCCAGTAATCCATTGATCTTTAGAACCTGCTAAATCATTGTGAGGTCACAGGGTTGCTGGAGCCAAACCTGCTACTGTTGGGCAACCTGTGTGTACACCCTGAACAGGTTGCCAGTCTGTTGCACACACACACTCAGACACAATTTTAGAAACACCAGCTAACCCAGTGTTTTTCAACCTTTTTTGAGCCACGCCACACTTTAACCTTGACAAAAATCCCGCGGTACACCAGCATCCCCAAAAAAAAAAAAAAAGCAGAAACTCAGTCTGTTTTGATCTACAGCCCCCCCCGCCAATCTGACGTGCATTTTTGTGATAATTGTGGCAGAAAAAGCAGGAAGTTGCAGATGTTTTTTCTAAAAGATGCAATAAAAGTTAAATTACATACAAACTGTATGTTCGTTGTGGTTTCAAGACGTGAGGCGCTGTCCCTTTAAGCCAATGCATCATGGGAGATGTAGTGAAAATACTGCTACAAAACGGCAGAAAGACTCGCGTCTCTGAGGTTCATGGTTTTGTTCACTTGTTCCACGGTCTGATACCGGATTCTGTGGAAAGCTACACCACTAAAGACGAGCTTTAGCTGGTATTTTTGTTGGAACTGAGTGAGTTATGAGCTAAATTGGAACAAGGAAGTTAAGGATTTTAAACACTTCTGATTGGTCAGACTGATGACATGTGATTAAGGCTTCAAGAATGATTGGTGGAGTCGTGGAGACAGTAATAGCTGCGGGACTTTTCAGAAAACAGTTATAGCTGTAGGTAAATCACGGTGCCGTCATTCTTATCAAAATGTCTTTAATAGAATCAATGAAACACAAAGAAAAAAGTATTTTATGATCTTTCATATTCCTAACTACTCAGTGTTTTATCAGGACCTGTTTGGATGAACAAAGAGCTAATTTCCTGGAGATGGTTAATGTTTTTAAGATCAGTTAATGAGGACAATTTTCCACGGCACACTTGACCATCTCCCACGGCACACTAGTGTGCCGCGGCACACTGGTTGAAAAACACTGAGCTAACCTATGAAGCATGTTTTTGCCAGTGAAAGGAAGCTGGAGTGCCTGGAAAAAACCCAAACATGCACAGCGAGAACATGCAAATTACAGAAAGGCCCAACCCGGGATTCGAACCAGGGCCTTCTCGCTGTGTGGCAAGACGCTCAACACTTTGCCACCGTGCAGTCACGTTGTGTTACCTATAGTTTTTCACTGTCTGTCAGTAAATAGTATTAGGAATCTTTCATCTAACACTTGCTGCAAAAAACAGCTTAACTTCATTTGATGGAATTGACTTCACCATAAAAAAAGTTAAATGTAACATTTACAACAGATTGTACTCCGTAGCAAGCACATTCTTAATATCATAAGTGCATGTTTTCGACTTCACTCCAACACAGCTTTCTTCAGGATTTTGAAAGCTCATTTAATCAACTTTGCAAAGGTTTTAACCATTCATGTCCAGCTGACACATTTTATTTCCTGCTGGAAATTCCATTAACCCATTTTCTGTTTCCCCTACATCTGCATCACATGGAGCTGGAGCCATCTTGAGGCAAAAGGCAGAGCACACCCCTGAATCATAGTCACAGGGAAAAAAAGTAACCTTCCATGCATGAATTTGGAATAAAATGGAAAATATACAACTTGAAGAATTCCAATACGCACACAATTAGAAGATTGCATACTGAAAAGCTCCAGCTGGGATTCCAACAGAGAACCTTCTTGCTGTGAAGCAACAGTATTAAGGAATATAATGCCAAGTGGCACACAAAAACGTGATCTGAACCAAAGCCGGATATTTTCTTTTCTGAAATTTATAGAACCATCCAGCCAATTCTGTGTTCGTCTGAGTGACAAAAAAAACACCTAAAGATCAATATTTTCAGCATTTTTTGCATCACTTTATACCAAAAAATAAAATGCAGTAGATTTATGAGGTTATTTCTGCTCATCGGTTTTTGGGAACTGCAAATATAAAACAGTTACTGGTTTGTTATAAATATTAATCAATCTTTTCATACTTTTGCACACCTCTTTTACTTTATTGGCTTCAACAATAAAGATAAATTGACATATTTTACCCAAAACAAGCAGTTTTCCAAATGTGGGATTTCAGATTAACACATTTATTTTTCCTATGAGGCCAATGCTTCCAGGGATGTACTCTCCTTTATT
Source organism: Oryzias sinensis (assembly GCA_037389245.1). Taxonomy (NCBI): domain Eukaryota; kingdom Metazoa; phylum Chordata; class Actinopteri; order Beloniformes; family Adrianichthyidae; genus Oryzias; species Oryzias sinensis. Next base: position 10,765,514 of record CM074491.1, read on the forward strand.
TGATATATTTTGTATTTCTGCAGTGCGCATGTGTAAAAGAAATGCAGGGGATGGAAATTACATGAAACCCAGAGTAATGTTGAGTATCCAAGGCAACCGCTGTTTTCTTCCTGGAGTATAAATGTAGAACACATCAGATGTTTTTGAATGTACAAACAAGCCTGGTGAAGTTGCCCATTTTGCAGTGGTTACGTTCCAGGTAAACCACTGTTGTTTGTTAAATCTAAAAACTTTTTTGCACCGTCTGTGATCTTTAAAGAAAAAGGCTAAATATAGCTGCTAAAAATCTATGATCAGTTTTTGGATATTTTTTCATCCAGATGTTTTTTTTTTCAAAACAAATCTCATATTCATAAAGACTACGATGAATCCAAGTGTTTAGAAAAAAGGTCAACATCTCACACTGTCGTTACTGTATCAAACTGATTAAGATCATTTAAATGCAGTTTCACCTCAAGACTAACGGCTTTTTTAAGCAGCTCTGTAATTTAGACACATTTTTTTTAGGGCTGTCATTACAGGGTCAAATTGTTTAAAATGTACTTATATATGTTAGACAGTACATTTACCTTATTATTATGGATAAATTGCACCCATGCTATTCTAACATCTAGCAATGTTCCCAATTTGTAAGAAACATGTAAAATTTACCCAAATGGTTAAGCTTTTAGTAAATAAAAAAAAACAAAAAACTAAACAGTCAAATAACTTTAAAAATTACATGTCTCTCTCATCCTTTTCTGTGGGAAAACTAGCACAAATAGTGGCTGACTAAATAGTTTTTTGCCCCTCTGCATCAATAGTTGTTTTTTAATAGTGTATTATGCAAATCCGGCTAAATATCCAATATTTGTGATTAAATAAGCTCTGAATACAATGTGCTTTACCCTCAATAGCAAGAGTCTGATTGTTTTATATCCTACTTGTTCAAATAACAAGTGAATTTCCATTATTTCTGTATTTTGGTTCTGCTCTGGTTTTTGTGCTACCCAGGCCTATCACACAAAAGCTCCCTGTCAGCCGGGTATTATTCAGCTAATCCAAGAGAATACCTGGTTGCAGAGAGTTAAGCTTGGAAATAGCTGTTGTGCCCTGCTTATGCCCCTGAACAGATCCCCAGAGCCTGGATCACAGAGTCATATACCTCTGTTGCTATGGGCAAAGTGGCAAATCTGGAAGGCAAGTTCATCTTGCTATTTATGACTCCCTCTGTGGATTGCGCAGGGGGGACGTGATGCATAAACCTGCCCAGTGGAATGCGTCACATTAAAATAAATGAATCCTTCCATTTCATGGGGAAAATCTCATTAGAGTACATTAAGTAATTGCTGGAGTATATAGTAATTTGACTGTTAAGAGGATAAAATGTGCATTGCTCACAAGCACTCTAACAAATTTAATAAACACAGGAATACCTGCTCCTCTGGGGGAGAATCTCGCAGATAATTTGCTTTGCCTTCTCAAAAATCTGCCATAAGCACAGTGGTGAGGCTGAATATGCAAGACCTCTTGCAACTCACTTAAATAAGGGACAAGCTGTTCCTTTTGCCATCATGCAGAATTTCCTGTAATGATGCAGAGATTAGACGCTTACAAGTTCCCATTTAAACAACTGCACTGAGTGTTTGTTATTGCAGTGGGCGTGCACAGATTGAGAGGCATACATTTCAAATGTGCTCTAGTGAATTGCAGTCAAAAGACTTCAAATTAGCACATCTTCAGTAGACATAAGCACAAAAGACCCTACTTACTCTTTAAGGTCCTGTCACAATGTAAAAATCAGACCCTTATTGCAGCTGCTTCTATGATTTCTCCTCTAAGGACTTTGTGAATCTTTAAAAAACCACCAAAATGATGTTTATAAGGACAAGATTATTCAAAAGTTAATGACAAAATGTAAATGCTACAAAAGTATTGCATTTTAATGGAACTGGAACTGAAAAAGGGAATCTAACAAATTGTTGAAATGCCCAGAAAAAACATAGAACTAAAAAAAAAAGAAAATGCATCAAATATTTTAAAATAGCAAAACTCCAATGGATAGAGCTGGTATTTTTGGTTTACCAAAACCAAGATATAAGCCAAAAAACTGAGCCGAAATATAGAAAAAAAAATGCTTACAATAGATTACCAACAAATAAAAGCACAACAAAACCACAGAAATCCAAGACTAGGGTATGAAAAACTCTTAAAGATGTAGCCACGTTGATAAAACATTACTATTAAAGAGAATAAATTATATATGAAAATTTCTAGCCTCGATGAAAATGAAAGCCTTTGGTGGTCTGTGATGTGAATAAAAATCAAGCTGAACTTTAATCCTGAACAGAAGTCTGCACAGCTCAGAGAAACATTTCAGAAATGGACAGAGCTGAGCCAGAATCACAGGTTTCACTTTTTGGCTCCATGCAGGACAAAAAAAAAAATCTGTCAATTAATAAATTATTAAATTGATTGAATGGAAACACGAGACAAATCTCATTGGCAAACTCAGCGTTTGCCTGCCAGACTGCCTGCAAACCAGTTGTGTTGAATCAGTTAAAATTCTGCTTAGGCTTCCTGGGTTTTTAAATCATAAGTACTTAACAGCTAAAATGTTACTTATATTTGAGCATAAATAACATAAAAAAGTAACAGACCTTTTCTTTTTACTGTCAGAAACTAGAACATTGAACATTAATCTACATGTTAAAAAAAATGAATAGCTTTTATTTTGTAAAGCTGTTTAATGTGTCACATTTGGAGTGACAAACATCTTAGTTCAAACTCTGTCTGAACCGCTATATGTGAGCAACACCAGTTCAGTTTTGCTCCCTAAAATATAGTTGTTATTATGTGTGATTTTTATTTATTTATTTTGATGTGCATTGATGTGTTTCCATCTGGTCATGAGATTCAAGGTTTTTACTTCTTTATCATATGACTGATGCAGGTAAATTCTTTTTTTGTTACCAAAATTGACGAACACTGTAAAAAATACAATTTTACATAATCTCAGAATTTAATTTCTCACAAAGAAAAGTTTAAACCGCAAAGATTTGAAAATGGCATTGAAACTAAAGCAATGTCCCTTGGACATTTACTATTTGCACTTAAATTATTTTTTATCAGACACTGGGTTTGTTTTGTGTAAACATACCGACATGTTTCGGCGGAATGTCTTCCGCCTTCGTCAGGGTCGTCATCAGATGGTGGCGTGTGACGTCTTTAAAAACAGCTGATTGTGACTGAGGCGGAGTCACCTGTCAAACTTTGACAAGTGACTCCGCCCCTTGATGTCCGTCTTTCTCTGGAGGATGTTGCTCCAGGTGTGAGAGAGCAGGAAGGCCCCCTCATCCCGGTTCGGACCCTGACGAAGGCGGAAGACATTCCCCTGAAACATGTCGGTATGTTTACACAAAACAAACCCAGTGTCTGATAAAAAAATAATTTAAGTGCTAATAGAACTTATAGACACAATGAACTTCATTGAATCATTTACTATTTGTATCAGCTCCAAGACTAACAAAGTTTGTACTTAGGATTAAAAGGTAAAACAGTTTTATATTTTTTTATTTACCCTTTTTGTAAAATTGTTGACTATTGTAAAATACCCTTGAATACCATAAGCAAGTTTAGAGGTTTAGAAACAGTTTGAATTGTACTTTGTCTCAAAGTTGTGTAACACAACCTCTATGTACATCTTGAGCATTTTCCATGTATGAAATTTTCGTCTTTCGTGATAAATGTGTGATAAACATAATTCAGAAGTGGTTCTTGTGATCAATGTGCGCAGATGCTCGTCAAGGGTTTTTACGTGAAATCGTTTTTTGGAGCTGTTCAAAATTTTTGGTCAGTTGAGAGTTACGCAGTTTACACGTTTTTATTGTAGTTTATTACCCAATTATCATGTAAATCTTACACAATTTTGCATGACTTTTGCCAGACGCATATAGAAATGTGTGGCTTTCCACGACCGTTCCACGTATGTCTAACAAACCTTTTACACATGCACCAGCAATGTATAACTTTTATATTGCAAATGCAGTGCACATGTCACCTTAAAATTATGTAATTGACGCACGAATCAATAATAAACTGCATATAAACAGCACAATAATCACACACGGTTCATGTTCTACATTGATTTATATGTATGTATGAGCAATTTTCCTCTGTGCACAAAATGTCATAGTGGCTGTGTGACATTGCTGTAATCTTAAATAGCTTTTTTGCTATGTGTTTTAAAAAGAGCATCCATAGACCATTAAACCAAGAAGCCAATGGTGAATTTTATTCTGTATGGTTAATTTGAAAACATTGCCTGGGACATAAATGTTTCAGCTGTTTCTTCCAATCCCCAACTTTTAATATTTATATTTTTTACTTTTACATTTCCATGTGGACACAAGCAGTTGTATAAAAAAAAGCAATTCATTTCAAATTGTTCCATAGAAACACAGAATACATGCACCTGTTTACTTCCATTCATTCACGATGCATTATACGCTCAGCATTTAAGAACACATTCCATGCTGCCAGACCACCCAGTGCAGACTCCTAAACAATGAAAGTAGCTCATTATGCTCTTGGATGCAAGTGTGGGCACACACTGTATTTTTGGAGTATTGCTCTTTTGTATTTTCTCTCCACTGGTGGGATTCCCAATCTCCCTGTAAAAAGCTTCCAGTCTCCCTGGATGTGTAACAGCACAATGATGGCAGCAAACAATGACCAACACAAAGCGCACACACAAATCACTACCAACATTAAGAAATGCAGCCAATTTTGGAAAGAATATGTGCCTTGGTAATTATGGGTAACAACACAACACAGGGGACCAACTGTTATACAATACTGAGACTACTGGTGGAGTTAGCCAACTCTGTGTTTTGGATCACACAAAGCAAAAGAAAAAAAAATAATCAGGCCAGAAATCTGCTACATTTAATCAATGATGAGTATCATGAGAGGAAATTAAGGGTGCTGGTTAATTAATGGTGTCTGGCTGCACGCTGGCTCATTAAGTAGCAAAGTCACCTCACAGCGAGACGGTTCTGGGTTTGATCACAGCTGCACTGCATCTGCACGTGTCCACCTAACACATCGTCCCTGCGTGGCTTCTTTTTGCCCCAAAAGATACAAGTCAGGTCAATGTTGAGACGCAAACGTTGGTACGATCTGCTGTGAGCTTGTTTGTATTGCACGACAGATAATCTGGATTTTCTTCACGTCTTGTTGCAAATGTTCTAGTCTTTCTGAAACCCTTATCAGCACTAAATAGCGGTGGAGTGGGAACAAATGAATGAATAACATCACACAAGATTCCAATTATTTACAGTGAGAACGAAGGAATGGTGCTGGTAAACAACAGAAATGTGCACATTTCGATTAATCGCATTGCAATCAATTTAATTGTAAATTGTGGCACAAACCTTTGAAAAAGCAAAACATGAACAACATGAACAAAGCTAACAGCATAAATTGAAGTTAGACATTGCATTATCCAATTAATTCCTTTTTTCATATAAAAGTGAATGCAACCAAGAAATAAGTACAGTAAGTGTTGATTTAATTACTGATAATTGTCCACTGTGTAGGAATGCTCAGATTTCACAAAAATTGTTATAAAGCAATGTAACAATCCTGAGTGGCTCACAGGATAGTTGATCTTGTCACAGTGGCATGTTGGATGGTGTGTTGAATGGCATGTTAACCAACTATGACCGGCAATGCTTTTCACTGCATTAGATAAATTTGGGAACCGGTCCACCTATTATGGGCTTCTGTAGTTTCCACTGTCGTGTAAAGTTTCATTGAGTCAAACCTTTCATGTCTGTTAAAACTGTTCAGGTTCAAAATAAACAAACAAACAAAAAAAAAAAAAAAACGAAAAGATGTGCCATAAAAAATGTTGATTTTGTTATAGGCATAAAAAGACAATATTTATGAATGAACAATGGTCAAATGATGCTCTACAGGTTGCAAATGTTGCTCTTGAGTCTGAAAAAATACCTACAAGTACGTGTTGCTTCATACAAGTGTTCATTTATTTTATTTTTATTTTTATTTGGGGGGGGGGGGGGATTAGCGTTCTATTAAAAAACAAAACAAAAAAAACAATGAAATATTTTGCCAAAATTGCTAAAAAATGATTTCACAAGAAGGAACATGATAAGGAAACAAAAAAAAAAGTTTTCACTATTTTTCTGACTTTGGTGCCTCGAGCATTAATTTGTCATAACTTAAAGACAAGTGTTGCCAGTGCATGAATGACACACAGTAGTATCTACCATGCATTGTGTGAACTTTAATTACCATTAAACCATAAATTTTCTATTACCAGTAATCTCATTTTAGAGCAAAGTTGTCTCTTAAACAAAAGTGGATTAAAAACAAATGGCTGTGAGGCAACTGAGTGCAGCAGACCCATGAATAACTGAGTTAGAAAGAGCACAAAATGATTGCTGACTGTAGAGAAAGATGTTCCAGTCAACAACAGTCACGTAATGTGATTCTTGTGTGAAATGGTCAACATAAAAACTGCTGTAATAACAAAGAACCATAAAGGAAAAGCAACAAAAATTACAAATTAATACAATTTAAGAAGAAATGTGAAGAGAAAGTAAAATATTCAATAATTGAAAAATACAAAGGAAATACATTTTATTTTTAATAAAGAAAACAGGTACATTTGAAAGAAACTTGAATTAAAAGAAAAATAGAATGTGAATGAAAAAGAGCCATGTCAGAGAAGATCAAGATAAGATAGACTTTATTTATCCCACAATGGGGAAATTCCTGCCTCACATCAATTGTAACAAAAAATTCTGTTGTAAGGTGGCTCTTTTTTTTATAATTGAACACCTGACCCTTCAGAGGTCTCTGCATGGGCCTGGTCTTGTCTGTTTTCTGGGGATGCACAGTTCGTCTTGAACAAGCCTATTGTTACAGATCAAACACTTCTCCCAGGGCGTCAGCACTCACCGCTGGCAGCCGCCTTCCTGTGGCTGGAAAATGGGCCTTGCCAGAGTCAAAGAACCACTCAAGGAAAAGCACAAGAAAACATGGCATCGAAAGTAAAACCTCCAAACTCTTTCCGTGGAACACAGAATCAAGCCCTAAAGCCAACCAAGTGATGACAGCAAGATGGACACACACAAGAAAGGCTAAGAGCACAATCTTGTTCCAGAGCAGATCTAATATGTAGATTATAATCTTTATTTTATTTTCACATTTTCTGCTTTAAATACATTCATATGTATGACTTTAACCTTCACATTTAGCTTTAACGCAGCACAATTGTCCACAAAAACTGTACGTTTTTGCAGTCAGCATCGACTTGGGATATAATGGCGTACATACAAAGGTTAGCACACATGAAGCCTTTTCTTTGCAGCACATTGACGGATGACGCTTGCTCCTGCGTCTCTCAGTCAAACTGTCTTTGCAAAAGGCTTACTTGAATTAGAGCTTCTATCTGTCATTCAGACTGATTCATTCAGGCTCCATTGTTGTCCTAATGATGTATTTAACTTGCTATTGTAACCACCAGTAACAAATAATTGTTTCCTCAAATCCGTCATTGCAATCCGCTCTGGAATGACAATTTTAATTTTTACTTTGGCAATTGGAGTGAAAACAGATTTTTTTATTCATACGTTTTTTATTCAGAACATGTTATCTTCTGGCTAGCTTGTAACTCATTCTCACAAGCCCAACCTGTAATATAAATATGAGTATAAAGCATACAAAAAATATATATTTTCAGAGCGTAAAAAAGGTGATGGATGTTTAAAGAACTACTCCAATCATCTTTTAAGCTATTTTTAATTTTAATCATAATTATGCACTTTTAGACAAAATCAAAAATGTCATTTTTTAAGACATAGTTGTTGCATAGCAGCAAGAGTTTATTAGAAAATACACCTCTGATTTGTAGATGAGTCCATTGGTGTGGATCATCTCCGTCCCCTTTCCCCACTCCTGAGAACCCCGCATGACGTATGGTCAACATCACAACAATAAGCTCTTTTTCAAACTGCCTTTTTTTTTTTTTTTCGTCTGCCTCTAAAACAAGTGTTTGAATAGAGAAATGCAATTTTGAGGAAAATGTTCTTTATATATCTCCTCTATAATCCTAAAACGTGTTAAAACAATTCTAAAGTGGGTCTTTTTAAGCTTTTATATATCAGAAGAAAGGAGCGATGCAAAATTGAAATGATTGTTTAAGTGGCATAGTGTTTACATAATTCCTATGGATTTTACACTTCATCACAAAATACTGTATAGATTGGATCGGAAAAGTTTGAGTCTTTAATGAGAAAGGCTGTTTTAATTATATCTGTAGGGAACTCATTGACTGTCCACATTGAATCTAATCCCGCTCCATCACAGCTGAGGAGCATTCTTATTTATTTGATACAATTAGTAGTACTCATGCATCCCCATAAAGCTGTGATATCTTCTCTGTCAGTGAACTGTCAGGTAACAACACATTTGTAAAATCTAATTTTATGCTCAAGTGGTTCTGCTCCTGCAATTTATTGCAGCTATCGCTCACCTTCTTCTCTGCTCACTCCTGCTAGCTTCCCCCCCCCCCCTTCCTCTCCAGTCTTCACCCTCTCTTCCCAGCTTAGTGAGGTGTTTTGATCTCATTATCATTCCCAAACATTCACGTTGGATAATCTGTCAGGGCGGGAGCCTGTGCTCTGCACCATACAGGGCACCCTGGTCATGATTAGGGGTGCCAGGCGTGCCTGCAATAAAAATGCTTCAACTCGCCGGTAAAATATAAGTAATAGCTTTGGCCCTACATGCTTTAATACCTGTCGATAAGTTCCTCGCGCAAAGAAAACCTACTGGACATTGTATGAAAACATGAGTGGTGCAATTCAGCAACATCGTGAAACTCATTTGTTAGCTTTCAGGACTCAAATGTCATTTTTCTGTTTGGTTCCATTCCACCATACATACATTAAAGAATGAGCCACACAAACAGGCATGTCCCCTGACTGTAGGGCATTGCTTTCATGGCAGTAAACCCTTCACTGCCAAATCCTAACCCCAGTGCCAGTTCAGTCAAAAGGTTCTGCCAGTGAAAAAATGAGACAATAGTTACTAAATCTAGCCTAAAATGGACCAACCTCCTTTACCCGCAGCCAGTTTTCCCTGTAAACATAGAAATATAAAGAGCTATATAATGTGAATGTCTAAAAAATAGTATGACCCCAATTGTCATACATCAAACATCTACAGATTGTCTTAAAGAACACAGTGACAAATAAAAATCTTTTCAACCCACTTATAACCTGATACTTTACAATACATATTTTGGTTTTATCTTTGACTTAGAATTGAACTCTTCTAAGCCATGATGTGGTCCCTTGGAGATGATGTCTGAAGCACCCACCAGCTGTGAAGCCTTTTATCAAAGCCCGCTAAATCTGCTGTAGGCCAACTACACCCTTTTAGGCTTTATCTTTTTTTTTTGTTCTTTTTAATTCCGAAGCATTTAGGAAAAATGTGAATATTGTACAGTTTCCCAAACATGCATTTCAGGAGACTTGGTTTAACCTTGAACTTTGTTAAGAGATTGTTAATTAGCTCAGGATATGCTGAAACTTTCAATGTTTTTTTTTCTTCAGAGTTGTTGAACTGGGTTTCTTCATCAGGTCTAGCAGAAAGTAAGTGACGTGGTTAGGAACTAGTGGAACAAGCCGTTGCTCGCTGTAAAATATTATTTAACCGCTGGCAAAGAAGCCGACAGGCTGACGTGCTCTACATCAGTGTTTTTCAACCAGTGTGCCGTGGCTCAAAAAAGGTTGAAAAACCCTGCTCTACATCTCCGCTCCGCTACTCGGAAATTCCCGGAGCACCTCCTTCCGACACAAAAATCTGATACAAGCGTCTGAGTTGTCTGAGTTTTTGCGATGAACCGGAGGAGTCACGTGAATATGTGAAACCGCAACTATGGAAATACGAATAAGCGGGAGAACTCTACACTGTATATGTTTTCATAAGTGTTTCTTGCGGTCGTCATTCCTCGATGTGCGCAGATGTCCATTGACAGTTTCCGCCGATGGTCTTTAAGTGAAGTCTGTTTTGACCTGTTTAAAATTTTTCATTCAATGTAATGAGAATTACCTATTACCTATTTTACATGTAGTTAACGTAGTTAATACTCAATCATCATTGCGTAAATCTTACGGAATTGTGTGTAATTTTGCTAGATGCATACACACATTTGTGGCTTTCCACGACCGTTGTGTCTAACGGACCTTTCAAGCATATACCACTGACGATAACTTCTATATTGCGTATATGGTGCACATGTCACGTTCAAATTATGTCATTGACCCATGAATAACTAATAGACTGCGTATAAACAGCGGAATAATCCTTTTTTTAATGTTGATTTGCGTGTTCTTAGCGTGGTTTATCTGTACTTCTTCCGTGGTTTTACTGTGGTTCATCTGGGATACATCTGTGAAAATTTCACTTAAAGACCACACATTTTCTCACTTTTCTCACTATATTCATGTATGATCAATTTTGATCTGTGCAATATGCACAGAATGTATAAAGTGGTTCTGTGGCATGACCTTTACTAACTTTAACAGAAAAAGAAAAAAGAAGTTGGTTAATTACGTTTGTCAATCTAAAATTATTAAGATGAGTATATTTTTACAAAAAATAACTCTTGAAAATTTGCTTTTCTACTATGATAAATAAATCACGTTATATTTTCACTCCTAACAATTGCAGTTGCAGACCTTCTCTAGAAACAATTAGAAATATAAAATGTAACCTTTAGAGATCAGATCAGAATTGTTTTTAGAGAACAAATCATTTGGTTGGTACTTTTTTCAAACACAAAACTGCATTCCTTTTCTGCCGACTGACATCTTTTAAGAAGTGATCCACTTAAGTGTGCAGGGAAGTGGGCTCTGCAGTTCAGGAAAGCTAAACAGAGCAATTTCACAGAGGATGTCAGCAGCTACTGCGGCAGACTAAGACCACATTCAGACTGACAACAGAACATGTGTCAAAAAAAAAGCTGCAGGCTCCCCCATCAATTCAATGAGATCACCACTTTAGAGCAGCAGGAAAAAAAAATGCATGATTGTTTCACAGAAAAAAAATATTGACTCTGGATTTTTACTATGTGCTGTGACAATAAACCGGATTTAGTCAATCTATTTTGTACCTTTGACCCGTTCTCAAACAAAGAAACTAAATAATTTTATTTTTAATACCTGATACCTCTTCAGAGTGGCTAAACGTCATTATATAGGCTTGTGAAAGCTTCCCAACCGCCACAATAAAAGCCATTTAAAATGTATTCCAGTGGGGTTGTTTTCTTTCACTCTCCTTTTTTTTAATTTAGTTTTGCAGCCTGCAAATCTGGAAACATGCCACACTGTTCACCACACAAACACATTTACTTGCTCACCTTACACGTCCTTCACTGCGTGTACTTCACATTACAATCAATGTAATCTGACACATGTTACTGAAACAGCAGCCCTGAAGGCTGAGTGGAAATGCAGGCCACATCAAGACCTCACTTTTGATTTTTATGTTCTTTTTTTGTGCATAAACAGTCTGTGGGACAAGAACAATGTAAATAACTTTGTTATTAGAAATTGGTTGGTTGATCTTTTGGCTTATTTAGTAGGTCTTATCATTTTGGGCTAATTAAAACATATTTTAAATGGTAATTTTGACAACAGTTAATTTTCTTATTGTTAAAATGCTGGTTTATATGAGATAAAAGGAAGAAGAATCTGGAAATTTAAGGCGTTTTCAGGACTTCATTTAGATTTTATGTATGTATAAGACATTAATAGTCCATGTTTATGCCACCATGTTTTTTCCTGAGTACACAGTCTCAATTGAAAGGAAAGAGGATTGTTGAATTTTGCCACATAAATATCCTACAGTTTTGACAACCAGTTAGTTGCTTTAATGCTTAACATAATTAGAACAAGGGATTCGGTTAAGCTACACATAAAACTCCCTGACAGTGCTATTATGGTCACCCAGCCTTAGAAATTATTGTCCTTTGCCAAAGGCAGAATAAAGGAGAAAAAAAGAAGGTTAATTATCTTTTACAATCTCTTATATTACTTTTGTAAAAGGAGAGACGCTTTTCTCTGAGCCTTATTGTATTTTTAAGCACAGTGGAGGGAACGCCATGTAGTTTGACTGCATACAAAATAACCTTTGCTGTAATATTAGTCAAAAATGCAAATGACAAGAAAATAAATCTGAATTCATTTTTAACAGAAAGATGTTTTTGGTGCACAAATCTAGTCAGTCACCTTACACTTTTCTTAATGTCCTTGCAGGTGTTGCTATAAATAAACCTGTTCCACTTATTGCCGGGCGGACCACACATGCAACAGTAATGCAGACAAATGATGAGGAGGTGCAGGTCAGATCATTTGGATCATCTGGTTTCTGGGACGGATTGCACTCAGTGAACTGGACTGAGTAGCGTTGTACATCTTCTGGAACAAGACCAAATTTAACACGTCGGAATTGAACCCTGAGGCGCTCTTTTTTAACCAGGTTCTCTTACTTTTCTGCTGTTGTGATAAGGGAGATGATTCTCCCGCGGGGGACAGGGAGAAGGCTGTGTGCTCTCGAGGATTAACAGACACCAAGAAGCAATCAATGTAAAGACCGGTCAGTTGTCATAGACTCAGCAAAAGTCATAACTTCCATAATCTAAACCTCAGGGAGACTTGAAAGTCCCACCCCGATAATTTTTTGCTATTTTCAAAGCATTCCCAGTGGTCTTTGAATTATGATTATGCAGTTTTTAGCCAATATCAAAAAACCAGTGTCACTTTCTAAGATGTAGCAAAGTGGCAGCAGTTCATCAGTTCAACAGCGCAGTAAGCCTGTTCTCATTTCCCATCATCCCTTTGTTTACAATGTCTCCCGCTACAGCCGCTCACAACCCCAAGTTAACATTACCAATGCAACAAAAATGGCAAGAAAAATCAGAGCTATCCAGTTTTGATCCAGCTCAGACTGGAAAAACTAAAACCTACATGAATCTATTTGTCTGCAAGTGGACGCTTTAGGATGGAGTGGAGCATGGAGCTTGTGGCCCACTGATTGTATCACCTACCTCACTGCTACAAGCTTTTTTCAATGGCATTTTTTCACATCTGCTCCTGTTTTACAACAATTTGAATAATAGGATACTCAAAAATGCAATTTTATTCTAAATTTTCTTAATATATGTCCATCATGTAAAAAGTGTCACAAAATATCAAATATCAAAAACATGATTTTTATTGGAGTGGGTCTTTACTAGAAGACCTGGATGCAGACACCGGAAGTCCCCCCATATCGACTAAAAAAACCTTATTTAAACTGGTGACCCTAACACAATTTTTCTAGTTTTAAGCTTTAATAATTGTTTCTTTTCCAATTTCAACAAATTTAGGTTAGGGTTTAGGTAAGTTGTATTACTTGTGCCTCTGGCCGATTACATTAGGCACCATTTTGTTTGCACCAAGGTCTCTCACAATCTTTAAGGACTTTCATTTTTAATTCATCACCCTCATATCACATTAAAAACTAAGGATGGGGAAAAACCAGTTCAAGGTGGATATTCTTCATCTCTGTATGAGTGCCTTCATGTTTGACTGCATTCATGATTGACAGCTTTGGTTTAAGTCCCACCGAGAGTGATCAGTGCTGCAACTGACACAGCAGATCAGCTCGCTCTGCAACACATCTGCACCAAGAAAACACAAAAGCAGAGATGTGAGGTTCATCAACAACTCATCCCAAACCTTCTGCATGCCTGCTCCATCTGCCTGAAACCGTTAAGGAGCATCACGGCCAAAATGGAGACTCAGGAGGAGTTTCTCCCTGCAAGCTATTAGACTCTAAAACAGGATGTGACACATTTTTCCAAGACTCTAAAACACCAAATGCACCGCATCCTCCAACAAGGTATACTTCAAAAACACAGACATTACACATTATTACACTATACAGCACTGCAATCATCGACACTCCACTGTGGCCCACACAATACTAAGGAGACATTACTTGACAATTGCGTGTTATTCCAACCAACAGCTGCCCAGAAACAATTTTCTTAAAAAGCCCAGTAGTGGACATCACAGCTTAGAAATGGTAGCAGCACGCCAATGCAATTTCAAATATAGAACATTTATGGTTTCTATGATTGTTCCGAGTTATTTAAAAACAAAGAAATCTCAGTTTATTTGAAAATTTGACTACTAATTTCAATGGATGTAATTCACGCACCTTATTAATGAACCATATTTAACCCATAAGAGCCCAGACCCATTTTACCTAAAAAAAATATTACCACAGACCAAGTGGAGCACAGAACTCATGTGTAATACTTTTCTGTTACACTAATTGCACCATTGGTTCCTATGTGTTACTAGAAAATATATTGTATTAACCTAATCTAAAATACATCACAATGAGTTTGGTCAAGTGTGAAGTCACAAATTCTACATTCTTTTTTATGTAAATGTACATATATTTAACTTTTTTTTATATTTAATTTTCACTCCATATCTTAATGTTCGGTGAAATTATTAATAAAAGGGGCAGAACTCAGCAGTGGCTTTGGAGAAAACAAAACCGATTGATCAGACAGGAGATAGAAAGTTGTTGTCGTTTTGTGTTGTGAACAAGAGTCATTTATACTTAGTCTGGTGAACAAAATGTGCAAAGCTTACATTTTTGTTCTTTTTCAAACATGGCATGCCTATTGTTGGTTTATAATAAAAGCTGCCTGTTTTATCACAGAGCACAAGCATTATTCCTAAGCACTTTGCACCGTCTTTTCAAAGCCGATTAGAGCACGGAAAAGGAGGCCAGCTCATCCTTGCAAAGGCAGGATATTTACATTTCATTGCCATGTGCAGTGAATCTTAATTTGGCTGCAACGATTTAACACCACGGCTTCCTTGCAGTTTCACACATGAGTGCTTAATGGCTTCGTTAACATCCTGTGGGACTTTCCTCATTACCTGATCTGGTCAGCTCTGACAGGTGCAACAAGTCCTATCACTGATCTTTGTTCTTAGTGCCAAGTTCCCTCGCAACGCCAACCACAGTGAAGTCCAAATCAAAGCCAGCACTTGTGAGTCAAAAACCCAAGGCACAAAAAAAAGTTAGTGAGTGGCATCAGGGGGAAATTCTAATTAGATCTGTGCCCTTGACACAAATATACAACTTAAGCTAGCTAAATTATAAAAGTATTGCCTTTCTGAGTATTTTGGAAACAGACCAAAAACACCATTAGACCATTTAAAACAAACCCATTAAGTGTGTGTTTTATTGCACATGCACTGATAAAGTAAATCCTAAGAGCAAAATGGGACACTGTAGTTTGTTTTCTTTTAAATATTTATTAAATCTAGGATTGCCAACTTTATTTAAGTTAAACAACTGTGTTTTTTTATAACATTGACTTATTTTATAAATGTTGGGCATTTCAAATGAACTATATCATATTTGTCATTACTTTTTATTCTAAAAGTAAAATAACAGGTTTAGGTATGTGCAGTTTACCACCAAATATGCTTTAATTTCAAATAAAATGAAAATGTTCTTGCTTCTAGTTGTCTTTAAATTCCCACTCCAGCCATCTTTAGATCTATTTTCAAAGCATTCCCAGGGGTCTTTTAATTAGGATTATGCAGTTTTTAGAAAAAAAAAAAAAAAGAAAAAAAAAACTCTTCTTCTTTCTAGAGCTGCAGTTTAGAAATTAGCTTTTGAGTTAAGAGCGGGACCGTTGGCACTGAGGTACCCGCCCCCCTTTCACTCCCAATTGTTGAAGGAACCTTGTCGCCCGCCCAGCATACTTTCTACATCACAAATCAGCTCTTTTTCAAACTAAATTTTTCTGAATTTTCTCTACTCCTGATTCATGACATGTTGAATACAGCAATTTTGAGCTGTTTATACATTTCCTCCATCATCAGGAAAATGCCACAAGAACATGTTAAAAACACCAAAAACACGATTTACATTGGAGTATAAATCTATGTACTATGTATGTATTATGATGCTCATAATATACAAGCAGGGAGTGGCTTCTACTTCTTTCTCTACGTTTTACTAGTGCTTGCCACCACCTACAGTTGGAAGAGGCTTGGTGCGAAGCGCTTGTTTAGTAAGTTCCACCGCATCACTAGAAAATCCGTGTCCCTGATCAGTCAAAGTTTAACATGGTTACATTGTAAAGGCGCATTTATGCCCATGCACTTTTTATGCAGAGCCCGAAAACAGTTGCAAAAACGCAGCTCTACACAAACGCGACAGTTTTAAATCCCAGAAGCCCAAAACCCATGTTTACGTACCAATACATGGACTTTTCATTGGAAGTAGCTGCTTGAACATGTGTGGCTGAGAGTGTAGCTTCAGACATAGCCGCATTTGAATGTCATCCAGATCCAAAGAAAGGTTTAAGGAGAATTCCTGGAAGCGGCCTTCATGTCAAAATCTCCCAGGAACCTTTTTTCCTGACTTCTCCCTCGCTCTTGTGAGACGTGCTGCACAGCATGCTGTCAATTGTCTTTCCAGTTTGCTTTGATTACTGACATGGACATTGCATCCTGCTAAAGCAGCACTGTGTTGACTATACAGGCAATCACTCCTAACTTTGTTGTTCAAAGAACATATGAGAGAAGTGTGCTCCTGCCTACACAGTAGGTTCTTCATCATGTCTGAGCGTTCACCTGCAAACACAACAGAAAACCTGACCTGTCACAAGTGGAATGATGATTTATACTGAGGCTTTAAACTGTAGAAGAGAATGTACATGGAATGTTAATACAGTAAAGGGAGTGTAACCCTGAATTACATTATAATATTGTTTGGTTTGTGACATATTTTCCTCTAAAATCCATCATTACAAATTCCCTAAAAGCAGCTGCCTCATCCTCTCCCAGAAAACAGATCTATTATCTATAATGTTATAAAAGTTGTTTTTAGGCTGGGCTTTTAGACAATTTATCTATCAAGATAAAGCAGTTCAATTTAAAATTTGAGTCACCAGGGCAAAAAATATAAAATTGGTTTTGGGGGGACCTTTTTTAACAAAAGATACAAAACAAAGCAAAAGAGAGGCAAATACAATCCTAAATAACTCATTGGACACTACACACATTTGGATAGTGACAATACAAATGAAATAAAGATCTGTTTGTGCAAAACTGAAACCATAAAGGTAGTTATACTTAGGAAACACTCAATAAATGGAAAGTAGCGACTAGAATTCAAACCCAGTGTCAAAACGACAAATAGAAATGACCCCTTAATGTGTTTTGTTAAAAATATGCATCAAAACACTTAGACTCCAAATTACCTAAATGTCGCATGTACATGGGTAGGCAAAGACATAAGTGATTTCTATATATTTTTTAACATTTTTTAAAGCTGGAAATAAATTCATGTGTTAATGGGTTAAAAATGGAAATTATTAATTCTCAGATAAACTAACATTGAACAACATCTGTGGGTTTTAGAGCTGGGCGACATGCCTAAGAATAAAAACTCGGACTTTATTTTTTTTAATTCGATTTCCTATTTTTTCCTGACCCCCCCCCCCCCCCCCCCTACTTAAGAAAAGCAATAAGTACAAACGGCAACAACTTAAGTTAAAGAAAAGGACAAAACAAACGCAAGACAAATGTAACCCCCATTTCTGGGATGAATACTAAATAAATTAAAACACTCTTGGAATCAAAGTCCCAGCTGTCACAC
Organism: Oryzias sinensis; assembly: GCA_037389245.1. NCBI lineage: Eukaryota > Metazoa > Chordata > Actinopteri > Beloniformes > Adrianichthyidae > Oryzias > Oryzias sinensis. The sequence continues at coordinate 10,783,274 of CM074491.1, forward strand.
TTTGTAGTCTAGACTAAAAGGAGACCAACATTCACCTTGAGAGTAGCACCATTTCCTAAAGGATTAACAATACAGCTCATATCTGGGGTCTAAGGTTTTAGTTAAATTAATAAACCCTGTCTTCTCCACGGTATATACGGGTACCATGTCTTTGGCTCAATGCAAAGCGACCGCTTCGGTAATTGTTCTCCACCGTGCCCCTTTCCTAGGAATGGGTACCGAGCCCCGGTATTGAACAAGTCCTGGGGCAACATTCTTCAAGCCCGCAGTATCCGTAAGATCTGACCTCAACGGTTTTGCTATCGGTACTGGAGAAGTCGCTCTTTTTTTGTGCTTCCCACAAGATATAAACTAGAGCTGTGACTGTGTGGGATTTTTGATCACTGCACTGATGAAGCAGCAGGAGTCGCCATCAGCCCCCCCTCCCCGCCACAAATAACAGTAACAACTAACTACTATCTAACTAATGAACTAACTATATAGGTGTTTTAGAATGACTATGTGTGTCAGCAAGCTGGGTGTGTATGAGGAAAGAGCGCGTGCTGGGATCAGCCCTTCCCTGGCTCTGGGACGGGACGGGACAACTCTCTTGGGACCCCTGGTCGCTCTAGGTGTGAAACTAACGCTACAGAAGCTCTGGGGAGACAAAAATGCGCCATTAAACAAAAACTCGATTTAGTTATTTTTTGAAACAAGACAACAAAACAAAAAATTGAATTAATTCATTCAATTGATTTTTCGCCCAGGCCTCGTATGTTTATCTTTTCTTTGTTCAGCTCACTTTAAATATTACGGCAGGTTTTTATTTTTATTGTTTATATCACCATTAATCATTGAATGAAATAAGATCATATAGTTTTATAAACTGTAGTGTTTTTTGTGCATACATTATTTTTTTAATCATATAACTAGGCATAGTAAATCCTCAGTACCATTGGTCTGTGGTGTCAGAGGTCATAAGCCAAGAGAATTTTGGAGGAAATTGGAGAAAATGTGTTTGAAAAATGTTGTAAAAAATTCAAGAAATGATAGAACCAACAAACTGGCAAGCTTTTTCATGTTTATTTTATTTTTACTGATAAAAAGGTTTCATATTTAAAAGCTCCATTTTTCCCCCTTCTAACCGTGCTAATGGTATGTTATCAATCCATATGATCTTATAACTTTGCTTTTTTTTGTTATAGAACTTGTCTGGTTTATCAAAATGGTATTGGAGAATATGTCTAAATCTTTGAAATCCGTCGTGAATAGATCTTTGTTTTCATTCTATAATACTAGAGCTTTTTTTAACTTTGAGAGTTTAAACAAGAGTGAAAAGTGTGAAAATGACTCTTGAAAAAGTGTAGAAAGTGTGCAGTGAAGACTTTTCTTGTCTTAAACATCTATAATCCTACTTTGTGGATTTCACCTATTGCAGGTTATTTATGCAAGGTAACTCCTGCGATAAATATAGGATCACTGTATTACTCAAAAAAAATTGTTGGTCCTTTGGTTATGAAAAAAAGGGTTTAAAAATCATATTCTGCTTTAACACAAATGGTGAGTAATTATAAAGATATTAATATATATTAAAGATGTATAAATGTAGGTAAAATAAAGATTTGATGGCCCTGTATATAGCAATCTACTTTATTCAAAATGAAGAAGGAAAACATTTTTACTGTAATTTTGTTCTGAGGACATTTTGTGTCTTTTAGGATACACTGACACTCTTAAAGCTTGATAAGGCTCCCCTATATGCAAGTGTTTTGTCTGCTGCTGTAAAACATTGCAATGAAGGCCATTTGCCATGAGGAACCCACTAAACCCCTCTGGCAAAGCTCAAGGGTGCTTGTGGGAGCAAGAGCCCAGAACAAGCGCAACGCCTGACCAAAGGAGAGGCGACATTATGGGAATACAGAAAACCAGCACATTAGAAAAATAGAAAAACACAACAATGATCTAATTCTTGACTGAAGGACTTTCACACAATCAAAGTGACAGTCTATCTAATGTGGGTGCTTGAAATGTAAAAGCTACTATAACGTGAATGAAGTCAAGGACCTGGATTATTCAAAGCCGTTAGTCAAAAGCACTAAGATGTTTAAATAAAAAGCTGAATGCAACCTGCTCTACCTAGTTTATAATATACTATTATGATGTTACGAGGACCGACAGTCTGATGAAGAACTCTTGAGCATTGCCAAGTTCTTGATCCCAAACATTCACATGGCCTTGCTCAATGTTCACTGAATCACTTTTCTCTGTCTGTAGGAATAAGGACAGATCGGTTCATGAGTCATTACATGAGACGCACAGTGTTTCAGAGGCTGTCATAATCCGTTAACTGACTTAATTAAAAAGCTGACTGACTGCGCGATCATATTTCGCTCTACTGCCCAACCGACGACACCATTTTATTTATTTATTTGTCGTATAACCCAGATTCCAAATGGGGGCAGTTAGTCGAAATCAAGTCATCATTTGGTAATGCCCTTGTGAGTGCGTAGCGCACCGCTAGTGGCTCATGAAATATGTTCCTCCAATCACAGGTTACATCCACACCATCAATCCTCAAGATTAATTTGGCTTGGGAGATGAGTTGTTCAATAATTCATTTTGTAATATTTGCCTGCAAATTAATCCTTATTCAATGTGACACAGAAAATTAAATGATTGCTTACCAGGTAATTTGGACATAATTATTCTTCTTTCAAGCAAGGGTCTGCTGTGTAAGAGCTACAGCACTGCTCTCTCTGCCAGGTGTTGTTGTTAAGACAAATAACCAGTCTGTGAGCATTTCCCAAAAGGTACAAATGGCTAAATTTAGACTGGAACTTCTAAAAATGATGCATGCGCTCTAGATGCTGCTCATCTACCTACCAGAGATTTATGATGGTTATGATATGGGATAACAACCCATTGTTTTCTTGCCATGTGTCACATCACACTCAGTTTTTATTTTCTTTTGTAGTCTTCTTCAAAGTCACAAGACTCTTCAGCGTCAAACATAAAGATAAATTGACAGATTTAACTCTGAATTCTGCTTCCTCCTTCTCACCCTTGTATCCCTCTATTTCTATTATAAAACTTATAAAGCAATTTTGAAACCTTCCATGTATCTATTAAATAAGTAAATCATAAAAAATCCTTTAAAATAATAAAATCAAAGTAAACCTAATAGATTTTTTTTCAACCTTTTTTTTAATCTACCATATTTTCTATAGGGCACACCACCATGAATGGTCTATTTTTGAGTTAATGTCAGAATTGATATTTTATTTATCCCACAATGGAAATTCTTCTCCGGATTTGACCCATCCCCTGGGGGAGCAGTGAGCTACAGCTGAACCGCAGGAGGCAGTAGCGTTAAGGGCCTTGCCCAAGGGCCCCCACTGGGTGATGTTAATTGCTTATTTGCTCAGCATTGATGTCGTAATTGCCCCATTACCAATGTTACCATTGTTCATTCCCTTCCGGGAATCGAATCCTGGTTCCCTGTGTGGTAGCCTTTCCCCTTACCAACCCAGCTACCTATGCTAAATATGTGACTATAAGGTGCATCAAGCGAGACAAAAGACTCAGAGGTAAGTCCATCAGTCAGTCAGACTTTATTACCGGAATCATAGGAACTCTAATTATTGTTTGTAACACGATATACATTAGCCACATTAGTGCATTAACAACTCCTGTACTCCCAACTTTGCTTGCAACATATAAAGAACAGACTGATACCGCTAAAAAAAGTGTTACTTTGAAATTGTTAGTAACACATAAAAAACACTGTTCTACATGGCTACACGTTGGCCGCATTGATGTATTTATGAGAACACACAACCTTGTTTGTAACACCTTTCATGTTAGCTACAGTTGCAGATTAATAATATTTTTGTATCTCCCAACCTTATGAAAGAACACGTAAAAACAAAAACTGATATTTTTAATACAATTTTTACTGTAACTACACACTAACTCTCAACCTTCATAACGAAGAAAGGCACATTGGATTACAAGACACTTTCGTTTTTTTGAAGAAAAAAAAGTCTTGTCTTCTACAATGTGAAAAATATGGTAGATAAAACAGCACTTGTTAGGTCAGTCAACTTGATTAAGACCAAGGATGGCCGGAAATTCTCTCACTCACGTCAGGCTGTTGGCTCCTACCTGAGCTGTAATTAAACAGCAAGTGAAGCACTTACAGTCAACTCACCCCAAAAGCTCTTTTTTATTCACTGCTGTTTCGTAAATAGCTAAAAGACTGAGAATTTTTGCAGCAGGCTGGTGAATAAAAACAAAAGGAAACAATTTAAAATTGCAAGTTGAAAACTGCAAAGCATTTTTGTAGAACCAAGTGAGGAGTTGGTGTTGTTGCCTGATGAAATTACAAAAAAAAGGAGCTTAACACAACCAAGTGTCATTACAAATGGCACATCAGCTTAAATAAAAGAAGGAAAAAAATACAGACAAGCCATCAGATAGAACATCAGACAACTGGAATCCTGAAGCTCCTCTGCACAGGTACAAGTACATCCTTTTTACTCACACCTGGTGTCTACCTGTCAAAAGACTTCACCATGCTCAGACTCCCCTCCCTCACCGCTTCAGCCTTTTCACAATTGGAGGCCCCCTATTGCGGTCTGTCAGATGCCAGCCTCAGACATGTTGCACCACTGCGCAGGAGTCTCTGGAGCTAACTGTCACTTATTTTTTTCCCTGTGCTTTTCATGGGGCGAGGAAGCAAAAAGCTCAGAAACAGACTCTGAGAGGAAAGATATGGCTGAAGCTGTCAAGCAACAGTAGAAATCGTTAGGCCGAACACGTGTTGGGAGCCATGTAACATTAGTATAGTCAGTAATGCTGCTGCGCTTTGCAGACTGAAAATTCAAAGACAAAAAAGGAACTTCTCTGTTTTATGAATGTTTCATTTTTTTATTTATAATTTATGTGCAAGTAAAAGCCTACTCTTCTGACACTCTATTAATCAGCAGGTTTGTGTTATTCTTATTGTTGAAATAGTTTTAAGCTTGAAAAAGATCATCCTTAACTATTACTATGAATACTTCATATATGTTTTTAAAATAAAAACTAACAAATAATGACACTGCTATGAAAAAGAAAATGAAACAAAAAAAGATAAATCAATACCTATGTGTCAATTTCCATACTTTTTTCAAGCACAGCCAACACAGATGTAATTATAATAATCAAGGAACTCATTCAAGCACCGATTGATACTTTGTCAAATGTTTTGATGCCAAACATTCAAAACTTTTAAACCTGAAAAATGTTAGAATGTTTAAAACAAATAACCGTACACCCCATATAATCATCAATAGTTTCTGTTTACTGAGCATCATAATTTCCCAAACTGTAAAGATGGTTATTGACCAGGTCGAATACTTGAATGTGCTTTCCAAAGACTAAGTCTTATAAAATAAAGTACATATAAAGAATTTTCAGTTTTTTGGATTTTTTTTTTAATTGATTTTTTCAGCAATGAAGTACTCATATTCCTCCTACAGTGGAGATGCATTTCAAATAGGGATCTTGCTGGACTATAGTATCGTGAAACGTTGTAAAGAATCCTAAAAGAAAACCCAATCCTCTGTGCTACAACTAATCGATGCTGACTCTCCAGCTTGTTGCACTCCACTAGGATACAGACTTTCGATATAAAAAAAGATATCTGCATAAATATATAAATAAAGGAAGAAAATCAATGAATGCAGATTTAAACTTTCATCAAGAAAGGCCCTAAGAGGCAGAGTCCAACGATGATGCATTGACATGGTGAAATCTTGTGGTTTGTGGGTCAGTAAATCAAGATTCATTTATTGATGTTTGTATGGTGGCCTTCAAAAATACATCCTTAGTGTTTTGTACTCAGACCTAGTATAGAGCTCATGTAGAATCGATGGAAATCCAAGCTTACGTGAATGAACTGTGACATTTAGTGTAGATGTGTTAGTTGACACTGATTTGAATTATTTATTGTTTTTTGATTTTCTGTGGCTAAAGTTGTCTACTTTAAAAGCTAAAATAATGTTTTAAAAGGCATATGCGTGCAGATTATGTCTAAACAATAGCTGTCTCAAACTGCTATTTTTCTACATTGTGTTGATTGTTTCACAAAATCTGATATACAAGTATTATCAGTAAGACAACCGTTTTGTCCCTAACTATTTTTGGACTCAATCAACGTTTCTCCGCTCTTTTCAGCTGCTTTTCTTCAAGAACTCTTTTCTGTTTTGGCTTGTAGCCGTTTATGTGGTGGCAAATGTTTGATCCTTTAAGGAAAGCTATTGGTGTGTTTGTTTGTTTTTTGAGACAACCACTGAAAAAGGACAAAAACTTACACCCTGGTAACCGGAATAATGGGCAAGCTATTGTGAGCTAGACAAAATGACAACATACCATGCAGGGATGTGTACAATAACAAGTCCAAAAGAAATATGGTTTTGCTGCACAACATCTTTGTAAAACCATGGAAAGGACAAATTTCCAGCCTGAAACTTTAATGATATAAATCATCAATTTTACATACTTCAGGATTTTTAGTTCCAAGCATAAATTAGGCCTTCTGAAATACAGAGGAAAAAAAGGGGCAAATAAATAAATAAATAAAGCTATTAAAAGTACAACAAGTTTGGATCTCAGTTTGCTACGAGACAATGCGTGTTTCACAGCCTATCACAGGTAAATATGCTCATATGGCACCAGTGCAATACAAAACCGTTTTGACATTTAGCATCTGGCATGATTACAAAGTACGGTAAATATAAACGGCTCATGTTGCAACTCTGCTGCAATGTTGCAACACTACTCTCTATGTTTAAAGAGAATAATTAATGTTAGGAAAACATTTGTTTACAACGTTGTATTGCCTACACTCCCTTTATGCTCTCCATCCCTCCTCCTGGCCTTCTAGATTGATGCTTTTGTTATACGTTACATCGGATGAGAGTTGCCCAACTGAGTTAATCTGTTTTCTGCACCAGTGACTTGCAACAAGTCCACTCTCTTTTTCATTAACCTACAGAGGGATCCTGCAGGTTGAGCGGAGCAGAGAGCAGGGCTTCTGTCAAAACCCCCTGCCTAACCATCATGCACATTAGAAGACAGCTAGTTTGAGGAATAAAAACCGTTGCTCACATTTTTGGATAAACAGTCACACACAGTAGTGTTCATATTCAGTTTTGTCTTCAAGCATTTTTCCCCAGTTCAAGATCCCAGTTTGAAATCTTTCCAAACTATGTCAAGTCAAAGAAAAAGGATTATCCTGAGGCACAACTATTCAGCAATCTGTTTCTGTTGAGATTATTTTTTTTCTTTCTCAGTCTTAAAACTATTGTTTACAGCTTTGTTGTTTCCATACGCTTAGGAAGGAACAGGAGAGATCAGCCTCCCAGGCCACAAAGTGCCACCATCTCCTCTCTCCATCTGTCTGCCCACTCTTCCGGGGGCTAATTATCCTAATCCCTTGAATCCAAAATGTAGACTGGTGGCACATGCCTCAGTCCCAGGATGTTAGCATTTTGCCTTCCAGTTAAATGCGGAAATTAATTACCACCCTCCCTGCTGCTAGTGGGAGGAAAGAGAGGCGAGGCAACCACTGAAAGGCCGGTCCCAGACAGGTGTGGGAGGGTGCTGCTGGAACATCTCATGATGGTTTAAATTCACATACTTGACTCCAGAGTAGTTTGCTGACAACTACGGTGTGGTACCACAGAAGCCCTGCGAGCAATTTAAAAACACTGTTGGCCCAAATTGACTACAACATCATGCAATCTAAGTGAAAGTAAGAAAGTAGTCGTTTTTAAATGGTCTTTTACCTTTCATTTTAAATGTATGAATTAAGGCATTTTGTTCTCAGGTTAGATTGGAATATTCAGAACCATTTATTAATTTTTGAAAAATTTGCTCCATCTATTCTTTTTTCAATCCATTTTTGGCTTGGTAAACTGTATGGAATTACAGTTGAGGATAAAAGGATTACAAAATCAATCTATTGTAAAAGAATTTCCAGTGATCTTTTAATTATGATTATACCGTTTTTCAGCCCAAAAAAAATAAAAAATCTGTGTTGTTGAGCAGCAGTAGTTCATTAGAAATTTGCCTATGAATTGTGGGCGTTGGTGTAGCAACCCTACCCCCCTTTCCCGTCTCCCATAACTGAGTGTTCTGTTTATACTCCTCCTCTGGCTTACAGCCTCTCACAGCCCCAATCTAACTTTACCGGTGCAACGAAAGTGGCAAGCAATATTAGCGCTGTCCAGCCGTACAGCTTTGAGCCAGAAAGCAGCTCAGGCGAGGAAAACAAAAACGTACATGGATCTGTTTGTCTACAAGTGGATGCATCCGAATAGAGCAGTTTCTACGTCATATGTACACTGGTTTTTAAACTGCATTTTTGGCTGCTCCTGATTTGTAATGATTTGTATAAAAATAATGCAATTTGAATTCTTGTTTTCTCAATATAAGTCCTTCATCATCGGAAAAAGCTACAACAACATATTAAAACCACAAAAAACAACATTTTCCTCACAGTGGGTCTTAAAGGAAAAAACATCGTCTTTTGTCAAGTGTCAAAGGACATTTCCAAAAGCTTGTCAAAGTCATAAAAAGGGTTTTCCATTTTTAAAACACAGCTGATAATTGTCAAAAGAAATTGTGAAATCTGCACTTTTTTAGGATCCAAATGACCTAGTGGCACACTTTAACAACTTAAAGAGGGGTCATTAAAAAAACGTTATATTCCAATCTGAGAAATGATAGGATTTTTTTCTACATGCAGCAATATTTTGTTTATTTTTACATTTCATTTTTGTTAGAGACATACACTCATCATAGTGCGGGTTTGGCAAATGAACTATCTGTAATGATTCCACAGCTAAACAAGGTTTCTAAAAGATTCACCTAATTACCATTGAAGACATATTGAATTTTTTTGAAGGAGCCTATTCTCTCTGAACCTTCAGTTTGATTACATCAGAGAACCTAAATTCACTCCAGTATCAGGTAATGTGTTAGCCAGCTGGCTGTTTTTTGTCCATTCTACATTTTTTGAGATAAATTCATGTTTGATCATTAATGTGTGGACTTGTTCAAATTCATCACATTATTACTTTTTTTTTTGCTTTGTTTTGTTATTTTTAAATGAATCGATGTGTTACCCCTCAAAATTAACAAATTTAACATTAAACATATTCTCACATGACCTCAACACAGCACAGATGCCTCCACCGCTCCCCCGGAGCAACTTCTTCACTTCCTTTGGCCTTGTGGTTAATTTGTCAGAAGGTACATTTTATTTGATGCAATACATGCCTGACCTGTGTGCCAGGTTGGTAATGGGGGTCATCAGTCAGCAGGTTACTACGGAGATAATAAAATACCCTGAGGTACCAGAGAGTGTGCTTGGTGTCATGGGTATCCTGCTCTTTTGTGCTCAGACAATGTTTTCCTCCTCAGTGGAGCGAGCTCAAAGCCCCAGACATTCACAGCTTATTTCCAGATGTGCATCAGATCCCAGCAAGGAACTGTGTTGTCATAAAGCTTTTTCATCAACATCAGGCCAGTTGTTCTGCTGCCGTTGATACGGCATGAACACACATATTTTGCAATCTTGGTTGTAAATGTATTGAAAATGATTGACAGCAGCACAGGATCCCTCAAAAGGGAAACAGTTCAGGTTTTAAATATACAAGGGGATAACTGCAGGTTGCCAGCAACTGAAGGGAGGGAAAATTTCCATGGCAAATGTAAAGAAAATGTGGTAATGTAAAAAAAAGGGTTCTCAATCATTAAAGCTAAAAAACATGTGACCAAAAGTTCCCATTTTTTATTTACCTTTCAGATGTTTCGATGCGTCTATGGCTCTGTCTGGTAGTCAACATCATGTCTTACAGTTTTAATGTTAAAATGGTTAAAATGTGATTTTAAATCATTACCATTGTTATGTTACTCAAACCATCTTAAAATCTTTTTTCTCCAACATTAATTGTCTCTTTTTTTTCTAACATGCTGTACTCATTTTTTGTACAATGATGCAAACTCAACATTTTCTTTTTTGTATGATCAGCAGATGTGTAATTAGTGTATGGAAGCTACTGTCTCTAAACTTTACAATAATGCATGGATAAGCAACCATGTGACAGGGAATGGCCCAGGTTTTCATTCTAGCCAAACACTGTACCAGGCTATTTCACTGATTAGCATGCCTTCTAGCTGACAGAAGGAAGTAATTAGTGTAACCACCTGCTGTACCACAGCACATGCTTTGCCGTCACTGCTTTAAAACACGGCAACTTTGTTTCATACTAAGACAAAGCTAGCTAAATTGATTACAGCATCTAATGACCTTGATAGTGTGATGTGTAGCTGTGAGACTCTATGGCTTTAGACGTGCTGCTTGAATCTTAACACTGCACTTGACTTCTACAGATGTGAACCCACCTTCACATATCCTCATTAGGACCCTTTTTGCCAATCATTAGTGCCTTAAGTACCTTTAATTGATAGTCATCTCTCACTGATGACTTTCCCATTATTTGCTGACTAGCCCCTGCTCCTGTTAACCTTAAAACTCCCCGTCCTTCCACCTTCCAGCCTCAGTGGAGACCTTATAGCAAAGTACTAAATTGTTACTCATCATCTTCTTGCGAGATATGCCTTTCTTCTAGTTCATAATGTGACAGGATCTCGAGGATCATTAGTTCCACCGTCTCAGATTTGTTTTCTCATGGTGCACACAAGCCTGTGATGTAAAAAGATGCACGTCCTTTTGAAGGTGAATTAAATTAGATGATATTTCTGGGTCACGCTTTCAATGGCAGCAAACTGTAACAGATAGGGAAAGACTACAGCCCACAATATTTTTATTTCTCTCTGTAATTGAATTGCCCATATCCACCACCTCTTCATCTCCTCCCTTTCCCCATCATCCTCATCTGCTGGGCATTTTTCTTTCATCTTCCCATTAGTCTTTGCCTGCTTATTCTGTAATCTACCTAGGTAACATACGTCTGTTGTGCTGCTTCACAAATTACTGGCGGTCAAATAATGGAGTCATGAATACTATAAGGATGTATTTTAGCTTTATGATAAAGCAAAACCCCTTAAATGCAGCTGAACTATCTATTAGCAACTCTCGACACAAAGGACTTGCTGTGATTGATGCAATGAGCATCTTTAACAGCCTCTCATGTTTTATAGACTCATATTATGCTCCATCTGTGGCTGGTGACATTTCAGACTGTTCTATTTCCCCACCAGTGAGATACAGAATGAATGGCAAATGTTTCCTTTTAAAAAGGATTTTTTTTTCTTCTCCCCGCTGTGCTTTTTTAAATGATTTGATATTTTAAAAAAAAAGAGGGTTTGGACTGATATTCTCTGGATTTTAAGGCAGACCTTGCATTTGCTTTGAAGAAAAGAGACATCATAAAAGTATAAAGAACTGAGCCCCACTTAATCTAAGGGGCATTTATAAATGTCAGCCTGTGACTTGATCAGTCACAGCTGATATAGTAAACCTGAATGTACTCTCTTGTCCCCAATACGCACTAGAACCCTTCTGGAATTTTTGAAATCTCTTGATAAAATACCATCGCCTGTGCCTTATCTGCCCACAAATGAACGCACAGACAGCTAGAACATGCTCTTCTTCTCTTTAGCAGCAGGAATTTGGCAACTAGTGTCTGACCTCCAGGCTTGCTAACAGGCTAACGATACGCTAATGTGTCCCATTACGCCCGATGTGCCAGGAGGGGATTCTTTTTGTCGAGCATCATGCTGCTAGTGGATTTCACATGGGCTCACTATAATGATGCCCGCCTTTCTTCTTGGCTCATAAATGATACAAGGAGTAGTCTAGCTGAGAGTCATTAGAAGGGACATTTGTGCTGTGCCTTTCTTTTTTTTTTATGTGGTCTTTGAAGAGACCCATGAAGCAGCGCAGACAACACGATAATGAAACATGGGTCGCCACTTGGGCCAAAAGTAGTTCTTCGGAAAAAAACTGAAACAGCTGTTAAGCTCTTGCAATTATTATCACAACCAGCAAAGAGATTAATGATTTCAAATGACAAAGGTAAATAAATGCATAGGTGCCTAAATAATCTACTTAGAATAATAACAAAGAAAATCCAATTGTATGCCAAGGTTGGCTTTTCATGCTTGCATTTGCAGAGCATGAAACACAAATTAGCATGGTGAGATGCAAGCAAGTGAAGAAAATCACACACCATTTTCTGCTTTCTCTCTCTGGCTTTGCTATTACTATTCCATCAACAAATTGAATCCAAGGCTGATTTGAATTGCACCACCGTATAACCTCTTATTTATTCATTGCTTTTCTCTCTCCTACGTTCTATTAAATCTAAAAATTCCTTTTTTTTCTGCCCAGCAGCTGCTACAAACTGAACACCAGAGGGATGCTGTTCACCTCAGTCAGTGATTCCCTTTGAAAAAAAAACATAAGCTGACTATATGGCACATGGTTATGAACTTGGTTTTACCCATTTTCCTTTTTCCAAACATACATTTTTTTGTCATTTCTAAGATATAGATCAATTTACAACACAGTAACTACATTTTCGCTGCTTGCTTTTTAACTGGATTGACATTTGTCAATATAGATGACATCATTCACAACTTTTTTGGAATGAGACGCAACAAATATGCTTTTGTGGGTTTATTTATGACAAATACATAAAGTTAGATGCCAAAAATTTGCAAACAAACTTAATCAATAAACCAGGAGTGCACATCTATGAGGTAATTACACAAAGGTGTCAAATCCATGGAAAATCTACACGGAAAAAAGGTTGTTTTTTGCCCGCACAGTAGCTAAATAAGCAAAACTTGGTCTTTTTGATTGATGTATAAATATTGGGTCTATCCAAGGCAGTAAAGCAAGTTCAGCTTTGAAAAAAACCTGAAAAAGATCCAGCAACTTTACAGCTGCTGGACAGATTTGTACAGTATACCGTACAAAAGCAATCAGAAATGCAATTATAGACAAAAAAAAAATACAGGTTGCAATGAACAGGTTGCAGGTTGCAATGAATAAAATTGCAATGTTGTCCACCTTTCAGCATATCCATTCAGGTGTCGCCACAGGCACAAAGTTACAATAATCTCCGGCAACAATGACTTCTACTGATTTTCATGTTCTACAAACAAAATGCCCTGAAATGAACTAGTTGAACTCTGACCAGTCAGGGACTCATGATGTATGGGTAGCATTGGTTTAACTATAGCCAACTGATTGAAAACCAAGAAAAGAATAACTGCAGTTCCTGTCCGGCAGGAACTATAGATGACCAAGTCTTTCATAAATCAGAATAGAGCTGTGAAAGACAGAAATCTGATTTGATTTGCACTGCTTCAGCATTTTGCACCAAGCCTCTTCCAATTGTGAGTAAATGCGTAAGTATTTTAAACACCATAGCTTAAAATTAATAAATGAACCAATGAAATGAGCAGTTATTAATGTATTAGTATTGTTACTTTAATAAATGCACATCGATGAAAAAATGTGCAGAATGTAAAAAGCCCTGCAAATGTCTATTAAAACAGTTTTGGGTGAAATTTAGGCTGATGGAAATTGTGTAGTAAAATAATAATGATTTTGTTTTTAAAAAGGTAGAATGACATAAAAATAATAAACTTTGAGGTGAATGAGCAATTTATATGCAAAGCTGAAGCTGGTCAACCTACTTTTTTCCTCTACCTTCTTGCATGGCCGTGCTGAACTGCCCCAAAGGCAACAAAGCAAACACAGACTCAATTTATCATCATTCTTTTTATAATTTAGCTGCTCTGTGGGGTACTAGATGTCACTAAGTTCTCCACAGTGGGTGTTAAAATCTAAAATTATGTGTATTTGCATTACAATTGGTTGAGCTTCTCTTTTTTTTTCAATGTTATTGGGCCAATATATTGGTGAACTAAGACTAAAATAAATAGCATAAATCAAATCAAATCAAATTTTATTTATAAAACGTGTGACTAAAGTCAGCTACACTGTTTAAAACAAATGAATAAAAAACGGATCAGCAAAAAGTCTCTGCATTCCAATCGTCTGCCCATTTGAAGATGAGTCAAGATGATTTTGGAAGATCTTGGGAACATCAAGGTTAAACAAATGGGAACGTCTTAAATTAAGCAAGAAAAAAAAAACTATTAACATATTGAATCTCATTTGAGGATTATTTTTGGTTTTGCGCAGCTTTAATGATTTGTGAGTTCATCCAACAACAAATAATAAAACCACTATGAAGACCCATCGAAAATGTGTCATCTGTTTACTTTGTGCATGTTTATTTTTATGTTTTACAGTCAGCAACGCTCTAAAAGAAAATTATGGAGGAACGTTCAGTGAAAACAGCTAAGCTTCCAAGTTTATATGTGAGAGCATGTTTGGATGGCATTTAATGGGGCTGTTAAATGTGCCCATAAAGAAACAATAAAGGTTTTATAATGGATTCCTACCCTCATATTATCTACTGCCTAACATGACGAAGTGTTGTTAGACAGGTTGTGCTAGGATAAAGCAGAATTTTATGAGAATTTGTGTATAGTTAAGGTGTGAGACAAAGTCAGACCAGAAAATAAAGACAATCTCACATTTTTCAGACTTAACGTAAAGGCATAAATGAAACGCTGGGTTTCTAAAAACCCAGGACAAAAAATACCAACAGTGACGAGCATCGACTGCCAAACTGCTCATGACTTCATGCAACAATGATTCACTCATAACATCAGGCAGCACCAAAAAACATCAACTTTTTTATAATTTCTTTTTAAATGGAGTTCAATTTGCTCAAAATGGATGATATTCAAGGCAAAAATCCATTCTCTGCTTCTTCAGGCATGACAATCTAAACCAAACAATACCAAACATAGTGTCAATGTATTACATGGTTATGTAAGTAGGTGAAAGAAAGAAATGGTGAATAACAAATGAAGCATTTTATGCAGTGGCAGTGGAAAAATACATTTTTTAAATAAAAAACAGAGACAAAATCTTTTTGAAAAGAATTAAACAAGTGGAAAATTTTAAAAAAAGACAATAGCTTTATGTGTCCTTGTCTATTTTAAGGCCAACTTTTTGTGTTGTTTGTCAAAGATGTATGTAAAATTTGGCAAAATATTTAATGTAACCATTTTATCTTTGCTTGTCAAATTAATTTGACCTTTTATAAAAACAAGAATAAGCTCCATCAATCCGTTTCCTTAACCCGCTATTTCCCTTTGGTGTCATGTTGTAGGGTCAAACAAAAGAAGTTTCTTGTCTTCCTTTTTTTGTTTGTTTTTGTAGTCCATCAAATATTTAGAACTAGCTAAAACGTCAGTCAAGAGAAGATTTAGTGCAATTTAAAATATCTGTTAAAAAAATAACTATGGAGAAAATGCTGAATAAAAAACTGAGTGTCAACATAAACCCTTAAGTCTTCCCAATTCTCATCCCAACATGTCATTTCATTCAATCCAAATAATGTCAGTCCAACTGTCTCTTTGTGACATGTTTCCTTGATGGTATTCTGCTTTAAAGAGTGGACAGTATGCTCAAATGTCACATCTAATGCTTCTCCATTAGTGACTTAAGAGCTTACATAAGTGTTTTACACACTAAGAATCTTTTTATTTTTTACTAAAAAAAGGAGTCATTAAATATTGGATTAAACACATGCTTTTCAGGATCCAGTTTGCATGGCTTCATGACTTCTTGACTTCAAATGAGACATAAGATGCAAATATTCTTTGAGCCAGACTGGAAAATAATATTAATTAAAATTCATTTCTTGAATGTGTAACCCCCCTACCATATTCTGACCCTAAATCAATCAGCACTCTCAAAACGGAAGCAGATTCTGCCTAAATTCTGTTTATCTGGTTCTCTTAAGAGCTATAATGAGGCCTGATGCAGATGAATGTGTGTATCATTGCAAAAACAATATCCCTGTACAGGTTTTTACAGCATAATTCATCTACTTCTTTCTGTTGTCAGTCTGAGGGGCTGGTATGAGCAGAAACACCCACAGTGTATCAATTTATTAAGCAGCTTGCAATCGCTGCGGCAACATTAAAACCAAAAGACTGATATTACTGCATTTAATGGATCCAGCATAATCATAGGATTTACGCATCACTAGAATCTTGTGCATTAGTCGGTATTAGTTTTTTTTTTGTCTTTTTTGGAATATGTAAGTCTTTACAAAGTTCACTTTAAGAGGGCGACAAATAGGAATTAAAAAGAAAGAAACGTGTTTCTAGTCCTTATTTGTAAATGCTGGGAGCCGTCAGTTTGCCTAATGCCTAATAGTGTGAATTTAAACCGCTCGTAGTGAGGAATCCCGATATTACCTGGCAGATTAAGACTCAGAGCTGTACTCATTTAATGCAGCTGCAGAGAAAAACATTTTAGTTGTTGAGACTTGTATCATTCGATCCCAAATACTACTGGAATATTTAAAGATAAGCCCTCAAACATTTTCTTTAAAGTAAACTCATAAACATTCTCAGAAAACTAGCAACGAAAGGGCAATCAGACAAAATACAGTAAAATTGATTCCATTACATTACTTCTATGGTTTCAATCTATACATTTTAAGGAAAAATGAAAAGGCCACATTGAGTCTTGTCAAAATAACGAGTTATTTTTAATGTATGGTTACATTATTCCTGTGCACAAAGACACAAACACTCAAGACAAGCCATTTTTGCATCATTCTTCAGGGACCCTTGACAAAGTTGATGTATTCCTTGAAAGCTTTTCATAAACACTTGGAGACTTTTCCCACTGAACAAATGTGTAACGTTGAGAGGAGCCATTCACATGCTGCATCCCTCTGCTGCTTATGTAAATACTTGTCTTGAATGTGATGGTGGATTTACTCTCCAATAAAAGTCTCCTCCGCCACTGCAAAGTCCATCATCCCATATAAGGCCGACACTGATTCCTATTTTATTTAAAAGCCATGACAAAGTACGGAAGAAATAATGTATTATATGCGATCTAGGAAATGTGCAGCAGGTGGAATCACTGAGACTGTAATGGGTGAAAAAGGCAAATGTGCCAAAGTAGATGGAGGATTACACAGCAGGAAGAGCAGGGAACATTCAGAGCAGAAATGACCCATTCAAAAGCATGCATTTATGTTCGGCATGAGGGGGTGAAAGAAAGCTATAAAAGAAGTAAAAACACCACAAGATACATAACTGAGTGAGTTCATCCAAAGCTGGACATGAGCAAAACCTATTACTACTTAAGAGTTTGGACCTTTTCCAGGTTTTGTGACCGGGCAGCGCAGAATTAATATAATGACGTATAAAAGACACATACATGTTTCAGGGATGTTACTCTTCAAAATGTTTGGATTATCTACTGGATTTGAAATCAAACTGCAAGGCTGCTTTTGTCTTAAGCTATGGACTAGGGATGGGCGATATATTGGTGCCATTATCGATATACCGCCGATATTTGCTAAATTTGAGTTTATCGGTCTCGATAAACTAAAATTTAGTCTTCTGACTTTTTTCAGAAACACTTCATTTTTAAAATGTATACTTGTGCCTTATCTGTTACTGATTACCTACATCAGGGGTGTTTAGTCAGTAAGGAGCTTCAATGCCAGGTTGGTTGGAAAGCATGTACAACAGTCCTCGTGGCCCGGATTCTGACACATCTGCTGTAGGGAAATGAGGTGGGATACGTCCCATGCAGGTACAATAATGTCTGGGACACGTCCTTTAATTATGTCTTGGTTGACAAATGGCTTGACTGATCAATTAAAAGTCATTCAGAAAGAACACAATATATTTTCGAAAGAAAAGCTTGGCCTTTGTTATGTAAGCTGAATCTGGCTTCTGCTCTATGGTGACCAAAAGTTCTCGTACTGTCGCCTCTGCTGATACAACTCAAGACATTACAGATGCATAACAGAAGTGTAATTCACAAAGCTCATGTGTTAAAGTTGAGATGTGTTACCTTCCATACAGAATCAGGGCTAAAAGTCTCCTCCACTTTGATTCAGAGGGATGAATGCATCTCAAAGATTCACACTTTTTGTTAACAAGATGGGAACTTCTTGATCTTCCCTACATTGTGGAAATAGTCCCTGGCCCAGTAAAGTACAAAATTGCTTTGGATCAACGTTCCCCACTCTCTGGATCCAGAGACTAAAAAGGATCTTCACCACCCCAGCAACAGACTATTTCTGCCTCTGCAGTCAGGGAAACGCTTCTGTAGCCACAAGTCTGCTACAAATGAAAAGCTTCTTTCCCCGAGCAATTGGAATGGCAACCTGAAAGCACCATATCTTTTATGTGCATTTGCATGTGTACTGAATTTATGGTATAAAAACGGGGACTAATACACTTTGCATATCATGTAGATGAAAATGTATGTATTTACTATGATTTATTTTATACCTATATTTATTATTCTAGTTTCTCCAAGCTTGTCTAAAATATATATTTTTCCTATAGTAGTATTCCGTCATGAATTATAAATCTCTTCTGGGCTGAAAATGCAGGTTTCTCCTTTTTTCATACAGCTGAAGGTTTGAGCCCAATTGTGCAGATTTAAATACTTTTAACTGGAAGAACGTCCATCGGTTAACATAGTAGAGAATTTTGAAACATCCTACATCTTGTGGGTCAGATGGTTATTTAAAAAAAGCCTAATCACCAATATTAAGCAGATTTTAGCGATTACACATTCGATGTAACATCATTGAAACAACTTTTAACAACTCAGAGGGATTTCTTTTACAAGTTCTGACTGACCACACTCTAACTTCATGACTAAATAAATTAATGTGAGCCAAGGAGTTATAACTTGATCATAGTGGCATTAGCCTCAGCTTTAAGAAACTGAAATGTCACCTGAGGCTAATGCCAGAACATAAAAATAATGAATGCAGTCTGTGATGAGTTCCACACCTTCCAGCAGTTCACCCATATGAGCCGTATGAATCAATAACCTGGGCCATAGTTGTCCGCTCTGACTGCTTTAACTTTCAGTCATGTCCACCAACTGAGTGATTAGAAATGCCACTATGGCAATTCTTTTCCAATTGCCTTAGTAAGAAAATATTACGCTGGGCCAATTTGCAGCTGCTGGTGTTGGCAGATAGAGATAAGGAGCCAAGGGGGAACACTTCTTGTCAAAAATATTGTCCTGTTTTTAGACAACTGCCAATTTTCTCCTCTACTTGCCATTCATTTAAAAGTCAATATGAAATATTGCAACTACAATGGAACGTTTCATTTTTGATTAAATGTGCCCACTGATTGAACAATCAGGGTTCTAAAAAAAGGCCCATTTGTGTGCAATCAATGTTGAAATGAGCAATACAGTTTAGATCAAATCCCCAGAACTTATATTTTTTATGACATCTCTCCCATGCACAAGCTTAATTTACATGTGTGCGTCCTGCGATGTGACAGGAAGAAGTCAACATTGTGTGGCATCCTTTTCCAGCATGAAGATGAGATGGCAGTGCGCCGGACGCCAAACTAAAGTGGGGGACAATTATGAAGCATTGTGCAATCATGTTGGGTCTCTGTCAGGCTGAGCAGGGTCTGATGAGCCAGTGTGTCACTCAGAGGCTCCAGGGCTCCGCAGCTAATCAGCCAGCAAGGAGGGAGGGGCACAATCGCTCAAACCCTCCATCAACACGCCAGGAAAAGGCAATCACCAGGCCATTTCCATGCGCTATTATCCCCACCTCCACCCCCAACTTTTAGCTCTGAAATCAGCGCCTAAAGATGTCCAAGGAAACACTGGATTGAAGCAAAGGTGGCTGGTGGGTGCAATCACTTGAAGTGCTTATAAAAAGAGGGAAAGGAAAAGAAAGAGAGGGAAAAAAGTAGTTGTAGCAATGGTTTGTTTAAGCGGTTAATTTTTTTTTTTTAAATAATCATAAATGCATTGTAAACATTAAAGGACTGGACTGAATGAGGCTTAATCGCTGCCCAACCTTATGATTCCAGTCACTGGGCTTGATAACTGAAATTCATGTCTTGTTATAATGCATGTTAAAGAGACAGAAGCTGTGTTATATGGGTCAAGACAGGTGACAGAGTGACTTCTCATTTTTCTCTGACAAGGGACCAACACAATGGGCATGGGTTGGGATGAGGGGCACCTTTTCTATCTGGTAGGAAAAAGGAGGAACAATGAGCAGAAGCAACTCTTCTTCACAGATTATGACTTTGATGGTTGTTATTTTTTTTAGGGAGAGGAAGATATTAGAGAAGAAAGAGGTAACAGGGGTACTTTTTCTACTTCTATGAAACATGAAATGTGAAATGCACACACTTTTGGGCTTTTCTGAGTGGTGTCCATTAGCAAACCTCTCTGCCTACTGTCATAGGATCATCTTCTCATATCTTACTCTCTTTCAGTGGAAAACTTTAACAAAAAGGCTTTTTTTGGTTGGTGCACTGGAGGTTCAGATCAGAGAAATTGCAAAAATTCTCAAAATTCCACAAAAAAACAGAAAAAAAGGCTAATTAAATATGTTGTAAAACTTGCTTTTAAGTCATTAGTGTTTTTGAACACTTTGTAATGTTTGGAAGATCATTTACTGGTTCTTTTTAGTAAATCAAGGTTTCTAAGGCAGATGAAAACAGTTTTGTTTGGAGCCACTTCCATTCATCAAGTATCTACTAGGTGTTACACGATGTTGGGTGCTACACGAGTATGTCACTGCAATGAAATATACTAAATAACTACCATTGAAATAAAGAAAAAGGAAAACTAACAATCTAGTTTCTGAAAGTGATGTCAGATGTTTTATGTCATATGCATGACAGCTGTAAAAGTACTGTAGGTGATGCTTTGAACCTTTTAGTCTAATTTAACAGATCAAAAATCTTTCTTCAAGGGGAGAGCTCTTTTGGCTGCTTTAATGGGAGACTTACAACTGCCAGATTTGTTTGGTTTTATTTTTGGGCATTGTGATGTTAAATCTGACCAGTATGTAGATAACCATGAATAGGTGAACTGCCTTCAAATCATTCCAACAAGGTGGTAGCTACAACAAAAGCTCTGTCCAGCACTAGTTTGTCACTGTAGTTTGAATTATTATTACTGTATTATTATTTTAGTTCTTGTTGCTAATTAATAACAAACAAAGATATTAAGTCTACATTAAGCTGTTTCTTAAAAACACACGATAAATGGCATCAGGAATGCGTGATATTAGAACTTTTTCCAAATATTTTTTGAACAAACATTGGCTGACGTTCATTGTTCAAACCTTCATTCTTTGATCGTTTGAAGACATAACCCAATATAAAACTTTTTTTTTTTAGGATATATTTTAAAAGAAAACTTAAATCAGCAATGTTCAAAACAAGAAGGTGTGGTGCCAAATAGTCTGAAATTAATGTCCCTCAAAAATCACTTTAGCTGTTTTGGATTAACTAAAATCTAATTTAAAAACAATTTGGGAAGAATCAGCCTATAAAGAGATTTTTACTATTCAGATTTTGACATTTGGTAACTATTGTATAAAATGTATTTGTTAAATCCAGGCTAGATTAACTTTGAACAATTTTCTTTTTGCTTCTGTGCAAACACCCCGCTCAGTTTTCTGTTTCGGCTCTGTTTTCGCTCCCGGAGAAAGAATGCATTTCTCAGCAGGCGAGCAGAACTCGGCAGTACACCTGGAACTGCGAGCAAATGTTGGTGCAACAAATATGGTTTCAGTGGCGTGTAAAAACACTGGAAAAAGGTGGAGATTTTTCAACTGGCACCAGTTACTAGTCACAGAGACACTTGTCACTTCACAGCTGACATGCTTAAGTTTGTTGCAGGCACACTGATGCATTCACTGTCTTTATGGCTGTTTAGTCACAGCAGAACCACAGTTTATGAGCAAGACCTGTGGGAAGAAAAGTGAATGTCTGCAGTTATCGATAATCCTCTCTATAATTAATAATTTGTCAATCTTGTACCAATATTAATGTGCATCCCTAAATCACAAATCGCAAAAGGGTTAGGGTTTAACATGCTACCTTGCTCAATCCGTGTTTTATGTTTGTAGATTCTTTTTGGTTGCCTTGCATTGTAACCTGTGTTTCCCTTACAGAAAAATGGTCCTTACCACATCTGAGGTAATTACCAGTCTGGCAGACAGGCAATCCATATGTGAACAGTGCAGAGAAAGGCTGAGCGGGACATTAACTGAGCATTAATTCACCAACACTGGCATGACGCTAATCTTTTTTAATGTAGTCAGTGTTCTGAAAGTCATAATTTTTTTGAGTAATGGTGAAGATAACAAAAGCTCCTTGATGGGAATGAGAAAAAAAAACTCAAAACGTCTGAGTTTCAACTGTGATGTCTTTTGAAACACACAGCAGACATGAAACAGGAATGGAAGGCAAAACATAAGCAAACATCTCCTATTTGGCTGCAAAATATAAAGAAATTATTGTAGAAATTAGAACTATAATATTTCAAAATCATAGTTTGCTTTACAAATGTATTTTATTGTTATTAGCTTCTTTACTTGTTTGACGTTTTAAACAAAGGCTGGCAATGCAAAGACTTAAATTGCACTTAACATTTCGTGTAAGAGTTTCGTCGCTTACAAGACATGTTCACACTTTACTGATACAGATGTTAAATGTCAAAAACTCTGTAAACAGAAAAGAGTAAATGTGGCCCAAAGACCCTCTGTGAAATCTGAAGCCTGTGTTTTACACCTGACTTAAATGGCAGGGAGGAAGGACATTCGCTGTTTGCTTAAGCAATGAAAATAATCAACATAATACACCACAGATGCATCAATAAATTTGCATATGATTATGGCAGCACTACTTCAATTGATCCCTTTCATCAAACAGATAATACTGGCTGATTGGAGATTATTTTTGGCTCAGACAGATATCATGGTGTAACGTTCAGCCTCGGTGAAAAGCAATTAAGAGCGCTTCGTGCAGTTTTCTTGCCATCATTCATAATTAGTCTTCTTTTCTAGACAGACTTTGTTTTATTTCTTTTTAAAATTAAATAAATAACGTATAAAAATACATTTTCCATAATGTTGATGTGTTCAAGAACAAACTGAACATGGGGGTTTTGAACATGCTTCTAACATATTGAGTTCACTCTGGACTGTTGCTACCCAATAGTGGATGTGCCTACAGTTGGAAGAGGCTTGGTGCGAAATATCAAAATGGTGCAAATCATACATTTTGCTCCAGGCTTTTTCTTTTATTGCTCTTTTCTGATTTTTGAAAGACTTGGTGTCATATATTTCTAACCGGGCAAAAAAGTTTAATAATGAGTTTAACAGTTGGCATTTCCATGAATTAAAGGAGGTGTAATCCATTCATCTCTACCAAATCCAAGTCCCTGATTGGTCAATGTTCAACTGGTTTAACTTGCAACACGTGTTTAATAGCCGCACATTTTGTACATAGAGCCCAAACATGGATGCCATTTATGTGTGTTTACATAGACCTTTTACTGGAAGTGGTTGCTTGAACTCGTATTGCCAAGGCTGATGGGAACAAAGCACGAAAGCTACATTCCCACCGAGCATTTGTTGCATTTTCAAGAATGCACTATATGCGGCTCCATAAAATGTGAATTTACCCGAGGAGTTCAAACCAGACCAGCACAAGCAGGGAGAAAAAGGGAGGGGATTATTTTTTTTCACTACTGTTTACCAGCACTTGTCCGCCACCTACAGTTGGAAGAGTCTTGGCGCGGAATGTCAAAGTGGCGTAATCTCAGGAATCTTCCTCGGGGCATGTTTTTTTCACAGCCCTATTGCGATTCATGAAAGACTTGGTGTCTTATAATTCCAGTCGAGCACAAACTGCAATTACTAATTTTTTGATCATGTTGGCGTTAACAACCAGTTTTTGAATCACTGAATGGACGCCATCCATATGTCACTGCCAAATCCGAGGCCCTGATTGCGTTTTCACAATTTAGCAAGTGTAAGTTCAACTGGTTGGACTTCCAGTGCGCAATCAACCGGACTTAGAAATTTACGAGACAATGCGTAAAAGCAAGAGTTATTACCACAGAATTCCTAATGGCAGGTTTTTTGTGTGTTTCTACCACTGGAAGTGGCCTCCTAAACGTGAGTGTGAATGTAGCTTAACAGTTGAGGAGGACAGAAAAAACAGGATTTTTTTTTTTGGACCTATCTGAATTTGTAAAATAAAAAAATAAAACAATAACATATTTAGGCTATCTTTTTATTAAATGTCACATGAATCCCATTTTGACTAAATTGATGTTCAAATTAGTTTATTTCAAACATATAAAAGCATCAATAGATAAATGTCTAGACTCGCTGATAACAATAGTCACTCAAAAGTGACTTTTGAGTGTTTGACAAAAACCCAAAACAACAAACATGTAACTGGGATAGTTTTGGTAAAAATAAGATTAAAAAAACATAAATTACATGAAGTGTTGATGCATAGTACACATTAAGGCAATGAACAAATAGAAATTGAGCAAAAATTTAAATATTTAATGTTGGCA
Organism: Oryzias sinensis; assembly: GCA_037389245.1. NCBI lineage: Eukaryota > Metazoa > Chordata > Actinopteri > Beloniformes > Adrianichthyidae > Oryzias > Oryzias sinensis. Next base: position 10,807,782 of record CM074491.1, read on the forward strand.
ATGCAATGACTGGAGACCCGAAAACACAGCTTGGCAACTATAACATCTCCGTATTGTAATTATCTCCTCGTGATGGAAATTGGTTTAAAAAAAGACTAACTGCTACTTAATTAAAAGTTTTTCTCTACTCTAATCAATCTAGTTTGCCTGCTAAGTGGTAGCAATGAAGGCAGTCTGTACCAGTGTAAGAGAGGAAGAGTAATAAACCTGCGGGAAAGTTGGTTACTTGCTTCTCTGGCTTTACATTGGAGCTCCTAATTCATACAAGCGTCACTAATGGCTTTACTGAAATGTGCTGCAAGCCTCAAACCGCCCACAGTCTCTGCTCCTCTTCCCTTTCCCTGTCAACAATAATCTCTAGCTTGTTCCATACATCTAAAGGTGGTCTCATGCAGACAGACTGTCTTCAACTAAGACATGTGGAACATTTTGCGGTTTCTGCTCTTCAAGGGCAACCTGGACAGAGGATCACCAGCTGATGAAAGGACAGACCATTGCAGATTGTCTTTTCTGCACTCAGCGTGGGTGCTGAGTGGAATCTTCTGGGTATTGGCTGTGTTAACTAAATTGACATTGGCTGCCAACCTCCTGGCTATCCATCAGAGGAGGGGCAACCACAGAGGCTCCAGGGGTAACCCTTGAGTCTAATGCACCTCCTTTAGTAGTCATGGCATTTGTAACTGCCAGGATGAAATTGAAAGAGAGGAAAAGAAAGATGTCCGTGAAGCAGAACATGAAGGAAAGGATCGCTGCTTCAAATGCCCCACTCCTACCCCCTAATATTTTTGGTGATAGCCATTCATTTGTAGTGTTTTATGGCCTGAGGAGGTTTGTCTTATCTGTTCCTTCTCCTTCTCTCGGGGGGAAATAGAGGGTGAGTCTTCCTTAGCCCGCTCTCTCACAGTTGATTAGTAACTCCTGGTCTACCCATACGCTCCAGGGATTCTATGCCAGCTCCCCTTATACATCCCCTTGTCATGCACACACTTACTCTTTCTTTCCCCTGCCTCGCCCTCCTTAACACGCATTCATGCACACCCATCTCCCTACAGTCATGGAACAGCAATTTGAGGGAATCACACAACTAAGACCTGACATTTGCCGTGCACCTCTAACAATGAGAGCTTGATTAAAAGGGCAGAATGAAACAGTGTCAGCCTCCCTTCATTGTCCTTAGCCCAAGTTAAATAGGATTTAAACCTGTGCACTGCAGCTGATACCTCCATTGTCACATTTTGATTGCTTTAAAGCCGGAAGAAGAAGAAAAAGGTCTCGCTGTTGCAAAGGATGTGTAGAACTGTATCTAACGAAGGTGTCAGAGGTGACCAAGTTTACACAGAGCCGTTGGGAGCAGATAAGCCGGACGCTCATGCAGGGGAGGGAAAGCAAAGCTAATACTGCTCCAGTGAATAGCGTGCTGTTTGAAAGGCGCAGGGAAGAAAAAAAAAAAAAGCTGAGTTTTATCTGGCTTTGCAACTCACAAAAGGAGCCAGCAATGCAACATGGCGAGTTTTAAAATTGGGATCAAACGGTTCAAGCTAATTAAGCAGCTAAATAAAAGTCCCCTTGCTTCAACTGCTACCTGCCGTCAGTTTTTTCTCCTTTCCTCTACCTTTTTAATGCTGCAGCTCTACCTGTGTGTTGCCAACACATAGAATACGTCTGGAAATCGAAGACAAATTGCCCCCCTGTTCTAAAATATAAATATAAATATCCACCACAACACTGAAATGGAACCACTCTAATTAACTATTTAATTTTGCTAACATGACCCTGAAAGCAAAATGCCCTTTGATCAAGCTTTTCCTCTTTAACAATTCTGAAATTATTCGAATTTTGGAGCAGCGCCTCGAGGACGGCTGCGGTGGCAAATGGAAAGGACACGGGCACATAATAAAGATAAATGGTTCGAGCATGAAATTTGATTCATTGAACTGATACAGAAACATTAGGGAGAATGGCCAACATTGACATGTCATGAATTTCAAAACAGCATCAAATCCTAAAAGCATGCATCCTACTCTAACCACGCAGAGGCCCTGAGGGGCCAGTAGGGGGGCTCTCGCTACATCATCGACCGCATCAATCAAGTTTTTGAATTTTGTTAAGTTTTTTAAAGATTAGATTCTCCTTTTTTTCCACCAACTATGCCCTGTTGCTGTTTAGGAAAATAATGTGCAGTTTTGAGAAAAACTTTGTCTTTTAAAGGAGATCAGGCTTCAAAGCTGTCAATGGCCTTGCAGCTGTTCATTTGGATTGCTGCATTTTTCTCGCAGTCTGCCTTTATACCTCTAACAACAGGAGGCCAGCTTTGAGCTGCTGCAGCAGCAAAGCGCAGATTTCTTCTAACAGTTCCTCAAGGTCATCAATACTTTTGTCCTTGACATTTATTTTATTTCATTTTAAATTATATCTACCTTTATTTTGGACTCAAACATGTTCTTATTCTAACATTTGTATCCTTTTTTTGTTTTCTTTCAAACTAAGACTTTTTGTTAAGCAGCTTCATCAAAGCTATTCAAAGTGCTTTCTACCATCAACGAATACGTTTATCAAAAATCCATTAACCTTTCACCAGTTCATCAGACGACTGATTTTAATATTAAAATGTAGCCCAAAGCAGTTTTGATGGGGATTCTCGCAGCATTTTACAGGATTATCTACAAAGTCTGTTAAAGAGATGTGATTGTGTTACACTGGCAAAGTTCATGTTCGTTATTTTATTATTATTTTGGTAATTATTTATCTAAAAAATTGTCATATAAAAAGTGGTAATTCAGAGGAAAGAATCTACGCCTGTAAAACTGTTGTCATACCAATGGATCAGTTCTTAAATAAAGGGGCAAAGAATTAAGTAGCACAACCTTTTAAACCAGAGGTGGGCAACTACAGCCCAAAGGACAATATGCAGTCAGTTGAATTATATTGATAATTCTTATAAATGTTTTTTTTTTCCCCAGTAATTCTGGAGTCTCCTTATACATAAATGGTGCATTACTAATAAGTTGACTCTTGTTTAACTGCAGGAAGTTACTCTGCATCCGCGTGGTGCTGGAAGATTTGTTGTTTTTCTGACGTTCATGTGTGTTTTGTTCTTTTCCCATAATTCCAACTCCACATTTCTTTACTTTGCGTTTTTCACTGAGGAACATCAAGCCATTGGTGCAATTGGCACTAAAATGAGAATGAAAGCAATAATTTTGAAAAAAAAAACTCCAGAATTTTCTGTCCTGAAACATATTTATTTATTTTCAATCAAAATAAAAACATGTTTTAGTCCAGATTCCATATTATTTCTTTCTCTTATGAGTTAGGTTACCAAAACACTCCATGCATCTGCTGGTGGTCCAGTCCTTCTGTTAAGTTTTAGAATTCTATGATTCAAAAGTAAAAAAGTTTGCCCATTAATGCTTTAAACAGTAAATTGTACTTTACTACTTAACACAAATACCTACGCCCAATTTTCCTTTTCATACATGAAAAATGTAATGCATCTGAATCTCACGTCCTTATTTGTTTCAACTGACAGAAACATATGCTTCTAGCAGACTTTTCACTGCAGAACACCTACTTTCTAGGATGATACCAAAACACCATCTGTCTTGCTAGCAGCAGCTAGGCTAGGCTAGTGGGGTGTTAGTTGGAGACCTGCTGTGTCGCAGGATTATCTTACTGGTTGGTAGAGCCTTTCTATTAAACCCTAGTGGCTGTTATTATTGGATGATGGCTACCATCCTCGATGCACGTATACTGATTGAGCTCAAACTGGCTGCTTTTACAGATCCACATGTGATGCAGCTCTGTTTTAAATTCTCAGTTGATGTAGTTTTAAACTGCAAATATTAATAAGGTATAAATATAGTTTTTCTATTTGTCATCAGGAGTAGAGGAGGTCATTTCAACGCTTGCCCCCCCTTCATTTCTGAAAAAACATCTAGTAACCAAAACAGTGTAACAGGATGAAATTATTTCCCTTTGTCTTGGATTAAAAAAAAAGTCTTTTCATTCAAGCCTATTTGTTTTCACTTTGCTTGTACATGTGTCTTATTTCAATTCAACATAAAAACTGGATCTGGCACTTTTTTTCACAGCCTCATACGCTTGGAAAAGACTGTACATCCTCCGCTCAACAAAACGAACATCTGCCGTTTCTCATCAGCGGGGCTGAAGCTAATGATGAGCCACTAGTGTGCTGACAGAAAGAATGGAATTGGATTGTGTACAAGAGGCCCAGTGAGACCAAACATATGTTTCAGAAAATGTGCTGGATGAAGTAAAGCTTTGTACAGTGTATCAGAGAGAGTGTTGGTGTGCAGGTGCTTAAATACAGGTGAAGGAGTAAAAAAAAAAGAGGGGGGGGGGGCTTCGGTCTGTATAAGTGTAGGTAAAGCAACTATTGTATTCTTCCCATTTCAATCTCTGCTTATAACACATAAAGGAATTACACATCAAAGAAGCTTGTCTTCGTATCCAATTCTTCTGTGACCTCTACCAGCCTTTGTTCATATTCAGCACAACAACTCTGGGCCCCCAAGCCGCCGCCAGCAGGCTTCTCCCTGCTCCCCCTATTGCTGTCCCTCTGGGGAGAGATTAAATTTTGATGAAAATAAAATATTCATTTCCACTCAGCAACTGATGGCCATCTTAATTTGATACAACTTTTGATGTAACATCTCGTCATTGTTCTTCCTTTTCATCACCAAACACGTCCTCTTCCCATTCTTCTTACCAGCGATAGCCTCCCCCCATTGGGTTTCTCTCAATACAAGCTCCCCCTTTGGGTCTGACTTTGTTTAAAGTAGAATTATAAAAGCACCATTACAGCTTTTTGCAGCCTCTTGAAATATGTCTGAGCCTTTTCCGATGAAACGTTTTTACAAACCAAGATGATGAGGATCTCGGGGAGTGTGTGAGTGGAGAGCATACTCCCTGCAGCTCCAAAGAAGAGCGAATCGCATAAAAAAATACGTTCTCCTTCTCTCTTTGCTGCTGGTGAAGGGATAATAATATGCCACTGAGGCAGCTCTGTGTTTGAAGACTTCAACCAAAAGTCTCGTCCACAAACCTCATTCAGCCTTTAAAATCTCGCGCTCGGCACAGCTGACACAGCTTCAAGTGCGGCAAGTTTGTCCGTTCACACAAAAACTTCGAGAAAGTAAAAGAGAAAGTTCACAACTCCTGCCAAAGAATGTTTTAAAAAGTTGTAACACTACTAAAACATACACTCGGGAGTTGCAGAAGCAAAGGGAGGATCTAAAGTAATTAAGTCAACATAAAATCATCAGGGAAATTGATTAACTGGCTCTGATGAAGTGCTTAAAATATAAGGTAGATAAAGTAATTGATTACTCAATAAATCCCTGTCAGGCAGTGACTAACCTCACAGAGAGAAAATGGACAACAAATGTCGAATTAGCTCCATGAATCCACAAAAGAAAGGCTCAACGAATAGTAATTCTTTTCCAGCTGCTTCAACACAAAATAAATTATTATTATTTGAAGTCTTTGAAGTCTAAGTTGCTAAATTTTTTAGTATAAAGTCAGTCATTGTCCTGCTCAGAATAAAATGGTAAAAGAGCCCTTTAATGCATGTCTTTTTTTCATGCATGTGAAAACACAAAATATAGTCAGACATGTTCAGTCTTTGGAAAGAAAAAAAATGACTTTCTTATCTTTGTGCACCCTTTGTCTGCATTACAATAAAAAAGCACAGCAATCTCAAGTGAAATAATTTCAAATACAAGAATCCAAAATGTGTCAGAAAGAAAAAAAAAATCAAAAGGTAGGATGAAGGAGACTAAAGAGATTCAGCACATTAGAAGAAAAAGAAGTCTTTTATTTCCTCCAACGGATAGAAGCCGCTGAATGAGATGACGCGACCATCTGGCCTCAACTTACAGCAATGCACTGTAAAAACACTCAAATCGATGGCAGCAACTCTACCTTGGATGCCCACCATTACCCAGATGGTGTACTTGGAGAACTGCAGGCCACCTGACCACAAGCAGACAAGCTGCAGACACAGAGCTCCCATGCTCAAAAACCACCACCCACTTCCACCAGTTTCAGTCGTTGGCTTAGTGGGTAACTAGTGCTGAAGAGAGCAACAACAGCCAGCAGGCACTGAATATGAGAGAGACCTCTGTTGGCTTCAGCAGGGTGGCTGTGACATAGATCACTCACTGAGACTTCCACATTAAGTAGAAAACTGGAAAAAAAATAGAAAGGGGAAAACATCTACCACACATCTACTCTAAAAACTGCAACATACAAGTCAGTCAGTTAGTAAAATATTAGGCAATACTATGCATTTATAAATACATATTATATATTTAATACACATCCAAAAGCTTGTTTTGAAGTGAAATATGTAAATAAAATGTTTCTATAAAAATATTTTAATGCAACTTTACTTTTTTTACACACTAAAAAAGGCAATAGAAAATGAGCCGTATTTTCTTTTTAGCTGCATGACTTCCTTAAAAAAATAAAAATAAAAAAAACTGCATCCCAAGCAATCACTGTGTCTATAAAAAGCAATAGAGCGACTGTTTCACATTTTAGGGTAAATTTGTCTCTGCACTTTAACATTTTTCTCTTTTAAACAAACGCCTGTCAAGTCTATTTCAAGTCTTCATCTGAGCGGCTGCCACATGAAATGAACAACATCAAGAAAAAAAATGTCCTTTTGACCAGACAGGTTTACTTTAGATCACTAAAGCAATCTTTAGGTTTGATGCGGCCTCTAAAATATTCATAAAATTCATACACAAGGATGCTAGAAATCATGGCTTCTCTGAAGGAGCAGTCAATACTGCATGCTGCTTTCGTATAAACATTAAAATGTTTTAAGTACTTGTTTTATATATTTCGTCTTCTCCTGGTTTAATTAGGAATTTACTTAAGAAATGTTGCCAAGCAACCTTTTCTCAGAGCAAAAGATCAATAAATTTGATCATATTAGACTTTTAGAGTCCAATAACATAAATAAAAGAATAAAAAATATAGCTTTTCAGGGTCCACTCTGGGAAATGATACAACATCAGAGTGTTTTCGGCTTGTCCTCCACGAACTACTTTAGAAAAGCAATTTTAAGCTCTTAAAATATAAGAAATGGAATACAAAATTCTCCAGGCTGCCATTCATTCACATTTGCCCATCTGGATGACAAAAAGCCCCGCGCCATTAAAGATGCTCTGACTCCCTGCCTGCACTCCGGCTGTTGTAGTGGTATGTTAATGTGGGCCAGTGCCATTTTGAATAATTGTGCCAAATGGCAATCCACCAAATGTCAGAAACTGTTCACCTCTTGACAAAAATAAAATAAAATTATTGATCTTTATTCTGCTTCTGTGTTTCAGTCATTTCATTTCATCGCTAATTCTCACATAATTTCTCAGTCAAAAGAAAAGGAAAGTGCGACATAAACTTTTCTATCGTTTTTATTTATTATTTTTAAGTTGTGACAATTGTTATTAATTTGTTTTCTTATTATGTTTTATCTGCATGTTTTGAGAGAGTTTCATTTAAGGTAAGATGTGTGTGTGTGTGTTTTTTTTTTTTTTTTTACTTTCATTCTAGCTCGTTTTCCTGCGTTTAAAGATGCGCAGACTTGTCAAAAGCGGACTTGCAGGATGTGATGCTGAACAGAGCTGGTGACTCAACAGCGCTGGCCGTATTTCACGGCACACATAAAACAGCGTGCGTAAAGGTCACAGTAATCCACTGTTTTTTTCCTTGCGCGCGCGACACCGTAAGTGCAGAAAGCATGCACAATTTCCCAGCACCTCATGTGCTGTAATGCGCTCCTCTCCTCTCTGATCGCTTCTTGTTTATGAAAATGTCCAACCAAAACCGACTAAGACGCACGGTCAAAAGACAAAGACACTTTTAAAACTAAGTGAGCGCGGCGGACAAAGACTCACAGTGAGATTCAACAGGGAATAACTTTTGTGCTTGAGAGTCAAATGCACGAGTGAGGGTTGAAAATGCGCATAACTTACCTATTCGTATAACATGAGGCATCCCATTAGAGTACTGAATCCAAAAGAGGCATGCAATCAGCGATGTCCAATATTCCGAAATCGCACTCCGGAGAGAAAGCGGAGTATTTCGCATGGTTGAAAAGTCAAAGGATCCACTTTTTTAAAAATTCCACAGACCAGTAAGAAATGCTCAAAGCTGAATTCTTTGGAGCAGATGTGGAATCGAGTACCAGCGATAACTCTGTACTCATTGTACTTGGCGCAACATCTTCTCCTGTTTTCTTTTTTCACACAAGTCTGAGAAGGATTCGATCAGCATCAGGATGAAGCCCCCAGTCACTCTCAGGGGGATCTGCGAAAGACCAGCGAGTGTTGGCTGCGACAGTTACCCCGCAGGAGTATGAATCTGAAGCTCCCCAACGGCGCTGCTCTCTGGCTACAGGCGTCAGGAGGAGGATAACTGCACCAGTGGAAGTTTGGCTCTCGCCAGTGTTGTCTTTCCTCCGAAACAAAGGAACCAAGAAAGTGCGGATGATTTTTTAACACACTTTGGTCACTCACGGATGATTATTGCAGTTGAATCCCTGCGGTCCATATAGTCCCAGCTCTGCAAAACACCACAGTGACGGGAAAAGAAGCCGCTCTACTCTAGTTGCGCACGATGATTGCATAAAGCTGGTTCCTGTAGAACGTCTTTCTCCTCCAAAAGATCCGTAATGCACAGTGTTCATTTAAGTCATTCACTTCAGCTGGCTGAAAGGCAGTGCTAAAAGCCGAGGAGGAGAGCGTGCGTCTGACGAGCCTCCTTCACGGTGCCACCACAGGCACGCGTCGTTACGCAGAGTTGTCAACTATGTGCAAGTGTTTTTGCAGAGGTAAAGAGAAAAGCGAATTATCACTTGGTTTCTCCACTTTCATTAGGCTTAAAGCACACACTAAATGAGCAATACCCCATCCCTGTACAGTTAATCACAACGTGCACGTGTTTTATCAATATTTCCTTTAATTTCCTCTAAAATGTGTGGATTTTTTTCATAAAGGATAACATTTGCTAAACCTTTCTTGCCTAAAACAAATTAGTAAAAACATAAATACAACATCATGCATGCAAAATATATGTTTTGTTATTTGGAGAAAAAAGTGAGAAGGCATGGAATAAAAAAACACATTATTATTATGGACATTAAGTTTTTCAGTCAGTATTTAATTTCCAGGTAACTGCATCATGCCATCGGGCTGTCCATTTTTCATGTAACATGAATGCAGGTTGCATTTACAGCCATGAAGAGGGGGAATTGTGCATGATGCTGCAGTGGAGGAACTTAACACATGGGGTTAATGGTACAGCTAACAGTGCACATCAAACTAAAAGAGAAACGTGAAATCTCTAAAAGCTGCAGCCTCTGACATCACATTTTAGCCTTTAAAAACCAATCTTCCAGTTTGCAAATACTGACAACAAAACACGTTTCAATCAGATCTGCAAAACCAGGCATTTCAGATGTTAAACTCATTTTGTTTTATTAATTTTTCTAAAATGCACAGCTTTTCCCCTCTTTCTTTTTTTTTCATGCACTTAATACAAAGCTCTTGATGAGATAGTGTTGCGGCTCATTGCTTTTATTTTTCTGTTTGGAATGGAGGAGAGGAATAAACCGTGCATCAGGGGGCACGCAAGCAAGAACAAGCCAGACTGACTGCCACTGCATATTCATGTCTCCCAGAGCAGATTTATCGCCACTTGGCACAATGTAAGGACTATCAATGTGAGTTATGTGGCCCGGCTCTCGCATTATCGAGATTCATTGACTCCCTGCTCTTTCAAATACAAAATGTACACAGCTCAAGCAAACAAGACATTCTGGGTCTGTGGGTGCCCTCTATAGAGAGATTGGAGTCTGTGCTTTCAATCACCTGGGATGAGAACGGAAAAATGAGAGGTGCGGAAGCAACCCCCCCCCCTTCAGAAACACACAAAATGTAAAACATTAGACTTAGTGGCCGACTAAACTTTTCAAATAAACCCATAAAATTTTGACTTGTCTCTTTTCTTACAGCTGTTGTCCATAAACAAGTCAGCTATAAGGTTTTGTTTACTTGTCTCTGCAGCCAGAAGTGTGTCAAAAATCTGTCAAGACAGAAAACCGTAGATATGAATCAGAGTAGTGTCATGAAGTTAAAACATGTTAACAAGTTAAGAATCAGAGGGTAAAAATTAAAATTGAAATGATATAAATAAAAAAGCCCACCAAAACTAAGTTTGGAGCAATGACATCAGTAAAATCCATTTTGAAGTTTGTGTAACTTTACTTCTGTGTAACTTTAAGCCTGTTTGATGTTAAATAATACTACAAAAAGTCAACACAGATTTATATATGAGGTAAATTTTAAGAAGAAAAAATGTAAACCCACATTTTTTGAGTAGGGCTCTTTTTTATTGTGTATTATAATCATTTCTCAAAAAATCATACCTAAGCAGGAGTGGAGCTACAAATGGAATGGGGTGCAACCCACCCCCAACTTGTCCCCCAATTATTTTAGTCAATATTGATATCAATGATGACAAAGATTAAGAAATCATCAATACAAACATCTTTAGCATTGCAAAAAAGCCCTGTTGTTTTAAAATTAATAATAATATACCACCCCCCCATTCTTCCGTCCACCACTGTACCTAATTTTTAATCTTGTGTTGAAGTGTTCTGCCCTTAAAGAAATTGCCTCCTTTTATGATAACAGTAATTGCAGGTTTCTTTTCTGTGCACTTTGTGTATAAGCTGGAGTAATTTTATGTTGCAAAAGCCAAGAAAAAAAAAACAACAAAAAAAGATCTAGAAAAGAAAATAATCAAATGTGGTGCAGAGGGATTTGAGGTCTTTTAAAGCAGAAACTGTTGAAATAACTTCACTACATTTATTTAGGTATTTAAGTTGCTAAAGTTATAGGAAATCGTCAGACAGAGCCACATCGTGTCTTTGGAAATCTAGAAAAAGAAATGAGTGGTTTTGGTTTGTATGAGGAAATCTGGAGTGGCAGTGATGGAGTGGTGCTGGACACGTATAAGAGACATAAGAGAGTAGTGATATGTGCTGTAGGTGTGACAGAGGAGTTCAAGGTGAAGGTGGGACTGCACTAATGATCGGATTTGAGCTTCTTCTTGTTTGCTGTGGTGATAGACAGACTGACAGATGAGGTTAGACAGAAATCTCTGTGAACCATGATGTTTGCAGATGACACTGTGATGTGGTGAGAGCAAGTGGAGGAACAGGTGGACATTTGCTCTGGATAGGAAAGAAATGAAGGTCAGCCCCAGCAAAACACAGTATCTGTGTTTAAATGAAAGGAGCTCAAGCGGAATGGTGAGGTTATGGGGAGCAGAGGTGGCAAAGGTGAAGGACTTTAAGTACTTTGGGTCAACAGTCCACAGCAACAGAGACTGTGGGAAAGAGGTCAATAGGCGTGTGCAAGCAGGGTGGAGCAGGTTGAAGAAGGTGCAATGTGTGACAATGGGTTAGCAAGAATGAAAGAAAAGATGTAGAAGGCTGTGGTGAGATCAGCCATGTGGTTGGTTTGGAGACAGTGGTTCTGAGAAAGATGGCAATGGAATAGTGAGAAAGACAGCTCATGTCAGATGTTTTGGAGATAACTCCATGGAAGCCAGATTGAAATGAAGATCTGTGATCATATTGGCAAAAGATGTTGAAGTTAGAGCTGTCACAGAGGAGGATGACCAAAGAGTAGGTACACAGATGGTATGAATGAGGACCTGAAGGTGGTTGGTGTGAGTGAGGAGGATATGGTTAGATGAAGGCAGCTGATCCGAAAGGCAAGAATCTTTCAATAATTTGAGTTGAGACTTTTCATGCAGGTTAGCACATTCACATACAATCGCACTGTAAGCTTTTTTTTTCCCTTTCAAAATGTTCACTATTGCATTTACAAGCAGCCGGTGATCAATCCCTTTTCTGGCAAGTTGGTCATAACTAATGACTCCTGAAACCCCAAGTCTGTATTGTACAGCAAAAACAAAACAAAAACATTGATGTTACTAGATTGATCTGCACACTTTGTTTATTTTTTTCTTTATTTTTCCAAGACTTGTGAGAAAAGATAAAGGAAAATCAATTTCCACAGTGCCTTTCAACCGCTTGTTTGTGTGTCTGTGATTGGCTGGTGACGATGTGCGATTCAAGATGAGAAATTGCTCATGATTATTTGAAAAGTTGTAGACAGTTTCATTCATAGAGCGCGACCAATGAATTGTGTGAAACATTTTAGGTATTGATTTACCTTTCCTGTCAGATTTATAAAGAACTCAACCAGACCAAACATAATGCAAAACAACAATTTCTCCCACCAATGGTCAATGGGGACTAATCTCTTCATCAAATCCGTCCAGTGTTGAATTCTCCAGAACACATTTGATTTGAGCCACTTTACAATGAGAAACGTTTTTTTTTTATCTAAGAAAAACAAATGGATAATTTTGTCAAAAGTCTTCAAATCAAACTTTCCAAACTGTATTTGAGATATTCTAAGCTTTTGAAAAGAAAAGAGGTAAAAAAAAATGGCACTTGAGAGAAAATATCCCACTTTTTTTTTAAATACACAAATTTAATAGCAGGTGCTGCATATGAAATAAGATTTATTGTCCACAGAAATGCTGGTTCTGCCTATTGTCATGACAGGGTTAGTGGCAACCTGATTGCATCAGATCCACAATGCCAATGCAGCATTTGTGGGCAAAAGCAGATAATCAAATGTTGGTTCACTCTCTTCAGCACCGCTTTGACAATCCGGCTGCTTTGCTGACAGACTCGACACTTGCTACAGCATCACCCTCTTATGATTCCAGCCGACCTGCCATGTGCAGACTAGGTTTTGAGGAATTGGCCCAATTCTGCCGCTGATTGCAGCGTTTACCAGAGCTCCAGAATGTGTTGGCTTGGAGTTAGAGACCGCTCAAGATGTATGTGCTGCTGCTGACGCATGTGAAGGTGGTGTGATGGGGAGAGGGGAGACAATCACAACCCTGATCAGTCATCCAGACAGTCTGTGAGATGGGAAACGACTGCTGGCTGGGTTCAGCTATTGGTTATAGATGAGAAAGGCACCGGAGTAATAATAGATTTCTGACCAACCTGATTTATCAATTGAATTATTAGTGTTATCATCCTTATCACCCCTGTCATCTATCTTCAATAACCACTGCCAGCCATTTCAAAACTGGGAAGTAATTTGTAGATGTGTATGAAAGGGGGGGGGGGGGGGGACAGCCACAATTTCATAAATAATATGAAATATTATAAATAATTATTATAAATAATAAACTTTAAATCAGCACCTCCATTTTTTGAGTTCAAGTGAAGAAATGCTTCAGTGAAAACATGGTTTAATGTTATGCTAACAAACATGACTATGAATCTGCCGCATTATTTAAAGACCAAAAGAAGGGAGAAAATCCAACAAATGTAGAGTTATTCAGTTGTCACATGAATAGTACTTGATGTTCAAGGAGAGCTTTAAGGTCAAGAAGGTAAAATTGAAAATTAAAATCCCCCTTGTGATGAAAACCCACAGAGTGCAATCAGGGAGTGATTATTTCTCACCATACCCTCTGTTTGTAATTCTTGACCTATGTGCACAATGTGAGCATTCTGACCCCTGAAATGAGGTCAGGACCAGTGGTTGTTTTGCATCTTGATTTACTGTAGTTGTTTATTTGTTGCTTTATGTCCTAAATTTCTCTTTTTTTCAATAGAAATGTTTACATTTCCAATTGCCATCAGTCCTCAAAGTGCTCCCTGAGCGCATCATATTGATTTGTGAACTACATTTTACAATTGCTGCCGAGGATGGGTTAAACGCAGAGGCCGAATTACCAATTAAGAAATAAATCAATAAAGAAAAATTACATTTAAAAAGCTCAAGTCCTCTACCAAAGGTCAGGGAGTTTGAAGGTCCAGTGCAATAGTGCTGCGCTCTTTGGGACAGAGGTCATAGACATTGATTCTGGTAGAACTGCTCTGCCATTTAAAGGTTTTGGTTCCAAGTCCTCCAAATGCCATGCAGCCCAACTCTTGGTCACACACTTACATCTCTTAAAACAGCTACCAGCCCTTAAAAGTTGATCAAAAAACCCAAATATTTGAGAAATAGTAAAGTATTCAGCAATTTCCCCACAAAGGGAACAATAAAGGGCTTCTTAATTCTGGTGTACCTTTTAAGCCAGAATTTGTTTAAGTTACAAGATTTGGAGGAAGGATACATGTGATGAAAAAGTCCTATCCTGGACTGCATTAACAAGTTTTAAATTTTATTATAGATTTAAAACACTAAAATGTTTTTGCTTCTTTTGTATAATTTCTTTTTATTTAATAAAATTGAATAAGAATTTGAGATACTCACCAAATACTGAGACACCAGAATTTAATTTGTAGAATAAAACAGTTGTTGGAACTCATCTAACTTTTCTTCATTAACAGTGTTCCTGACTGCAGGGGAAATGTTTTTCATTGGTTTAAAATAATCTAACATTCTAACATCAATAAAGTTAAATTTTATTAAATGCACTAATACATTTGCATAGGATTGGAGTCACATTTATATATAAATGTTTTTTTAAACTTTAATTAACTATGAAGTTAATTAAGTTAATCAAACTATTACTATATTAACTTAATACTTTTAAACTTTGTTTTTAGACACTCAAGATAATTAAATATTTTACCAGCTTTTAACTTGTTTTCTCAAAACCAGCGCATTTGAGAATTTTAGTCTGAACCAAGGAGTCAAAATCATTTTTCTTCATGCCCTTATAAATAAAAAACTTAATCTAAGACTCAAATAAAAATCAAATTGGACTGTAATCTTGGTTCATCTGGGACCGGGTCACGGGGGAAGCAGTCTAAGCAGACTTCCGCCACTTCCTCCAGCTCCTCGAGGCATTCCCAGGCCAGCCGACAGACATAGTCTCTCCAGTATGTCCTGGGTCTTCCCCGGGGCCTCCTCTCAGTGGGACATGCCCGGAACAACTCTCCAGGGTGGCGTCCAGGAGGCATTCGAACTAGATGCCTGAGCCACCTCAACTGGCTTCTTTCGAGCCAGTTGAGGCTCGACAATCAACTTTCTCCTTTTTGGAGGAGAAGCGGTTCTACTCCAAGCTCTCCGCAGGAGACCGAGCTTCTCACCCCATCTCTAAGTGAACGCCCAGTCACCCTACAGAGGTGACTGGGCTTGCGCTTGTATTCGGTACCTCGTTCTTTTGGTCATGGCCCAAAGCTCATGACCATAGGTGAGCAGTGGAACGAAGATTGACCGGTAAATTGAGAGCTTTGCTTTTTGGCTCAGCTCTCTCTTCACCACAACGGACCGATACAGCGCCCGCATAACTGCGGACGCCGCTCCGATCCGCCTGTCAATCTCACGTCTTCCCTTACTCGTGAACAAGACCCCAAGATATTTAACCACCTCCACACGGGCAGGGACATTCCACACGCCGAGAGATGGCAAACTACCTTTTATACAGACAGACAGATGTTTTTTGTGACTGTCATTTGCCCCTTTTTCTGAATTTTCTGGATTCTCTGTTTTATGTGAGCTCTGTTTCCTGTCTGCACGTAATAATGTAAATAGATTTTCAGAATTTAACCATAAGCAAATGGTCTCTTGGCAAAATAAGTTGGACATCGTATGCAACATGTGAAGAAGTCACTGTTGCACTCACAAAGGTGAGAAAAAAAGAACAGATGCTCTGTGGCTTTTTTTAGATCTCTAATCTTAGACATGATGTTTTTGACACATGACCCCTAATTGCCCCGCATGAAAAATAAAAGAAAACAACATTCATTTTTCAAAGAATCCTTCCACTCCCTTTCAAGCAATATTTATTAATATGTTTAATTATCCTAAGTTTGATATGTCATAGTCTGAATGTAAAACTCATGATTGTATTGTTTTTATGTAAAATTCTTATTTGATTGCTTGAAATAAACCATTTCAAATAAAATCAAATCAAAGAATTATTAGAATTAAAGTGCCTGAATAACGTAAATTGTTCCTTTTGTTCAAAGCAGTGACTGGTGGCACATCCAGGAACTTCTTCTGGTGCTTTTGCCCCAATCCTGTGCCTCAGCATACATTTTAATGGACTGAGGACACACCAATTGTCAGCGTCTTCAGGCAGCAAAACCCCACAGCTGCAATGAGAACAGGAGGTCTTCACTACATCATGTCCAGATGTTGTTCCCCTGTCCTACATCATTAATTAGATTTATAAGAAATTTATTGGGATTGGATTGGGGTTGGATTGTGGGGTAAAGCAATCAAATGGTCCCAGTGACTGTCAACACAGTTCAACGCTCCATCAGGAACAGGTCAAATGCAGACAATAAGAGTCACACAACTTACGTGTAAAACAACTTTAGCTTTATTTTGAAAGTCATTTAGGTGAAAGAATACAATAATGCTTTTTTTATTGTTTTTAAAATGAATGTAAAAATATGCATTGAAAAGAAATGGGATTTTTAAATACACATTTGTTTTTTTTTTCTTTAGTTGAATAATCAGAATATCCATGTCAGTGTTGGGCAAGAAAGAGGAATCTTTACTATAATACTCTATTTGTAATCCTCTATTCCTCTGTTTTGAATATTATAGATACATCACAGCCTTTCTTTAGCAACACAAAAAAACATTTTGTACTTAAAGAAGGAGTAGCTGTACTGGGCCCTAATTCTTAACAGTAAACACAGTTAACTCAGAGCTCATGATCAGTTTGGCTGAAAGTTGTCAATCGCAAATGGTGGACATGCCTCCAGTGGTCATCTAAAGAATTGTTACTGGATCTTAAAAAATTAGACCCTTAAATGGCTTCTTAGGCCAAATAATTAGCTTTAATCTGCTATCTAATAACCCTACAATATATATCTGGTAATGTGTTTTATCTTGGGATACCACAAAAAAACTAATTTAAAAAACTTTGTTCCGAGAAGGACAAAAGAAAGCTGAAAAAAATTTACAGTAAATGACAGTAAAGGGAATAACAATTACACTGGATCAAAAGCTTTGTCCACTACGCAGAAGACTTAGAACTACAATATTTTTATACTAATAAAGTGATATTTATGTTGCTGCAATCCCTAGATATATATGTAATCTGTAATAATGTTTAGAAAGCCTGAATGCTGCCATGTCTTAGCCTTATATTTGCTTTGTTAGGATACAGGGTTTGAAAATTGCCTTTTTCTTTATCAAACACAAGTTTTCCTCATCTTGAATGACTGTTTAAGTCTCAAATGTGTAACCTGACATACACAGACTTTGTGTTTGATGCAAAACCAACATAAATGCAGGCAAATAGAGAACAAGAGTTGATAACATTCATTACTGTCATAAAAACCGTTTTGAGCCTGAGTGGGGTATTACTAAAACCCTTCTGAACTTGCACACTGAGCAAAATGCACACTACCACTAATCTTTCTTCATCGCTATAAACAGTTTTTTTTTTCTTTAACGGAGGATTTATGGCTGTTCAGAGCTTCCTGCTGACTGTTAAAAGCAGAGAACCTGCATTAAACATGTGTTTTGAAGGCCCATCAGCACAGCACCATCAAATTGTGTTTACTGTCACAAGAAAATGCTTAAGAGAGGCACAAAGTGTGAATTTGGTATCATGATGCGGGATCCAAATGCTCCAGCCGCCAATTCCCACAAGGCTTTGTTTGGGATTTTTATCTTCACTCTTTCACCGTTCACACGAGTGGCTTCTCTTTCAGGAAAGGAAGACAAACAGTGGCGACAGTCACAGTACGATTAAATGCTATGTCTGCAAATATTGTGCAGGCAGCTACACAGGGCCAGCCTTTGTTGTTGTTTACACAGCATTTGCCCATCATTAGTCTATGGGAAGCAGGCTTCCCTTCTTTTTTTTTTTAAATATTAATTAAAATAAACACACTGTAGAAAATAGAAAAAAATGTTTGGGTGGCTTCTAGCCAGGAATTTGAAGTAAGACTCAATTAACCTCAAAGACCCTGTCTAACACAAACAATGAGATATTAATTATATTCAGCATACTATCCTGACAAGTTGAGCAGTTTCAAAATGACATTAGGAATATTTAAAAGTGCAATTCTGTCTTGTTTTTATTCATTTAGGCAAAACTGGGGCTTCCATTAGAAAATCTGCAGCTACATAAAATGGCCTTTATGGAAATGCTTTTGCAAGGCACGCGAGCTTCTCACTGATTTAGCAATAATGACACATGTGGGAGAGTGACAGCCATATGTTTGTCAAACACTTTCAGACATGAGTGAACACAGATACTCTGTGTTTGTGTGCTTAGAGGGACCGTGAGGTTTGCTGTTGTAAAGTAGTGGGCCATGTGTGGGCAAACTCCTGTCTTAATCTGGCACACTCATCCACAGAATCAGACAACCTGTGAAAGAAAGTGTCTTACCGGTTTGAAATGCATTTGAATTTGTGCACAGCACCGTGAGCCACACAATTTTGCGTTATTACATTGGCAGTTATGAGTAATTGCACCCTGCAGCAGTCCCTACCCCTGGACAACTTTTAATTATGTTACAAAGTGCACTTGTTCCCCTGCATTAATATCTCTGCTGGAGCCTTGAATGATTACATTCTCCCTTGTGTTGTTCAAAGAACTAGCATCCTTAAATCATGAAAATATGTTTGTCAATTTGACGAGATAAACTGACATTAATGTATTTATTGATGTCAGTGAAGGATTAGCCTTTGTGATAGGTATGATAAAGAATTTACATATAGGTGACAGTGCTCACAAATGGTGAAAACCAGCAGGAGACCCAAATTTCTTTTGAAGACCAATTCACAGATGGATTGCTGACCAGCTGAAAACATGAACTGGTTGTGCTGTAGAACATTAACGCCTAGCTTGGCCTATTCTCGGAGATGAATGTGTGTATCTGCCGTCCATCACGGGGGGAGCAGATGAGTGTGAAGTGAACCACAAGGGAACCAGCAGCGTGTCACTCACAGCTTCATGTTGGGCAAGTCCCTCTTGTCGCACTCTTGTAAAGAAAGCTACTGAAGTGAAACTGCTGCACGAACAGGTTTGACCAACATGTCATAATTTACAACATGCATCCATATTTTTAACTAAAGCTAAGATTCCAGTGTTCCCTCTTTTATCGCAGGGGTTACAATCTAAAAAACAACCTGCAATAGGGGAAATCTGGGAAAGTAGGATAACAGATGTTTTAAGGCTGTAGAACTCACTACACACTTTATACACTTTTCTCAGACAGACATGAACATTTTTACTCCTTTTTTCTCTTAATTAATCTCAAACCTTTGTAGAAAATAAGTCCAGAATTATAGAATGAAAACAAAATCTAAGATATAAGCCATTTTTGAAAGGTGAATGCATTCTGTACAGGAGACATGGAACGGAGGAGATTGATTGACAAGATCAACAGTCAATTGGGATACAGAACAGTGCGCTGTTAAAAAATAAAAAAGCTTTTTAAATTGGATTTAAAAAAATCAGCAAAACAGCGAGACCTCGAAAGATAAACCGTAGGATCATTATACTTCAACATCATTTCCATGAAATTTTGAAGATTTATGATGCTCCTGTTTTAAAGTTTATGTAACGGCTACAGTAACAGAACAGTAAAGCACAGCACATCCTTCTCTTGCTGTTTTGACCCACCCCCGTAGTTCCTGGCCTGACAAGATCTTTAGTCACATGGTTTTGTGTACAAGCTTTGGTCCCTAACAGAATGGTCTGCTTGATGCCAGTCTGAATCTAGACCAAATGCTAGGTTTGAGACTCGATCTAGAACAAATTAAGCGGACTCGATCCAGAACAAAAGTCTGAATACACCCTTTTATACACTGAGCATCATTAACACAAATCAAGACAGCTGTGGATGATTGCAACCTAAACCTGGTGCGACTTAACAGGGAAAACAGAACATGACAAGAACTAATGAAACGTCCTTAAAAATCCAAAGCAAAGTGCACAATCCTCACAGAGGTTCACAAAAGAGAGGCATTTCTTTTTTCTTTTTCTTTTTTTAGGTTAGGAAGTAAAAACCCAATTTTGCAAACCACTGCTTTTCACATGAAGCCCAGTGCACTTGACCTCAATCACAGCTAGTTGTAACAAACTGAGGAGACCCGGTTTATGAATGAAAACGATTTTCAAATTAAGTCAATGTTGTTGTTTTTTGTCTAAGTAGTTCGGAAAAGTATTTTTCCTAAAACACGATTCTTCAAAAAAGGTGCGATCATCATATTGTTGAACAAAGTGACTTCACTGTGATGATGATAGAGGACCTTTTAGAGAGCTCTGTTTTAAATAAAAAGCATGCATTCACTATTCTTTCCAGTGACAAAAATTCCATTTTTTACAGCCATTTTAGATACCTCTTGATATTGCACAGCATGAAGATATAAATATGCAAAGTTAAGTTTTTGATTATGAGCGGGGGGAAAAATATTTTTAAATAAAAATCAGGTAGCAAACACTGGAATACAGAGCTGTCACATCTGTTCAGTTCCTGTGTATAAACAAAGACAGAGGTTATTTGGGAATGTGTTTTTTTAATCAATGTACATACACTCTGTTGGCTTAATCAAAGATCTTGTACATGGATAATCAGTACAAGTGAACCTTGCCAGAATGGCATTTGCATATATTGAGTTACAGGAGTCAGTTTCATCCAGAGTTTATTCAGTGGATCAGTGCATGTAATTCTAATTGTGTCAAGTTGTTTTCTTACTAATCAATATATTTGTATGTATCCTTAATGCTCTGTTATGATAAAATTAAAAAGTTATTAATGCTCTCAAGAGCCAAGAAAAAGGAATCACAGTCTGAATTGATCTGGGAAAATAGCTAGTGTTAAAACAAAATTGCCTCAAGGAAATTTTTAAACTGTTCCTATTTGTTTTTATGAGTCCTTGAAACTTTCACCTGTATTTTCATGATAACACTCTCTGAACTAAGTTAAACTAGATGGTTCAGGCACTTTTGATAGTTCTCCTTTTGCTTTTTTTAAAGTCCCACTCTGATTATCTTTTGATCTGTTTTATAAAGCGTTCCCAGTTGTCTTTTAATCATGATTATGCCATTTTAACCAAAATCAAATAACTTTTGTTGTTTTTTAGCTCATAGTTTCTGCAGAGCGTCAATAGTTCATCAGAAATTTGCCTCTGAATTGTGGCAGGAATGGTTGGTGACAAGAGAGCCTGCCCTTACTTCCTGGTATCTATCTTTTACATGCTCTCTCACTACCTTACAGCCCCTCACAATACCAACATAACATTACTGGTGCAACAAAAATGGCAAGCAATATTGGATCTATCCAGAGTTAGGTTTTGATCCAGATTCCAGCTCAGACGAGGAAAATGAAGATGCACATGGATCTATTTGTCTGGAAGCGGATGCATCAGAATGGAGTAGAGCAGGGATATTGTGGGTTGCAGCAGTAACTTGTATTTCACACTTATAAGCTTTTTCTATCAGCATTTTTGCCGTCTGCTCCTGATTCTCTACGATTTGAATAAAGAAATGTTCAGAAATGCAATTTTGAGCTTAATTTTCTGTCCTCCCTCACCAGAAAAATGCCTCATGAACATGTTGAAAAACACCACGTTTCATTGGAGTGGGCCTTATTAAATCTTAGTTCTAAAATTCAACATAACTGTACATCTTCAGTAATTTGTCTATATTGTTGTTGAAAAAAAAAATTAAACAATGGCATTTTGACACTTGTCTTGTTAAAAAAGAAAAGCTCTAAGAATCAGGAAAGCGTCGTCCATCTTGTTAAATCGGCTACAGAGTAAGATGCTCCAGGGAACAGCTTTAAAGACTGGTGCTTCAACTCAAAGTGCCAACATTTAAGTGTTTCAGTACTTGGTGGTCTAATTAGCCTTTGTGTCTGCTCTGTCAGTGATGGCAGACCAGTACAAGGCCCTTCTCTCCACTGCCAAGTGATCTCTAGCGCTTGCTCCATAATATGTTGTCAAGCACAACTGAGCCTACTTCCAGTGTGCCGCTTGGCTCTCCCCATGGGACAGCGTCTGAGGAGATGATACAGCAATTATCCATGGACCACAGACTGAAAGGTGAAAGGATTTGTATTTACCAGCCACTGAGTGGTTAATGACAATACAATATGCTGAACGTATGGGGATTAGAAGCAAGGGATTTGTGTGCAGTAAATGAAGTTTTAATCAACACTTCAGAGCAGCCTCAGTAAATTGGAAGACTTTAGGTCAAGGTGGGGAGTCATTAGCTGTGGGAAAGAGCAAATGGGGTGAAGCGATGCATTTATTTTTGTTCATTTTTATTGTCATACAATGAATTATGCAAAACAACAGGGAAGACTTGGGCGTGTTTTGTACTTCAAAGAAACATTGAAGGCTCATCTAACCCTTTACATTTGTTTAAAAAGCATCTAAAATCAGATCATTTTAGATAAAGATTCCATCTCAGTTGTTTATTCTAATCCTTAAACACTGGAGATTTGACATCTTGTAACTCTTTGATCTCTTTGATTACTCTCACAGGCTACACGGTGGCACAGCAGTTAGTTGGTTGCAAAACAGTACACTGGCCTCGAGGCCTGGAATTGGACACCACTGCTAGGTGTGAGTTTTTGAGTGAGTATGTGTGTGGCCCTGCAACACACTGGCCGGGGTGTACACCGCTTTCACTCCAGGGACCATGTTAACCCAAAAAGGTTAAGAAAATCGATGGATGGATGGATGGATGGATGGACGGACGGACGGACGGACGGACGGACGGACGGACGGACGGACGGACGGACGGACGGACGGATGGCCGTTTACCTGATTAACCTAAATCAGCTGATTCAGACAGTTCAGACAGATTCAGCTGTAGGCGCGAACTGGCAGCCACGCCTCTGTCAGTCTGCCCCAGGGCAGCTGTGGCTACAACAGCTTACCATCACCAAGTATGAATGAGGAGTGAATGAATAATGGACACACTGTAAGCGCTTTGAGCATCTGGAAAAGCGCAGATAAATCTAATCCATTATTATTATTAATATTATGAGTGAGAATTTAAGTTTGTATTGACCTTCTGAACACAGAATGCTTGGCTTCAATGAAACTTTGGAAATTGCTTGAAACCCTTGAAATTGCTGGTTTGGGGGTGATCCATGGTGGTTATTGATCTAAGTAGTGCGGAAAACTAACCAACTTCTGGAAGAGGATCTGTGGAGAGCAAGCCAAGTACATCCATGAGGAGGCAGTGATGCTGTTGTGCGTCAACTTCTTATCTTGTATTCTGTTGGATGGTGCAATTTCTTTTTCATGAGTTCTTTAAGCAACACACTAAGAGTGAGCAACAGAAATCCTGGAGGTATCTAAAGCTTACAGGAGAGAAGTCCTCACACTGAAACAAAAAACATCAGAAGAGAGAGTGAGGATTCAGTTTAAAGGTAAATAGAAGTTATTTGCTCTAAAGCACAGTCTTTTTAGGGCACAAGTGCCGCGTTAGAGAGAAAGCATCTGGGTATGAAAATGAAGATTAAAGCTAAATGGAGCGCTTTATCCCCACATGGTGGCATCACAAAGATCTGAAAGCAAAAGGCAAGGATTTAAGAGAATTTTTTTACAAGCATAAAGAGATGTGTTGAAAAGATTTTTAGAAGTAGTAAATTCAGAAACAGTTCTGAAGTGAAGAGGGGCAAACTTGAAACAAAGCAATTTCAGAGATCAGTTTAAAGTTAGATTGGTAAAGTTATAAAATGCGAAATAACAAGAAAAAAAGCAATAAACAATAGCCAGATCCTTTTAACCCTGGTTTAGGGAATATGCATGGTTGAAAAACATTCCTAAAGCAATTTTTCAGATCTTCCAGATTAAGATTAAAATACTATTTATATACTAAATTCAGTTCATTAAACCAATTTTGATGTTTTGAAAACTTTTCACAAAAATGTTGTTAAAATGTTGCATTAATAGTTAAGTAAATAGGACAAAACAAAACAGGTTAGTCCACAATAATTCCACAGCAACCACCAACCTGCAATAGAATTATTGCTGCCAGTTTTATTGGAGGATTTTTGTGGCATTTAAGAGCTTTTTTACTGTTGGTAACATTATTTGCATATTTGTTAATTCGTTCAATTTAATGAGTCAGCTTGTGTATTTTGCACTTAAAATTTTTTGGGGATTTTGATGTGTTTTTTTTCTGTGAAATGCCCATCAAAACTACAATGGCGAACACAGAGAAGGAAGGAGAGCTATACTTTGATTAAAGAAATTGATCATTTAGTTTCAGAACATAAAATTAGACAAATAAAGTTTTGTTGAAAAGTTTTTGTTAAGAATCTAGTGTTTTCACACCCTCCAAGTTCCTAAACCTCACCCTTTTTTTCTCCACTTTCTTTTGTACTGCCATCCCCCACCTCTAACATGCTAACCTCTCCTCCTTTCTTCGTCCGGTGCAACAAAAAATTTATACAAACATGATAAATATAAATTAAGTTTAGCTTCAAATACAAAAGGGGTTTATACAAATATACACCTTGCAAGTCAGAAGAGTTTACAATCCCCTATTGTAACAGTAAAATCTGTCCAACACAAAAGGCCTTAATCTCTCATCTGGTTGTTCTGTTGTTGGAAAGTACAGTTTAGTTTGATTGGTTTGACAAATATGTGTCCATCATCAAACAGAATAAAGCCTTAGTAACCATACTGTCTTATTTTTAATGCAAGAAACACTGGTGGTCATTTAGCTAAACTGTCAACATGCAAATGTCATTACTTTGTTTTGTGAGTTCACAACAACCCAAAAGTTTGTGTGCGTGTGTTCTGTTTACCATACCTTACAGATGGAATTTCATGATGGAAAATAAGGTTTAACCCCACAAAGAAAAGAAAAAAAACTTTAACTGCTTTCACAATGATCCCTTTCATATACCTACCATTATAAAGTTTGCATCCTCTTATTAGACAGTAGTTTTGTTCACAGCATGCAAGATAAATCCCTCAAATAAAATTCAGGGGGGAAAAAAGAACTTCTCTTTATATCAGTCACAACACAAATGATTTTTTTTTTCCAATGGGCGGTTCAGAGTAGCACATCAATTGTGACAACGTTATGGTCCAACTGTGCATATAATTGAAACAATCGATTGCAATGCCATAAACACAAATGTGTATAAAGCAGAGGACCGGAGTGGTGAGCTTCTATTGGTTGAGTGATCAGAACTGCATTCCTATCAATCTCTCTGTCTCTCCACACAGACTTTTTTATTGTTTTCCCATTGAATGCTGGAGAATGGATGCATTGCACAAGTCTGTTATCAATTTAAAGAAAAGCACTTCGTAAGCTTTGACTCTAAAAAGAGATATGTCTTCACC